>CM035844.1:345221743-345839160 GCA_020510985.1 Pholidichthys leucotaenia | reverse complement strand
TATTGTTGTTGTATGTGCAGAAGGTCTTGGTCTGCACACACATGTCCTCACAAAACTGATGTATGATGTCACAGTGTCAGTGAGTTCATTTAGGTTAATGGCTGCATCGTCAAAAACGCTCCAGTCTGTGCAGTCAAAGCAGGCTTGTAACTCCAGCTTTGATTCCTCAGTCCATTTCTTCACAGTCCTTACAACAGACTTGGAAGTTTTTAGTTTCTGTCTGTATGTTGGAATAAGACGGAGCAGACAGTGGTCAGAAAAACCCAGAGCTGCACGGGGGACGGCATGATAGGCGTTTCTTAAAACTGTGTAACAGTGGTCGAGTGTATTTGTGTCCCTGGTGGGACATTTAATGTGCTGTCTGTATTTAGGAAGCTCATTTGTGAGATTAGCTCTATTGAAATCACCCAGAATGATAAGCAGAGAGTCTGGATGTTTTTCCTCCACCTCTGCTATCTGGTCAGCGAGGTGCTGCAGTGCCTCCGTTGTACAAGCAGCAGGCGGGATATAAATTCCGACCAGAATAAACGAGGAGAACTCTCGCGGTGAATAATAGGGTTTACAGTTTATGAACAGTGACTCTAGGTTAGGGCTACAAAACTTCTTCAACACTGTGACATCAGTACACCAACCTTCGTTTATGTAGAAGCAGATTCCACCACCTTTAGTCTTCCAGAGAATTCTTGGCTGTGATCAGCGCAAAACAGTTGGAATCTGTCCAGGCGAACCGCGCTGTCCGGGATGTGATCACTCAGCCAGGACTCCGCACTACAGCACTACTAATTATTACTTAGTAGTGCTGTAGTCGAGACCTCATCAAGACCAGAGTCCCACAACACAAAGACCAAGACTTACTGTACATACACAGTGGTATTGGTCTTGGCTTGGTCTTGGAGAGACTGTCTGGTCTTGACTACAACACTAAGTAATACACTGCATCATTTTGAAGTGCAAAATTCTACTTTGTGAGCACACTGAAATACACTTTTACCTCCTCAACTACTCACATGACATGTGGAGTCCCACGGGGCTCAGTTCTTGGTCCTGTTCTATTCAGTCTGTATCTTCTGCTTCTTGGTCATGTACAGTGGGGCAAAAAAGTATTTAGTCAGCCACCAATTGTGCAAGTTCTCCCACTTAAAAGATGAGAGAGGTCTCCAATTTTCATCATAGGTATACCTCAACTATGAGAGACAAAATAAGAAAAAAAAAATCCAGAAAATCACATTGAAGGATTTTTAATGAATTAATTGGTAAATTCCTCAGTAAAATAAGTATTTGGTCACCTACAAACAAGCAAGATTTCTGGCTCTCACAGACCTGTAACTTCTTCTTTAAGAGGCTCCTCTGTCCTCCACTCGTTACCTGTATTAATGGCACCTGTTTGAACTTGTTATCAGTATAAAAGACACCTGTCCACAACCTCAAACAGTCAGACTCCAAACTTCACTATGGCCAAGACCAAAGAGCTGTCAAAGGACACCAGAAACAAAATTGTAGACCTGCACCAGGCTGGGAAGACTGAATCTGCAATAGGTAAGCAGCTTGGTGTGAAGAAATCAGCTGTGGGAGCAATTATTAGAAAATGGAAGACATACAAGACCACTGATAATCTCCCTCGATCTGGGGCTCCACGCAAGATCTCACCCCGTGGGGTCAAAATTATCACGAGAACGGTGAGCAAAAATCCCAGAACCACATGGGGGACCTAGTGAATGACCTGCAGAGAGCTGGGACCAAAGTAACAAAGGCTACATCAGAAACACACTACGCCGTCAGGGACTCAAATCCTGCAGTGCCAGATGTGTCCCCCTGCTTAAGCCAGTACATGTCCAGGCCCATCTGAAGTTTGCTAGAGAGCATTTGGATGATCCAGAAGAGGATTGAGAGAATGTCATATGGTCAGATGAAACCAAAATAGAACTTTTTGGTAAAAACTCAACTTGTCTTGTTTGGAGGAGAAAGAACACCATACCTACTGTGAAGCATGGGGGTGGAAACATCATACTTTGGGGCTGTTCTTCTGCAAAGGGACCAGGATGACTGATCCGTGTAAAGGAAAGAATGAATGGGGCCATGTATTGTGACATTTTGAGTGAAAACCTCCTTCCACCAGCAAGGGCATTGAAGATGAAACGTGGCTGGGTCTTTCAGCATGACAATGATCCCAAACACACCACCCGGGCAACGAAGGAGTGGCTTTGTAAGAAGCATTTCAAGGTCCTGGAGTGGCCTAGCCAGTCTCCAGATCTCAACCCCATAGAAAATCTTTGGAGGGAGTTGAAAGTCTGTGTTGCCCACCGACAGCCCCAAAACATCACTGCTCTAGAGGAGATCTGCATGGAGGAATGGGCCAAAATACCAGCAACAGTGTGTGAAAACCTTGTGAAAATTTACAGAAAACGTCTGACCTCTGTCATTGCCAACAAAAGGTATATAACAAAGTATTGAGATGAACTTTTGTTATTGACCAAATACTTATTTTACCTAGGAATTTACCAATTAATTCATTAAAAATACTTCAGTGTGATTTTCTGGATTTTTTTTTTCTCATTTTGTCTCTCATAGTTGAGGTATACCTATGATGAAAATTGGAGACCTCTCTCATCTTTTAAGTGGGAGAACTTGCACAATTGGTGGCTGACTAAATACTTTTTTTACCCCATTGTAATTTGCCAGTTTACTGCTGTATCTTATCACTGCTATTCTGACGACTCCCAGATTTACATTTCATTCAGCCCAAAAGCTATAGTAATCTGAACTCTCTGCACTGCTGCGTTACTGCCATTAAGGACTGGATGGCCTCAAACTTCCTACAGCTGAGCACAGATTAAAAAAATTATTATTATTACTCTTCCTTTAGGTATTTTTCAATTTTATCAGATATTGATTGCTATCCTTGTGTTTTCACCAATAATCAAAGCTTCAAGGGATGCTTTACAGAGCACGGCGATCGTTGGGTGATCACTGAGAGATCAAAAATTGGCCCAATCTCTCAATGATCCCCCAAAGCCTCAAAAAAGCCATTTCTGTGTAAATGTTTGGGAGATCCCTGTGTGATTTGGACTGAGTCAAAACTCTGAGGAGACTGAAGCTCACTGGAAGATCATTGAGAGATTGTTGAAAGTTCTGGACATTTTTTCATCGCTCAACAATCTCCACCCTGTGTAAAGAAGGTATAACTGACACCTGAAAGTCTCTCTCTGAAGTGCTTCATTTGGGCTGTTATGTGAATATTCCCAGCTCCTCACCTTTACCTAAATCTTCATTTTAATAAACGACATGATGGATCACAAAATGAAAATAAATAACGGTGCACCGACACTCATATTTATATTCTACCTCATAAAGAAAACAGCAGAAGACAAATGTTAACGTAAATGGCTGTCATCAATTTCTGTCAAAAATCTGTAAATCTAATTTTGAATCAGAGCAGCTCACATCAATAACAATCCAGGAGTAGGAAAATAAAAATGTGAGAAACTCCTTTGGGGCTGTTTGTTGTCTTAGCTTTTGTTCATAAGGATTCAAATCCTCCATTCACCGAGCTCAATGCTTGAAACTTGAGCCACCTTTATGATGAGTATCCAACACTGAAATATTATACTGGCAGCAAAATGAGGAGGTATCACAATAATCCCAAATTAAACTACACCGTTTGTGTTACAGTATGTATTCTTTTAATGCCCCCCAAAACCCTTCTTCACCCATTCAGTACTTCTCTTTATCCGATAACAGCTCAGTAGATCAGTCTTTTCTGTGCAGTAGATGAACACTACTGCTTATCATTTCATGTCATTACATCCAGCTGTTAAGTTACAAAACAAATGAGGCACAAAGCATTTTGGGACACTTAGCAAAAAGGAGCATTCCTATGTGGGCTTTCTCCTCTCCACTGTGGATCTCATTTGCAGGAAGCTAAAATAGGAAGTGATGATGCTCCTTTGAAAAGAAAATTAACACAGAGTAGGGTACTCCGTGGCTTCCTCACTGGATCTTCTGGTTCATCCTGAAAAAATCGAGATGTGGCCAGTATTTCTAAACTGTCATCCATCAGCTTTTATCAAAACATGCTCAAAAAGAGAAGCTGTGTAACAATTCTAAGTTGGTTTGCAGTAACGATGGGATTATAGACCTTGGACAAGATGATAAATACTTCAACAGAAGTCAATAAAAATAAATGAAGTGCACTCAACTTGGATCACATATAAACGTGTGCCATTTGCTCATTTCAGTGTCCAGTTGGCCAGCTGTGTCTAAGGAGAGCGGGAGCGGATGTTCTGTCCACCTGATGCTCGCGCTGTTTGGCCACATATGCCAATTAACCGTTCTAACCCTCCACAATCACTGCAGCAGTGGATTTAACATTTTTAGGTATTAGATCTTCGATACGATTTTTTTCTGGTCACTTTTGGTGCTTCTCGTTTCCTTCTGTTTTGTTTACATCCCGAGGCTGAGTAATCAGTCAGTCCCAAACCCCACCCAACAGTTTTCAGGGTTTTTAAGTGTATTTTTGGTTGTTTTTCTGTGTTATTTTTGCTTGATTTTAGGTATGTTTTTCTTCAGTTATAGATGTGTTTTTGGTTGTTTTTACGAGTTATTGTTGTTTGATTTTTAGGTAAATGTTTGGTTGTTTTTAGATGCATTTTTAGTTGTTTTTACGCGTTACATTATGCACTCTACTAGAGAGAGGGAAACGGCATTTTGATTCTCCTGTATATCCTGTACATACAGAAGTACTGACAAATAAAAAGCTTTGAATTTTAAATCTTATTTTTGTTTGATTTTAGATATGTTTTTGTTAGGTTATAGATGTGTTTTTGTTTGTTTTTACATGTTATTTTTGTTTAATTTTTAGGCAAGTTTTAGCTGTTTTCAGATGTATTTTGTTTATACGGGTTATTTTTGTGTGATTTTAGACATGTTTTTTGTTAGGTTATCGAGATATTGGTTGTTTTTACGTGTATTTTTATTTATTTTTACGTGCATTTTTGGTTGTCTTTAGGTATATTTTTGGCTGTTTTGGGGTACAGTTTTGGTTGTGTTTAGGTGTTATTTTTCCTTTATTTTTAGGTGTATTTTATAATTTCAAATTACTTATAACTTCTTAAAGTTATAATTAATTCCAATGGCATTTTCTCAAAAAAATGTTTCAAAAGCATTTTTAAAAGAATGATATTGCACTGGAATAACATCCTAACATCATTGTATAAGTGTTGAAACTCTCAAAGTCTGGTATCATTGTTAAAAAAGTAATTTTCTATCTCCATAATCATCTCTTAAGCTTGTTCGATCGCACTAAAACATCTTCATCGACTCACTGAGAAGCGAGCAGCATGAGTGGAGGTCTTTTATAAAAGGACAAAAAAAAAGATAGAAGCCCCTTTTGTGTCTGTAATAGTTTCAGCGAGGTAGAAATCAATACGAGCCTTGTCTGAGCAGTCCAGATAAAAAGAAACCATCACGGTTTGACGGACCATAGACAGTGCTCACGCTGGGCAGGCAGCCATTTTGAAAATGATCGCATTACTAAGCAAGTCCTCTCTCTGACAGTTCAACACTTCTATTGACACAAACACAGTCAGACACAATATGGTGACATAACTGAGGATCACATTTCACTTGCTTAAAGGTTTAATTACTTCGATGAACAAGTTCCTTTTGTGTCAACGGCAAGCAGACGGCATCAAAATACATAAGAATCTGTAGCGTTATGTTTTCATTTTCTCAAACACAAACAGAGACACATGCGGGATGAGGTCTATTCCAGTTGGCCCACTGAAACTGTTGTCCATGAGAGGGCAAACATACAAGCACAGACACACTCTTTTAACCACAACCGCAGGCGTTTCCTCCATAGGGCAATCAATATACGCAAAAGCTATGGGCCCCAATGCCATAGGATGAAACACAGAAAGCACAGTATCAGTCATTACAAAAATCGGTTCATTGACTAATATATTTCCTATACTCAGACTGCTTATTATATTTCACCTGGGGACACACATCCCTCCTTGGGGTAGCGTGCTTTTCATGCAGCCCAACACAGTGGGGTCTATCTCCAACATACAGTACTCAGTAATGTCGGTCACAAAGATAAAAGTTACAAATATCCCAAGAGAAACAGCTTTGAGATACAGTATGCACAGCACTAGCACACATTAAACTGAGAGTCTAAAGCTATGGTCACAAAGATTTTTACAAACGATGGGTTTGTAAGAATCTCCCAGTTCCTACAAATTCTGGAGTTCACAGACATGCGTGGAGGGGGCATAGTTTCAAACGGCTGTCATTCAATTTTCCAAGAGCAACTTGAGGCATTCTTGAGAAATGAGGTGCTTTTCTATGCTACGTGTCATGAACTGCCCAGGTGGGGCATGAATGGAGACCCAGGCGCTGAACTGTGAGTTGCCAAAATTTAATGAAAAAACAAAGTCCAACAAAGCACAACAAAAGTTACAGGTACAGGAACGGGTAGGAAAATTCAGAAGGCTGTGGCGTGTGGAAACGCCGGAAAACACTTAGACGTGGGACTCATGTCTGGAGATAAAGTGATGCATGGAACACACGCTAGGATTCAGACTGAAGGATGTTGCACCGATCTGCGGTGCGGCGCCCCTTAAATAGGACAGAGAAATTAAACATATGAGTAACAGGTGTGGGAAACAGAAGTGAGGATAATTAATCAGGCTAATACACAGCTGGGTGAAACTGCGAAACTAGCTAGGAAAGAAACGGAAGTATACAAAGACAACCATCAAAATAAATGCAAAGGAGAACATGACTACAAAATTAGATCAGATAAAGTAATACACAAGGAGAAAATAATAACCCATCCAAGCAAGAACAAGACAGAATACAAACCCCAAGAGCTGCTAATAATACAGTACTAATAAATACAGAAGTTGCAAAAGGAGAACTGAAGGCAAAGGTGAAGAAGGCTCAAATATAAACACAGGAAGATATAATATAAAACACAAGATGATCCAAAAACACATAATAATAATAAACACGATTATAATGACCAAACTAATAAGGCGCTTTTCCACTAGGGTCAGTTCGGTACGGTTCGGTATGGTTTGGCACCCTTTGTCTGCTTTTCCATTAGGAACCGGAAGTCCTTACGTTTCTGTTTAATTGGAACTGTTCCTATTTTATATCGACTGATCCAGAGCAGGTCCGAAGAGTACTGGCACTGTTACGTCAACCTACTGCTGGCTACTGATTGGCCCGGGCGTAGCGTTATGAGAATGGGCGTTACGCTGACGTTCCAGAATCTCTGGCTGGCCGCCATTTGCAATTTTTCGTCCGTAAACCCGCGAACAAGTGATATTATAAACAACTAGAAAAGCACTCAGAGAGCGCAGACCTCCGCCAAGCACCACAGTTCCCCCCATACAGTGTTTGTGTGTACATTTTCAGATTCCTTGACCATGAAAACATATGACTAGCAATTGGATTCACAATGATAGGATTAGTGGTTCAGTAGTTATTG
Organism: Pholidichthys leucotaenia; assembly: GCA_020510985.1. Lineage (NCBI taxonomy): Eukaryota > Metazoa > Chordata > Actinopteri > Cichliformes > Pholidichthyidae > Pholidichthys > Pholidichthys leucotaenia. Next base: position 345,831,665 of record CM035844.1, on the reverse strand, counting down.
ACGAAAATGGCATTTTCCGTAATGGCGGTTTAGCGCCACAGTTCCCCCCATACAGTGTTTGTGTGCACGTTTCAGATTCCTTGACCATGAAAACATATGACAAGCAATTGGATTGTCAATGATAGGATTAGTGGTTTAGTAGTTATTGACGAAAATGGCATTTTGCTTAATGGCGGTTTTCTTGTGGACTGTGAACCGGATCACCACTAAAATCTAATCATCTGTAGGATACCCCATTTCTGACAATCTGTGAAAATTTCATGAAAATCCGTCCATAACTTTTTGAGTTATCTTGCTAACAAACAGACAGACAGACAAACAAACAGACAGAAAGACAAACCAACGCCGATGAAAACATAACCTCCTTGGCGGAGGTAACAACGATAGAATGGCTTAACAGAAATCAGCAGAAATCAACACAGCGGTCCAGCAGAGTTTTCTGTGTGTTTCGGCTGGTGAGAGAATGCAGAGGGAAGCAGACTGAGCTTGCAGTGGGGAGCACAAGCAGATGCACTGGAAAATAGACGGAGATGCACCGGGAATTAGACCAAGCCACCCGAATTGAATTGAATGTACAGCCAAGACGCACCCAACTTCAGCAGTTGAAGCCGTGATACTGTGATATACAGGACGGTGAGTGATGTGATATTCATGTTTTACCTTAAATTTCCCAGCAGTGGAAAGTTCGCTGTTCACAGTTCACAGAGACTTGGTTAGGGCAAGAGGATTATGTTGGTTTAAATGAATCAACTCCCTCTGGTTATTTAAACTGTCAAAATCCCAGAAGTTCTGGTCGTGGAGGAGGAGTAGCAACAATTTACCATTCCAAATTACTAGTTAATGTAAAGCAAAAAACATGTTATAATTCCTTTGAGGGCCTGGTCCTCAGTATTGGGCACTTTAGCAATTTTAGGTTAAACCCAATTTTATTTGCCATAGTTTATCGTCCCCCATCAACCTACTCAGAATTTTTATCCGAATTTGCTGATTTCTTAGCTGATTTAGTGCTGAAATCTGATAGAATAATTATAGTAGGGGACTTTAATATACATGTGGATGTAGATAGTGACTGCCTTAATGTGGCTTTTAATTCAATATTAGACTCGATTGGGTTTTCTCAGAAAGTAGGAAATTCTACTCATTACCTCCACCATACATTGGACCTTGTTCTGACATATGGCATAGAAATAGAAAATCTTGTAGTGTCTCCTCATAACCCTGTACTGTCAGACCATTGTCTGTTAACCTTTGATTTGACCATTTCTGACTATTTGGCTCCTAAAGAAAAATATTATTACAGTAGATGCCTCTCAGATGATGCTGTTTCCAAATTTATGCAGATTGTTTCCTCTATGCCATGTGTCAACACAACGGAAATAAGCTATAGACAGCTTGCTCCTTCTGTAATTGATAACATGGTGGATAGTGTTTCAGCTTCTCTGCATCAGGCTCTAGACTTGGTGGCCCCCTTAAAAAAGAAAAAGTCTAATCAGAGATTTCTAACTCCTTGGTTCAACACAGAAACTCGTAGCTTAAAACAGAAGACTCGTCAATTAGAAAGAAAATGGCGCTCTACTAATTTAGATGAAATCTATTTAGCTTGGAGAAATCATCTTTTAATTTATAAAAAATCTCTTAGAAAAGCTAGAACAAGTTATTACTCTGCATTAATAGAAGAGAACAAGAATAATCCCAGGTTTCTTTTCAGTACTGTAGCCAGGTTGACAAAGATTCAGGACTCTGTCAATCCTAGCATTCCCTTAGAGCTTACTAGTCAGGACTTTATGAACTTTTTCAATAATAAAATTTCATCCATCAGAGACAAAATCAATCAGATTCTTCCCACAGTTAACTTAAATACTGTAACTACTACAACTCCTTCTTTTGATGTCTGTCTTGATGAGTTTACTCCAATCGACCTTTGTGAGTTAGACAAAATAGTTTCCTCATCCAAACCTTCAACCTGTCTTTTAGACCCTATTCCTACTAGGTTATTTAAAGAAGTCTTCCCACTTATTGGTAGCTTTATTCTTCATATAATCAATTCTTCATTAACTTTAGGCCATGTACCGCAGGCTTTATAAAACAGCTGTAATTAAACCCTTACTCAAAAAGCCAACGCTAGATCCAGGAGCTTTAGCTAACTATAGACCAATCTCTAATCTCCCTTTCATTTCGAAAATCTTAGAAAGAGTTGTTGCTACGCAATTATTCGACCACCTGCAGGGAAATGGTTTACTTGAAGAGTTTCAATCTGGGTTTAGAATCCATCATAGTACTGAAACAGCCTTAGCGAAGGTCACTAACGACCTCCTCATTGCATCTGATAATGGACTAGTTTCTGTACTTGTCCTTTTAGACCTTAGTGCAGCTTTTGATACTATCGATCATAATATTCTACTTGATAGATTAGAACACTATGTTGGACTTAATGGAACTTCGTTGCAGTGGTTTAGATCTTATTTATCTGATAGGTTCCAGTTTGTTCATGTAAATAATGAGTTTTCTTTCAACTCAAAGCTTAGTCATGGAGTTCCACAGGGATCTGTGCTAGGCCCTACTCTTTTTAGTTTATATATGCTTCCGTTAGGCAACATTATTAGAAAGCACTGTATACATTTTCATTGTTATGCAGATGACACACAATTATACCTGTCAATGAAGCCAGATGATAGTAATCAATTAGCCAAGTTAGAAGCCTGTCTTAAGGAAATCAAAGCTTGGATGACTTGTAATTTCCTGCTATTAAATTCAGATAAGACTGAAGTCATTCTTGTTGGTCCAAAAAACCTTAGAAATTCCTTTCCAAATCAAACTTTCAGTTTGGATGCAGTTACTCTTTCTCTTAATAGCTCTGTGAGGAACCTTGGAGTTATTTTTGATCAGGATTTGTCCTTCAATTCACATATTAAATTTGTTTCTAAGACTGCCTTCTATCATTTGCGTAATATTGCCAAGATTAGGAGCATCTTGTCTCAGAGTGATGCTGAGAAACTGATCCACGCTTTTGTTAGCTCGAGATTAGATTATTGTAATTCTTTATTATCAGGTTGTCCTAAAACATCTTTAAAAAGTCTTCAGCTGATCCAAAATGCTGCAGCAAGAGTTTTAACAGGTACTAGAAAGAGAGATCATATCTCTCCGGTTCTGGCCTCCCTTCATTGGCTTCCCATAGAGTTTAGAATTAAGTTTAAAATCCTTCTTCTTACTTACAAAGCTCTAAACAATCAGGCTCCTTTTTATTTAAAAGATCTGATACTACCGTATTATCCTAACAGAGCACTACGCTCCCAAAATGCAGGACTACTTGTAATACCTAGAATCTCCAAAAGTACAATGGGAGGCAGAGCCTTCAGTTATCAAGCTCCTCTCCTGTGGAATCAGCTGCCAATCTGGATTCGGGAGTCAGACTCGATCTCTGTTTTTAAGATTAGGGTTAAAACCTACCTTTTTGATATAGCCTACAATTAAGATAAGATAAGATAAGATAAGCCTTTATTAGTCCCACAACAGGGAAATTCCAGGATTGCAACAGCACAGGGATAGCAACACTCAGAGCAACAATCAGAAGGCAAGAAAAAAAACAAGCAAGCAAGAGCAGCTAATATACATATGTACATATTACTATAAAATATATATATACACACACACACACACACAGACACACAGTGCAGAGCATTGTAGCTGGATGGAATAAATATATGAATATATGAACACACAGTGCAGAGCATTGTAGCTAGATGGAATAAATATGTAAATATATAAACACCCACCCAATTAGGGAGGGATCATGTGTTTCTGAACCCTCCCTTAGCTATGCTGCTAATAGGTTTAGTCAGCCGGGGGACCTCCAGTAATGCACTGGGCCTCACTCCTTTCCTCACTCTCTATGAAATATTTTTTTTGCTGGTCATTAACATTTGTTTGTTCTCTCCCATAGATTGAGTCCCCATCGTGCTGTTTGCTCTCTACATGTCTGTTCTTTTCATCTTCTCTGTCCCCTCACCCCCCAGCCAGTCGCAGCAGATGACTGCCCCTCCCTGAGCCTGGTTCTGCTGGAGGTTTCTTCCTGTTAAAAGGGAGTTTTTCCTCTCCACCGTCGCCAAGTGCTTGCTCACAGGGGCTCACCTGATTGCTGGGGTCTTTCTGCAACTGTGGGGGTTCCCCCCTACAGTTGATAGTGCTATGAGATGACTGTTGTTGTGAAATGGCGCTATATAAATAAAGTTGAATTGAATTGAATTGTTGACAGACGAAAACTTAATCGTGTTTAAACGATGACCTAGCTCAATGCTACGTCCGTCCTAGTATGTTGCCTTGTGTTGACAATATCTGATGAAATAAGCTAGCTGTAATCCTGGTTAAAAAGGTGTTTTTTACATGTTGCATTTTCGTGCTGTGTATGAACTTAAGGTGTGTGTATTTTGACTGTAGAGTCCAAACAGGATCTGCTCGGAATGGCGACGTTTTGACAGCAGTATTGTGACAGGTAAACAACACATTGTAGCACCTTGGGAGAGTCAGATTTCTAGCATCTCAGATGAGAGACAGTGAATAAGCATGGGAGACAAAGGAGCAGGAGTCTCCTGGCAGACAAGAGACAGTGAATAAGCATGGGAGACAAAAGAGCAGGAGTCTCCTGGTGAGAGAGCGGGAAGGAGTCAAGGATGTAGGGGGTTGAATGCAGTGTGATGCAAATGTCCTGTTGTGTGTGATGTAAGCCCTGAAACTTAAGAGGAGAGTCTCTGGTAAAAAGTTCAGTCTGTTCTGTGCTCGTGAGATGTGAGTGTGAAATAAATCATTTTGAAATGAATCTGCCTGTGATTTCACACACTCCACACTGGTGACCCAAGACGTATTATGGAACACGAGGCAAGATCCCCGGAGCCGGCCCGGTCAGGAAGCTACAGCGAGGCGGCAGCCATCCCACAGACAGCCCGGACTGGAACCTCCAGCCACGCGTGTGCGGTTTCAGTCAAGCTACCGGATTTCTGGCAGCACAGCCCGCGCTCTTGGTTCCACCTCACCGAGGCCCAGTTCGCCCTCCGGGGGGTAACGGCAGATGACACCAGATTCTACCAAGTGGTCGCAGCGCTCGACGCCCGCACAGCTCAACAGGTAGCGAGCCTGCTCGATCAGCCTCCAGCCAGCAACAGATATGAGGCGCTCAAAGCTGCGCTCATTCAGCGCTACACGCTCTCGGACTGTGAGAGAGCGGAGAAGCTCCTGACGCGGACCGAGCTTGAAGAGGGTTCGGCCGTAGACCTGATGGAGAAGATGCTGACGTTAAGGGGCATGGACGACGACCACTTTCTGTTTGCCCACCTCTTCCTCCGGAACCTTCCGACAGTAGCGAGAGCGCTTCTGGCCAATTTGCCGCGGCTGGCCACGCGACATTACCGTGCGCTAGCCCAGGAGGCAGACCAGATCATCATCGCCACCAGGGCGACCACAGTCAACGCAGCAGCGGCGGAGCCCAGCGAGATGACCAGAGGAGGCGAGGAGCCACCGACGGTAGCAGCAGCGGGGACCAGGGAGCGCCAGAGAGACACGCTTTGTTCCTACCACCGCCGCTTCGGAGAGAACGCACGCGGATGTACGCCACCGTGCCAATTCCAGCACTCTGGAAAACGCCAAGGCCAAGGGTCGGTAGCAGCAGCGACCCTTGTTGAAGTGAACAAGCTGCTCTACCTAATGGACGCACGCTCGGGGAGGCATTTCCTCGTGGACACCGGAGCACAGAGGAGCTTCATCCTGCCGACCTACGCTGACCGGCTGGCAGGATCTAGCGGCCCCGAGATAGTGGCAGCAAACGGCTCGGATATTAAGACCTTTGGTGAGAGGACTATGCTCTTGTCTCTACACGGCCGTACATATGAGTGGACTTTTGTCATAGGAGCACTGAATTACCATATACTGGGGGCTGATTTTCTGTGTGCACATGGTTTGTTGGTTGATGTTGCTAACAGGCGCCTGGTTAATGCACTGTCCTTCGATTCTCTCCCCTGTATAGCTCGAGTGACCCGGCCAACAGCACAAGCCAACGTCACAGCTCCAGGCGATAAGTTCCACACACTGCTCACTCAGTTCCCAGCACTCACGGTCCCGACGTTTTACGCGGCCATTGCTAAACATGGGGTGGAGCACTTTATCACCACCACCGGACCGCCCGTTTTTGCAAGACCTCGGCGCTTGGACGCAGCTAAGCTGGCCATAGCGCGCAAGGAGTTCGCCAACCTGGAAAGGTTGGGCATCATCAGGCGCTCGAACAGCCCATGGGCTTCCCCGCTACACATGGTCCCTAAGGCTGAGGGATCGTGGCGACCGTGCGGTGATTTCCGCAGGTTGAACAACGCCACGGCGCACGACCGCTACCCGATTCCCCACATACAGGATTTTTCCGTTCACCTCGCCGGGGCATGCATTTTTTCCAAAATAGACCTGGTCCGCGGTTACCACCAAGTCCCAGTGCGCGCTGAGGATGTACCCAAAACAGCGGTAATAACTCCGTTCGGTCTATTCGAGTTCCTGCGCATGCCATTCGGGTTAAAAGGAGCGGCACAGACGTTCCAGCGCATGATGGATGCAGTGCTGCGCGATCTCCCGTTCGTGTTCGTCTACCTGGATGATATCCTGGTAGCCAGCGCATCCGAAGACGAAGACGAAACCCACCTGACGACGGTTTTCCGGAGGTTGGAGGAGCACGGGTTAATAATCAACCCGGCGAAATGCCAGTTCGGCGTAACGGAGATTGATTTTTTGGGGCACCGCGTCTCTCCAGAAGGAGCGATCCCGCTGCCCGACAAAGTGCGCGCCGTGGCGGATTTTCCTCGGCCTCAGACGGTCAGAGCGCTACAAGAATTTTTGGAAATGGTGAAGTTTTATAACCGTTTCCTTCCCCGCGCGGCGCAGCTCATGCAACCATTGTACGCCACGCTCAAAAAACAGAAACCCACGGACAGGGTCGAATGGACCTTGGAGCGAGAGCGGGCGTTCTCGGAAGTTAAAGCAGCCCTGGCAAACGCCGCACTGCTGGCACTTCCAGACCCGACGGCCCACATAGCGCTCACCACCAACGCTTCAGACGTGGCCATAGGGGCTGTCGTGGAGCAGCGCATCGCCGGGGCTTGGCAGCCGCTCGCCTTTTTCAGCAGAACTTTGCGCGACAGTGAACGTAAATACAGCGCGTTCGACAGAGAGTTGCTGGCTCTCCACCTGGCCATTCGCCACTTCCAGTTCTGGAAGGGCGCAGTTTCACCGCGTTCGTGGACCACAAGCCGCTAACATTCGCGATGGCCAAGGTTTCAGAACCATGGTCGGGCCGGCAGCAGAGACAGCTGGCCGCGATCTCAGAGTTTACTACCGATATTCAGCATGTGTCGGGTAAACTGAATGTAGTGGCGGACTGCCTGTCGCGCGCCGTGGTGGCCCCGGTCTGCGTGGGGATAGATTACGCAGCCATGGCCGCGGAGCAGATTAGCGATGCAGAGGTGTGCGCGCTCCAGTCTGGACCAACAGGGTTAAGGCTGGAGAGCAGGGTGCTGCAAGACGGCATGCCCCTCCCAATCTGCGATGTCTCCACAGGTCACCCGCATCCCAGGAGTGCGCACGTCAGTCAAAATGGTGGGAGAGAAGTTTGTATGGCTGAGCCTACGCAAACAAGTGAAAGAGTGGGCTGCAGCCTGCGTGGCGTGCCAACGAGCCAAGGTACACAGACACACGAAGGCTCCCTTGGAGCCGTTTCGTATTCCGGCTAAGAGGTTCGACCATGTTCACGTGGACCTCGTGGGCCCCCTCCCACCATCACAGGGGTGCACGTACCTCCTGACAATGGTGGACCGCACCACGCGCTGGCCAGAAGCAGTTCCGCTGGCAGCAACCACGTCCGCAGACGTAGCGCGCGCTTTTTTAACAGCATGGTTGGCGCGTTTTGGAGTCCCGTCGGACATTACGTCCGACAGGGGCCCTCAATTTGTTTCCGAACTTTGGTCTGCGATGGCCCGCAGCCTGGGTGTTACAATTCACCGCACAACTGCGTACAACCCACAGGCCAATGGGTTATGCGAGCGTTTTCATAGATCACTGAAAGCAGCACTCAGGGCCTCATTGACCGATGCAAATTGGGTAGACAGGCTGCCGTGGGCTCTATTGGGGTTGCGCTCCGTGCCGAAAGAGGATCTAGAAGCTTCCCCGGCAGAACTCGTTTTTGCGCAGCCACTACGGCTGCCCGGGGAATTTCTACCAGATAATCCCGCTCCGGGCAGCTCCTCGTCTCAGCTTTTGCAGCGTAGCGCAAACACAGGCATGCTGCCGGGCCCTGCCCACCACAGTTTTCCGCGTGTTTTTGTGCCTAAAACTTTGAAGAGCGCGGAGTTCGTGTTTGTCAGACAAGATGCCCACCGCCCTCCATTGCGCCCACCATAAGATGGACCGTTCAGAGTGTTGGAAACAGGGGATAAGCATTTTTTGCTAGACCTGGGGGGTAGGAGGGAAAAAATTGGCATAGACAAACTCAAACCCGCTTTCGTTGTGGCGGACGAGCAAGTGCTGTTGGCTAGGGCCCCTCGGCGGGGAAGACCCCCACGGAGAGCTCCCCAGGGAAACGATTCGCCAGAGCAGCCACACGGACAGACCGAAGTGCCCCCCCTCCCAGCAACCTCCCATTGGCACAACGGCGCCGCAGAGGCGGTAAAACCCAGTTACAGCAGATACGGGAGGAGACGGAAGCCCAAAAAGCATGTGGACTGATGTTCTGTTGTTCTATCACAGCATGTGAACTGTTATTCTATTGTCCTATCTAAGATGCTGGGGAGGGGGTATTTGTAGCACCTTAGGAGAGTCAGATTTCTAGCATCTCAGATGAGAGACAGTGAATAAGCATGGGAGACAAAGAGCAGGAGTCTCCTGGCAGACAAGAGACAATGAATAAGCACGGGAGACAAAAGAGCAGGAGTCTCCTGGTGAGAGAGCGGGAAGGAGTCAAGGATGTAGGGGGTTGAATGCAGTGTGATGCAAATGTCCTGTTGTGTGTGATGTAAGCCCTGAAACTTAAGAGAAGAGTGGTAAAAAGTTCAGTCTGTTCTGTGCTCGTGAGATGTGAGTGTGAAATAAATCATTTTGAAATGAATCTGCCTGTGATTTCACACACTCCACAACATCAATCATATTTATAGTCAAATCTTTTGCTTTTTAAGTTAAAGTATAGGTAAACCGCTTGTTTATTTATTTTTGTTTATTTATTTTTTATCAGATCATTTCTGTGATCCTTTATGTGTTATAGTCATAATAGTGTATCTTGCACTTTGGGGAATGGGAGTTGTTCAGCCACCATTAGAATTTAGTTTATATGTGTAGTCTATAGGATTTCTAAACTCATTCAGTAAAAGAACACATTACAAATATTTGAGACCCAATGTAGTGCTTCCTTTTATATTTTAGCAATACAAGCACAAAACACCACCCACATCTGAAACCAGGGCGACACAGCGGTGGCTAAACTTTTATTGATAACGTTATTTCACACCATCACAACATCTCAGTATCTAAACTCAGTGTAAATGGTGTAGAGATTGAAAGGGTATCCAAAATTAAAATCCTTGGCATAATAATCAATAAAAAACTGTGTTGGAAGTCACATATTAATTATTTAAAGGTAAAATACGCAAATCAATCGCAATACTGCACAGAGTGAAATACTGTATTTGCTGAATCAACCCACACTATAGACTTGGTATCATTCATTAATACTCCCATACATGACATCCATCCATCCATCTTCTACTGCTTTTCCGGGTCGCAGAGGCAGCAGTTCAAGCAGAGAAGCCCAGACTTCCCTCTCCCCAGCCACCTGCTCCAGCTCTTCAGAAAGGATACCAATACCCATACATGACATATTGTACTGAAGTATGGGGAAACACATATAAAACATATATCCAGTCGTTATGCTTCAGAAGAGAGCTATTAGAATAATAAACAAAGCTGCTTACAGGGAACCAACAAACCCACTTTTTCTTAAATTAAAAGCTCTCAAGTTGAAAGATCTGGTTGACTTTAAAACTGCAGTAATAATGTTTAAAGCTAAGAATCTATCACTGCCCGCAAATATCCAAAAGTTGTTCCAAATAAGGGAGAAACAATATCATTTCAGAGGAACATGTATATTTCAAAAACCTTCAGTGAGAACTACCACCAAGCAACACTGTGTCTCGCTGTGTCAGACTGTGGAATGCTTTTGGACCTGAATTAAAATCATGTACAATGCTTGGACAATTTAAACAAAAACTAAAAGAAGAAATACTCCAAACACATATACAAGATGACATGTAAAATCACATAAGGATTATCATATCCAGTCTGTGTTGTGCTGTTGCTTAGTTTTTGTCACGTTTTGTCTTGGCTTTGTTCTGAATTGTAATCACTCTTATTTTATTTTATTTTTGAATTCTTAGATGGAACATGGGTGGGTAATATAAGCTGTGGCTTCAGCCATCACCCATTTCGGATAAATTATGTTGAATTACTGTATATAATCCAAGGAGTTGCTGTTTAATTTGACCTTATTGGATTTTTTCCCCCTTTGTTATATTATTCTGTTAATTTCTTTTAGTCTAATCTATCCGAAGTAAAGATTCATTTATTCATTCATTTCTCAAATATGTTTTAAACTTGCTTTAATTATCTACCACCCATTTCTGTCTTTCATCTAGGCAAGGGGAAAACGATCCACCCAAACCAGACCTTGCCTCACTATTTACAGAGATGCAGGCTGAAGATCTGCTGAACCGGGACCAGTACAAGGGGCCGATCCAGTTGCTTCTCAGTGAGGCAGTGTGGCCGGCGTGTGTGACCCATTCCAGTTGCTTTTTTTTTTACAGTTTGAATTTTGCACATTCTAAATAATCTGTAATTTGCTGCTGATTGGAATAAACAATTTAGTGATTTATGTGTTTGCATCATGATTTTCTATTTTTGTCTGTTAACCCCTTGCACTCTGGTCAATTTCCCTAAAAACGCCAAAAAATAACGTACCCAAAGTAAATCAAAAGCTGTTCTTCAACCCTTTGAAGCATCTTCAAGGGGTTGGTCTCATTTAAAAGAAAACACTTTGAATTTTTTGGCTAAACTGTCATAATCTCTCTAAGTGCTCCGGCCACTGAGTAACAGTCATGTAAACATACTGAACTTGAAGAAAATAAATTTCGCTTGGGTGTTTTTTTGGATACAAATGCTTGCAAATAACACACAGCTTCAGATACTGGCTGGAAAATGCAACAGAAATGTAGAACCAAGTGTTATCCAGCTGAGGTCAAAATTTTGTAACAATACCACAAAAAATGAATATATTACACAGCTTTTTTCTTAGGTTGTTCCCAGGCGTTTTTGAACTGCGCCAAATTGTGCCAAATAGCAGAGTTTGGAAAAACGTCTGTAACTTTTGAATGATTCAATATAGAAGCTTCATCTTGGGCTCTAATGAAAGGTGAAGGGCTGTGTGTGTGTGTGTGGGGTTGTTTATTCATTCATGAATGAATGAATGAACAAACAAGCCCCCACACACAAAGAAGCATGCCACGTAAAAAATGTGTGGCTTTTTTTTTACAAGAAAAAATAACCTACAGTGCACTAAAAATTATACTAGAATATCTGTAATGTAGAAGATAACAACTCCCACCCCCCCCCCCCCGCTACAGAGGACGGACATCGCCCATCGCTACATGACGGAAAGCGGTGACGGTGCGCCGCGGTCTACTACGCACAGTTGCACTAAAATATCTGCAATATATCTGCAATCCGCTACAGAAGAGTAGTGGGGGGGGGGGGGCGTTCACAACATGACGGGGGGGGGGGGGGGGCGTTCGCAACATGACGGACCCGGACCGCTCCGCACAGTTGTAATTTACCGATCGGTCAAAAGTCATTTGGATTACAATTTTCAGGGATAAAGAATAATTTAGCTTATAACACTTACCTGTCCACAACAGCAATGTCGCTGGCGAACTTCTCTTCCTCATTGTCAGACGAACATGACGCTGGTCCGCTTGTTACGGACTCGTGGTTCTGGTCATGCGACCCGGTCAAACCATAATTCCATTATTGCGGTTTTGCGCTTCCATGATTGCGGTTTTGGCGAATGATTTTTCAAAACAAATAAGAACAGTAGTAAGAAAAAAAGACAGGCGAATGCCTGTGTGTCACCCAGCCTTACACAAAACAGCTTTCGAACTTCTGTGCTTCAATTGGCTGGCTGTATTTGCAGCCGTTGGTAGGCGGGTCCTTCTTGCTAGGTTTTCAGTCATTGGTTCTTCAAGGTTTCAGAAACCCAATTCAAGGCTCTTATTAGTCGAATGAGAGGTCAATCACATCTAAACCAATCAAAGCACTCCTTTGGCTTTCTGTTCGCGGCTGTGTGTGGAAGAACGAAAATGCAGCTTTTTTTTTCAGTGCGCTCTAGGACGCAGCACCCTCATGCGCCCTTGTGCGCTCTAGGACGCAGAGACGTGTCCGCCCGCGGTACACCGAAGTGCAACAGGTTAAGACACCGGTGTGAAAAGAGTCAACAGTACGAACCATTTATCAGTGACTTTGAAAATGTCCTGTTGAAATATATATTTAACGGCTTGTATGCTACTATATGGCACCTGATCCATGTTTTGCCACGACACCACTGGCTGGAGCAGATAAATTCCATGACGTCTCAACAGTTTCTCCATGATTTTGACACAGATCAGAAGCTAAACATTTCTACAGACATTATAGCCACTTCGCGTTTGTGAAGTTAGGGTCACATCACTGTGTTGAACGTTAACCCCCAACGTTTGAAGCGATATTTTTGCCACAAGAGAGCCATCTGAAACACACACACAGAGAATACACATATTTTATTACCTAATATCGATAACTTGCCGACATTACAATGTTGTACGGCGGACTTAAAAGCAAAGTAGCATTAGCATTCATTAGCTTACCTTGATATGTGATGTTGTTTGTATCCTCATGGCTTCTCCTTTATACTGCTCTATGGATTCCTAAATGGTCAAGTACTTTTCCAGAGTGTGTAGTTTCACTGCCTCTGCTTTCTGTTCTCTTTTTTTGCATTTATTCAGGCAAAAAAAGACAGAAGGCAGACGCCGCGTAACCTGCCAGCTTGTGTTTTGCGTACCGTTACGCTGGTTTTACGTAACGGGAGGGAGAGGGTTGTGCCGCCTCCCTGTAACTATATTCACACCCACTTCAAATGGGACCTAGTGCAGTGGAAAAACAAAGCGGGCCGAACTGTACCGTCCCGTCCCGTACCAAACCGTACCGTACTGACCCTAATGGAAAAGTGCCTTAAGATACAATAACAGGACGACTCAAAACAAACAGAAACAAAGAGCAAACTCAGATAACATCATACAGACAAAACCATTCACAAATGCAATAATAAAACTAAAGTGGGAAATGCACAGAAAATAAATAACTAGAAATAAACTGAAAGCGTGAGCATGGCTCTCCCACCGTGCTCCGCATCATGACACTACGATGGCCCTAGAGTTCTTACGTTCTTTGTAAGGGTGCCTAGGGATCTTCCTACAGCATACTTACTGCCATCTTACGAAAATTTTTTGTAACTCACGGCACTCTCAAGTCATTGGTAGGAAGATCTTACAGCTTTTGGTACATTTTGTTGGCACAAATGTTGCATGAATGACGTACCTCTGCCTTATGAGTGCCTCACTACCGCCTTATGCGTGCTGTACAAATCTCCAGGGTCCTCAAGAACAACTTAAGGTGTTCTTGAAATATACTTACAGCCAACATCTTGCATAGTTCTTACGTTGTTCTTCAGGCATTCATATGGCCACCCTACCATGAAGGGTTTTCATGGGGCATTCATAGAAATCTTGGACAAGACCATCGACCTGGCTACAAACTTGCGAACTGTCTATGAATGCTGAATTCTTCTACGGCCGCCTTAAGAAGGCTGTACGAAATGGTCCAAAAATCATTCGTATAGTGTTTGGAGCCGTTCGTAAGGGTATTTGTGACCATAGCTTAGCAAAGGAGAACACATTTATTTTCAAATATTTACCATTTCCCATCAGCCCTTCTGCCGCATTCACCCAGAAGGCTACAATATTTTTTAAAGAATTAAAAGTAGCTGTCTTCATTTGTACCAGGTAAGCTCCTCATATGTTTAGTGAAGCACTTAAAAACTAAATGTAAAATATAACCAATGCTAAACTGCAGTGACAATAAAGCTAAATCAGAGTAAACAATTTGATAGATGCACAGAGTTTGAAGTACTTCTGATATAACAAGGTGACTTCCCCTAGTTCCCCTTAATGGTCTTTTGCTCTTACCATTGTCGGTATGTCACACAAGAAGTTCAAAAAACCCAGAGCAAAAACAGAAAAAAACAGGAGAAATTAAGTTGAGTGCTCTGTGGATAATTTATAGGCTGATACATGGATAAATAAGCATGAAGGCAAGGAAATTTTTTTCTGTTTTTATAAATATTGCTCTGGTCTTTTAAATGGTGTTTTTTAAATGAATATTTTAAGGGGCAGTAGCTCACACACAATATCAATATTAAATTAAAAAATATAAACATGCAAAAGTCACTTTCCTCTTTTATAAAATCTTGTATCTTAACATAAAAATATCAAAATCAAACCAAAAAATGGTGTTGCTCAGTTTTATCAAGGAGATTATATGACTGAAAACTCTTCAAAAGCTCCTTAAGTTTATTTAGGTAGAAAATTTAGCATTTAGGCTGCCTAGTTTTCTTAATGTGTTTAGTCATTTTATTTCTGGTATTCTGTTCATTTACTTTGTATTGTGCAAAATATACTAGATTGTGCTGTGTGCTGTCTGTAAATCTATACTTGCAAACAAACATGTGTGTGTGTGTGGGGGGGGCATTTTTTTGGCGGGGGGGGGGGGGGAGAAAATCTTGCATAGCATCCCAAAAACCAGGAAATGGCCCTGTCCACAACTACATACTTTAAGAGAAAAGCCGCACTGGTTTAGGGAGAACATGCAGAGACGGGCTCACTGACCAGGGAATCATCCAGATGTACTGGGTGTCAATTGAGAAATATTCAGCATTTTTTAAAGGTTTGTTTAAAATCATTTACATCCCTAAGCAATGGCTAATAGATTTCTGTGTACATTTCCACAGCAAGTAAAAAGTGTCAAGAGACTGGTTTGCTTGAAAAAGGTTCACACTGATTGTGTTAAAGCTCAGGGATGCTGTGATGATTAGAGGGTGAGATCTTACTAACGCTACAACACCAGCTGACATCTTGTATGCATCTTTGGGATGTGTGAGATCCTGGGAGTGAGACCAAGCTCATTCTTAATCAAATTATATACCTTTACAAGTCCACACATTATCAATAACCTTCTAATGCAGCAATATTAAGCTAAACAGACAATTAAAAATAAACTAGAAAATTAGCTTTTCCTGAAGAAAATACAGTGTGAATGCTGTTATAAATGCTGGTAAAAAGCTGAAAGATGTTGCTTAAACTCAATGTAGGTTAAACGGTGTTGCCAACAACTCAGCAAGGAAAAGCAGCTATTGGCTGTCCTAAAAGTCACAAAATGGCATCATCACCTAATTTGCATAATTGACCATGTGCATGTAATTGTAATGGGTGCGGCATGAGAGAGGGATAAGATAAGATAAGCTAAGATAAGCCTTTATTAGTCCCACAATGGGGAAATTCCAGGATTTCAACAGCACAGGGACAGCAACACTCAGAGCAATAATTTAGAAGATAAGAAAATAAGAGCAGTGAATACACATATGTACACATAAATATATATATATATATATACACAGTGCGGAGCATTGTAGCTAGATGCAATAAACGGCATAACCATCTATTCAGTTATCCTA
Organism: Pholidichthys leucotaenia; assembly: GCA_020510985.1. NCBI lineage: Eukaryota > Metazoa > Chordata > Actinopteri > Cichliformes > Pholidichthyidae > Pholidichthys > Pholidichthys leucotaenia. The sequence continues at coordinate 345,815,779 of CM035844.1, read as the reverse complement.
CATAGTATGAATATGTACCCATACATATTGTCACCCTCCGTAGCAACTGATATTGTCCACCATTTGTGTAAGTCTGTTGCGTCTTTTGCATTCAATACTATTAGGTCGTCACATTTTTTTGCTATCTCTGCGAGCAGCCCTGCTTAGGTTATAAAGTCTGACAGCCGTAGGTAGGAAGGACCTGCGAAACCTCTCGGTCGTGCACCTAGGATGATGTAGTCTACTGCTAAATGAGCTCCTCAGTGCATTCAGTATGTTCTGCATAGGGTGGGACTCGGACTCCAGCAGAGATGACAGTTTAGCCACCATCCTTCTCTCTCCTATCTCCTCCACTGGGTCAAGGCACTGCTCCAGGACAGAGCTAGCTTTCTTGATCAGTTTGTTCAGTCTCTTCCTATCGGCTGCTGTAATGCCACTGCCCCAGCAGACCACTCCAAAAGTGATGGCTGATGCCACCACCGTGTCGTAGAGTACACCAAAAGACCTGAGCCTCCTCAGTAGGAACAGCCTGCGCTGTCCCTTCTTGTAGAGTGTGTCGGTATTGTGTGACCAGTCTAGTTTATTGTTCAGATGAACACCCAGGTACTTGTAGGATGTCACCATCTCAATGTCTGTTCCCTGGATGTTTACTGGTGCTGTGAGGGATTGTCCTTGCCTGCGGCAGTCCACCACCAGCTCCTTAGTTTTCCCCACGTTGATCTGGAGGCAGTTCCGTTGGCACCAGTCCACAAAGTCCTGGATAAGTCCTCTGTACTCAGCTTCATCTCCATTGGAGATGAGGCAGACAACCGCAGAGTCGTCAGAGAACTTCTGTAGATGGCAGTGTGTTGTGTTGTGTGAGAAGTCCGCACTATAAAGGGTGAACAGGAAGGGAGCCAATACCGTTTCCTGGGAGGCCCCCGTGCTGCCGATGATCGTGTCCGACACACAATCCCGGATTCTCACAAACTGTGGCCGGTTTGTGAGGTAGTCCAGGATCCATGATGACAGGTGTTGGTCCACCCCTGCGCACAGCATCTTGTCCTTCAGGATCATCGGTTGGATGTGTTGAAAGCACTGGAGAAGTCAAAGAACATGATCCTCACCGCATTTCCAGGCTTCTCCAGGTGGTACAGGGAACGGTGAAGGAGGAAGATCACTGCATCCTCCACCCCAATGCCATGGTGGTAGGGGAACTGGAGTGGATCCATCGCTGGTCCCACTAGGGGGCGGAGGTGAGCAAGGAGCAGTCTCTCCAGGGTCTTCATGTGAGACGTCAGGGCCACTGGTCTGTAGCTGTTCAGGTCTCTGGGGTGGGAAGTCTTTGATACGGGTACCACACAAGATGTTTTCCACAAGTGTGGTACCCTCCCCAGCTTCAGGCTCAGCTTGAAGATGTACTCCACAGTCCCACACAGCTGGTCTGCACAGGACTTGAGGAGCTTCGCGCTGATGCCGTCCGGTCCCGAGGCCTTCCTCGCCTTGATCTTCCTCAGCTCCGTCCTCACCTGGGCCTTAGTGAGGGTCAGGTTAGGGGGCTGTGTGCTGGGAGTGGGGTGGTGGTGTTGTAATGTCGGCAAGTTATCAGGATTAGGTACTAAAATATGTATTCTCTGTGTGTGTGTTTCAGATGGCTCTCTTGTGGCAAAATTATTGCTTCAAACGGTCGGTCTGAACATTCAGCATAGTCATGTCACCCCAGCTTCACAAACGCGAAATGGTTACAGAACTGCAGAATGTCTGTAGAAATGTTGAGCTTCCTGTGCAACAAATTGCTCTGATCTGTGTCAAAATCATGGAGAGACTGTTGAGACATGATGGGATTTACCTGCTCCAGCCAGTGGTGTCGTGGCAAAACATGGATCAGCTAGGTGCCATATTGTAGTATTTGAGCCGTAAAATATATATTTCAACAGGTAAACAGTACTGAGTTAGGCATAAAATATATTTAACAATTATGATGCATTTTAAGCCAAAACAAATGGATCTAGGATTAAATTAAGATAATGCATTCACAAGGTTACATGGAGAAATACATGGATTAACTGGAAATATATCATATTGAGTATTGCTGACTACATGTAGATACTGTATAAATATATATTCTCTGCATCAACAGTGAACTATGCATGTATTCATGTAGTATTGCCTGGGAATTTTGACAATAAACCTTTGTATTTTTGCAGATGTGTCTCTACTTTTGTTTTATGTGTGAAGGTTACCACCAAGTGACATAAATACTAAAAGATTGGAAAAGCAGTCTAATAACAATCCAGCAGTTTGAGAAATCACTTTTGGTTTGGTGTAAGTCTGCCAACAGAATTATGAACCATAAAGCAGTTTGTGTTAAAATGTTAAATCCCATTAACCCCAACCTCAGGGGTGTCTAATCATGTGCCATGGAGGGCCAAGACCCTGCAGGTTCTCTCTTCTATCCCATTATTAGGAAATACAGATGCTAATATGGCCCAGAATTCCTCCATATACTGGGACTATCACTAGTGTGCAGTGTCTTCTGCACTGGCACATCCAACAATACAGTCTTCAGCAAATAATTGTTTTGGTTACTTTTCTTAAAAATGAGCCATTATTTTCAAAGTCACTGATAAATGGTTCGTACTGTTGACTCTTTTCACACCAGTGTCTTAACAGACAAAATAGAAAATCATGATGCAAACACATAAGTCACTAAATTGTTTATTACAATCAGCAGCAAATTCCAGATTATTTAGAATGTGCAAAATTCAAACTGTAAAAAAAAGAAACTGGAATGGGTCACACACGCCGGCCACGCTGCCTCACTGAGCAGCAACTGGATCGGCCCCTCGTACTGGTCCCGGTTCAGCAGATCTTCAGCCTGCATCTCTGTAAATAGTGAAGCAAGGTCTGGTTTGGGTGGATCGTTTTCCTCTTGCCTAGATGAAAGACAGAAATGGGTGGTGGATAATTAAAGCAAGTTTAAAACATATTTGAGAAATGAATGAATGAATGAATGAATCTTTATTTTGGATTGATTAGATTAAAAGAAAGGAACAGAATAATATAACAAAGGGGGGAAAAAAAATCCAACAAGGTCAAATTAAACAGTAACTCCTCGGATTATACAATTCAACATAAGTTATCCGAAATGGGTGATGGCTGAAGCCGCAGTTTATATTGCCCACCCATGTTCCATCTAAGAATTCAAAAATAAAATAAAATAAGAATGATTACAAATCAGAACAAAGCCAAGACAAAACGTGACAAAAAACTAAGCAACAGCACAACACAGACTGGATATGATAATTCTTATGTGATTTTACATGTCATCTTGTATATGTGTTTGGAGTATTTCTTCCTTTAGTTTTTGTTTAAATTGTCCAAGCGTTGTACATGATTTTAATTCAGGTCCAAAAGCGTTCCACAGTCTGACACAGCGAGACACAGTGTTGCTTGGTGGTAGTTCTCACTGAAGGTTTTTGAAATATACATGTTCCTCTGAAATGATATTGTTTCTCCCTTATTTGGAACAACTTTTGGATATTTGCGGGCAGTGATAGATTCTTCACTTTAAACATTATTACTGCAGTTTTAAAATCAACCAGATCTTTCAACTTGAGAGCTTTTAATTTAAGAAAAAGTGGGTTTGTTGGTTCCCTGTAAGCAGCTTTGTTTATTATTCTAATAGCTCTCTTCTGAAGCATAAAGACTGGATATATGTTTGTTTTATATGTATTTCCCCATACTTCAGTACAGTATGTCATGTATGGGAGTATTAATGAATGATACAAAGTATATAGTGTGGGTTGATTCAGCAAATATTTCACTCTGTGTAGTATTGCAATTGATTTGCATATTTTACCTTTAATATAATTAATATGTGACTTCCAACAAAGTTTATTATCAATTATTATGCCAAGGATTTTAATTTTGGATACCCTTTCAATCTCTACACCATTTACACTGAGTTTAGATATTGAGTTGTTGTGATGTTGTGAAATAACGTCATCAATAAAAGTTGGTTTCAAGTGTGGGTAGTGTTTTGTGCTTGTATTGCTGTGTGTGTTCTTTTACTAGATGAGTTTAAAGATGAAATACTATAGACTACACATATAAACTAAATTCTAATGGTGGCTGACCAGCTCCCATTCCCCAAAGTGCAATCTACACTGTTATGACTATAACTCATAAAGGATCACAGAAATGATCTGATAAAAAATAAATAAACAAGCGGTTTATTTTACGGTGGCTATTATTGGATGTGCCATTCATTTTCAATTACTCTGTAATTAATATTCACACAATCAAACAAATCTCAGTTCAATCCCTTTCATATTAAGTGGAAATTGTGCTACTTTAAATTTGGCACTTTACCTATATTTTAACTTAAAAAGCAAAAGATTTGACTATAAATAAGTTGTGTAGCTTACCTGTCAGAATACATTGCTGTCAAAACGTAGCAATTCAGAGCAGATCCTGTTTAGACTCTACAACGAAAATACACACAACTTAAGTACATGCACAGCATGAAAGTGCAACATGAAAAAAAACCATCTTTTTAACCAGGATTACAACAAGCTTATTTCATCAGATATTGTCAACACAAAGGCAACATACAAGGACGGACATAGCATTGACGGCTAATTAGCTACGTCATCGTTTAAACACAATTAAGTTTTCGTCTGTCCAAAGTGAACTTTCCACTGCTGGGAATAATAACGTAAAACATGCATATCACATCACTCACCGTCCTCTATATCCCAATATCACGGCTTCAACTGCTGAAGCTGGTGGCCGTACATTCAATTCAGTTTGGGCGGCGCTGTCTACTTCCTAGTGCGGCTCCGTCTGCTTCCCTCTGGATTCTCTCATCAGCAGAAATGCACAGAAAACTCTGCTGGACCGCGGTGTTGATTTCTGCTGATTTCTGTTAAGCCATTCTATTGTTGTTGTTGTTTATAATATCACTTGTGGCTGGCGCACGGACGAATAATTGCAAATGGCATCTCGCCAGCGATTCTGGAAAGTCAGCTTAACGCCCACTCTCATGACGCTACGCCCAGACCAATCAGTGGCCTGCAGTGTTTTTACGTAACCGGGACGGTACCTCTGGAACCACCGTCAAGCAGTTCTGAAAAAATAGGGACAGTTCCGAAAAAAACAGAACTGAAAGCAGTTACGGTCCCTAATGGAAAAGCGGACAAACTGTGCCATCCCGTTCCGTACCGAACCGGGACGGTACCTCTGGAACCACCGTCAAGCAGTTCTGAAAAAATAGGGACAGTTCCGAAAAAAACAGAACTGAAAGCAGTTACGGTCCCTAATGGAAAAGCGGACAAACTGTGCCATCCCGTTCCGTACCGAACCGTACCATACTGACCCTAGTGGAAAAGCGCCTTTAAGTGACTGAGTCACAGAGAGTTGCAATTGTGCTAGGAGTATTAAGTTGGGAGGCTAAATGACAAATTGATGTTTTAGATTTGGGGGATTGTGACAAGGCTGCTAATGGACTTAAAATCCCTTATACTGATTATGCTGTTATGGACTTTGAAATAGAAGGGATAACCATACCTGGTTGTGGTGTAGTTATTGTAGGGGATGGGACTATTACTTTACCACTGATGGTGGGAATGAATGTTGGCCACCCTTGCTGGGATGTTGTCTTCCAAAGGTCAAGGGGCCCACTGTCATTCTCCTGCCAGAATCCAAAATCCCAACGAGCCTGGAGAGAGGCATTTGCTGTGTGCCAGAAGAGTGCCGACACCCCTGCAGACGGGTTTCTGGGTTACGGCAGGCCAGTGGGATGTACAGGGATCCAGGTACCGGCCCGAAGTGAAGTGGTGGTGTGGGGCCATGCTCCAGAAGGCCCCTGTGGAAAGGACTACTTTGCACTGGTAGAGGGACACCAGGGGCTGAGTACTTGTGACCCTAGATCGCTGCTTTTTCACGTGGAGGAGACAGACGTGGTGGGAGCCAAGGACGTGTGCTTGACCCCAGAGACTGATGGTGCAATTGATGTAGGACTGGTCGAAGTTTGTGTGAGTACCATGGGAGGTGAGCCAGATGCCCTTTTGATTTTGTTAAATAAACAAACAGACCAGCTTTAACTGATGAGGAGCAAGAGAAGCTGAAGGAGCTTCTAAAGAACTGGAGGGAGGTATTCGTTATCCATGAGGAAGATTTTGGGAGAACGGGTATCGCGAAATATAAGATGCCTACCCCTGTAGGCATCTTATATTTACCACCTATGATGCATAAGGAAGTGCGGATGCTTCTGTTTGATATGCCTGAAAAAGGGGGTGATGCGTGAAAGCTCTAGTCCATGGGCAGCACTTATTGCGTTGGTGGAAAAAATGGATGCTGGAGGTTTTGCGTGGATTATAGAAAGTTGAACTCTGTAATCCATAAAAATGCTTTCTCCCTCCCTAGGATTGAGGAAATATTGACCTCCCTTACCCAAGCAGAGTGGTTTACAACACTGAATCTGGCTAGTGGGTCCTCGCAATTGGAGATGGATCCTGATGACTAAGAGAAAATTGCCTTTACTATGCCACTGGGTTTGTTTGAGTTTGAACGAATGCTTTTTTGTCTTTATAATGCTCCTGCTACATCGATCCACCACAGTAAATTTAGGTCAACGACCAGCTCGCTATAGACAGTAGTTATTGGCAGGGACTGCCAATGGTAAGCTGTGGGGGGATGTCATGCTGAGTATCATGCTGTGTTTTGGACATATTGTTTAATCTTATCTGTATGTTGATTGTTATACTTTTGCATGTTTATACTTTTGTTGTTGTTGATAATTATGATTATTTGGAGTGAAGTGTTTTCTTGTTACTTTTTATATGCATGCTTTTGAATGATTGAACACAGCTAGACACAATTAGTGGGAAACTCAGGTATTGACTGACAGCCTGAACCAGCCAATTGACTGCTACAGACTGCCCACATGGCTCAATGGGAATACAGGGGCGTGTTTTCCCATTTCTTATATAAGCAGGGAGTGATCTGCATTGACAGAGGGCTTCTTCTCCTGAACTGAGGCCCACAGTCTTCCCAGGTGGCTGGAGAGTCTGCAGCAGCTTCCAGGCAGATCCAGTGTGATGGGGTCAGAAGTGTATTGGAGGCCCTGGGTGCAAAGCTGTGTTTTTTTCAATCCATGACACTAATTGTTGTTGGAGGTCTGAGTAGAGCTGACCCCTGTGTGCGAAGAATAGACTGCTGGCCACTTTCCTTTCTTCTAGGTGTGGGTGAGGAAGACTCTTGGATGTGTGGGCCTGTTTGGAGTGGACGCAATCAAGGATATTGAAGGACAAGGCCTGGAGTGTGACAGCAAGCCTCTGGGACTGATAAGAACGTTTTATTGACTTTTTCCTTTTTAAAGCCCGCCTCATTTTTAAGGTCACATTGGTAATATTTGTGATTTATCTTATTTTTGCCTTGTGTAATAAATGTTTATTCTTGCAACCTTGGTGTCTGACGGTTACTAAGTACTGCTCACCCTCCTGTAGGAACCTAAAAGGGATTTGTTTGATTGGAGGTTAAAAAGAGTTTAATTCTGTTCCACTAACTGGGTAACCTCCACATCCCTTCACACCAAGTTTAAAAAAGTTTAAAAATGCGAGCCTAAAAACTAAACTCAAAGCTTTATAATGTTAGCCTAAAACTTGAAATGGCTGAGAGATGAAGAAAATGCTGAATAAAAATTTAATAGGGATTAACATTAGCTTAAAAGCTAAAATGGCTTAAATTTTCACAATATTAAAGTGGAAATGGCTTTAGTTTGTTTAAAATTGCTAAATAAAAATACAAAAAAGCAGAAACAAGCTAAATTTACACAATTTTAATATAGAAGTAAAATGGCTCAAAGCTGAAGAAAATTCACTTAAAAATGAAAACTTGAAGTTTAAAATGCTAGCTTAAACATGAAGAGTTCAACTGTGTTATCATAAAAGCTTAAGTTCAGTATATTTTAGTATATTAAGTTAAGTGGTTTTTCTTAACTGAAAACATCCAAAAGTTTTTCAACCTCAAAAGCTGGAGTCAGTCTGAAGAACTTCTCCATTCACTTCCCTTGTATTTTTTTTGAAAAGCTGGAAAAGTTGAAATAGTATAAAAATCATAAAAGTCAAAGTAGAAAAATGGAAGCATAAATGTTCTTAAAGGCAAGCAGAGTGATATATTGAGCTTCTGGCATAAAGTATGCAGAAAGGAGATGATGACTAAAAAGGCAGACATGAACAACAATGGTGTGAAAAGCATGCACACACAAAAAGTTACAGTGGCACTTACAACTTCAATGCTTAAACGACTACAAAGTGATGTGGTGGTTGCCACTATGGCCTCAAACCTCTACCAGGCTTTCTGTGTGATGTCTGCATGTTTTTCCTGTGTTCGGTGGATTTCCTGGGTGCTCCAGTTCACCCAGAGAGAAACATGTTCATAAAAATGTCAAAACTACAACATGCCATAAAACAATTCAACATTCACATTGCATCTGCAGCCATCCACTTAAACCTGGCATCTTAAAGCCAGTGCTGCCTCCTTCCCTGTTTTGTGTCAGCTTGAATAAGGCATTCGTGCCGTGCACTCGTGTGTCTTCAAGTGCACATTGCAAGCACTCCGATGTTTAGACACATTCAGAAAGGGAGACAGCGAGAGTGCCACTATGCTTCACTGTGGCACATCTCCATATAATGCGAGTGCCTCTTATACACTCACATCTCCTGGTACACGTGCACACATGAGCACACACATGTACCGTGCAGTGCTGCATTGTGTCTGCTTGACTTTGTCTCCTGCCCTGGGTTAAAGAGCAATGGTGCTGGGCGGGAGGAGGGATGAAGCTCTGCACATCATTTACACATCCTGCTCCTTCTCACCCCACCCTGCACTCCATTTTCCCTCAGCCTTTGTTTAAGGCCAGGCAGCCTGTGGTTAAATGCTAGAGGGATTAGAGGGGGCAATGTTTACATGCATAACTATGGGTGTTTTTGGAGTCGAATACAGTATTCAGAACAGCACTAATACCGTTTTCTCAAATATTTATTTCATACCAGTATTTCTTAAAGTGTTTGAATTTTGGAAGAAAAAAATATGCAACACCCACAGCAGGACTAGGTACTTTCCTGTTTCTGGTAAGAACACTGAAAAAACTACAACTGGCATGGTTCACAACCTGTGTCCCAATAGCCAATCAACAGAGCCCAGTTGTCATATATGGCCATAATTGGCATGGCGTCATCTATGTTTATGTCACCAATTGCGTGAACTTAGCCTTAGTGGCAGAGCAAGGTGCAAGCAATCCCCCGTTCTCAATGTATTTCAGTGGAAATGTTAGCTACATTTAAACAAGGAATATGCCAAAATGCTGCAGAATTGGCTCATGTAGCCATCATCATCTTATGATAGATGATAATGGAAAGAAGAAATATACGTTTTTTTAGATTCCCATTGGCCAGCAAAGATTACTAAAGGAGGATGTTGTGGTTAATGTCTGCTGAAGGAGAATGCCTTTTTATAAGAGGATGCGGAGGCGGTGGGATGATGTGACCCATGTCTCCGTCTGTTCTCACCCCTTTATAACAGGTATATCTATTTACCAAAACTACAAACTCTTATTTAGCATTAAAAGTCATTTGCCTACACATAAAGTTAATGCGAACATGCAAAGAACACCCGAATTGAAAAGAGAGTTGACAGCTAGAATAGAAGAGTCGACTTGGTATGAATATAAATTCCAATTTGAGCCACTAATTGGCCTCAGAGGAAAAGTATCAACACTACAATTAAACTATTTTAAAAATGAGACTGCCACTCACCTGCAGACAAATGGACCGAAGCTCTGTAGAGCTGAAACGAAGTGTTGGAATTAATAAGGGTAAAGTGTAAATGAACAGCAGTCTCCCGTCTTTGTGGAGGCAAGTAATATTTTCCCATCTGTGAGCTCCAGTAGATAAATTTTGCAAACCTAAACATGACATCTTTTTGGGGATTTCCACAGCAGGTACAATTTATTTTCTATTACTAGAGTGTCTCGCCAATGCGCAGCAAAGCTGGTGTATGTATCCGGTGGTTACAAATATCAATAAATATAGTTTCTGGCCACTCTGCTAGATTGTTCTTCCACATACTGGCTGGTAAACGATAGGGACACTTTTCAAAATCATAAATTTAAAGGTTTTTTTTTAATCATATTTGATTCAATCTTGTGGTGAACGCTCATCATAATATTGATATGACATAATGGTAAACTGCCAGTTTTTATCACTTCAGTGTGTTTTGGCAGGCACGCTCCCGTGCCAAGTACCTGGATATGTAAACAGCTCCACTGCCAAAAATACAAGCAACGTCAGTGAATTTCTTTAAACCAGCAGAATAGTCGGAGTGTAGGGGGCAAACCTTTCGGTGGATGTGGACAGCATAATGTCATGATAGGTAGAAGTGTGGTAGAAGTTAGCCTAGCCGCACCTGTTGCTAGGGTAGCTGGAGAAGTCAGCCCCACTCTCAGCCTCCCCCATTAATTCCATATGTGAAATCACAGATTATAAAAGGACATAAAACTACCAAAGACCATATGTGTCTGAGACATGGAGATTGGTAAAGAAACAGGATAAATTAAGTTGAGGAGGAGGAGAAGGTAAGAGGAAATTTTACTGTTTTCTCTGCAGTCTTTGTTGATTATTAATGTTGAGGCTGGCAAAAATAAATGCATTCTCCTCAGTTAGACTCTCAGTTTAATGTGGCTGTACAAATGTCAATGCTGTTTCTATTGGGATACAGTGGTGTGAAAAAGTGTTTGAGTTCCCATTTTTTTGTATGTTTGTCACACTTTAAATGTTTCAGATCATCAAACAAATTTAAATATTGGACAAGATAACACAAGTAAAAACAAAATGCAGCTTTTAAATGAAGGTGTTTATTATTAAGGGTAAAAAAATCCCAACTTACATGGCCCTGTGTGAAAAAGTGACACCCCCCCCCCCCGTTAAAACATACAGACGTGGACAATATTGTTGGTACCCCTCTGTTAATGAAAGAAAAACCCACAATGGTCACAGAAATAACTTGAATCTGACAAAAGTGGTAATAAATAAAAATTCTATGAAAATTAACCAGTGAAAATCAGACAATGCTTTTGAATTGTGGTTCAGTAGAATTATTTTAAAAAACAAACTCATGAAACAGGCCTGGACAAAAATGATGGTACCCCTAGAAAAGATTGAAAATAATGTGACCATACGGACATGTTCAACCAAGATGTGTCTAATTAACATCACAGGTGTCTACAAACTTGTAATCAGTCAGCCGGGCTATTTAAAGGGTGACAAGTAGTCACTGTGCTGTTTGTTGACATGGTGTGTACCACACTAAACATGGACCAGAGGAAGCAAAGGAGAGAGTTGTCTCAGGAGATTAGAAAGAAAATTATAGACAAGCATGTTAAAGGTAAAGGCCATCTCCAAGCAGCTTGATGTTCCTGTGACTACAGTTGCACATATTATTCAGAAATTTAAGATCCATGGGACTGTAGCCAACCTCCCTGGACGTGGCCGCAGGAGGAGACAGATAATACGAATGGTAACAAAAGAGCCCAGAACAACCTCTAAACACATTCATGGTGAACTCCAAGGTCAAGGTACATCAGTGTCAGATCGCACCATCTGTCATTGTTTGAGCCAAAGTGGACTTCATGGGAGACGACCAAGGAGGACACCACTGTTCAAAACAAATCATAAAAATGCCAGACTGGAATTTGCTAAACTGCATGTTGACAAGCCACAAAGCTTCTGGGAGAATGTCCTATGGACAGATGAGACAAAACTGCAACTTTTTGGCAAGGCACATCAGCTCTATGTTCACAGACGCAAAAATGAAGCATACCAAGAAAAGAACACTGTCCCCACTGTGAAACATGGAGGAGGTTCTGTTATGTTCTGGGGCTGCTTTGCTGCATCTGGCACAGGGTGTCTTGAATCTGTGCAGGGTACAATGAAATCTCAAGACTATCAAGGTATTCTAGAGAGAAATGTGCTGTCCAGTGTGAGACAGCTTGGTCTCAGTCGCAGGTCATGGGTCTTGCAACAGGATAATGACCCAAAACACACAGCTAAAAACACCCAAGAATGACTAAGAGCCAAACATTGGACTATTCTAAAGTGGCCTTCTATGAGCCCTGATCTAAATCCTATTGAACATCTGTGGAAGAAGCTGAAACATGCCGTCTGGAGAAGGCACCCTTCAAACCTGAGACAACTGGAGCAGTTTGCTCGTGAGGAGTGGGCCAAAATACCTGCTGAGAGGTGCAGAAGTCTCATTGACAGTTACAAAAATCGTTTGATTGCAGTGATTGCCTCAAAAGGTTGTGCAACAAAATATTAAGTTAAGGGTACCATCATTTTTGTCCAGGCCTGTTTCATGAGTTTGTTTTTTAAAATAATTCTGTTGAACCACAATTCAAAAGCATTGTCTGATTTTCAATGGTTAATTTTCATAAATTTTTTATTTATTACCACTTTTGTCAGATTCAAGTTATTTCTGTGATTATTGTGGGTTTTTCTTTCATTAACAGAGGGGTACCAACAATTTTGTCCACGTCTGTAAATTAACTGTGGTTTATCACATCTTTGTAAAGCTGAGTTCAATTTCTCTAGCCACACCCAGGCCTGATTAATGCCACACCTGTTCTCAATAAAGAAATCACTTAAATAGGACCTGCTGACAAAGTGAAGTAGACCAAAAGATCCTCAAAAGCTAGACATCATGCTGCAATCCAAAGAAATTCAGGAACAAATGAGAAACAAAGTAATTGAGATCTATCAGTCTGGAAAAGGCTGTAAAGCCATTTCTAAAGCTTTAGGACTCCAGCGAACCACAGTGAGAGCCATTATCCACAAATGGCGAAAACATGGAACAGTGGTAAACCTTCCCAGGAGAACCTTCCCAAAATTACCACAAGAGCGCAGCGACGACTCATTCAAGAGGTCACAAAAGACCCCACAATAACATCCAAAGAACTGCAGGCCTCACTTGCTTCAGTTAAGGTCAGTGTTCATGACTTCACCATAAGAAAGAGACTGGGCAAAAATGGGCTGCATGGCAGAGTTCGAAGATGAGATGGTGACATCCTACAAGTACCTGGGTGTTCATCTGAACAATAAACTAGACTGGTCACACAATACCGACGCACTCTACATGAAGGGACAGCACAGGCTGTTCTTACTGAGGAAGCTCAGGTCTTTTGGTGTACAAGGGGTGCTGCTGAAGACATTCTATGACATGGTGGTGGCATCAGCCATCACTTTTAGAGTGGTCTGCTGGGGCAGTGGCATCACAGCAGCCGATAGGAAGAGACTGAACAAACTGATCAAGAAAGCTAGCTCTGTCCTGGGGCAACGCCTTGACCCAGTGGAGGAGATAGGAGAGAGAAGGATGGTGGCTAAACTGTCATCTCTGCTGGAGTCCGAGTCCCACCCTATGCAGGACATACTGAACGCACTGAACAGCTCATTTAGCAGTAGACTACATCATCCTAGGTGCGCGACCGAGAGGTTTTGCGGGTCTTTCTTACCTATGGCTGTCAGACTTTATAACCTAAGCAGGGCTGCTCGCAGAGATAGCAAAAAAACGTGATGCCCTAATAGTATTGAATGCAAAAGACGCAACAGACTTACACAAATGGTCCCCTCCAGTATACAACTAGGACAATATCAGTTGCTATGGAGGGTGAGAATATGTCATCATCATCATAGCAGTCTGTCGTGGGTGACAATGACTGTTTCATTTAGGTCTGATCAGATTCCTCCAGACAGCTCTGTCCTTAGCCTTCCGCTGCCAGGAACTCCTGTCTATGTCCAACTTCTTCAAGTTTCTTTTTACAGTGTCTTTAAATCTGAGCCTTGGTCTACCCTGATTGTGTTTGCCCTCACATAACTGTGAGTAGAGTAACTGCCGAGGGAGACGCTGGCGGTCCATCCTCTCAACACGTCCGAGCCATCTCAGGTTCATCTGTATTAGCATGTCCTCCAATGATGGTAGACCAGCTTGTTTCAACACTTCTATGTTGGTTATCTTGTCTTTCCATGACATGTTCATTATGGCTCGAAGGTGTCTCATCATGTACGCATGGAGTTTCTTCACCTGCACTCTGTAGACAGTGCAAGTTTCAGCACCATACAATAGAATAGCCAGTACTGTCGCTCTGTACACTTTGCATTTCACACGGATAGACACATGTTGATTGTTCCACAGTCTCTCCCTCAAGTTTCCAAACACAGCGCTCGCTCTTCCCATTCTGAGAGATAGTTCATCCTCCAGCCTAGCATTCTCTGAAACAGTACTCCCTAGGTACTTGAAAGTCTTGCACTTGACTAGTGGCTCTGTACCGATGCAGATCTCTTCTGGTAGTGATGTTGATAACTGGAACTTTGGTGGTTGATAAAGGCACTCTGTCTTCTTGATGTTGATTTGGAGGCTGAATTGGCTAGCTGCTCTTGCAAATTTCTCCACTAAAGATTGCACATCTTCCACGCTGTGTGCAACTAGAGCACTGTCACCGGCAAAGAGCATTTCTCTTACTACCTTTATCGATGTCTTACTCTTGGCTTTAAACTGCGCCACATTGAACAAGTCTGCTTCTTTCCTTATTTGAATGTATACTCCTTCTGAAGTGTCTTTGAAGGCCACCTCAAGCATGGCTGCCAGATATAGCGAGAAGAGTGTAGGTGCCAGCACACACCCTTGTTTTGATTGATTGATTGATTTAAACATTCTGAAAAAGGAAAAAAAGAATTTAAAACAAAACAAAAACAAGCCAAAAATAAAATGTTCAAAAGGAGTGGGAAGAAGCCTACGTTTATATAGTCCCACCCCTTTTCCATACCCAACAAATTACAGTATCACTCTTAGTCATCATTCATCCCACAACCACATTCACCATAATACACCCCATAGTCAAATTATACAACAGAAATGACACAACGACGACAGTCCATATTGACAACAATACCAACATCCAACAATATTGCAACAACAATAAACAAACACTTCTGGCATGTGCAACACAAACACAGACAACACCATCACCATCACAATCACCATAACACAATAACACACACAATATCAACCTTCCCTCACTGAAGACACATTGTAACATCACTGCCCTTCATTTTCATACTGCTCAAAAATCATTTCTTTATATGTTGATTTAAATATATGGATGTTTGGACATTGCCTGTATTTCTCCCCCAACCCATTCCACAATTTTACCCCACACACAGACACACAAAAACCCTTCCTAGTAGATCTTACTAAGTGCATTTTAAATTTTGTTTCCCCATAAATTATATTTCCCTTCTCTCTCACTGAAAAGATTTTGTATATTGTGTGGCAAAAGGTTTTTACTGACTTTAAACATTAATTGTGCTGTATAATAATGAACCAGATCCCGTAATTTCAATAACTTTGAATGTAAAAACAATAAATTAGTATGTTCGAGATACCCGACTTTGTGTATAACACAGACTGCCCTTTTGTGCAATATTAACAATGAATTAAGTTTACTTTTATAATTGTTACCCCAGACCTCTATACAACAGGTCAAGTATGGAAGTACTAATGAGCAATACAAGATATGAAGTGATATGTAATCTAGGACCTGCTTAATTTTATTTATAATTGCAATATTTTTTGCAACTTTGTTTTGTATGTATCTGACGTGTGGTTTCCAACTAATTTTATCATCTAGTATTACACCCAAAAACTTGATCTCCTTAACTTTTTCAATAATCACATTATCTATATGAATATGTATATCTTATTTTTACAATTACCAAATATCATTACTTTAGTTTTATCTATATTTAGTGATAATTTATTACAATCCATCCATTTTTTAAGCTTATTTAATTCATTATTTAGGGAATGGATTAATTGATTATAATTATTTCCAGAATAAAATATATTAGTATCATCAGCAAATAATATTATTTTTAATAATTTAGAAACTTGGAATATATCATTTATACATATGTTAAATAATTTGGGGCCCAATACTGACCTCTGGGGGACCCCACAGGCAATTCCCATACACCCAGACAGATATTCTCCCATCTTCACAAACTGTTGTCTCTCAGATAGATAACATGTAACCCAATTCAGAGCCATTCCCCTAATACCATACATTTGCAGTTTATTAAGAAGTATTGAATGATTTATTGTATCAAATGCTTTTCTAAAATCTGTAAATGCACCAACTACATATTTTCCTTGATCAAATGCATTTATTATTTCTTCTGTTGCTTCCATTATCGCCAACGATGTTGTACTCTTGGCTCTAAATCCATATTGGTTCTGATTAAGCACATCGTGTTTATTTAAAAAGTCTTCTAATCTGTTGTTGAAAAGTTTTTCCAGAATCTTTGAAAATTGTGGGAGAAGCGATACTGGTCTGTAGTTTGTGTATTGATGTTTATTTCCTTGCTTGAATAATGGTATTACTTTTGCTCTTTTCATTTTCTGCGGGAATGAGCCAGTTTGAAATGATAGATTACAAATATATGTAAATGGTTTTAATATGCCATCAACAGTTCTTTTTACTAGTGCCATATCAATACCATCACAATCAGTAGATAATTTATTTTTACACTTTTCAACAACAGATTTCACCCCGTTGCTTACTGAAAAGTCTTTAGATACTGAACCACTCATTGTCACGTTTGCTTGCATACCTGTATGGAGTGCCTCGATCAGGCTCACAAACTTCTCTGTACAGCCATATTTCTTGAGTACCTGCCAAAGTCCTTGTCGTGAAACAGTATCAAAGGCTTTACTGAATTCTATGAAGACTACATAAAGCGGCATGTTCTGTTCGATACACTTTTCTTGAACCTGTTTCAAGCAGAAAATCATGTCCATTGTGCTTCTTCCACTTCTAAAGCCGCACTGGGTTTCCGGTAGTACATTCTGCAAGATGTGTTCACTGAGTCTGTTAAATAGTACACGTGAGAGAATCTTACCAACAGTGGCTAGCAGTGATATACCTCGGTAATTTCCACAATCTTTCCTGTCACCTTTCTTGAACAAAGGCACAATACTTGCATCCTTCCAGTCTTGAAGTACTTTCTGGGCATCCCATATTTCTTGGATGAGCTTGTGCAGGAAATTGGTCAACTGAACACCACCAAATTTCCACACTTCTGCTGGAATTCTATCCCTTCCTGGAGCTTTACCATCCTGTGTTGTCCTGATAGCTGCCATGAGTTCATCAAAATTTGGTGGTTCTTCCAGCCTTGATACAGCTGGTTGCTGCACTAGAGCTTCTTTAGCCTCTTCAGTAAGATCTCCAGGGTTGTTTAGTAGTTGGTCAAAGTGGTCTGCAAATCTGTCCAGGATCTTGTCTTTCTCCTGCAAAACAGTTTCACCATCCATAGCCTTTAGTTGGATCAATCCTCTTGGTTTAGGGCTGTATATTTCTCTCAAACCTGTGAAGAATGTTTTCATGTCTTTACTGTCTGCTGCAGTTTGAAGTTTCTCTGCTTTTTCATCCCACCAGTTGGACTTCATCTCTCTGGTGTACTTCTGTAGCTCACTCTGAGCCTTTGAGTATTTCCTCTTCTTCGACCTTGTGTTACACTGTAGGTTTTCCTGCCTAGCTGTATTCCTCGCTTCTAGTAGTTTCTTCAGGAGTTCATCATGCTCATCAAACCAATCTTGATGTTTCCTCTCAGGGTAGCCTAATACACCACTCGCAGTCTGATACACTGTATCCTTCAGCGTTGCCCATTTCTCTTCTATGTCATTCTCTGAGTTGTTGCTGTCCCAGTCTTTCAAGTTTTCATCCATTTTCTGTGTAAGTTCTTCCAGCTTCTTTTGGCCTTTCAGTGCACTAGTGTTTAGCTTTCATGGGGGCTTCGCACCCGTCCTGCAGCGCTGTTTTCATCTGCAAATCCTTCATCTAGATCTCAGCATAACATGATCAGTACCACAGTCCGCACCTCTCATTGCTCTGGTGTCCAATACATCCCTTATGTCTCTTTGCCTGACTATGATGTAGTCTAATAAGTGCCAGTGCTTGGATCTTGGGTGCATCCATGTCTTCTTGTGTGTGTCCTTGTGCTTAAATAGAGTGTTGGTTATCACAAGGTTGTACTCTGAACATAGTGCAAGTAGAAGTTCTCCATTAGCATTGCACTTGCCTACTCCATGACTGCCTAGCACTCCTTTCCTTTTCTCAGTGTCCAAACCAACTCTGGCATTAAAATCTCCAATGAGTATCAGCCTGTCATCAGTTGGTACATGCCTGATAGTCTCACGTAAATCACTGTAGAACTCTTCCTTCACCTCCTCTGTGCTGGTCATTGTTGGGGCATATACACTGATGAGTGTGGCAGACATCTTCTGCTGCAGTAGGAGTCTCATAGTCATCCTGTCATTGATTGGCACCGGTTCCTCATCAAGCATTGCTGCTATCTCCTTTCTAACTGCAGAGCCCACTCCTGCTTCTCTCCTGTCTTGAGTTGATCTCCCACTCCAAAAGAAGATGTACCCATGGTCTTCCAAGCTGTCATATCCAGGCAATCTTGTTTCACTAAGTGCAGCTATGTCTACATTGTACCTGTTCATTTCCAGGGCCACAAGCGCGGTTTGTCTTTCTGGGTGCTGTGATGTTGTTCTGTCCAACAGAGTGTGTACATTCCATTCTGATACACACAAGGCTGCTGTTTTCCTCTTCTTTTGTCTTCCTGCTCCTAGCTTACTTTTCACTGCCTGTCAGAGTGTGAACAGGTCAGCACAGACCTTGTAAGCCCGGGCGACGTCCGAGCCAGTATGAGTTGCTTTCTGATTGACCATTTCATGAAACTGCTTGCAAAGTATTTGAGTACTGCTAGCTTTTGCTGGACTAGCAGCACATTCTTGGCAGATAAAGGTATTATCAGTGGCAAGGACAAGCCAAGACAAACTGACTCCAGTATCTGTTGCAGTGACTGACCAGATGATAGGTTTGTTTATCTCTGCTCTTTGTGTAATGCATGTCACAATGCACCGACTGGCACAGTCCACCACAGACCTTGCAACAGATGTGTTTATCTGCCAGGATGTCCAGTCTCACCCTGTGTAACTGGGAGTGGTCCACCACAAACCTGCGGCAGATGTTGTTTTTAGTTCTGCCAGGATGCCCTGTTTCACCCTCCACGCCCTCGGAAGGGCGGGGATGCCAGTTGAGTCGCCGACGGCCCAACCCATGAGACAGGTAGTACCGATTTTCATGGTTATCCGGTAGCAAGCCAGCCAATGCCTGACCTGACACAAAAAAAAGGATGTAAGTCTCAGTTAAAAGCTGCCAATTTCTGACCAAAAAAAGTGGAATTTTATGGGTAAGAAGCTGCAACTTGAGCAAAAAGACAAAAGAAGGTGTAAATTTCCAACTGTTTACAACCTAAAATGCTGCAGATATAAGATTTGAGTAAAATGCTGCAAGTTTAAGCTTAAGCTGACAATATGTATGGGTACATATTCATACTATTTAGGGTAACTAAATAGACGGTTATGCTGTTTATTCCATCTAGCTACAATGCGCCGCACTGTGTATATATATTTATGTGTACATATGTATATTCACTGCTCTTATTTTTCTTATCTTCTAAATTATTGCTCTGAGTGTTGCTATCCCTGTGCTGTTGCAATCCTGGAATTTTCCCATTGTGGGACTAAAAAAGGCTTATCTTATCTTATCTTATGAAAACCACTGCTGAGCAAAAAGAACATAATGGCTCGTCTCAATTTTGCCAGAAAACATCTTGACGATCCCCAAGACTTGTGGGAAAATACTCTGTGGTCTGACGAGACAAAAGTTGAACTTTTTGGAAGGTGTGTGTCCCATTACATCTGGAGTAAAAGTAACACAGCATTTCAGAAAAGGAATATCGTAACAGCAGTAAAATATGGTGGTAGTGTGATGGTCTGGGGCTGATTTGCTTCTTCAGGACCTGAAAGATTTGCTGTGGTAAATCGAACCATGAATTCTGCTGCCTACCAAAAAATCCTGAAGGAGAACGTCCGGCCAGCTGTTCGTGACCTCAAGCTGAAGCGCACTTGGGTTCTGCAGCAGGACAATGATCCAAAACTCACCAGCAAATCCACCTCTGAGTGGTTTAAGAAAAACAAAATGAAGACTTTGGAGAGGCCTAGTCAAAGTCCTGACCTGAATCCGATTAAGATGCTGTGGCATGACCTTAAAAAGGCGGTTCATGCTCGAAAACCCTCCAATGTGGCTGAATTACAACAATTCTGCAAAGAAGAGTGGGCCAAAAGTCCTCCATAGCGCTGTAAAAGACTCATTGCCAGTCATCGCAAACGCTTGATTGCAATCATTACTGCTAAGGGTGGCCCAACCAGTTATTAGGTTTAGGGGGCAATCGCTTTTTCACACAGAGCCATGTAGGTTTGGATTTTTTTCCCCGTAATAATAAACACCTTCATTTAAAAACTGCATTTTGTGTTTAATTGTGTTACCTTTGTCTAATATTTAACTTTGTTTGATGATCTGAAACATTTAAGTGTGACAAACATACAAAAATTGAGAAATCAGGAAGGGGGCAAACACTTTCTCACACCACCGTATTTGTAACTTATCTCTGTGACCACCACCGCATTGCATTCTGCTGCATGAAAAGCACGCTACCCCCAGAGGGCTGTGTACAGTCGTGAAAAAAATTAGGATACCTTGTATAAGCCTCTGTGTGTGTGTGTGTGTGTGTGTGTGTGTGTGTTTTACATATTTGGACAAATGGATATTTAATATCAATGTTAAAAATACTTGGGGATTCATGTAATACAACTAAACAGTTAAAAATGAATTAAAGACTTTTTTTCAAATTTTCTGTAAAATATAATTCTAAACAAATACTGAGGAATAAATTAGGACACCCCCCATCTTTTTAGGACACCCGCACATTCATTCCCACTTAAAATATAATTCTAAACAAATAGTGAGGAATAAATTAGGACACCCCCATCTTTTTAGGACACCCCCACATTCATTCCCACTTAAAATGGCTAAAATACATGTTAAAAATGCAGGTTAGACATAGATATGAGAACATTCCTTAATAAAGAACTGAATATTTAATGGGGTGTCCTAATTTTTTCACATGATTGTATGTACATATTTCAGTGAACCCCACAAGCCAGTCGTGTCAAAGTAGGTTCGTAGTTGATCTGCAGTGCTAGAAGTGGATGGAAGGAAGTATTTCACCTGCCTATTTTTAACTACTCTGATTCGTCGGCCTCCGTCGGTCTATGATGACCATGGAAGAGAATCCTAAACGTCTACTCTGCTGGAACAGCACCGCCTGTGGCTGAACAGGCCGATGCGCGAATGGCAGTCCCTGTCACACAGGTCGCACTTGTGGGTGGTCTCCGTGCTGCTGGGTCTGTGGCGGTTCTTCCTGTGGGTCCTTTTTTCATCTGCTGCAGCAGTCAGTCTCTCTTCACCCGCCTTGAGCTGTCTGGTCAGGGTGCCTCTCCATTCACTGGTACCACTTCTATAGTACCAGTGCCGAAACATTCAACACCATCGTGCCTAAATGACTATCGCCCTGTGGCACTGACGCCCATAGTCATGAAGTGCTTTTAGCGACTGGTCTTGGCACAGCTCAAAAAATGCCTGCCCCCTACACTGGACCCTCACCAGTTTGCCTACCGGAGCAACAGGAGTACAGAGGATGCGGTTTCTACAGCGCTGCACTATGTACTCTCACACCTGGATGACAAGAACACCTACGCAAGAATGCTGTTTGTTGACTTCAGCTCAGCATTCAACACAGTTATCCCCTCCAAGTTGATCACTAAACTTGGGGACCTGGGAATCAGTACCTCCACCTGCAACTGGATCATGGATTTTCTGACCAACAGACCCCAGCATGTTAGGTCAGGCCCCAACCGTTCTTCTGTCATCACACTCAACACTGGTGTACCACAGGGCTGTGTGCTCAGCCCATTCCTCTACTCCCTCTTCACCCATGATTGCAGGCCTATGTATGGATCCAATTCCATCATAAAGTTCGCAGATGACACCACGGTGATCGGACTCATCAGGGACAACGATGAGTCAGATTACAGGGCAGAGGTTGAGCACTTAGCTACTTGGTGCACTGACAATAACCTGCTCCTTAACACCAGCAAAACCAAGGAGCTCATAGTGGACTACAGGAAGGAGAGGGGAGAGACACATGACCCCATCCATATCAATGGCATAGCTGTTGAACATGTTCCCAGCTTCAAATTCCTGGGGACCCACATCTCGGAGGACCTGTCCTGGTCAGTTAACACCACCAGCCTGATCAAGAAGGCCTATCAGCGCCTCTTCTTCTTGAGGACATTGAAGAAGAACCATCTGTCAGCTGACATCCTGGGCAACTTCTACCGCTGCATGATAGAGAGCATCCTGACTAACTGTATCACAGTCTGGTATGGGAGCTGCTCTGTCGCTGACCGTAAGGTGCTGCAGCGGGTGGTGAAAACCGCCCAACGCATCACAGAGACTCCACTTCCAGTTATAGAGGACGTCTACAGGAAAAGATGTCTGCGCCGGGCACGCAGCATTCTTACGGACTCCAACCATCCTGCTCATGGACTGTTCCAGCTTCTCCCCTCCAGAAGGCGTTTCAGAAGCCTTCGGACTAGAACCAGCAGGTTTAGGAACAGTTTCTTTCCAACAGCTGTCACGTTATTGAACTTAGTTCCCCGCTGACTCTCTTACCATCATCTCTTACCATCCTCACCTGTACATAACTGCCCATCTAACTTATTGTACATTATTTGCACATAACAGTACTCTTAACTTTCTGCACTGCTGCATATATTTGCATATATTTGTTTAAATTGCACATACTGTCAATTACTGTATATACTGCACTGCTGTCCTTTGCACTTCTGATTGGATGCTAAACTGTGTTTCGTTACCTTGTATTCATACATGTGTAATGACAATAAAGTTGAATCTAATCTAATCTAATCTAATTTGGAGCGGTCCGTTGCAAGGTCCTCCCAGCGCTCTGTGTTGATCTCCAGGGCCTTCATGTCTCTCTTGCAGACGTCTCTAAAGCGCAGCTGTGGGCGGCCAACGTCTCTCCTGCCAGTCGCCAGTTCTCCGTAGAGGACATCTTTGGGGATTCTGCCATCCTCCATACGGTAAACGTGGCCTAGCCAGCGGAGCCTGCGCTGCCTGAGTAGAGTGAACATGGAGGGAAGGCCGGTGCGGGACAGAACTTCTGTGTTGGGCACTTTGTCCTGCCAGGATATGTCCAGGATGTGGCGAATGCAGCGCAAGTGGAAGGAGTTCAGTCTCTTTTCCTGCCGGGCGTATGTTGTCCACGTCTCACTCCCATACAGCAGTGCGCTGATGACGCAGGCATTGTACACTGCCATCTTCGTCTTGACAGAGAGTTTGGGATTCTCCCACACTCGTGTGGTGAGGCGAGCGAGTGTGAAGGCTGATTTTCCAATCCTCTTGTCGATCTCTGTATCAAGGGAGAGGTTGTTGCTGATCGTGGACCCCAGGTACGTGAACTGATTCACGACCTCCAGCTCGTAGTCGTCGATGGTGATGGTTGGTGGTGCTTCCGTGCCTTGCGCCAAGACGTTAGTCTTCTTCAGGCTGATGGTAAGCCCGAAGTCCTTGCACGCCTGGGAGAAGCGGTCCATCAGGGTCTGAAGCTCCTGCTGTGTGTGGGTTGCGACTGCAGCGTCGTCTGCGAATAGCATGTCTCTGATTAGAGCCTCGCGTACTTTGGTTCTGGCTTTCAGGCAGGCGAGGTTGAAAAGCCTGCCGTCAAATCTTGTGTGCAGGTAGATTCCCTCTGTTGCTGTGCTGAAGGCATGCCTCAGGAGCATAGCAAAGAAAATTCCAAAGAGGGTTGGCGCAAGTATACAGCCCTGTTTCACTTCGCTGCGTATGTTGAATGGCTCTGAGACATTGCCGTCATGCTGCACTATCCCCTGCATGTTGGTGTGAAACGCTTCGATGAGGCTTTGCAACTTTGGTGGGCATTCTATCTTTGGCAGGATCTTGAAAAGGCCCTCTCTGCTGACCAGATCGAACGCTTTGGTGAGGTCGATGAAGGCGACGTACAGGGGCATGTTCTGTTCTCTGCATTTCTCCTGGAGTTGGCGGATGGAGAATATCATGTCTACTGTCGATCGCTCAGCACAGAAGCCACACTGAGACTCGGGGTAGACACGTTCGGCAAGCTTCTGTAGACGAACGAGAACAACTCGTGCGTAGACTTTGCCAACAACGTTGAGGAGGGAGATGCCCCTGTAGTTGTTGCAGTTGCTTCTCTCCCCTTTGTTTTTGTAGAGGGTGATGATCTTGGCGTCCCTCATGTCCTGTGGTACGGCACCTTCCTTCCAGCACTGGCAGAGGACGTCATGCAATGGCAGCAGTAGGGCGGTCTTGCAGTGCTTGATCAGGTCGGGGGGTATGCCGTTGTTGCCGGGTGCCTTGCCAGCGGCCAAGCTATCAATGGCCTTGCTGAGTTCGTCGATGTTTGGCTCGGCGTCAAGTTCGTCCATGGATGGCAGGCAGTCGATGGCATCAAGGGCTGACGGTGTCACGGTGTTCTGTCTGGAGTAGAGGTCGGAGTAGTGTTCCACCCATCTCTCCATCTGCTTGTTCTTTTCTGTGATCATCTCCCCAGTGGAGGATTTGAGGGGGGCCGTCTTGCTCTGAGCCGGACCAAGTGCTTTCTTGATGCCATCGTACATACCACGGATGTTCCCTGTTATGGCAGCGGTTTGAATGTCTTGGCTGAGCTGAGTCCAGTACTCGTTGGCACAGCGCCGAGCAGTCTGCTGAACTTTGCTTCTCGCAGCCCTGAGAATCTGGAGATTCTTCTTGTTTGGGTACTTCTTGTACTCAGCAAGTGCTGAGCGCTTGGCTTCAATGACGGGGGTCATCTCAGTCAACTTGGCATCAAACCAGTCCTGTGACTTCGAGGTCTTCCTCCCAAAGGTAGCCAAGGCTGTGCTGTGGATGGTGTTTCACAGCTCTTCCCACTTCTGCTTTGCAGATTCTCCTTCTTCTGGTACACCAAGTTCCTTCTCAAAGGTGGAGGCAAACTGCTCAACAAGTTCTGGTTGGGCCATCTTGCTGGTGTCAATCTGTGCCTTTCCAGGCTGTCTAGCACGATGGAATTTCTTCAGCTGCAGCTTGACCTTACAACACACCAATGAATAGTCTGTGTTGCAATCTGCACTCTGGAACGAACGGGTGATTAGCACGTTCTTCAGTGAGGTGCGCCTGGTCAGGATCAAGTCCAGCTGGTGCCAGTGCTTTGAGCGCGGATGTCACCAGGAAACCTTGTGTTGGGGCTTGGTCTTGAAGAACGAGTTTGTGATGCACAGATCGTGATATGTGCAGAACTTGAGCAGCCGCTGTCCGTTGTCATTCATTCTGCCCACGCCAAATCGTCCAAGACAGGAGGGCCAGGAGTCGTGGTCAGCACCCACTCTGGCATTGAAGTCTCCAAGGAGAATGAGTTGTTCAGAGTTGGGGATGATCCTGACAGTTGTTGCGAGATTCTCGTAGAACTCGTCTTTTGTCTCTGGTGTGGCTGTCAGTGTTGGGGCATACACACTGACGAGGGTGACTGGGCCTTGAGTGATGTTCAGGTGGAGGGTGAGGAGTCGTGCAGAGCCATTGCTGCCTGGTTCCACCATCTTCAGCAAGGTGTTCTTCACTGCGAAGCCCACTCCGTGTTCCCTGTGTTCGTCACTGCCCTTTCCCTGCCAGTAGAACGTGTAGTCCTTCTCTCTCAGTGTGCCTGCGTCAGCCAACCGTGTTTCCTGGAGAGTGGCGATATCCACTTCCTGTCTCTTCAGCTCATTATTGATGATGGCAGTCTTCCTGGTGTCGCTGATGTCGCTGATTAATGCATCTACTGTATATAAAAATATTATTCTGGTCATAAAGTAAGTGTATTAAGTTGGAAAATTTAGCATTTAGGCAGTTTCTTTGGGTTGTTCCAGTACCTTTCCCCTTCCCACTGAGCTGCAGGAACATTGGCCTCTCTGTGTTCCGGTGTTCTGACATTTTAGCATACTTTGTCAGAATAGCATACCTATGCTATGGTGTTCCGATAGGTACATTTAAGCTAACAGAAAAGAATATTAGTTTAATACAGTGGTATGATGTTAATTATAATTATGTGGTATGAGGTTAATTTACACAAAAAAGAATGGCATACCTATAGTTTGATACAGTGGTAGAACTTAACAAGACAATCAATCATACGTTCACATACCAAAAAAAACGGTGTCAATAAAATTATAGTTACATAAAAACAATCTATATACCACTAATTTTCTCCAGTAAATTTCTAACTTTTTTCTCATAAGTTTGCAGTTATATGCTTATAAATTTGTACCTTTTCCCATAAATATTTTTAGTCTCGTAAATCTGCCTCTCTTCTTGTAAATTTGCCACTTTTGTTCAATTTGTAACTTTTTCCTTGTAAATTTGTGACATCTTTTTAAAAAATGTACGACATTATTTTCTTATACAGTTGAAACCAGAAGTTTACATGCATTGTATAAAAAGAAAACCTATTTTTTCCTCACTGTCTGACATTAAATCAGACTGAACTTTTCCTGTTTTAGGTCAGTTAGGATAACCAAAATTTCTATTTGCCAAATAATCTTTATAGTTGCTAAATACAATTTTAGAGAATTTTTTTTATTACTTTCTTCAAAGTCAGAAGTTTACATATACACTAATATCATGAAGAGAATTGTGGAGATCCACAAGTCTGGTTCATCCTTGGGTACAATTTCCAGATGGATGAAGGTGTTCATCCATGTTCATCTGTTCAAACAGTTACACACAAGTATAAACACCATGAGAATGTTCAGTCATCATACCACTCAGGAAGAAGACGGGTTATGTGTCCCACAGACCAACATGTTTTGGTGCAAAATGTGTGTATCAACCCCAGAACAAAAGCAAAAACACTGTGAAGATGTTGGCTGAAGCTGGTAAAAGAGCGTCATTATCAATGAAACGAGCCCTGTAACAACATGGGCTGAAAGGCCACTCAATGAGTAAGAAGCTATAAGAAGCAACATAAAAAAGGCAGTTTACAGATTGCAGGACAAAGACCTTAATTTTTGGAGACAAGTCTTGTGGTCTGATTAAACTAAAATTAAACTTTTGGTCATAATGACCATCATTACATTTGAAGGAAAAAGGAGGATGCTTGCAAATCTGAGAACACTATTCCAACTGAAGTACGAGGGTGGCAGCATCATGTTGTGGGGGTGTTTTGCTGCAGGAGGGACTGGTGCACTTCACAAAAGAGATGGCATCATGAGGAAAGAATATTATATGGAAATAGTGAAGCAACATAGTAGTAGTAGATTAGTTTATTTGACAGGGACAGTGCAATAAACATAGACAATTAATCAAAGACAATCAATCTGATGTGTTGCACATAGAGTGTATAGCTATTAGCTAATTTGCAACTCTTGTCCCTGGATGGGCTTTAGAAAAAAGAATCAAGATAAAAATATACACAATAACCACATACATCAATGCAGAAAAATTATAAATACACAATTATAAATATTATAAATATTATAAATACACAAATATAACAGCCTGACTCACATTTAACATAAATATTATAAATACACAAATATAACAGCCTGACTCACATTTAACACATATAACATAACTCACATTTGCCTATTTCAGGCCTTCCTCCCTCCGTCACTCACTATAAACAAACACATTTATTCCTTCCCTTCATTCACTCTCACTTTGCAGACAAATAATTCATACATGAGTACATTCTTGTTTATTTTTCAGCCAGTTTTTAACATTTTTAGTGAATGTTTTAAAGTCCGTTATTATTTTAATTTCATTTGGCATTGTGTTCCAGATGTGACTGCCCTTTATAGAGAAAGCTGTTTGTCCAAATGTGGTTCTGCGGTGGAATATTTTACAGTTATTGTTAACAGAACTCCTGGTGGCTCTGCTGCTGTCCTGTCTTTGGACGAAACCAGCAAGTGGCTCGGGTGCTGATTTATGGAAACATTTGAACGTTAATTTCAGAAGACAGAGGTCAATGAAGCTCTCAAAACTCAATAGGTTGTATTTTTTTAAAACATTACAGTGATGCCACCTAATGGGCTTTTTGTCCAAGATTTTTAGGGTTTGATTATATAATGAACCTATATGTCTTATTGTGGAAGGGGCTGCTTGAGCCCAGACTGTCAAACAGTATGATATATGAGAAAAAACCATAGAATGCATATACAGTGCAGCTGCTTCGTAAGGTATGTAATATCTAATTAATTTAAAGCAGTTCAGATTTTTTTTTACTGTTTTTGAAATTTTCTTTATATGAAGATTAAATTTGAGTTGAGGATCTAGTACAATGCCAAGGTATTTGAATTCTGTAGCTAAACTGATGTCATGATCATGTATATTAACTTTAAAATGTTGCAGGTTACATTTTTTGATTGAAAAGCACATTGAGACTGTTTTCTGAAGGTTCAGCAATAGATGGTTCTTGAGGAGCCACTCTTGGACATCAACCATACTTGTAGACAGTACATCTGCAGCCTGTGCTGGAGTCTTGGCAGCTGTGTAAATAACTGCATCATCTGCATAAAGTTGGCATGTTGCAGCTGAGCAGTGTAACGGCAAGTCATTAATAAAAATGCTGAAAAGTAAAGGACCAAGAATGGACCCTTGTGGGATACCCATGCGGTTGTTTAAAAATGAGGATTTATCCTGGTGAACTTTTACACACTGTTCTCTATTCTGGAGATAAGATGCAAACCATTCTAATGTATTTGGGGAGAAGTTAAAAGATACCATTTTGGATAAAAGCAAACTGTGGTTTACAGTATCGAAAGCCTTTTTGAGATCTAGAAAAACAGCTCCTACCACATTACCCCTGTCCAAGGACTGTTTGACGTTTTCAATAAGGCAACAATTTGCTGTTTCTGTTGAGTATCCTGGTCTAAAACCAAATTGATGTGGATGAAGAAGTTGACTGTCTTGTAAGTAGTCTATCAGCTGTGTAGCTACAACTTTTTCAAGAACCTTAGATAGGACTGGTAAGATAGAGATTGGGCGGTAATTGCATATATCGTCTTTACTGCCTGATTTATGAACTGGTATGACGACAGCTTTTTTCCAGCCAGATGGAAATGTACTAGACCTAATGGAGAGATTAATGAGATGAGTCAGTGGTTTGATTAATATTTTGCTGTGCATTTTGAGAAAGGAGGTGCTCATATTGTAGATATCACTAGTTTTTGAGTTTGACAGTGTTTTAACAATACCAGCAATTAACTTCTCATTTACCTCATCGATGTGAAAAGTATCTGTTGGGAGTATGGAATTTGTGTTGTTGAGCACATTTGGCAGCACAAAAATTTTTGTTAAGTCTTCCACAGAGCCCACAAAGTGTGAATTAAATTCATTTGCCAAAGTAGCCTTGTCACTGACGGTCTTGCCATTGATTCTAAGTTCCTTTACCCCCTTCTGATCGTTTTTTTTATTAGTTAAGTTATTTAAATGCCTCCATAGGGAACTGTTGTTACCCTTTGCATGATCTATCAGTTTATTGTAATAAGATATTTTTGATTTTCGCAGCTCATGTACCACTTTATTTCTTAAACTTTTGTACACAAGGTGATCATTTTGTAGTTTGGAGGTTAGTGATGTTTTCAGTGCATAGTCTCGCCTCTTCATAAGTTTTCTTATTTCATTATTTAACCATGGTAGGCTAATCTTCTGTTGTCTACTTTTAATTTGCTTTGAAAATTTTTCTATAGACTTTGTGATTGTTGCAGTTATAAAATTACAACAATCATCTACTTCACATGTTGCCATGAGCTGCTCCCAATTTTGATTCTCTAAGTAATGTTCAAACTCCTCATTTTTTGATTTGGGGATAATAAAATTTGATTTGTCAATATCGACTCCCCCAAAATACTGTAGTCGCTTTTTAGTAAGTTTCCTGACAGCAAGAACCATGTTATGATCTGAGAGACCAGTTACAAGATTATAGGTTCTGGTTATTCGTTCTGGTTTATTAGTAAATACCATGTCAATAAGTGTTCTGGATTGTTTGGTTATCCTGGTGGGTCCTTTGATGATTTGCTGGTAATTAAATTTAGTCATGAGGCTTTTCAGTTTTTGTTTGTCTTTTTTATCAGACCAGTTGATATTAAAGTCACCATGAATTATTGTTTCTCTGTTCTTCTCAAGTTGTTTAACCAGATCACTTAATTCATTATAAAAGGAAGAGTTGTGTGACGGTGGGTTGTACACTACTGCAATGTTGAAATTCATTACCGGAGAGAGACATACATTAACAGCTAAACATTCAAGTGAAGTATTCAAATCAACCAGTTGACATTTATATTTCTCTTTGATGTAAATTAAAACACCTCCTCCCCTCCCTACCTGCCTGTCTTTTCTAAAACACTGGTAGCCCACAATATCGATCATATTAGTATCATCTCAACATCTCAACATCTCAACACATCAGCCAGGAAGTTAAAACTTGGGTGCAAATGGGTCTTCTAAATGGACAATGACCCTAAGAACACCGCCAAATTAGTTAGAAAGTGGCATAAGGACAACAAAGTCAATGTTTTGGAGTGGTCATCACAAAGCCCTGATCTCAATTCCATAGAAAATTTGTGATCAGAGCTGAAAAGATGTGTGCAAGCAAAACGGCCTACAAACCTCAGTTACACCAGTTCTGTCAGGAGGAATGGACCGAAATTCCAGAAGACTACTGTGAGAAGATTGTGGAAGGATGCCCAAAATGTTTGACCCAAGTCATACAGTTTAAAGGCAATGCTACCAAGTGCCAAAGAAATGTATGTAAACTTTTGACTTTAAAGAAAGTAATACAATTTTTTCTAAAAAATATTTAGCAAATAGAAATAATTTTGGTAATCCTAACAAAGTAAAAAAGGAAAAGTTTAGTCTGATTTAATGTCAGACAGTGAGAAAAAAGGTTATGTGTCACATAACCCGAGCCACTGCCGCAGGGGGTGGCAGTGGTTAGGGAGGTAGAACGGGTTGTCCATGAACCACACGGTTGGTGGTTTGAATACCGCTTTCCCCAGATATCCTGCTGCTGTGTCCCTGGGCAAGACACATCACACCAAATTGCTCCTGGTGGGTCTGGAAGCGCCATGTTGGGTAGCATGCCGCCATCACTGTGTGAATGTGCGTGTGAATGGGTGGATTGCAGGATCTGTAAAGCACTTTGGTCATCAAGAGATGAGAATAAAAGCGCTATATAAGTGAATGCCATTTACCATTTATACAGTGTACAGTATGTACAGTGGGGCAAAAAAGTATTTAGTCAGCCACCAATTGTGCAAGTTCTCCCACTTAAAAGATGAGAGAGGTCTCCAATTTTCATCATAGGTATACCTCAACTATGAGAGACAAAATGAGAAAAAAAAATCCAGAAAATCACAATGAAGGATTTTTAATGAATTAATTGGTAAATTCCTCAATAAAATAAGTATTTGGTCACCTACAAACAAGCAAGATTTCTGGCTCTCACAGACCTGTAACTTCTTCTTTAAGATGCTCCTCTGTCCTCCACTCGTTACCTGTATTAATGGCACCTGTTTGAACTCGTTATCAGTATAAAAGACACCTGTCCACAATCTCAAACGGTCAGACTCCAAACTCCACTATGGCCAAGACCAAAGAGCTGTCAAAGGACACCAGAAACAAAATTGTAGACCTGCACCAGGCTGGGAAGACTGAATCTGCAATAGGTAAGCAGCTTGGTGTGAAGAAATCAACTGTGGGAGCAATTATTAGAAAATGGAAGACATACAAGACCACTGATAATCTCCCTTGATCTGGGGCTCCACACAAGAGCTCACCCTGTGGTGTCAAAATGATCACGAGAACGGTGAGCAAAAATCCCAGAACCACACGGGGGGACCTAGTGAATGACCTGCAGAGAACTGGGACCAAAGTAACAAAGGCTACCATCATTAACACACTACGCCGCCAGGGACTCAAATCCTGCAGTGCCAGACGTGTCCTCCTGCTTAAGCCAGTACATGTCCAGGCCCATCTGAAGTTTGCTAGAGAGCATTTGGATGATCCAGAAGAGGATTGGGAGAATGTCATATGGTCAGATGAAACCAAAATAGAACTTTTTGGTAAAAACTCAACTTGTCATGTTTGGAGGAGAAAGAACACCATACCTACTGTGAAGGATGGGGGTGGAAACATCATGCTTTGGGGCTGTTTTTTTGCAAAGGGACCAGGACGACTGATCCGTGTAAAGGAAAGAATGAATGGGGCCATGTATCGTGAGATTTTGAGTGAAAACCTCCTTCCATCAGCAAGGGCATTGAAGATGAAATGTGGCTGGGTCTTTCAGCATGACAATGATCCCAAACACACCGCCCGGACAACGAAGGAGTGGCTTCGTAAGAAGCATTTCAAGGTCCTGGAGTGGCCTAACCAGTCTCCAGATCTCAACCCCATAGAAAATCTTTGGAGGGAGTTGAAAGTCCATGTTGCCCAGCGACAGCCCCAAAACATCACTGCTCTAGAGGAGATCTGCATGGAGGAATGGGCCAAAATACCAGCAACAGTGTGTGAAAACCTTGTGAAGACTTACAGAAAATGTTTGACCTCTGTCATGGCCAACAAAGGGTATATAACAAAGTATTGAGATGAACTTTTGTTATTGACCAAATACTTATTTTACTGAGGAATTTACCAATTAATTCATTAAAAATCCTTCAATGTGATTTTCTGGATTTTTTTTTTCTCATTTTGTCTCTCATAGTTGAAGTATACCTATGATGAAAATTGGAGACCTCTCTCATCTTTTAAGTGGGAGAACTTGCACAATTGGTGGCTGACTAAATACTTTTTTGCCCCACTGTAAACTTCTGGTTTCCACTGTATGCCATTACTGTTCTTTTTCGTATAACGTTCATGGCTCACGGCTCACAATATAAGTATTTACAACAGCCATGATAATTTCTCTTCACAACTGTACTGAGATCCTGAAAGCAGTTCTTCCACAGTGGGTCTTGAAGAACTGCAAAAAAAAAAAAAAAAAAAAAAAGTGCCCGCTAATAATACAAATCGGTGACTTGTATAGAGCCGCACAATCAAAGAATCAACTGCAGAAACACAATTACACTAAGTGCGAGGTTCTGCTGGTAAACTCCAGCTTCCTATGTTGTTGCCCCTGTGGGGGAAAGAAACCCCAAAACATAACAGATGGGTAAAATATATCAATGACTGTAAGTCTGTCTTATAGCAGCCAGGAGCACTGTGACTGTATACACCTGCTGTAGCTGTACGACAATGGGTGATAAAAACACTCACTAGATTTCTACATCATGAAACAACAAATAACGGAGTTAATAATGTAGTGGAGATCCTCAGAGGGATCGCCAAGAGACACAAAATGCTCCAAAGCGTGAATATTTTAAGTGCAAGCACCAAGGGATGACTGAACTAAACTCCTCGTAAATCCTTTACCACTTAGTATCCATAAAACATGAGCTAACCAGAGGGGGTAAAAAGGACGGGGAGGCACACAGAGCACAAGAAGGGGAACATTATGGGAAGATGAAGGGTACTGTAGCAGCCAGCCAATCAAAAAGCTTCTCTGAACCAGTACATAAAAGAAATAAGAGAACACTTGAAAGTTTATGCTTCAGAGATTAGCTTTAAAATATAGAGGAAATCTGTGTGCAAATCTGAGAGGGAGGCATACATGTCTCACGATCTGGCTCAGGGATCGCAACAAAGAAGGGAGACAAGTTGAGTGGGTAAAATAATTCAAATTAACCTTTATTTTAACAAAACCTAATCAACTTAAATAAACATGTAAATATCAGTAAATCAGTAATGCAAGCTTGTGTTTGGATGAGTGGACATGTATGTGAAAGCAAACCAAATAGAAGGACGTAGGGTCCGCAGGAAAACCTTCCCTCTGTGATGATCAGGCGAGCGTGCTCCCCCTCCCCTCCTGTTCCTGTCTCCTCGGCTCTGGAGTATTAGCCACACCTGCGTGATTACACACCTGCTGTGTCTGGATGACCCAGCATATTTAAGAGCCAGCGTGGGGAGAGTCCATCACTGGATCGTTTGGGTTTGCTACCTTTAAACTCTCATCTAAGCCTTTATCTCAACACTGTTTTGATGGACCTGTGTTCCTCACTCCTTCGTCTTTCTCCTTCCTAGGTTGGTGCCACCTGCAGGTGTGCCTCCGGAGCTGATCACGCTCGCCTAGCCTAGAAGACGTTGGACGTCCACCCAGGTCACCACCTTTCCCCTGTCCCTCTAGCCCACGCAGGAGTTCCCTGCTGGACTCCTCTGCTCAGTGAAGTAAGTGTGCTCTTCCATTATTATTCTCCCCTTTGGGAGGTCTCGTCCCTGATCCTCTCTGTCTGCTCTTTCCCATAGGCTACGTGCGCTCCAGGGGGCACCAGTTTTGTCTATTTAAGTGTGCGTTTTTGTGTTGCACTCCTCCTTAGTTTTGCATCTTTATTTAGTGTTGTGTGTGTTTATTCTTACAATAAACTGGTGAATTTTTTCTCCTGAGTCCGAGTGTTCGTTCAGCATTTGAGCCTCACTTGTACTGAATCATGACAGAACGATCCAGCCAAGAACGAGGCTCAGTGGGCGAACAGTCGGCACTCTAGCGCTTGGAGGCCACAGAACGCCGGGTCATGTTTCTTTATGAGGAATTCGAGACCCTAACCCAGCAACTGACCACCATTGCCGAGCACTTGGGTTGACTTCCTGGTGCGGCATCTCCTCCTGCAACTGCTCCTCCGGCTGTGTCTGCCATCTGCAGGAACATCTCAGTTGCTTCGCTAGCCCCCTATGGGTGAGAAGTGGGAGGGTGCAGAGGGTTCCTGCTCCATTGCCTGCTTTATTTTCAGCAGGTGGAGGGGGAATATAGGGATGATTTGGCTAAGGTTCATTTCATGACCTTGTTGCTGCGAGACTGTGCGCTTAAGCGGGCACAGTCTGTCTTGAGCAGCCCGGACGGTCCCCTATACACTTACGAACAGTTTGTGTGGGAATTTTCCGAGGCATTCAAACATACAAAGAGTGAGGGGAACATTGTTAGCCAGCTGATGGGACTTCGGCAGGGAGACTGGTCTGTAGCCGATTTCTCCATCGAGTTCTGAGTCACTGTGGCCGAATCCGAATGGAACGATGCTGCCCTGCACAGCGCCTTTCTCTGGGGCCTGGATGGGCACCTCTGCAATGAGCTGTCTATCTGTGCGTCCCCCTCCTCTCTGGATGAGATGACTGTGCAGGTGAAGGAACAGAAGGCCACTGCTTCCCCGCTCGCTCCACGGCCGGCCCCCCCGACCTCTGATGCTGAGCCGCTGGCATCACTCCCGGAGCCGATGGACCTCAGTTGGGTCCATTTGACTTTGAGGGAACGCCGGAGTCACATGAGGGCAAGGGAGTGTGTATATTGCAGGGTCCCTGGCCACGCACTGTTGAAATGCCCAATTTGGCCCGAGAGGCCTGGCCCGTCAGTTGCCGTGGGGGGTCTGGCAGGAGGGCCTTTGCAAAATTCCCAATTGTTTTGAACTCCCGTCCCTCATTCAGTTACTGGGGGCTGAGTTCAAAACCTCCGCTCTGATTGATTCGGGAGCAGGGCAGAATTTCATTTCACAGGCCATTGTTAAAAAATTTCAGATACCCACCAGGAATGTCCCAACACCTTTAACCACTTGCGCTCCGTTGTTCCGCGGGCGGGCAAGTCTCTGCGTCCTATGACGCACGAGAGCGCGCTCGTGCGCCCCCGTGCGCATGACGCATGATAAGGATATTGATGGTGATGGTGTAGGTGGTGTGCCCTCCAAGCGCCACTGAAAAAAAAATCTGCAAACACAGCCGCGAACAGATTAGTTCATCTGATTGACCTCTCATTCGACTAATAAGAGCCTTGAATTGGGTTTCTGAAACCTTGAGGAGCCAATGAATGAAAATCTAGGAAGGAGGACCCGCCTACTGTGAACGCAGGAGCCAATTGAAGCACAGAAATTCAGGCTGGGTGAAGCAATATTTACTGCTGCAGAAGGACTCTGTACGAATCTACTACAGACCCAGGCTCACCCAGCAGCATGGAAAACACCCACAAGTGGGACCTGCACTCATTCCAGCAGAATAGACGGAGGCCGACGACAAAAGTCGTAAATCATTCGCCAAAACGGCAATAATGGAATTATGTTGATCGGGATCCACGAGCGGAGCAGCGTCGCGTTCGTCTGACGCGTGGGAAGAGCTGTTCGCCACGACTCTGCTGCTTTGAAGAGGTAAGGTGTTATAAGCTAAATTATTATTTATCCCTGAAAACTGTAATCCAAAAATGACTTTTGACCGATCGGTAAATTACAACTGTACTGCGCACGAAGTGTGTGCGCCGCGATAAACGGTTCATTTGCCGTGTTCGGACCGTGAACGCCCCCCCCCCCCCCGCTGCAGAAGAGGAGCGGGGGGGGGGCACGGTCCGAACGCTCCCCGGTCCGCGGGGGGAAGCATATCAGTCTATTCCATCATGTAGCGATGGCCCTCTTCTGTAGCGAGGGGGGGGGGGCGTTCACGGTCCGTTCACGGTTTCCCCCCCCCCACACACACACACAGTAGCGAGGGGGGGGGAGCCGCTGTGAAAACATGCAAGGAAAAAAAAAAAAAAAAAAAAGAGTGTATTCCGTCATGTAGCGAGGGCCGAATTTGGTCCTTGGTAGCGGGGGGGGGGGGGGGGGGACGACCCCCCGCCCACACACACACACACACACACAGACACAGCCCTGAGTGTGACCTTTCATTAGAGCCTAAAATGAAGATTCTACATTGAATTATTCAAAAGTTACAGACGTTTTTCCAAACTGTGCCATTTGGCACAATTTGGCACAGTTCCAAAACGCCTGGGAACAGCCTGAGAACAAAGCTGTGTAAAATATTCATTTTTTGTGGTATTGTTACCAAATTTGGATCTCAGCTGGATAACACTTGGTTCTACATTTCTGTTGCATTTTCCAGCCGGATCGGATAGCTGTGTGTTATTTACAAGCATTTGTATCCAAAAAAACACTGTGTCCAATTTTTTTTTCTTCAAGTTCAGTATGTTTAGATGACTGTAACTCAGTGGCCGGAGCACGTAGAGAGATTATGTTTTTTTTGCCAAAAAATTCAAAGTGTTTTCTTTTAAATGAGACCAACCCCATGAAGATGCTGCAAAGGGTTGAATAACAGCTTTCGATTTACTTTGGGCACATTATTTTTTGGCATTTTTAGGAAAATTGCCCGGAGTGCAAGTGGTTAAGTGTCTTGGCAGTTTCAGGCAGCAGCATCGTGGTGGTCACCGAACAAACTGAACCTGTTTCGGTCATTTTGTCCGGTAATCACTGCGAGACTGTCCAGTTTTATGTTCTGCCTCAATCCACCATCGCCATGATTCTGGGGTATCCGTGGCTCAGTATTCACAATCCAATAATAAACTGGTGTCAGGGCTCCATTTCGTCCTGGAGCCCTTTCTGTCTTTCTTCCTGTTTCCAATCGGCCGCCTGCTCGCCCTCGCTCCCAATCTCCTCCCCTCCGGCTGAGCCAGCGGATCTCAGCTCTGTGCCCAAGGTCTATCATGACTTAGGGGATGTCTTTAGCAAATCCAGGGCTCTGTCGTTACCACCTCATGTCATACCACCTATGACTGTGCTATTGACTTCCTCCCGGGTGTGCGGCTGCCATCCAGCAGGCTCTACAGTTTATCTGGGCCGGAGAGGGAGGCAATGGAGACCTACATAAGACTCCCTCAGTGCCGGCATTATTCGTCCATCGTCCGTCCCTCTCGGTGCTGGGTTCTTTTTTGTAAGGAAAAAGGACGGGACATTGCGGCCATGCATTGATTACAGTGAGCTTAACGTGATTATCCATAAGGATAAATATCCGGTGCCCCTTATTAACTCAGTGTTTGTGCTGCTTCAACAGGTGCGTTACTTCACCAAGCTCAACCTCCATAATGCATACCACTTGGTCCGTAGTCGCGAAGGAGACGAGTGGAAGACGGCATTTAAAACACCGCTGGGCCATTTTGAATATTTGGTCATGCCACTCGGGCTGACCAATGCCCCTGCCTTCTTCCAGCGGTTAATTAATGACATCTTACAGGACATGGTGAACCAGTTTGTTTTTGTGTAACTGGATGATATTTTGATTTTTTTCCCGCACGCTGGAGGAGCACGTAGCCCACATTCGTTCCATCCTGCAGTGCTTGCTGGAGAATCAGCTTTTTGTGAAAGCGGAGAAGTGTGAATTTTCCTCTCGCTCTACTTCATTCTTGGGATTCATCATCGCCAAGGGCACGGTAAAGGCCGATCTGGTGAAAATCAAGGCGGCAGCAGACTGGCCGACCCCCCAGTCCAGGAAGGACCTCCAACGCTTCCCGGGCTTCTCCAACTTCTACCGCCGATTTATCCGTGATTATAGTAAGGTGGTGCAACCGCTTACGCAACTGGCGTCAACCAAAAGCCGGTTCAAGTGGTCCAAGGCCGCTGAACGAGCTTTTGTGATCCTGAAGGGCCTTTTCACCAATGCGTGCCTCCTGGCACAGGTGGATCCTGCGGCGCAGTTCATGGTCGAGGTGGATGCTTCCGATTTGGGGGCAGGTGCTGTCCTCTCCCAGCGCTCCTCCTCTAACCAGAAGCTCCATCTGCGTGTGTATTTCTCCCGGCGGCTAATGCCAGCCAAGAGGAATCACAATGTTGGGGACAACGAACTGTTGGCCATAAAGCTGGCGTTGGAGGAGTAGAGACAATGGCTGGAGGGAGCTAGCTAACCAGTCATTGTCTGGACCGATCACAAAAATTTAGAATGTCTTTGATCAGCCAGACGGTTGAATTCTCGGCAGGCTCAGTGGGCCCTGTTCTTTAATAGGTTCAATTTATCCATCTCGTACCGCCCAGGGTCCCGTAAAGCCAAGGCTAATGCTCTCTCACGCCAGTTTTCTCCCAACTCCTCCTCCTCCACCTCCTCCTCCGCAGCTGCTGCATCTCCCCCGGAGACTATTCTCCCCCCCTCCTGCTTTCTTGGGACATTCTCGTGGGAGATTGAGCAGAGGGTCTGGCAGGCGCAGTCGTCAGAGCCCATCCAGGAGGGAGGTCTGCCAGACCAGCTGTATGTCCCCGAGGCGTTACACGGAGAGGTGATTAAGTGGTGACATACAAGCTACTTCGTCTGTCATCCCAGCATCTCCAGGGTGATCAGACTGCTCAGGTGAGCGTTTTAGTGGCCCACACTTGGGAGGGATGTGCGGGAGTACGTGAAGGCCTGTCACAGCTGCTCTGCTAATAAAGCTGACTCTTCCCCTCCTGCTGGCCTCCTCCATCCCCTCCCGGTGCCGGGTTGCCCATGGTCTTATATTGCACTGGACTTTGTTACGGGCCTCCCTCCATCCCAGGGCAACACAGTGATCCTCACCATTGTCGACCGATTCTCCAAGGCCATCCACCTGGTCCCTCTCCGCAAACTTTCATCTGCCTTGGAGATGGCCGACCTGGTAACGCAGCACATCATCTGGCTGCATGGGATATCTATGGACATCGTCTTGGACCAGAGGCCCCAATTTACACCACAGGTGTGGAAGGCGTTCTGCCACTTTTTGAGTTTGACCGCCAGCCTGACATCCAGATACCATCCACAGAGCAACGGTTAGGCTGAGCGTGCTAATCAGTCTCTGGAGGCCACCCCAAGGTGTGTAGCTTCCTCGAACTCATCCACCTGGAGCTCCCACTTGACCTGGGTGGAGTACTCCCACAACTCGGTGGTCTCCTTCTCCACTGGGCTCACACCATTCGAAGCGTTGATGGGTTACACACCACCTCTTCAACCCATGGCAGACAGGGGCCTCACCTTCCCATCCATGGAGGCCCATGTGCACCAGTGCTGCCGTCTGTGGAGGGCCACGAGAGTTGCCTCCTTCACTCTGTGGAGCGCAACAAGCAATATGCCAACTGCAGGTGGGCTCCGGCGCCGAAGTACACAGTGGGACAGAGGGTCTGGCTGTCCACCAATCAGATCCCGCTCAAGACGGAGTCCCAGAAGCTCTCCCCCTGCTACCTGGGCCCGTTCACCATCAAGCGGCTGATCAATGACGTCACTGTTCAGTTGGACTTGGCGTTCACGTATATAGCGCTTTTTCTCATCTCTGGATGACCAAAGCACTTTACAGATCCTGCTATCCACCCATTCACACACACATTCACACACTGATGGCGGCAGAGCAGCCATACACACACAGGCGCTAGCCTGGCCACCAGGAGCAACTGGGGGTTCAGTGTCTTGCTCAAGGACACTTCGACATGCAGACTGCAGACAGAGTGGGAATCGAACCCATGACCATCCAATCAGTAGTCAGTCACACTACACCTGCACCACAGCCGCCCTCTATGCGCATCCACCCGACTTTCCATGTCTCCCAGATTAAGCCCCTCTCCGCTAGTCCTCTCTGCCCTCCTCCGGATCCTCCACCGCCCCCACCCCAGGTCATTGACAGCCAGACTACGCACACGGTGGAGAGAATTCTGGACGTGCGTCGACGGGGTCATGGGTGCCAATACCTCGTCCATTGGAAAGGGTACGGTCCAGAGGAGAAGTCCTGGATCCTGGGGTCCTACATTTTGGATAAGCGAATGGTGCGGGCATTCCATCGGGCCCATCCTTGTAAGCCCAGTGGGACGCCGGGAGGCATCCCTTGAGGAGGGGGCACTGTGATGATCAAGCGAGTTTGCTCCCCCTCCCCTCTTGTTCCTGTCTCCTCAGCTCCGGAGGATTAGCCACACCTGCGTGATTACACACCTGCTGCGTCTGGATGACCCAGCATATTTAAGAGCCAGCATGGGGAGAGTCCATCACTGGATCGTTTGGGTTTGCTACCTTTAAACTCTCATCTAAGCCTTTATCTCGACACTGTTTTGGTGGACCTGTGTTCCTCACTCCATCTTTCTCCTTTCCAGGTTGCTGCCACCTGCAGGTGTGCCTCTGGAGCTGATCACGTTCTCCTGGCCCAGAAGACCCCGGACACCCACCCAGGTCACCGCCTTCCCCCTGTCCCTCTGTTCCATGCAGGAGTTCCCTGCTGGACTCCTCTGCTCACCGAGTAAGTGTGCTCTTCCATTATTATTCTCCCACTCGGGAGGTCTCGTCCCTGATCATCTCTGTCTGATCTTTCCCGTAGGCTACGTGCACTCCAGGGGGCACCAGTTTTGTCTATTTAAGTGTGCGTTTTCGTGTTGCGTTCTTCCTTAGATTTGCATCTTTAATTTCGTGTTTTGTGTGATTATTTTTACAATAAACTGGTGAACTTTTTCTCCTGAGTCCGAGTGTTCGTTCAGCATTTGACCCTCACTTGCACTGAGTCATGACACCCTCTCTCAACTCAGATGCAGAGTGCCAGGCAGGACCAAACTGCAGAAATGAGACAACTTTTATATCCAGAGCACAGGTGTGACTCATGATTACTGATAGCCAATCAGCACCTGAAAGACTAACAGTACAGCCAGGAAGAAGCCGACGACACCAAAGCTACGTTTCAATCCACAGCGTACTTCAACTGTATTCCCTACTCCCTGCTCCGTTCTCAGGGAATATCAGTGAAGTTAACTGCCCTTCACAAAATTTCTCCATTTGAAACACCCTGTAACCGTCGGCTCCCTCCTCTGTGCATTACCACAGTAACCATACACACGTACTGATACTATGGTGGATAATTTATATTTCTTAAATAAAATATTAATACAAATATATTTTTATTACAATCAGTTGATATAAACAATAACCAATGTCAATTAAGCTTGTTAATAACGTTAGCAACAATAGTTTGTTTTACTCATATTTGAGGTGCAATAAGATAAGATAAGATAAGATAAGATAAGCCTTTATGGCTTATGGGTAATCTTCTGGTCAACTTCTGGTGAAGTGATGTACCATTGTTCACTTCTTCCCTGCTCAGTTCTCAGTTCCCTTTGAACTGAAGACCGTTCACTCCCTTCGGTTTGGAATCTCAATTAATATGGCGGAATACCCTGTGCAGTCTACTTTGGAGTATACTATTGGGCGATCGGAACGCAGCTCAAAAGTCCAAAAGGCTGAGGTCATCACACACGTCTTATAAGACTTTGGAAAACTGTTGATTCTAAACTGAATTTTGTGCTGTGACTCTGTATGGTAAAAGCGGCACCAGCGTCTTTACTGTTCAACGAAAATGTTTCGCTTACACATTGACAAAACCTTTCTGGTATTGTTTTATTGTGCTTTTATTGAATTTGTCCTATCTTTTCCTTTATCATCATGGTTTGGAAACCTGACCTGAAAGGACAGAAACAAACTGGGTCAGATTGTGAAATGGACCAGTCATGTGATTGGTGCAACTCAGCTAAGTCCAGTATCTCTACATAGCAAACAGTTACAGAGGATAGCCAGCTCCATTACCCAAGTACATTTTTAAAGGAAAACCTGTACAAGTTCATTTGGCCATTCTCCTTGAGTTACTTTTGACTTTACCAATTTCAGCTGAGTTTGAGTCAAGTTTTTTTGCATCAGTCTTTCTGCCTATCACATTTAAAGTCATTGGTCTTCTATTGCCAAAACCATGCAAGTTAGGTTAATTGGCATCAAACTGGGGATTCTAAATTGTCTTTAGGTATGACTGTGAGAGTGAATGGTTGTCTGTCTCTCTGTGTTGGCCCTGCGATGGACTGGCGATCTGTCCAGGGTGTACCCTGCCTCTCGCCCAAAGATGCTGGGATAGGCTCCAGCCCCCCCACGACCTGAAAAGGATTAAGCGGAAGAAGATGGATGGATAGATGGATGGTCTTCTATTGTGGCTAAGGAAATATGTCCAAACAACTGGGGACTGGTTGCGTCTACTGCTGTGTATTTTCTTGATTTGCAGCCCTGGTACCCAGAGGTGGGAAATCCGAGGTCCAGAAGTAACAGTAATAGCCCATATTTGTTCCAGCCATTCACTAACCCAGCTGATTCTGATAAGCATAGCTCTCAAAGGTGGAAGGAATGAGCTCATCTTTGGCTGTAGAGCTGTACCTATCAGAATCCACTGGGTTAGACAATGGCTGGAACAAATACGGGGTAGGACGGTTACTTTCTGAAGCAGGGGTTCCCCACCTCTTCTGGCAGCAAACCTGAGGTCTAGGTGAGGAGATTCAAAGGGACTTGAAGCTTTCACAGATTTATGTCTGTCACCAAAATCAAGTTCTGACATATCCCATTTGACCACGATAACTATATGGATCAT
Source organism: Pholidichthys leucotaenia (assembly GCA_020510985.1). NCBI lineage: Eukaryota > Metazoa > Chordata > Actinopteri > Cichliformes > Pholidichthyidae > Pholidichthys > Pholidichthys leucotaenia. The sequence goes on along the minus strand of CM035844.1, from coordinate 345,772,457 downwards.
TTGAAACTAGAAAGTGTAGAAAATGGAACAAGACATGTAATATCTCCAACAGGTTCATTTTGTCTTCTTAGTGATAAAACTATTTCTCGTTCTTGATGAATAGTCTGAATAAAAGAACAAGAAATAATTTTAAAAGACATAAGATATAAGATTCTTATTTTTCATTGTTTAGTTAATATCCTTACATGGTAATCCAAGGCACACAGTTCTGTCTGTACTTCAAGTTATAGGAAGTAGCAAATCAGAGAAATGAGAAATCATAAAACCAAAGGGTGGGGGGTGGCTGATGGCTGGTGTCAAAAATTGAAAATCTTTGACTTTTTCCACCCACTGCAGCGACAAATACAAACTGGAAGGAGATACTCCTTGGTCAAAAAACTGGTCAATGAAAAGCTAATTCTTTTAGTGAAGATTTAGCCAGTGTTGCATAAGAAAAATACCACAATTGTTCGTGAAATTGATTAAGTTTTGATAAATATTTGCAATCAGTTTAACATTCTTGGTAAGTTATTTGAGTTTACTGTTTATTGCAATGCAAGCTCACATATCTTGTTCTTGTCAAGATATCGCATCCCTTAATATTAAATTCCCTCCTGTCTCAGTTGGCCAAAGCAAAAACAGGATGTAAACACTGCTGTTCCCATGGCAACAGTCTGCCCCTTAGAACAGTGGTACTAATCTGACGGTAGGGCAGATTTTCTACCGTCAACATGTGAACAAAGCATGAAGTATGAGCCAATCCCAAGTTTTGAGATAAAATAAGTCTGAATTAGTCCTAATTTAAGACCACACACATCTTCAGGGTTGAAGCCTTGATCAGGGTCGTGTGAGACTCAAGGCATCATCACTAGTGCCAAGTAGCACTTTGAGATTTGTTTCTTTCAAATGTAAAGTGCAATATAAATAAAATGCATTACCAGTCAGATTCTCATTGGGAGTGACTAGGAGGGACAGTATTAGAAATGAGCATATCAGAGGGACAGCTCAGGATGAGTGGTTTGGAGACAAAGTAAGAGAGGCAAGGCTGAAATGGTTTGGATATGTGCAGAGGAGGGGTAGTGGATATATTGGATCAAGGATGTTGAGGATGGAGCTGCCAGGCAGGAGGAAAGGAGGAAGACCACAGAGAAGATTCATGGATGCAGTGAAGGAGGACACGGAGAGGGTTGGTGTTACAGAGTAAGATGCAGGGGATAGGGTGAGAAAGAGGCAGTTGATCCACTGTGGCAACCCCTAAAGGGAGCAGCCACAAGAAAAAGAAGAAGAAGTCAGTTCGGGGGCCTCTGCCTGTCATTGTGGGTAAATAACAGGTCACTTGGGTGTCATTTAAACTTTTGCACTGTCACACAATCAAACGGAAATCAAACTAGGGCACATCATAAAGAACAATGTAAGAGTTCAAGGAAAAGTTTCTTCACACAGACTCATTTTACACAAAATCCACAAAAAAGATATTACACATTTTATTAAATATACATTGCAAAAACTCTTTTAGCACTCTGGAAACAATTTGCACAGTGCTCCTCAGGGGAAGCCTCTGTTTAGTCCCAAATTCATTCTGCAGCATGCCATATTCCCAGGAAATGAATCATAAAGAAAATACCTTGAGTCACAAGAACAACAAGGAGTCCTGTAACAGATGGTGGGGCCCCCACAGAGCCCCGACCTCGACACCACTGAGTCGAACCGGGAATTCATGAAGGGATGGAAGACACTGAGACCACCCAAATTTAATGAAGAAAAGAAATAAATTCTTCTAGACGTTTAGAACAAACTACCTGTCAAGTGTCGAAAAGATTGTCTGGGGAGGTGAAGTTGAGCACATCAAACAAAAATTATTCAGCATTATATTACGGGGTATGGTTTTGTTTTTCACCTGATTTGTACTGTGTGTTTATATATAATGTAGGATATGTGTTTTGGAGTCAAGTACACATCTATATTTAAATATGACAGCAGATGCAGTTGTTGTGAAAACAACCTAAAGTATCAGGTTGCTACTGGGTTGCTTTCACGAATAAAAGTCTTACAACAAAGTCACCAAAGTCCAGTTCTTAGAGTAGCTCAGATTCAGAAAGCTTGTTAGGTTTTTACGTTTTGCAATCACAACTATATGTCAAAAGGTAATCTGAAAAACATTCCACTAAGTTCAAAACTGCTTTATATTCTTAAATGTACTTTGTACTCAAATATTTAAAAATTGTATACTATATATTACACACCGTCTCCTATGTAAAGCCTAAAAGCACCAAATCGACATTAATTATGATGGACATGACACATTAAGATGAAATACACTAAAAAATAGTAGCATATGAGTAATTCTATCAATCAATTGCATTTATACTATATTTACAGTATTACCAGAGGTGGGTAGCAAGTAGTTACATTTACTCAAGTAATTTTTTTTGTACTTTTGTGAGTAGTTTTACTGCAGGACACTTTTTTTTTTCCTACTTAAGTACATTAATGAAGCAAAAACTACTTTTTGTGTTACTTTTAATTTCAGTGATTTGAAAACTGGTTAGAAATGTACTTGTATATAGTTTTATAAAAAAAAGGATGGCTTATTTAGTCATCTTAGTGAATTTGTAAATTAATATGATTTAGATTATATTATAGAGTATATGTATATAGTTTATTTTTCTTAAAGTAACAAACTTATGAGGAAAAAAAAAAACTCCCCAACTGGTGACAGTGAAGTCTCAAATTTGCAGTAGTGTATATTTCATCTGGCACTATTTATGATTATCATAAACACAATAATAGTCACAATAAAGCTGCTTTGATGGCATTTTGGAATGGGGGGCTTATGCCGAGCAAGACGCTGTAATTACAAACTGAACTGTCAAAAAGTGTTGTGAATTTGAGAGAAAATAGCAAATTTATGAAAAAACATGCAAATTCATAAAAAGTCTTAAATATAATACATTTTTTGGCACAAATAAAGTCATCCTTAATCATTTTTTGGTGATTGTTCTTAACTTGTATTTGAGTAATTGATATGGGGCAGCACGGTTATTATTTTAGTATGATTTCTTGCTACTTTACCTACCTCTGTTTATAACTTTGCATTTGGATTGTTTCAAAACTGGGATAAATGCACTGATTGTCAAAACAATTTAATTCAGCCAGTTAAAACTTATGAAATAATATTGAATATGGTATGTTGTGAAACAAGCCAGATTAATTTAAAATATAATGTGTGAATTTAAAACAAATTGGACTGATTTATAACAGATACGTAAGCTATTACTCTTCTTCTTCTTTCGGCTGCTTCCTTCAGGGGTTGCCACAGTGGATCATCTGCCTCCATCTCACCCGATCCCCTGCATCTTCCTCTGTAACACCAACCCTCTCCACGTCCTCCTTCACTACATCCATGAATCTTCTCTGTGGTCTTCCTGTTCTCCTCCTGCCTGGCAGCTCCATCTTCAACATCCTTTGTCCATTATATCCACTATCCCTCCTCTGCACATGTCCAGACCATCTCAGCCTTGCCTCTCTTACTTTGTCTCCAAACCGCTCAACCTGAGCTGTCCCTCTGATATACTCATTTCTAATCCCGTCCCTCCTAGTCACTCCCAATGAGAATCTTAGCATCTTCAACTCTGCCACCTTCAGCTTCTGTCTTTTTGCCAGCTTTTTGTCTCCAAACCATACATCATAGCAGGTCTCACTGCCGTCTTGTAAATCTTCCCTTTCAGTCTAGCTGCTATCCTTCTGTCACAAATCACCCCTGACACTCGTCTCCACCCACTCCACCCTGCCTGCACTTTCTTCTTCATCTCTCTTGTGCGTTTTCCACTGCTTTGGATGGTTGACCCCAGGGATTTAAACTAATCTATTTTCACTACCTCTACTCTTTCCATCTTTACCGTTACAACTGCCTCCCTCTCATTCACATGACATGTATTCTGTCTTGCTTCTACTGACTTTCACTCCTCTTCTCTCCAGAGCATACCTCCACCTCTCCAGGTTCTCTTCCACCTGCTCTCTATTCTCACTACAGATCACAATGTCATCTGCAAACATCATGGTCCATGGAGACTCCTGCCTGACCTCATCTGTCAGCCTGTCCATCACCATGGCAAACTAGAAGGGGCTCAGAGCTGATCCCTGATGTAATCCCACCCCCACCTTGAATCTATCTGTCACTCCTACAGCACACCTCACCACCATCTCGCTGTCCTCATACATGTGCTTCACCACCGTCACATACTTTTCTGTCACTCCTGACTTTCTCATACAGTACCACTCTTCCTCTCTGGGCACCCTATCATATGCTTTTTCTAGATCCAAAGACACAGTGCAACTCCTTCTGACCTTCTCTATACTTCTCCATCAACACTCTTAGAGCAAACATTGCATCTGTAGTACTCTTTCTTGGCATGAAACGGTACTGCTGCTCACTGATTGTCACCTTTCTACTTAACCTGGCTTCAACAGCTCTTTCCCATATCTTCATAGTGTGGCTGATGAACTTTATGCCTCTGTAGTTACTACAGCTCTGAGCATCACCTTTGTTCTTGAAAACTGGTACCAAAACACTTCTTCTTCACTCCTCGGGCATCCTCTCACTCCAAGATTGTGTTAAACAATCTGGTTACAAAGTCCACTGCCATCTCTCCTAAACATCTCCATACTTCCACAGGTATGTCATCTAAACCAACCGCCAAGCTGCCCTCGCTTCTGCCTTGCTAATCCTCGGGACTTCCTTGTTCACCGTCTTTCCTTCATCCATCCTCCTCTCTCTCTCATTTTCTTCATTCATCAGCTCCTCAAAGTACTCCTTCCACCTTCTCAACACACTCTTGTCATTTGCTAGTACATTACCGTTTTTGTCCTTAATCAACATAACCTGCTGCACATCCTTTCCAGCTCGATCTCTCTGTCTAGCTAATTGATACAAGTCTTTACTTCTTCCTTCGTGTCCAGAGTCTCATAAAACTCATTATATGCCTTTTCCTTTGCCACCTCTCTCTTTGCCATGTGCCTAGATTCCAAATACTCCTGTCTACTTTTTTCATCTCCCTGACTATCCCACTTTTTCTTTGCTAACCTCTTCCTTTGAATACTTTTCTGTATGTCCTCATTCCACCACCAAGTCTCCTTGTCTTCCTTCTTCTTTCCAGAGGATACACCACATACCTTTCTACCCATTTCTCAAATTATATAATGGTAAATGGCGTTCACTTATATACAGTATAGCACTTTTTAATCATCTCAGGATGACCAAAGCACTTTACAGATCCTGCTATCCACCCATTCACACACACATTCACACACTGTTGGTGGCAGAGCTGCCATACACAGGTGCTGGCCTGACCCACCAGTAGCAGTTGGGGGTCCAGTGTCTTGCTCAAGGACACTTTGACATGCAGACTGCCGACAGAGTGGGACTCGGACCCCTGACCCTTCGATCAGTAGTTGGCCACACTACACCTGTGCTACAGCCGCCCATAATTAGTTCTTTTAAGCAATCCATTCATGTTTGACTGACAAATGGACATCATATTAAATTTATCAGTATATTTTTATCTTTCATTACACAATTAAAATGCATAAAATGCAGATTTTTTTTCTTCAGGTCAGCTGGCTTGAATTCCTGATTTGCCCAGAAGGGAGAGTAGGACTAAGATTAAAGAATTTGTATACCAGCAAAAAGATGTTTTGAGGTTTTCTTTGAAGCAGTCTCTTGAGTCAGCTGCTGTAATCTCAGTGGGAAGGCTGTTCTAATGGCGTGGGCCAATGATCTCAAACACAGCGGCTCCATATGCTCCCATTTTACCCCGGGGATCATTTAAGAATTTGAGGATGAGTGTGGAGCAGAGGTGGTAGAGGAGTAAGAAACTACTTAAGTGAAAGTGGCTCTATGTTATGGTGTTAATTACTAAAATATAATAACTAAGAATATTCACTAAAAAAATACTTGAATAAGTATTAAAAAATAGCTGCTAAATTTTTTACTTGAGTAGTGAATATTGACTTGTCAATTTGAGAGATTTTCCTGTAAATTTGTGACAGGACAAGATAAGCTTTTGGCTTCAATCCTGTTCCTTTTTGGGCTGCATTTAATTTTTTTGTTTTTATTCTTGTTTTTATGTTGCCTTGTTCGAAATAAATAGTATCTATAAAAAAACATTTTTCTTTTAAATTCACAACTGTTTGTGGTTTTTTCTTACACATTTACAATTTGTGCTTTCCTTTCCTACACAAAATTGTAACTTTCTTTTCTTTTTGAACTTTTTTTTGACTATTTTTGCCAAATTGTGAGGATTTTGAATGACAAATTCTAATAAATTTGCATTTTTTCTTAAATTCATAACATCTATTTTTTTTCCTCATAAATTTTGTAGGTTTTTTTGTATTTTTCCTCATAAATCTGATTAAAAAAAAAATCCCATATACTACTTTATTCTTTGCAAATTTTGTGATAGATCTGTGCCTTTTTTCAGATAAATTTGTCTTTTTCTTGTACATATGAAACATTCCTCTCACCGATTTAACATATAATAAAATCTTCATAAACAGAAATACATCAAGCATAAAAAGAAGAGCTGAGAATTTCTCAAAAAAGTTAAACAAATTGCACATTTTCTATAATTAATTGTGATTAATCATTAAAATTACAATAAAGAAATAATTAAAAAGAAGTATTTTAAGCAACTTTTAATTACATTTGTTTTTCATAAAATATACCTGTGGACCCTCATATTCAACAAAATACTGCTAGAACAACATAAAACACTTGTTAATCATGAATGTATATTCAATTTTATAAAGTTATGATAGCAATTTATACTGTTCAATACAAATCTACCTACGGGTACAAATAAAGTAACCTGAACCTGAACCTGAACCTGTTCTTTTTCAGTTTATTATAAAGATGAAGCCAATTTCTCTACAAAACTATTTTTTAATACTGTTGTCACATTTCCTGTTTTATTTTGAAATGGTAAAAGATGAAGCCAGTGCTTCTACTTAAGGTCACTTTCCTAATTTTCTCAACCCTTAAAAGGACAAACAAATGGAGCAAATCTTAATTGATTTCCACAGTTCGTGACCTTAACAGTGAATTAGAAACTTTTTTCTATTTCATATTGGAGTGTTTTTCTCCGCTCACTCTGACAGAAACTCTCCCTCTTTCCATACTTTTGAACGAGCAGCCCCAATCAATAATGCCACATCAGGTGTTTGTGTGTGCTTTAAGTGGGGGTTGTGCACACAGAATGAGGTCCTCCTGAGTAACGGAGGATCAGTTTAGTGTGGTATAAATTTAAATGCCAAAAAACAAGACCTAATCTTGTTTTAAGCTGAACTAGCTGCTAAGAAAAGCCAGTCACCACTGCTGGTACCACCTTAGGGAGTGACCTGACAGTGTCATTTTTTAATACGTTAATTTGCCCACATTAATTGAAAAAGTTAACACATTTATATTCCAGCCCTAATAAAAAGTTATCCAAAAAGTATGCCCGTGTATACTTCAGCAAAAGTATTTTTTTCAAAAATGTACTGGAGTAACAACTAACAATAACACTACTAACAAAAATACAATTTTGTGAAAAATGTTACTTAAGTACATGTAAGTGAATTGCTTGTAAAATATAATTTGACTTTATTAACATTATGTATTAGATCATTATATTAGAAGTTTAATTATTCTTTTTTTTAAAAATGCTCCACACCAAAATAAAATCACATTTCAACAACCTTCTGACATGAAGCGGAGCACCGGGGGGGGGGGGGGGGGCATGCTTCAGTTGTTTCTAATTATGTTTTGTATTTTCTTCTTTTCAGGGTTATTTTGTATTTTTGTATGGGTTGTTGTTTTTTGTTCCTGTTCTTAGTTTCTTGTTGTTTTATCCTAGTTTGGGTTTTAAGTATTTCAGGATTTATCTTCCTGTTTATATTTGTCCGTGTTTGTTCACCTCCTGTTATAGTCTCAGTATTTACTAGTCTTGTTTTATTAGCTTTCCTCAGTTTCTCCCTCGGTGTATTCCTGTTCATGTATTGATCCTTGATTTCCTTTCATCATGGGTTGTGCTTTTATTTTGACTGTGTTTACTTCCGCCTGTCAAGACCGGTTCGCAGGCTTTGACAGCTGTCATCAGTTATCGTAATTACTCTCACTCATGTCACCCACACCTGTCACTCATCGTATCATTTCCCTGTCCCTATTTAAGACCCGCTGCGAGGCTTTCTCCTTGTAGCGGTCTTCTGGTTCTAACGTTAATTGTACGTCTCTCCTCATTCCCAGACGGAGTCCCCGTCTGTTAGATTCCTCCGGGTGTTCCCCGTTATCCTGTCCTTATTCGTAAGTTCTGTGTGTTTGTTTTGTTCATTGTTTTTATTAATAAATGTGCAAAACTCACAGCTTGCGATTGGTGTCCTCAATCCGCCCCTGAAAGGGCAGTTTATGACACCTTCCTTCATCTGGATGAAAATACAAAGCAGTCGTGAGCGTGTAAGATGGTGTGAAATTTTAATTTCTTCAGTTGTAAATTAACTATGCAGTCAAAGTATTTTAAAAAATACACACACACACTTTTCTTCAGTTTGACAGACATGTGGCAGCCAAATATTGACAAAGTGTGAAAAACAGACCACTGTGTACTCCGCCATGAGCTGATGTCCCCCTCACGCTCACACAGCCTTCATACAAATTAATAACTTGGACTTTCCTGCTGTGTATGAAAATGTATATTAAATGGTGAATAAATACTATAGCAACCTTCCGCTACCTCCGGCTTCAGCTCGATTAAAAATTAACTGTCTTTACCGTTGGTGCTCACCTGGTAATAAAATTCATCAAATGCTGCCTCACAATAAAGCCACCCTGTGTTTTTCTGGTTCACTGATTTAATGAGAATTACCCAGAATTTTCATCAGTGGTAACTGAATGCAGCTCTGACACAGCTGTAGCAGCGTAAACAATAACGCTAAACTTAATGGAGGAAAAAAATGACAACCGTAATGCTCACTTACAGACTGCATCACTTCCCAAGAAGGCAATCAGAATCCTACAATGTGCACATTAAAACTCATACTGGAACAAATCTGTACACATATAAAAATGATCAAAAATGAGGATTTGATTACAGAGAAATTAATAACAGTTTTGTATTTAATAGTTTAATGAGTAGTATATGGCTGGAAAAAGTCAAATAAGTATTTATATTAGCTCTACACTACAGGTTGCACTAGACTTTCTCCTTATCTGTCATTTTAAAGACAGGGTTGTAAAAATTCTGTCATAATTATTAGCTGTCATTTTAATTTTCATAATGCTGAATAAGTTTTGTTTTTGTTCACATGCCCAGTTTTAATCATGAACCTGCAGGATACAGCATACTTAGGCATTTATTAATTTACTGAACGGATGAACAGAGACTGTGGGTCAGTGTTGTTCAACACCATATAAAGCAGATTAATGTTTTTATTTTTCAGTGACCCTTGGGGGCAGAGCCATCTCTGCCTGTGCAGCAGAATACACAGAGGCTAGGGGCCTCCTCAGCCATTAGGGGGCACCCGGCTAAAAGTTCCCCTTTAACTTTTTTAGAAGGGGGGTGTTGGGGGGGGGGGGGGTTCGAGTTATTGCAAATGCTTGATTACAGTTGCTGCTGCCAAGGGTGGCAAAACCAGTTTATAGGTTTAGGGGGCAATTACTTTTTCACATAGAGCCAGGGAGGTTTGGATAGCTTTTTTCCCTTAATAAATGAAATCATCATTTAAAAATGGCATTTTGCATTTAGTCGGGTTATCTTTGTGTAATATTAATATCTGTTTGATGATCTGAAACATTTACAAGTGGACTTTGTAGAAATTGCAGGTGATTACTGGCAACACCAGATGGCAGTAATGAACACCACTCATCCCTTCATCCACTAGGCTAAAGTGAATTTGATAGTTTTTACTGAACACCCATGATGACTTCTTCAAGTTTGTCTTCTCCAAATGAACAGGTAATTAACTGATATCATTAAATGCTCTGCCTGACTCGAGAAATTAACAAAATTAAGTTCAAACACAAGAGTTTTGACTCTGAGCTGAAAATTGCCTTATACTCACCCTGCTGGTCTAGATTGGTATTCATCACTTTGTTAGCCTGACAAAAATCATAAATGCATTCATTGACCACTATGAACTTTTCACACACACACCCCCCATAGCGCTGCAATATCATAAATTATCATATTTGGCCTGACAGCAAAAGAGGTGTTTCTTTACACTCTTAATTATATTTTTAGGTATTTCTGGAATATTTTAAAGTAAAAATAATGCATATTCTACCTTTAAGTGTGACAAATATGTAAAAAATCAGCAAGTGTGCAAATACTTTTTCACACCACTGTATGCATGATTCTATAACTTTAAATTACTCTTAATGCATTGTGGGAATGCAGTCAGATAACTGACATACAATACATTTTATGTGTACCATTTACACAATGTCAGCTACTGTAGTTTTAAATATTGCATTTGTCAGTATTGTGATATTACAACACCCCGAGCTTCCAGTAAAATTGATTTTCTACCAGATTGTGTTTGTGATGTTTAGCAGTATCATTTCATTCATAACCTTACTGATGCTTCTTTTCAAGTAGCTTATTACATATAAGTTCCATCTTATGCTTGAAAGTAAGCCAGCGGATGTAAAGAGGAATTTGGTGATGTACCTACTGACCTGAAACAGTGATTTTTAATGCAAGAGAATTTTTTTATTGAAACTTAAAAATATTAAAATATAAAATAGAATTAATCAAGTAAAAAAATGCAGGATGGGAGTTAAAGGTAAGTCTCTGCCACTTATTGTAAAACAGAATGTGTGATTTACAATTTTAAGTATACTGGCAGTGAAGTGAAATTTGTATGATTTGATGAATTAGCATGTTTCCTGCTACAGTAGTCACCTTAACAAACTACCCTAAATTAGTTTTATGTAAAAGCTATGTTTATGTCCTGGTAAATAACACATTTTTTTTAAAGTCACATGCTGCTTAATGTTTATCAGAATACCAGTGTAATTTACCTGATGACAAATACTGGGTCTCGAGTTGGCTCTGCAATGGGATTTTCTGAGGAACCTCAATTAATTTGTGAAGTCACATTTTACATACTCCACAGCTGTGGTTGGGCTTATTACACCTCAAGGCATCAGTGAGGGAGCGTTCCAGTCATTCATTATTTACAACGCTGAAGATGGATGAGTGAGTTTAAGTGCTCCCTGATGGCTCTGAACAGCCCATGCCCAATTTAACCCCTCTTGAGTTATATTTTTCATTAACTCTTCCCTCTCTGTCTGCTAAAGGGGCAGGGTGGTCTTAATCTACAGTGTTCTGACTTAAAGAGGTCCACCTAACTTCACTTCCCAAACCTTAAGCACTCTGTATGTTTAAGTACGCATCATGCTTTAGCAGCTAAAACAGGTCCAATGCACTCATGTGGAGCTGAGTCTCATTGAGAGCGACATGCTAAAATCACACACAGAAAATGTTTTTAATAATAACAATAAACTGCATTACAGAGCCCCTCTCCCGACGCCGATGCTGCCCACCTCATCCACAGACGAAGTCACAACAATACCCCATCAAGCCTAGAGAGGGTGAAGGGAAAAGTCAGAATCAAATGTAAAACCCTCCTCTATGCATATAAAGCTCTGCATAATTTGTCCCAATGTCATCTTAAAGCCCTGATTGTATCCTATCATCCTAACAGAACATTACATATTTAGAATGCAGGGCTTTTAGGATTTAACAGAGCCTCTAAAATTACTATGGGAGGTATAGCTTTCAGTTATCAGGCTCCTCTCTTATACAACCAGTTACCAGCCTGGGCCCATGAGGCAGACATTCTCTCTGCCTTTAAGATTAAGCTGAAAGCCTTACTATTTCATAATGTCATAATTTGGTGTTTAAGGAGGCTTAAGTGCAGAGCAACCACTTAAGAAGAACACTCAGACGCAGATGAAAAGTTACACCACTTTAATGAAAAACCCAAAACCCTATACACAACACGCTACTTTAAGGAATAAATACACACACCACAATTAATGAAACCTGCAACCAAAACACCACACTATAGACAGGAAAACAGTTGCATGCTGGAGCCACATGTGGCCTAGGAGGAAAGAGAGGAGAGGAATGATTAGTGATGAGGATGGCACACAGGGGAATGACAACTGAGGTAATGGGTCTTGTGTTGCTGGCAGACAGCCTGGCAGTGAACTCCAGCGTAGGAAAGGTGAAGGGGTCTGGAGGCTGCAGGGAAGCAGGAGGAAGGGCTGAAGAACCTGGGCGGAGAAGCCGTTGTCTAGGAGGAGAGATGATTCAGGCAAGTGAACAAACACAGCTCCGGAGACGCACCACTGGAGGCGGCAGCAAATCTGAGTGGAGAAAAGGAGAAGGTAAGACAACTTGAAGCAAATAATGCAAATTACCACACAAGAACTATTGTTGTGAGGCGGCACAAACCCAACTATCCAGCGGCGAGCTCTTCACACTCTGGCCCTCAAATAAGCTGGTGAATCAGGAGGCAGCAGGTGTGTAATCATGCAGGTGCACTGATGAGCTCTGGAGCTGGGAAAACAGAAGCAAGAAGAGAGGGGGGAGGCACGCTCGCCTGATCATGACAGTGCCCCCTCCTCAAGGGATGCCTCCTGGCAGACACCTAGGCTTCTGTGGATGGGCAAGGTGAAACGCCCAAACCATGCCCTTGTCGTCGAAGTATGATGATGGAATCCAAGATCTCTCCTCTGGACCATAACCCTTCCAGTGCACCAGATACTGCAACCCCCAACCTTGATGGCGCACGCCCAGAATCTGCTGGATGGTGTATGTGGTATGTCCATCGATGATCCGGAGGAGTGGAGGGGGTTCTGGATGAGGGGACAAGGGGCCGACAGAGATGGGTTTGATCTGAGAAACGTGGAAATTAGGATGGATGCGGAGAGATGGGGGCAACTTCAGCCAGATGGTGACATCATTGATGATGCGGGTGATCGGGAATGGGCCCAAAAAGTGAGGGGACAGCTTCCGAGATTACCCCTTCACTGGTACCTTCTCGGCAGATAACCAGACCTTCTGGCCCATTGAGTATTTAGGCGCCGTTGCATGGCTACGGTTGGCAAACAGGCGATTCTGCTCAGACAACCGCTGAAGAGCCCGAGTGGACCTCCAGAGGCGGCAACAGCGATGGGCACGGACCTCAACAGAAGGTACCGCGATCTCCCTCTCCATCATGGGTACAAGTGGTGGCATGTACCCCATGCTGGCTTCGAATGGTGTCAGCCCTGTAGTGGAGGAGACGGCAGAGTTCAGTGCATACTCCACCCAGGTCAGGTGAGATCTCCAGGTTGCTGGGTTGCAGGAAGCTACACACTTCAGGGTGGCCTCCAAGGACTGGTTTGCATGCTCGGCCTGACTGTTGCTCTGGGGATGATATCCAGATGTGAGGCTGACGGAGGTACCCAAGAATCGGCAGAATGCTCTCAAGACTCGTGACATAAACTGTGGTCCTCGATCTAAAACAATGTCTACGGGGATGCCGTGTAGCTGGATGACATGGACGGATAGGAGATTGGCTGTCTCAGCAGCAGAGGGGAGACCAGGAAGGGGAACCAAGTGAACGGACTTAGAAAAGCGATCAGTAATGATGAAAATGACAGTGTTACTTTGAGATGGAGGAAGGCCCAAGACAAAGTCAATGGCGATATGAGACCAGGGACGGGAAGGGATGAGGAGTGGATGGAAGAGACCGGCAGGTGGAGAAGAGTCAGATTTATTGGCGACACACCTGTGGTAGGACTTCACATAGTCTTTCACATCCTTCCTGAGGGAAGGCCACCAAAACACACACTGAATAAGTTCTGTAGTTCGGGTGATGCTGGGATGACAGGCAAAAAAACTTGTGTGCCCCCACTGGATGACGTCACTGCGTGGGGGAAGGGCACATACAGCCTGTTGGGCGGGCCTCCCTCGGGGACAGATTCCACTGACTGGGCCTGCCGGACCCTCTGCTTGACCTCCCAAGTGAGGGCACCCAAAATACAGGAGGAGGGCAGGATGGTGTCTGGGAGGGAGACAGCGGCTGCAGGAGAAGAAGTGGAGGAGGAGTTGGAGGAAAACTGGCGTGAGAGAGCATCAGGTTTAATGTTGTGAGACCCTGAGTGATATGTGATGGAGAGATTGAATCTAAGAAAAAACAGGGCCCACCGAGCTTGCCGGGCATTCAAATGTCTGGCCGATGTGAGATATTCTAAATTTTTGTGATTGGTCCAGACCATCACCGGCTGATTGGCTCCCTTCAACCAGTGCCTCCACTCCTCCAGCGCTAATTTAATGGCCAGAAGTTTGCAGTCACCTACGTCGTAATTTCTCTCGGCTAGGGTCAGCTGCCGAAAGAAAAACGTGACAGGTGGAGCTTCTGGTTGGAGATGGAATGTTGTGAGAGCACAGCGCCCACCCCTGAATCAGAAGCATCCACCTCGACCATGAACTGGGCTTGGGGGTCTACCTGCGTCAAAATAGGCGCGGTGGTAAATTTCTCTTTGAGTGTGGCAAAAGCCTGCTCAGCGGCCTCAGACCACTTGAATGGGTTCTTGGTTGAAGTGAGCTAGGTAGGGGGCAGAGCAATTTTGCTATAATCATGGATAAACCGGCGGCAGAAATTGACAAAACCCAGGAAGCGTTGGAGCTCCTTCCTGGTTTGGGGAGTAGGCCAGTCTACTACCGCCTGAATCTTTTCCGCGTCGGCCTTTAACATGCCCCCACCCACGGTAAACCCCAAGAAAGAAGTGGAGCAGGTGGAAAACTCACACTTCTCAGCTTTCACAAAGAACCTGATTCTCAAGCAGTTGCTGCAGGATAGTCTGGACGTGGACCACATGTTCCTCCAGCATGCAAGAAAAAATCAGAATGTCGTCTAAGTAAACAAAAATGAAATTGTTCACCATGTCCCGGATGATGTCATTGATTAATCGCTGGAAGACGGCAGGGGCATTGGTCAGGCCAAAGGGCATGACCAGATATTCAAAATGACCCAAATGCGTTTCAAACGCTGTCTTCCATTCATCCCCCTCGCGGATACGTACCAAATAATACGCATTCCGGAGATCGAGCTTAGTATACACCCGCGCCTGTTGGAGGAGTTCAAAGGCTGAATTAATGAGTGGCAACGGGTATTTATCCTTAACAGTGATGGAATTTAGCTCGCGATAATCAGTGCAAGGCCGCAAAGACCCATCCTTCTTGCCTACAAAAAAGAACCCTGTGCCGAGAGGAGCGAACAATGGGCGAATAAGACCGGCGCTAAGGGAGTCTTTAATGTAGCTCTCCATCGCTTCCCTCTCCAGCCCAGATAAACTGTAGAGCTGGCTGGATGGCAGCCGCGCACCCGGAAGGAGGTCGATAGCACAGTCATAGGACCGATGAGGTAGCAAAGACAGGACCTTTGACTTGCTAATGACCTCCCCTAAATCATGGTAGACCCTGGGCCCGCGGCTGAGATCTGTCGGCTCAGCCGAAGGGGAGGAGAGGGGGAGAGGGGGTGAGCAAGCAGCGGAACGGAGACACAACGACAAACAGAATGAGCTCCAGGAGGAGATAAAGCCCTGGGCCCAGTTAATTATTGGATTATGTTTGTGAAGCCACGGATACCCCAAAATCATGGAGGCAGAAGATTGTGGAAACACAAAAAACTGAATAGTCTCGCGGTGGTTACTGGACAAAATGACTGAAATGGGCTCAGTTTGCCGGGTCACCGCCGCGAGACTATGACCAGATAAGGCGGAAACATTGACAAGTGTCGGGAGGATCCTGAAACTTTTGAACCAATTCCGGGTGAATGAAGTTTTGCTCCACTCCAGAATCCACCAGAGTGAAGGTTTTACACTTGGCTCCCGGTAACTGGACTAGAGCTGGAAGTGTAAAACAGCTGGGGGGATTTTGAGAAGAACCTACCACCAGACCCCCCCATGGTTACTGACGGGCTGGTTCTTTTGGCCAAATTGGGCATTTGGAGATGGTATGATCAGTGGCCCCGCAATACATGCATACCCCCATCATTTCCCGGCGTCGGTGCTCCTCTGGGGTCAGATGGGATCAGTAAGTGCAGTGTTTTCAATCATTTCTTACATTGAAAAAGATTACGCAGC
The DNA here is from genome assembly GCA_020510985.1 of Pholidichthys leucotaenia. Taxonomy (NCBI): domain Eukaryota; kingdom Metazoa; phylum Chordata; class Actinopteri; order Cichliformes; family Pholidichthyidae; genus Pholidichthys; species Pholidichthys leucotaenia. Next base: position 345,756,304 of record CM035844.1, on the reverse strand, counting down.
ACCGCTCCAACCCAAAATGTTATAAAATGACACACTGTAGCCTATTATGGCATATGTAATGAAAATTTAGTCTTGTAAGTAGGTCTGCAACGATAACAAATTTTGGCAGACAGTAAATTTTTTAATAGTAAATTTTTCATCTGGGGGGCTCTGCATGTCTCAGTGCGGTTTTGCTCCCACTTGGAAAAACTGAGTGGGATGGTAATATTTTTCATGCATTTTTTAGTTTTCGTGACAACTGTTTTCAAATATAAGCCATATACTGGCTCGCTGACATTACTGGGCTCTCCTCACTCATTTTGACTTCAGTCCAAAATGCTCCCACACCGGAGCTTTGGAATTCAGTTTTCTATTTATTCTTCCAAACTCAGCCACAAGTGGTCAGGCTATGGTCACGTTGTAGTTTGTTTATAATCAGTGTGAAATACAGCACAATTACATATAAATCAGTGTTGATGTTCCATCGTTACCAGGAGAATAAATTAGTTTGAAAATGAGACTTACTGGCGGCGGATGGAGAGGTGGGCTGGCGGAGCTCCATGACAGTTTTGTCTACCACTTGTTTGGTGCTGAGGGCAGCCGATATTGGGCTGTGGTTTCTGGAAGAGGTGGTTACATTTTCCCAGCAGGTGTACCCCTCCGGATAGTGCTGTGGGCTCACACATGTGTTATGTCTGGAAATGAGTGTGGACACGTCCACGTGCTGAGGTTAGCTTTATTGAATGTTAACCAAGCAACATGGTACTCAGTACAGGTGGAACATGGAAGGGTGGGTACCAAGAGAGCGACTAGCCCCGGGCAGTCGTCTAATATACCTTGCGGCGTCATGATGTCACATGTGCGTACGTGCTACTGCAGCGTAGTGTGTCGCGCTGTTTCGCATACACCACAAGATGGCAGTGTTTTTTTGGAGGGGATTTCCACGGAGCATGCAGAGTGGCTGCAGAGGTTGTAGAAGTGGCCCTGCCTCTCTGCAGTGTGAGTTTTTCATCAAAAAGAAGTAAGATTGTATTCATACTGCCACCCATAGACAGGGAAGATCCATTACAGGCACAACACACAACAAAGGCAAATTATTTGCAATTTTGGGACTGATTAAGTAAAATTAGACAATTTCCCACAGCACCCTGGTTGAAAACCACTGAGTTAGCCATCAAGCTAATATTGTGGTTCATGTATCACAATGACAGTGAGCAATCCACTGAGACAGAGAGAGAACAAAACACCACGCTTGACTCGGGCAGTTACCTCACAATATGAAAACCTGCACATGCAGAAATGTCACCATACATGCTGACACGATGATCAAAGGGGAAATTTAGCTGAGTGTCACTAGACACAACAGCTGACACCATGTGGCATGCAAGTGTGTGAGTGATTCTGTGTGTATAAGCTGAATGTGTGAATCATTGTGTGAGTGTGTTAATGTATGATCATGTGTATGAGCAGCAGGCACTGTCTATTTCTATTAAATATGACTAGAAATGTAGTAATCTGCAGAAACAAAAAGATATATGCATATGTGGTGGGCCTTTAAAAGTCTCACTCACTAAAGCATGGTGTGTCTGTGGGTTCTACCTTCCAAAATTAGAGATATTTATAGTCTTACATTTTGGCAGAATGGACAGAAGCTGGTATAGTTCCATTTCCCTACATCTGACACATAATCCAGTCTTCACTTTCAATTGTGCTATTGGCTGTGAATTGTGACAATCCAGTCCTCGCAAAGAAATTCTGAGCCCAAGGTGTTTGCTACAGAGTGAACAGTGCTACTACGGAGTTAGCTTAAAGAGTTTGTTTTTATTGTTATTTTCTCTAATCACACCACTAGACAACCCTGTTCACACATGGTTCACGAATCCAGTCAATAATATATCTTGTTCCATTCTGTCCTTTTTTGTTATATTTTCAACATGCTAGTCAGTAGATCAGACTGTTAGCATTAGCTTGGCTTGGCGGTTTACTGTCTAACTACATGAGAGGTTGCCTTAGTGAGGAGAGGATGACAGTTCAGGCCATCTAGCACTACCTTAGCTGTTGGAATGTGGTTGGGTCTTACTGTATCTGTATTTTCTACATATTCTGTCTACCCTCACTAGACACCCCTGCTCATCTACCAACACTTGACCTAAGACATTATTTTAGCTTATTTTATGATAGTTTCTTATACTCTGACCAGGACCAAAGGTGGTTAGCTACCATTAGCAGTTTACCATTCACTCATTTAGGGTTGTTTCTGTGCTTATTGTACTCCAGGAACCGGTCATATCCTATCGACCACTGACACCCCTGTCCACCAGTGATGCTTTATATCATTCTTTTAGATGATTTTATGTTGGTTTGTTCAGGCTGTATTCACTACTTGAGCTAGCCAGCTAGCCTTAGCAACACAGCAAGGGGTGAACTGGGGCTCATGGGTATTTAAAGTAACACGATGCAAGTTTTCCAAAATTATTTTGATGGTACACCAACCTTTGACTGGGTGAACGTCACTTCCCCTATAGTCTGAGTGGATCCACATTGCCTGCAACAGCTCTGTCCTTGGCAGGAACACTGAAAGGACTACACCTATGGCGACTGTGACCTGAATCCCAACAGCCAATCACAGGGCACAAATGTAGCAACCAACAACTAAGCACCCTGTGATTGGCTGTTGGGACTGAGGTGATAGTCGCCATAATTTTCAGTATTTCTACTAGCAACAAGAAAGCTACATAGTACTGTTTTAAATAAATATCTACAGAAATGAGCTGCTCTGAGGAAGGCTGCAAAAGATGGGTCAAAATAGTCTTCTAATAATTATACATTGAGACATTTTGACCAAAGCATGTCACAGACATTTAAATAAGATCTGTCGGAATTGTGTCATCATGCTAAAAAAAAGCACATTAAATGCCTCCTTCAAGACTTCTGTATTATGGTGGAGGATGGGATTGTGCTAACATGTTGGCTAATGTTTTATGACTCACTGGACGGACAGAAAGCATTGCCTGGGCCTCGGGGAAGAGCTGCACCACAAGGCCTCCCACTGCTAATCTTAGTCAGGTGGCTGCTGGTCTGCTGTCAGCCCCGGGGCCCAGCTCAAAGACGCGCCATGGGCCCTGACCAGCTACCCACAGAGGAATATTATCGCTAACAGGAGCTGTTTTAGGTCACAGAAGTGCACACATGAGCGCACGCACATGTACTTACACACACTGAGACATCATGTTAAAGGAGCACCCAGAAAGGAGGAAGCACGCTGGTTGAAGAGTCACTCTGCTTCACTGATTTCCGAGACATCGTATCCGCCCACACTCTCACACATAAATGCACGATGACACCCGAACATGCACGGATGCAGCCAGACACATATACGCCAGCAGAGCGGGGAGATTCTTGGGTTGGGGACAACAGTTCTTTCTTGGACGATGCTGTCATATCTGCTCATCTTCAGAGATCTGCAGGACTCAGTGGAGACACACAAACCTACGCAAGCACACAAGACAGACAAATATACAAAGACTGGGGCTTCCTCAAGCTCTGTCTTCAGAGCAACAGAGTAAACAGTGAAAGAATGGAATACAGGCAAACAAATGAATATTCATGACTCAGAGCTTCAGTCTGTATGTGTGCAAGCCAAAGCGATGAGTCAGGAAAAGGAGAGGCGAGGAGGACGACAAGGTTCAGGGTATAAAAGAGGGCAGGATATTAAGGTGATATTAACATGAGTGATATTAGCATAGCTTCAACACGCCAGGATGAAGACGCTCACAAACACACAACAGATTTACTGCTTCTGCTCTTCAGCTGCCGCCTACCTACCTACATGATTCAACCTTCAGTTACGTCACGAACACCACATCCATTCATGACAGGATTGTTGAGCCACCTGTTATGTCCTAATAATGGGAGACCTGAGCCATGTTTAATGGAACAATGAATTGAACTTTATTGAGATTCACACTCAATTTACATACTGGCCATAACCCGCCTGACGTCACCATGTCGACTGCCTGGTGTCGGCTACGGCAAGCCCCAAAGGTCAAATCCCTATACAACACCACCCAGGTGTCTTCTTTTATTACTTAGTATATAAGAAGAAAAAGCTGTTGATTAAATCATTTTGGTAGCAGCAGTGTCCAGGTGATATCCTTCCACTACTACACTCAATACAAAAAGAAAAATAGAAATCTATAAATGAAGGGTCAGAATTTCACCTTGAGCCACACTTTCCATTATAAAAAAACTGCAACTAATGTAGCTGGCTGTGGAATAGTTCCTGACCTTTACCATCATGATAACAAGATGAGCAAATTCTTGCCCAACAGCGGGTGGCACTGCTTTGCTTGTAGTGATTCCTATTTGAAACCACAGCAATGGTAAAGCTGTTGGAGCAGCTGAATTATCAGTATGTTATACACAGTGGTACAGTGGTTAGCACTGTTGCCAGACCTTGCAAGAGAAACAAGCAACCAGCTGTATGGAAACAAGCTCCCAAAAAGCCCAACAGGCAACCTACCTACTATAGAAATCGAGTTGACATTATGTTTAGCGGCCATTGATTTCTATAGTTCACTGGTTGCGCAAGCTGCGTCTCCATACCAAGAAGTTCAAAATCTGTTAATTTTTTGGGACGTTGTTGAGGTAAAAGTGGCACGGTTTACTACTAAAGCCAGTCATTCTCCATTGACTTGCTGAGTGTTTTGGGTCAGGGCCGGAGTGGGACCAACTTTCAGTCCGGGAGTTTCATGCCCAAGACCAGCCCACTTTTTTTGTTTTGCCAGGTGGAGGAAATTTTAGCAAAAGTTCTATTTCTACCCAATAGTTTTTATTGCAGACATGTTTTGACAAGAATATAGAACTTAAATAATAGTTCACCTCAGTAAACCATCTGTCAAATAAATGAGAAACTGAAGATTAATGACAAACTGGAAAATCAATTCTGTGGCATAAAAATTTTATGGACACAAAACAGTTATTCATGAGACAACTTTAACCTAGTATTAAATTAATATTTTTTTAGGGTTAAGCTCTTATATTTTCACACCTTGGGTTTATTAATGTGAAATATGCTATACACAAAACCGATTCAACTAGATATTAATTAACAACATTTTAAGTTGCTTGACAGGTCTCCGTTTTCTTTTTAATCCATCCTCTGAACATTTGCGTTTCCTATAGAACATCTATCGGTTGTGACCTGTAGATTTCATTAACACACAATGAACAAGGAGCAGCATAGTTCCTTAACTTTAAAATATCATTACCTTTGAGTGCACAGACATGCATGTATTTGAACAGGACAAAAACCTATATGGGGAAATTAGACAATGATATGATATCATTACTGACACTGAACTGACGTGACACTATCATAATTATAATAATACTTTTCAGTGGGACAACATTTCTACTTAAAAAAAATCAATTTTTAAAAATCAATTTTATATAATACAGTGGAACCTCAGTTTTAGAACTTAATTGGTTTCTAAATGTTGTTTTTGAACTGAGTTGTTCTTAAACCAAAACAAATTTTCCCACAGGTACCAATGTAAAATGGATTAATCCGTTCCTGGCCCCCAAAAAGAAAACTGTCCCTACTGTGAAACATGGGAGGAGTTCTGTTATGTTCTGGGGCTGCTTTGCTGCATCTGGCACAGGGTGTCTTGAATCTGTGCAGAGTACAATGAAATCTCAAGACTATCAAGGTATTCTAGAGAGAAATGTGCTGCCCAGTGTCAGACAGCTTGGTCTCAGTCGCAGGTCATGGGTCTTGCAACAGGATAATGACCCAAAACACACAGCTAAAAACACCCAAGAATGGCTAAGAGCCAAACACTGGACTATTCTAAAGCGGCCTTCTATGAGCCCTGATCTAAATCCTATTGAACATCTGTGGAAGGAGCTGAAACATGCCGTCTGGAGAAGGCACCCTTCAAACCTGAGACAACTGGAGCAGTTTGCTCATGAGGAGTGGGCCAAAATACCTGCTGAGAGGTGCAGAAGTTTCACTGACAGTTACAGAAATCGTTTGATTGCAGTGATTGCCTCAAAAGGTTGTGCAACAAAATATTAAGTTAAGGGTACCATCATTTTTGTCCAGGCCTGTTTCATGAGTTTTTTTTTTTTTAAATAATTCTGTTGAACCACAATTCAAAAGCATTGTCTGATTTTCAATGGTTAATTTTCATAGATTTTTTATTTATTACCACTTTTGTCAGATTCAAGTTATTTCTGTGACTATTGTGGGTTTTTCTTTCATTAACAGAGGGGTACCAACAATTTTGTCCACGTCTGTAAGCTCACAACTATTAAGGGCCATGTGGTGTTCCCCAAGGTTCAGTACTTGGTCCATTTTTTTTAAATTTTGCACATAAAGGATCTAAGTAAAGTATTTATGAATTTCAAATGATTTTTTGCAGATGACACTACTGTGTTCAGTAGTAGTGGAAATCTCTTCACCATTCACACCTAGTGCCAATTTAGAATCACCAATTAACCAAACTTGCTTGTTTTTGGAATGTGGGAGGAAACCGGAGCACACCCACAAAAGCATAGGGAGAACAAGCAATCTCCACACAGACAGGCCCTGCTGGCTGGTGGATTTGAACCCACAACCTTCTTACTGTGAGGCAATAGTGCCAACAACTACCCCACAATGGTTAGGATTATGGTAAGGTGAGAGTCCACTTTAAACACAATACACCACTCCACCATGCCACTTCATGTAGTTATTTTCACAGCCACCAGAGGTCACTTTTTTTTTTTTTTTTTACTATCAATTATTATAACCTGGTGGCAAAAACCTATTGTTTTTTTTTCTATTAGTGGATTCATTCTGTTTTTGACCATTGCCATAATGCAAATGGACCTCATAAGACAGCTGTTACTTTTAGTGGAAGTCTCAAAGTTTATCACAATGTCTGAGGATAAAGCAGAACCTTCTACCACCTTTTTTTTTTTTTGCTTCCTGTTCCTTGCAACTATCAAAAAGTTTGGTGTATTTGTCAGAAAGGAGGAGAGTAAAAGAAAGATCCACTGAGGGTAAATACTGGACTTATTTACTTACATTTACTAGGTGGTGAGAACCTTGACATGTGGTGAATAGTAATGCGGCTCGCTGTGTGCTGGATGTGTAAACAGTTTTATCTAACACGTTCCCTGAATTTATATGGTGATTTATATCAGATGTTGGAATTTTCATCGTGCCATACTGCCCCCAAGCAGTCAAAAATAATTAAACTTAATTAAAGCAGCTATAAAAATACACCATTCTATTATTAACACAGGAGCACTGCAGGCCAAAAGAAGTCAGAATATAACCTTTTTAATGTAAAAAAAGAACATGCTTTCCTTTAGCCTCACAGAATTAACATAGAAATTAACTGATCTGACAATTTGCTAGCAACGGCTGAACTTCTAAAGCCTTCCCAAAGGTCAGATATATTTCATAACTGGACTGAACTGTTCTCTTCTATTACACAGATTAGATTTTCAGTGCACCAGCAGTGTAAAGTCAAGCGTTTCATCTACATCGCTGCGTATGTGGTCCATCCCCACCACTGCCGGTGTGTGGCTGACATATTCTGTCCTGCCGCTACCTTGCACTAACCACTGTGGAGATTTGTCCTATTTTTAGAAAATGCTGAAAGCAGCTCAGACAAGCAGAAAATATCAAAAAGCACACAATATATTTGCAGAGTTACCCTGTAAAGGCAACGGGGAGTGGAGTGGGGGGGGAATGAGGAGGAGGGAAGGCAAGTTATTTACAACTTAAAGGTAAGCGTTGGTTTGCCAGGGAAAGGCAGCAGGAGCTTCTGCATCTCCGCCGCCTTTCATCAAAAACAGAGAAAAAGAAAGAAAAAGTGGAGAAATGCTGCATGCCTCTGTAAATTATCTATGATTCAGTGATGTATATAAATCTGCAGCGGGTGCCTATATGGACTTAGAGCTAATAACAAGCTGTGCAATAAAATGAGAAATCCAATACATTCCAGTAACAAGGTCATCATTCAGTGACAACAATAACGGCCCCAGAGACTCGCACTGCAGCCCGCTAAATGTATGCTTGCACTACTGGATGCAATCCCATCTTTTCTCGTTTGCTATTTTTGCAGCACCCTATGTCAAACAAACAGACAGACGATCAAATATTTGATTTTCACCAAGTCGCCATGAAAGAAAATCGGCCTTTGGTTATAATTAAAAAACATTATACTGAGAAATACTGTAGGTATAACGCCGCACAATATCACTGAGTGCTGGCATAATATGATACAAGCAGGCATTTTTAAAGGTGAATGCACAGAAAAGCGATTAATGTAATAATGAGATGATTTCACCCTTCAGTGGTGGATAACATGAAGGTCAAAAGACAGCAACCAACAACGACCTTCCGCCTTTCACACTGTCTCAATCTCTGACACCAACAAAATACAATCTATGTGCATGCTGTACGTTAATAAAGTGAATGCACATGTAAGAGGAAAAACAAAACACAGAAAGCCTCTTCAGCTGAAACACTGACCATGTTTACATGCACACAAATAAACTGGTTATGATTGGATTTATCTGATTATTCAACTGACCATGTAAACAGAATAATACAGTAAAGGCCATGTAATTCTGATCATTAACTCAAATGGTTAACTCCCCTATAATCCGTTTGTTCAGTGTATGTAAACACAAGAAAACTGCCATTATTGGTTTATTGTGACCATGTAACCGGGGTCACTGTTTCAACTGACTCACTGTGTCAATTTACCATGATACCATAATCAGTGACTGAAAATGTACTTATCTATTGCTACATCCATAGTACTGGAGACAAGTAAACTCTGGCAAAATTATATTTACAAATTTCATGAGTTTAGGCCTCTGGTTTCCAACAACTTGGCACACTGTGTGTCTGTAGTATAGCTAACCAGACTAAAGGGCAACTCCCTGCAGCAGCAACACCTGATGCATGTCAAAACAGCTGCAACTATTGCTTACTGTGCAATGCAACACCTGCAGTGTCTCAGTATCCATCAAACGGCAATAAAAAAAAAGCAGAATTACTGCACCTAAACTCACTAGCCACTTTGGGGCACGTGTTCAACTACTTGTAAATGCAAATATCTTATCAGCCATTCACACGGCAGACACTCAGTGCATTTAGGCATGTAGATATGGTAAAGATAATAATAGTATTGACTTTATTGTATAGCACTTTTCAAAACACATAGTTACAAAGTATTTCATAAGGAAACCAAAAAATTGCATTTCCGGTCCAATCTCAATTCTCCAAGCATAAAACATACAAACACACACTTAGATGTACATTCCTGGGGACACACACGTATATATACACACGCATGTTAAAAAGTCATCAAAAATAATGGGTGCAGGATTAAGAAAATGCTTACCTCAACAAGTGAGTTTTGAGCAGTATTTTTAAGACAAGACATGGATTCTTTGTCCATGTCTTGTCATCACCTTGATCAGATGAACGGAGGAGGCAGCTGCTGTTGAGTTTGGCAATATTTCTTAAATGGGAGAAACTGAATAAGTTTTGAAATGTGGGATTCAAAGTTTAGCTTTCTGGTTGAAAGTGATACCAAGGTTGTTAGCGGATGATTTGGTATTACTGAAGATGTGACCGATGTGCTGGCTAACCACCTCAGAGAACATTTCAGGCCAAATAGAAGAACCTCAGTTTTGTTGGGGTTGAGGCGGAGGAAGCTGGAAGACATCTACAGTCCATCCATCCATCCATCTTCTACCGCTTTTCCGGAGGTCCGGGTCGCGGAGGCAGCAGTTCAAGCAGAGAAGCCCAGACTTCCCTCTCCCCAGCCACCTGCTCCAGCTCTTCAGAGGGGATACCAAGGCGTTCCCAGACTAGCTGGGAGACATAGTCTCTCCACCGAGTCCTGGGTCTGCCCCGGGGTCTCCTCCCAGTGACATCTACAGTCATGTGAAAAAATCTGGACACCCCTTTAAATATTCAGTTCTTTATTAAGAAATGTTCACGTATCTATGTGTAACCTTGGTTTTGTTTTTATTTAGTTTTTGTTTAAATTGTCCAAGCGTTGTACATGATTTTAATTCAGGTCCAAAATCGTTCCATAATCTGACTCCTTGCACTGAAACACAGTGTTGCTTGGTGGTAGTTCTCACTGAAGGTTTTTGAAATATACATGTTCCTCTGAAATGATATTGTTTCTCCCTTATTTGGAGCAGCTTTTGGATATTTGCGGGTAGTGATAGATTCTTCACTTTAAACATTATTACTGCAGTTTTAAAGTCAACCAGATCTTTCAACTTGAGAGCTTTTAATTTAAGAAAAAGTGGGTTTGTTGGTTCCCTGTGAGCAGCTTTGTTTATCATTCTAATAGCTCTCTTCGGAAGCATAAAGACTGGATATATGTTTTATATGTATTTCCCCATACTTCAGTACAATATGTCATGTATGGGAGTATTAATGAATGATACAAAGTATATAATGTGGGTTGATTCAGCAAATATTTCGCTCTGTGTAGTATTGCAATTGATTTAGATATTTTACCTTTAATATAATTAATATGTGACTTCCAACACAGTTTATTATCAATTATTACTCCAAGAAATTTAGTTTCAGATACCCTTTCAATCTCTACACCATTTACACTGAGTTTATATACTAAGTTGTTGTGATGGTTGTTAAAAACTATAAATTTTGTCTTACGTAAATTGAGCGTTAATTTGTTTGAATCAAACCACAGTTTAAGCTTTCCTAATTCCTTTCCGAGTGTATCCAAAAGTTGTTCCAAATTGCTTCCACTGCATAATAGATTAGTGTCATCGGCAAACAATATTAAATCCATTTTTTCCGAGATTTTACATATATCATTTATATACATATTGAATAACAATGGCCCCAAAACTGAACCCTGTGGGACTCCACAAGTAACCTTCAGTAACTGTGAGGTTTTGTTACCAACACATACATACTGATATCTATTCTTTAAGTAACTACTTACCCAGGACAGTGCTACCCCCCTAATACCACAATTTTGTAGTTTCTTTAATAATAAATTGTGATCCACTGTATCGAATGCTTATTTAAGATCCAGGAATACCCCAACTGAATACTTTTTATTTTCAACAGCAGTTGATATTTTTTCTATAAATTCCATTAGAGCAAATGCAGTTGTCCTCTTGTGTCTGAACCCATATTGCCCACACAATAAATTATTCTTCATTATGAAGTTGTCAATTCTCTCACAGAATATTTTTTCAAGTATCTTGGAAAATTGCGGCAATAGTGAAATTGGTCTATACAGTGATCCCTCGCTACTTCGCGTTTCACCTTTCGCGCCCTCAGTGCATCGCGGATTTTTCAAAAATATTCATCAAAAATTCAAAATTGAGAAAAAAATGGCACGAAAGTTGCCCGGGCGCTAGCAGAAGGCAGGGAGACTACATTAGAACATCAGGTATCAACATGGAGAGCCCGCACAACTCAAAATCCACCTCTCTGACCGCCGCTCCACTCCTCTCCGCCCACCTCTTCACCACTCGGGAATCTTGCAAGCTGATTGGCCGAGATGTTTTACCTCGCAAGCTGATTGGCCGAGACGTTTTACCTCGCAAGCTGATTGGCTGAGACGTTTTACCCAGCTTCTCTCCCTGCCGAGCGCCCATACCCAGCGAAGGAAGACCGCATTCATTGTTCTTTATCGCTCGTGTTGCTTAGTGGCACTTTTCGCTGTTCTCTTGTGCCTTTTTGTGCAAAATAGTGCTTGTGACACCCTTGGGGGGGGGGGACGCTACTTCGCGGTTTTTCACTTTTCGCGGTCGGTTCTGGTCCCCATTAAACGCGATAAGTGAGGGATCACTGTAGTTTGAAAGTTCCCCTCAGTCACCCGTCTTGTATATCCGAATTACTTTAGCTATTTTCAGCACTGGGAAATATACCTGTTTGGAGAGACAGGTTACAAATATACGTCAGTGGTTTCATTTGATAATAGTTTTGACTAAGAGCATGTCAATACCATCACAGTCCGTAGATGTCTTACTTTTAAACGATTTAACAATTTCAATTTTATTGGCTTTGACAGAAGCATACAGTTGTGTTGTCAGCATAACAGTGACAAGTGATACTTTTGAAACTTTCTAGCAGATGGCCTGGGGCAGAAAAGGAGGAAAAAAATTGAAAAGAATGTAAGAATATATAAATAGAAAAGAATATAAGGAGAAAAGAACTGGACCAAGAATGGAGCCCTGAGCTGACTCCACATGTGAGGGGTGCTGTTGAGGACATGTGGTTATTAATATGGACCCTGAAATGTCTATCTGATAAGGAAGATGTGAACCATTTAAGGGCATTTAAGATGAACTGCTGAAGTTCACAGTGAGCGTCAAAATGGGGAAGAAATGTGATTTAAGAGACTTTAAACATTGTTGATGCTAAACAGGTTGATCTGAGTATTTTAGAAACTGCTGAGCTACTGGGATTTTCATGCACAACCATCTCTAGCATTTATAGAGAACAGTCTGAAAAAGAGAAAATATCCAGTGAGCAGCAGTTCTCTGAGCCCAAATGCCTTGTTGATGCCAGAGGTTGGAGAAGAATGACCAAACTGGTTTGAGCTGACAAAGAGTATCTCAAGTACCCACTCATTACAACTGAGGTATACAGAAAAGCAATAGTGAAGGAACAACACACTGACCCTTGAATCAAATGGGCTACAGCACCAGAAGACCTCAACTGGTGCCACTCCTGTCAGCTAAGAACAGGAAACTGAGGCTACAACTCTCACAGGCTCACCAAAATTGGACTAAAGAAGAAACACTTAAAAAACACTGCCTGGTCTGAGTGTCAGTTTTTTGCTTGCTTGGATGGTAGGGTCAGAATTTGGCGTAAACAACATGAAATAACAGATGCATGCATGGAACATCCTGGATATGCAGCATATAAATCTGCAGCAACTGTATGATGCTAGCATATCTGTGCAGACCAATATCTCTGAAGATTGCTTCTAGCACCTTTTTCAACATATGCCACGAAAAATTTAGGCAGTTCTGAATGAAACAGGGATCCAGCCTAGTAATAACAAGGTATACCTATAAAAGTGGCCAGTGATGCTTTATTAAATAGAACTCACACCTGTGGTCTACAATGTATACTGTAAATTAATCATGGGCATGTTCTCTTATCATTTTAGTTACTCATATTTGGAGTTATCCGGGCAATAGCCCCATGGACATAAAAGCTGCATATACAGAATTTATACTCAAATTTATAGTTTAAATATCTGAAGTGGGAAAAAGCTTTTCCCTATATGAAATGCATTCTTTCACTCCCACTGCTGTCACAACTCTTCCAGATTTCAATTCCCTATACTGCAGGTGCCATGAACTTTGTTTTATAAAGTCTCACATGATAACAGCTTTATTCAGTGGAAATAGGCTTAGCAGCTTCAAGGTATTGCTGCATACCAGGGCATTTTAAAATCCAAGAAGTAAGAGTTCCAATACTGACAAAAAAGTTTGAGGCTTTACTGAGGCCATGTATTATATTGCACCGCACAAAAACGGGAAGTTTAAAAGTATGAAAAAGTAGCCAGGCTCCATAAACTGAAATATATCAGCCAGTAGCAATAACCAGTAACCGTTTTAAGAGAATTTTGGCTTTACATTTTCTAAAGATGAGCAAGACTGTCATGGACAAATATTTCACATACCCTGAAGCTGTGAGGAGATTATACACTGGTCACCATGATACTGTCATTTGCTAATACAGTTTGTGTTAGAGCAGAATTTCAAATGTTGGCTCGAGATACTATGGGATTAAAGAACCAAAGTTGTGTACAGTGGTGTGAAAAAGTGTTTGCCCCTTTCCTAATTTCTCATTTTTTTTGTATGTTTGTCACACTTAAATGTTTCAGATCATCAAACAAATTTAAATATTAGACAAAGATAGCACAAGTAAGCACAAAATGCAGTTTTTAAATGAAGGAAAGTGGAAAAAGTGATTACCACCTGTTAAAAGATAAATTAACTGTGGTTTATCACATCTTTGGAAAGCTGAGTTCAATTTCTGCAGCCACACCCAGGCCTGATTACTGCCCCACCTGTTCTCAATGAAGAAATCACTTAAATAGGACCTGCCAGACAAAGTGAAATAGACCGAAGTAATTGAGATTTATCAGTCTGGAAAAGGTTATAAAGCCATTTGTAAAGCTTTGGGACTCCAGCAAACCACAGTAAGAGTCATTATCCACCAAATGGCGAAAACATGGAACAGTGGTGAACCTTCCCAGGAGTGGCTGGCCGACCAAAATTACCCCAAGAGCGCAGTGACGACTCATCCAAGAGGTCACAAAAGACCCCACAACATCCAAAGAGCTGCAGGCCTCACTTGCTTCAGTTAAGGTCAGTGTTCATGACTCCACCATAACAAAGAGACTGGGCAAAAATGGACTGCATGGCAGAGTTCCAAGACAAAAACCACTGCTGAGCAAAAAGAACATAAAGACTCGTTTCAGTTTTGCCAGAAAACATCTTGATGATCCGCAAGAGTTTTGGGAAAATAATCTGTGGATTGATGAGACCAAAGTTGAACTTTCTGGAAGGTGTGTGTGCCATTACATCTGGTGTTAAAGTAACAGCATTTCAGAAAAGGAACATCATACAAACAGTAAAATATGTTGGTGATAGTGTGATGGTCTGGGGCTGTTTTGCTGCTTCAGGACCTGGAAGAATTGCTGTGGTAAATTGAACCATGAATTCTGCTGTCAACCAAAAAATCCTGAAGGAGAATGTCCGGCCATCTGTTTGTGACTTCAAGCTGAAGCACACTTGGGTTCTGCAGCAGGACAATGATCCAAAACACACTAGCAAGTCCACCTCTGAATGGCTTAAGAAAAACAAAATGAAGACTTTGGAGTGGCCTAGTCAAAGTCCTGATTTGAATCCAATTGAGATGCTGTGGCATGACCTTAAAAAGGCGGTTCATGCTCGAAAACCCTCCAGTGTGGCTGAATTAAAACAATTCTGCAAAGATGAGTGGGCCAAAATTCCTCCACAGCGC
The DNA here is from genome assembly GCA_020510985.1 of Pholidichthys leucotaenia. Lineage (NCBI taxonomy): Eukaryota > Metazoa > Chordata > Actinopteri > Cichliformes > Pholidichthyidae > Pholidichthys > Pholidichthys leucotaenia. The sequence continues at coordinate 345,741,267 of CM035844.1, read as the reverse complement.
TGTAAAAGACTCATAGCCAGTTATCGCATAAAAGACTCATAGCCAGTTATCGCAAATGCTTGATTGCAGTTGTTGCTGCTAAGGGTGGCCCAACCAGTTATTAGGTTTAGGGGGTAATCACTTTTTCACACAGGGCCATGTAGGTTTGGATTTTTTCCCCTTAATAATAAGCACCATTTAAAAACTACCTTTTGGGTTTGCTTATGTTACCTTTGTCTAATATTTTAATTTGTTTGATGATCTGAAACATTTAAGTGTGACAAACATACAAAAAAATGAGAAATCAGGAAAGGGGCAAACACTTTTCCACACCACTGTATATTAAAGCTGAGTTGTCAGCTGTGGGTGGAAGTCCATTTTTTTTGGACAACTGTGGAAAAATACAGATTTTGCACACAAGAAGTGCAAAAATGAATTATTCAGAGGTGTGTGTTTTAGGCGTGACATGAAGTAAACCAATCAGAATGGTTCGTCACCTCAATTTTAAAAGGCAGGTGTGCATGATGTATGATGGATTGTTATTGTATGGGTGTGTTTACCTGCGAGGGGAGATTGGTTTTCCTTGAGGGACAAGTGAGGAATTATGTTTTTCTGCAAAGTGAAAATGCACAAGAACATCATTTACGGAAATGCCACTGTTCCAACTAAGTATTTCGAGATGAAGCAATCATGGGATGAAGGAGCAGCAAGTGTGTCCTCCTTTTCTGGCATGTCGTTTTCTAGATAATATGACACTGACTTTAGACATGGTTTTTGTTGGTCAAATGTGCACCCCTTTTTAAAGAAGCCACAAAGAGTGCAAAGCTCACACAGTCACTTATTTGGACAACGGGGTGCAAAGTGTGAACATGGTCAAAGCACTGCCAGAAATGATTAAAACCACTGGCGGAGGTGCAAAGTGCGGAGCAAAGTTCTTTAAACCATTGTAATAGGGCTACTTCAGATGCATCTGGCCCAAGGCTGTTGCCCAAGATGCCCCATTTTTGACTCTACCAAGCCACATTATCTTTGTTTTCTTGTTGTTAATGTGATTTTGACAAATACACGTATGTTGAAACAACTGGATTTGTGGACCCACACGTGGGTGATAATCTACACTGGCTCAGCCTTTTGGAGCCAGTTTGGTAAATTGGTTGCTGCACTAAGTGCACATTATTTCTCACTTTTGGTTGGTTTTGCGGTGCCAATTTTTTGTTTGGGATGTTCTGTATAATTAAATACTCGACATGCAAACTAGCCAGACTGCTTGAAAGAGGTGGGTTGAATGTTTCAATTTGGACTCCACTCAGTTTTATTGGGCCACATTTTCTCATAATTGTACTGGTATTGGTCATATTGGGCTTTAAACAGTCTTTCTATTGCTATTGCTGATTAGCTCAACTTAATGTACTCTCTTTTAGTTCATTCTGCAACGGGCATCAGTCGTTTTCAATTGTGCTAAAGTGAATATAGTAACTATGGTTGGTATATAATGCTGGTATCCCAAGCACAGACAACACTGATCTTGTAGATTTCATTTCAGCTAATGACAGTTATGCTGAAGTGACCGGAAGGAAAGTGATTAAGTGACTAAGCCACATCTTATAAAACCTCAGCAATCAGCTTCAAGGAGCCTGAACCTTTGAGACAACTAAATCTGGGAGGTCAGAGGACAAGAGGAGCAAGAGGGAGCAACGGTGACAACAAACCACGTGAGAAAGTGACCCAAAAGCCATACAAATGAGGAGAAAGGGAGAGTGAGGGAGTGAAGAGAGGAAGAGGTGATTGAGCGACTGTGCTTGGAAAGCATGCCTCCATTTAAACGCCACCACAACTTGGAACCAGATGGGAGGGTTAATGAGGAGAGAGTCATGCCTGAACACGACAACTCGGTGTTGGGCTACGCCAACAGGGAGCACCGAAAGACCCAGCAGTGTGTGTGCGTGCGTGTGTGTGTGTGTGTGTGTGTGTGTGTGTGTGTGTGTGTGAGTGTGTGTGTGTACAGTATGCGATGAGGAATGGAAGGTTGACGCTAAAAAACTGCATCACAGGCAAACACCATCTGGGCGCTCAGAGGAGCATGGACACCCAATCTTTATTACAGAGACGCACAAGAACAGTGCTGCTGCCAGGACCTTAAGAGTAATTGTTAAAGAGACAAGACTTTCTCTGTTTTCTAACTCCGTCCCACACTTTGTACTGCCAAGTGCCCTCACATGCGGCTCTGTTGCACTTTCAGTGTTACTGTTCTGAAATGTGCAGCGAACATAAAGTTAAACATCATGCAATATTTAACAGACATATTATGAATAATCCAGACCCCGTGTAGCTTTTACACACTTCACCTCACAACACACCTCACAACAACTGTTCTCACAATATGAAGTGCTGCATGATAAGTAAGAGGGGAAACTTGCTTAAACAAAAAGGCACTGGCATGTATGAGGCTACAATTTTTTTCAATAATGTCAAACAGATAAACAATTAAATTCAATTAAACTTTACATAGCGCCAATTCACAACAACAGTTGTCTCATAGCACTTTCAACCATAGAGAGAAGACCCCACAACTGCAGAAAAAGACTCCAACAATCAGATGATTCCCTGTGAGTAGCACTTGGTGATGGTGGAGAGGAAAAACTCCCTTTTAACAGGAAGAATCCTCCAGCAGAACCAGGCGGGAGGAAATGAAGGCATGTAACACTGTTTTAAAATCATGAGCAGACATAAAATCATTAATTTTTGCTAAAGTTCTCAGATGGAAAGAAAACCTATTTTTAACAACTGAATTAATCTTAATTGATGAGACTGTTGAGTGTGCATTGAGAGATCATTGAGAGATTGTTTTGGAATGAGTCAAAACTTTGAGGACTGTGAAGCTGGATTCATGCCACACCTCTGCTGCCCACGTACGTGTAACCGGAAACCTCGTGTGATGAAATTTACATCATCGTCTCCACTCCGCTAGTGTCTGCAGTGCTCGACTGCGGACGATCGCATGCAGCCCAAATTTTGTGACCGTGCCGCCTGCCCACAACCTGAACGCATTGAAAAGCGCATGCACAAGACTGAACGTCCCATTCACGAGGTGGCAATATTAGCACAGTATACCAAGACAAAGTAGACGACGAAGACAACGAGGAAGCGGAAGACGAGAATAAACATTCATGAATCATACATAAATACTTCAGCAGCAGCAGCAGCAGCATCTTCGTGGAAAAGGAGTGAAAACCAGGAAGTCAAGCAGCAGAAAGCAAGCAGTGTTTCTTCGTTGGCGAAAATCCTGGCGCATCAGCGCATTGGTGCTACCTATTGGGTGGGAGTGAAACTACAAATGATGGTTGTGTGCATGTGTCAACTGCTTGGCCTGGGTAGATGAAAAAAGTCAGCATGAACAGCGCTGCCTGCGTGCCAGGCTCGTCCAAGGCGCACACGGACCAAAGCGGACTAGAGGGGAAATGCAGCATGAATAAGGCTTTAAGATCACCAAAGATCATTGAGAGATCACTAAAAGATCATTTGGAGATCTGGGACATTTTGTTATCACTTAGTGATCTCTCAATGATCTCCCCCTACCATCCTGGGGATTCAAACCACATAACTTCTAGCTGTGAGGCAACAGCGCTAACCACTAAATCTTGATCAATTAAGTTTTTAACATGAGTCACATGTCCCCTCATCTGATGACTAGATGATCACCTAAACGAAGGAACACTCGTCGATCACAGGGGCCGACCATCATACCCCAGTTGCTTCGGCGTCCTTTCCGTCACACAACATTATTTGTGGGTGTCAGTTGGCCTAGATTCAAATGTTTTGAACATGAATTATCAGGACGGCTTTGATCTGGTGCAGAGTCATTTTTCATCTGCACACACTCACACAGCACTGCAGACTCACAGCAGTGTACAGGATGTTGTTGGGGATAGTTTATTACTCAGAGATAAAGTTGGCTGTGTTTGTATGTGCCTTCTTCCTCAGGCTGGTCCTACAGGACAGTTTACTTGATGCCTGTGGAAGGAGCACCTAGTCAAATGTCACCTTCAATCCTCTGGGGAAAAACCAGGCTCAGTTCCAAACCAGATAGTGTATGTCCATCTGTTATCTCCTGTGTTTCCACTCTGTTGTCTTCTTCTTCTCCATACTTCCAAATGAATGTGAAAACTTATGTTCCCAGAAGCCCATTCCTCACCTCCCTCTGTATTTGTTCTGCTACTAATGTAGTCTCTTTCTCACTGTGGAGAAGAGATGACATGGTGGTGGATAACGCCGGCTCTCTGGTCTCTCCCCTCCTTCTGCTGCTGCTACACTTCAGTGAAGCTACAGTGAATTGGTTCAGCCTGTGTGTTTAATTGCTTTCCACTTTCAAGAAGCCTCCCTGCTGGCCCAGACGGAGAAATCCATACAACTGGGGCGAGACTCATAAAGTGTCACTGTGCTGTTTTACTTGGAACAAAATTCTGCTTCACAAAACTTCAGAAACAGAATCTGCTTCAATAAAATGTAACCCAGCAACCAAGGGGTGAACAGTAAGTGATTATTGAAAAGTGACTATCCTAATCTCAAGCATGTTCTACAGAAAAAGATTGTTTTTGGCAACATGAACTCCTCCAACTATGATAGAAAAAAAGCTATGTGTTCCTTTCCCTCAAATTTGACAATATATACTGTGCCACAGATGGTGATGTCAATGCATTTTAAGATCATTCCCTGTTTCAAAAAATATATATAAATGCTTATATAAAGGTGGGACAAACACTGCTCTCCCATTCTATAGTCCCTTATTCACATCCCCCACTTTTTTCAAGTGTTAGGGACTAACGTCTAGTTTTGTGACGCACTTCCTTCCAGTTGCGTGTTCACAGAAACATCTATTTCATATGGAGTCCCACAGGGGTCACCTCTTGGTCCTTTATTATTCAGTTTATGTATGATTCCTCCAGACCATATTATTCAGAAACAACATTTCCTATAGACTCATCTGCTGATGATACACAGTTATATATATATCTGTCTTTACTAATGACCTCAACCCAATTCATGACCTAATCAGCTGCATAACCAACCAACATCAAACACTGGATGGCTAAAAACTTTTTGCAAATAAATGAAAACAAAACTGAGATAATGTTGGTTGGTCCAAAGATTCTTAGAGATCAGGTCTGTTCATTATTAACTCCACTATAGGTACTGTATTATCATGTGAGCATGTCAGAAACCCAAGGTTTTATTCTAGATACCGATCTTTGGTTCCATAAGCACATTTCACTTGTTTCCAAAATTGATTTTTATCATCTTAGAAATATTTCAAAAATTGGGTCCTTATTTTCTCAGACTCTGGAAAAAACTTGTCCATGCTATTATTTCAAGCCACCTTGTAATTCACTTTTTGCAGGATCAACTAAGCAAATGATCCCTAAACTTCAACTAATTCAAAAATTCCACAGCCAGAGTTCTAACATGAACTGAAAGATCTGACCCTATAAATCCTGTCTTAGTTTCACTTCACTGGCTCCCTGTTGAGCAGAGAATTGATTTTAAAATACGGCTTACTGTTTTAAAAGCAACTAGAAAAGCACTCTGAGAGCGCAGACCTCCGCCAAGCGCCACAGTTCCCCCCATACAGCGTTTGTGTGTACGTTTTCAGATTCCTTGACCATGAAAACATATGACTAGCAATTGGATTGACAATGATAGGATTAGTGGTTGAGTAGTTATTCACGAAAATGGCATTTTCCGTAATGGCGGTTTTGTTGTGGACGGTGATCCGGATCATCCCCAAAATTTAATCAGTTCTTCCTTGTACCATTTCCAACAACGCCTGAAAGTTTCATCGAAATCCCTCCAAAACTTTTTGAGTTATCTTGCTAACCAACAGACAAACAGACAGACAAACCCCGGCAAAAACATAACCTCCTGGCGGAGGTAAAAATCAATAAAATAAAACTAAGCTCGACGAGCTTCAATAGCATGTGGGGATAGCCCTTGGCTGAGTCGCTGCATTTCTTCTCTCGCTGCAGCACGGTGATTCTCCGCATCCTCTGTGTTATCTGCCTGCCTTTTTTTTTCTTTCTCATGCACTCTGCACTCTGTTGCCTTCTCTGTTTCACACTTTTAGACTTTGAACGAGGCATGACTGGCAATATCGAGCAGATGTTCTTTTAAAAAAAAAAAAAAAATAACCTCCTGGCGGAGGTAATAAGAAAAAAAATAAATAAAAAAAAAATAAAACTAAGCTCGACGAGCTTCATCTGGGGATAGCCCTTGCCTGAGTCGCTGCATTTCTTCTCTCACTGCAGCACAGTGATTGTCCATATCCTCTGTGTTGAAAATGGCCCTATCTCACAATGTTAAAGAATCCTTTAAAAAAATTCCTGGATCCAGATGGTGATCCGGATCATCCCCAAAATTTAATCAGTTCTTCCTTGTACTATTTCCAACAACGCCTGAAAGTTTCATCGAAATCCGTCCAAAACTTTTTGAGTTATCTTGCTAACCAACAGACAGACAAACAAACAGACAGACAAACCCTGGCAAAAACATAACCTCCTGGCCTGCGGCCTGGCGGAGGTAATGAATGTCCTTGTCCCACCATATATTTCTGACATGCTCTCTGAAAAGCTACCAGATAGAAATCTCAGGTCATTTAGTGAAGGTCTCCCTACTACAGGAAGGGGGGGGGGGGCGGCTGAAAAGTTCATAGTGGTCAAATTTGACAAAATGTGGTTTATTTTTCAACATAGTCACACTTCTTACATCAGTGTTGCAGCGCTTGGATCCCTGTGGTTGAAAATAAACCACATTTGGTCAAATTTGACCACTATGAACTTTTCAGCCTCCCACCCTCGTATCTCAAGAAATTGTTCTGGATCAACTCATGGTGCCTTCAGTCACTACATTCCACTTCATGGAATTCACTACCAAAGGACTTAAGGTCTGTTGTTTAAACTTAAGGTCTCTGTTTAAAACCAGAATAAAAAACTAACCTCTTTTCAATAACATTTGGTTAACTGTGAACACTTCTATTAATTCTGTAGACATTCATAAATACTGTTTTTATGTTTATGTATATTTGTACAGGATATGCTACTTTTGTTGATCTAATGCCTTAAAGCACATTGAGTCTATGCATGGCGTATGAAATACTGTAGGTCATAATTCCTGCTGGTAAAAATGACCATATATGGCATTTTCTGTTAGGGAACAATTTCTTTTTCTTTTTTTTTTTTTTTTTGAACATGCAAGTATGAACAAGCCTGTGAGTGCATTTAAAGAAGTTAAACATTTTAAAAAGTAATATGAAACAGGAATGCAGTTTTTAGCTGCTTCTCTGGTTAAATCTTATCCTGCCAAGAAAATTTGAATTCTTGAGAACAAAAGGAAGCACTTTCGCAACTTTAGATTAACTTTGTTCTCCTCAGGTGTTTGACATTTGATTTACCCTAAAAAGATTAGATTAGAACTTAAAAAGAACATGAATTTTTGTTTACATCTAGGCTGTATTTAGCTCCTTGGATGTTTGCAGGCTTAAAGTTTAAATAATGTTTAAATAATGCTATTATTATAATCATTTTGTAAAACTATAACTCAAAAGGTCCAATAAACCATTTCTAAACAAGACACTATGCCTTTGTCACTGTGACATTCAGCAAAAACTAATATTTACTTAAAGCTGTGATTACCTTCCTCCTTTCAGCAGACGGTTTCAGAAAATATTTACTTAAATATACATTATTTTGACCACTTAATCCAACTGGCTGGAGGCAAGGCTTCAGTTTCACCTCCAGAAAAATACTATTTAATGAATAATGCAAATTTTTTCTAAAGCTGCATCCTTAGGACTGATAACACCTGCAGTTTAAAACCTGAGACAATTACAGAGTTTTATCTGAATCCCAATGGAGAGAGGATGTACAAGTATACAAGCATACATCATAAACATGATCAGCCAATGTTATCATATGTGACAGGGAGTTGGTCATCTTCATGTCTTCTTATAATAATTAAAATCTGAATTAAGAAAGTGATTACTTTTCTGGTGGTGATACTCCCTTACCTCTGGTTAAAAATTCTTTCATGGTTGCAAAATCTTTTTATTTCTTCTTCAGTAAAAACCTCAGGCATAAAGCAGCCTGTGAGCAATTGACTGATCTTAAAAAAGAAGGGGTAGAACATGTAGCTAAGCCTTATAAACTGTTTGAGAATGAATAAAGCAACCCCTCATGACCAAGTCAAGGGTTGTATAACTAACTCTATAACACAAAAAGCTGGTGAACAACCATCAATACTCAAACTTCCATTAGCAGATTTTAAGGATGTAACAACAGAAGACTATAGCATGTACACTGTATTGACAAAAGTATTAGGAACCCCTCCAAATGACTGGGGACCAATGCACAAAGCCAGGTCCATAAAGACATAGATGAGCAAGTTTGGTATGGAGGAACTTGACCAGTTTGCACAGAGCTCTGACCTCAACCCAATAGAACAACTTTGGGATGACTTACATAGGTCAAAGACTGTGAGCCAGGACTCCTCGTCCAACATCAGTGCCTGACCTCACATATGCGTTTCTGGAAGTATGGTCAAAAAGTCCCATAACACACTCCTCAACCTTGTGGAAAGCCTTCCCAGAAGAGTTGAAGCTATTACAGCAGCAAAGAGTGGCTTTCCACAAGGTTTAGGAGTGTGTTTATGGGAATTCTTGACCATTCTTCTAGAAGCATATTGGGAGGCTAGGCATTGATGTTGGACGAGAAGGCCTGGCTTGCAGAGTCCCAATTCATCCCAAGGGTGTTCTATTGGGTTGAGGTCACGGCTTTGTGCAGGCCAGTCAAGTTCCTTCACACCAAACTCACTCTTGCATGTCTTTATGGACCTTGCATTGGTGCCCAGGCATTTGGAGGGGTGTCCCAATACTTTTGGCAATGTAGTGCATTTCACAGTTGGCATGATTATAGAGCTTCAAAAACCCAGTTTCTGAGGCTAAAGCTGTAAGCCTCATTGTTTAACTACTGCTGTACTACTGCTAACTATTCGATCCAGGCTTTACCCTAAAACATCTGCCCAAGGCAAACCTTTGCATGTTGAAGAGCTGCTTTACAACTGCTGACTCATCCAACATTTTCTGTTTTGGAATGTCTTATGTTGGTATTTCTATAGAATAAAATAACATGAGCACACACTTAAAAGCCCCATCCCAGATCCTGTGGAATCCCTCAGTCAGCTGCCAGTATAGAGTTTAATTTGCCAAATTAAAGACTACAAACACTTTAAGGCAGTGTGTGTTTTCTGTGCTTTGCATGATGGGAAAAAAATGGTTACCTAATCCCCGCCATAACTTAGCACCAGAAGACGATGCTGCTAACATAATTGATATTTTGTCAGATACAGGGGTAGATTTTTAAAGCATGCTGTATAAATCCAGGCAGAAATGGGTATGTAAACTACACGTTGTCTGGTGGAGATTACATAATCAAAATTCTCTGATTTATAACTCCAGTGTGACTAGAATCACCTCATCTGGCGAGTTCATCAAAAAACTGCTTTGAAAAGAAACACCAAAGTTTGTGACTCATCTGTTTGAAAATGTATAGCTGCAGACGCCAGCGTGAATGCAATCAAGCAGCCTTACCACCCACAGCTGGTCAGAGAAGACTTGTGCATTATCTCAATGGTTCACTATCCGGATGCAGACTTAGGAGTCTACGTCCAATCATCAAAAACTGTAGGTGCTGACTGTGAGGACAGTTACTGTAACTTATCCATGCTCCAGCAAGTCAATTTTCTACACAATGTGAAATTCCGCTAAATGTCGGGTGCACTCTGTATTAGATCACAGAGATTATTTATCATCCAGGTGACTGTTTAAAGTCCACACTAGTCTAGTGAATCTTTTTTTATTGCCATGTGCCTCTGAAGACAGCTGGACCTCTTCCTGCCTGTTTAAATCTCTATCTGAGCCAGGCAGCTGCAACTATGACCTTTTTGCAGCCTTTAACAAGTCTTATCCTCACCATTTCCACACTATACCAACCAATACACCGCTTATTATTTACACAGAAAATCAATGTGGGCACATCAGCACTACTAATAGATCTGAATTTTACTTTGTCAGCGTCATATGTTGATAGATCAGTGTTGAGATTATTTATTACATCGTATCAAAGGAAAAATTCTATGCCACTGATTAAAATCTTTACAGCTAGCAACTTATTTTGGTTCATATTCTTGGTTTTTCAAGCACTTTCTCAACAGCTGTTTGGATTTATGTACTTCATTCAGGCATACTAAAAATTGTTCACTTTTTCAGTGCTTTTGAATTTGGGTATCTGAAGTGGCTACCAAAGCATATATAAAACCCTATCAAAACCACATACCAGCACGTTAGCAAGCCTAGTTAGCTTAGCCAAGTGGCCACAGTTTTTATGGTTGTCTCTCCCGCTAAATATTTATATTTCCAGGTTCATTAAAACATATGTCAAATCATGCTTTTATTCATTACTGTGACTTGTTGCTGCTGTTGTTGTAAAATTTTAGCTGGGGTGGTCCGATAACCATACTGGCAGACACGCTAGACCACTTAAGGCCTATACATACTGAACAAGATCAGAGAAATTTGCTCTCTCTCCCAGGACTGCAAGAACAAAATGACGTCATGTGGAGTTCTTGCAGCTTGTTCTTGACACATCATCATGGCAGAACGTTTCTCTTGTGTGCGTGCGTGGTGTCCAAGAACTATTATGTGACTGGTCAGAAATGTGAATTTCCCAGGAGTTCTGCACTTGAGTTTCTTGTGAAGTATGACATGTCCTGACCAAAAAGAACTTTGTTCTTGTTCTTGCACACCTCAAGAAAAAGAAAAAAAGATTCTCTGTTCTTGCGGAGTATATAAAGGCCTTTAGCCTAACTTAGGTAACACAACTTTGGCTCCCCTTGACATACCCCCCCCCCCCCCCCCACACACACACACAATCGAGATCCGTGATTCCAACTGGATCATCTACCAATAATTGTCCATCTATCTCCTTTCTAGCCATTATTTTACAGTAGTTCATTATACTCTGGCCCGGACAGCTGCTTCAGTAGCATCTGTTAGCTGCAGCTAGCAAAGTTAGCCACTGACTCGTTTAGGCTCATTCCTGTGCTTATACCCCAGAAACTGGTCCTATCTTATCAACCACTCAAACCAGACACCCCTATCCCTGACAATGCTTTATTTGGGCTTTGACATTCTCACCTTTAGCCAATGCTATGTTGTATCCATCATCTGGAACTAGCTAGTCAAAATGCTTGGGAGAAGAGGGCAATGAAGTTCCCATCCATGTTCATGTTGTGTAGAATTGGGAATACGCTGTTTGCTAATTAATTCTTCAGCACACACCACACACCACATTTAGTACATCTTGCATCATACAAAATAAATTAACAGAATACTAGATATAAAATAACTAAATACATTATAAAATACATGGACCAAAGAAAAAAATAAATTAGGCTGCCTAGGTGCTAACTTTTCCAACTAAATAAACCTAAACAACACCATTTTAAAAGCCAGACCAATGTTTATAAAAACTGTAAAATTTCCTCTTACCTTCATGCTTATTTATTCATAGATTAGCCCATAAATCATGCACAGAGCCCGCAACTTAATTTCTCCAGTTTTTTTCTTTTGCTCCCAGTTTTTTAAAAGATGAACTACTTTTTCTGTGGCATGTCGGCAACTTGACAGAAACACAGCAAAGATGTAAAGAGGAAGTAGTATGAGGAGCTTAGCTGATACAATTGAAGACAGCTACTTTTAATTCTCTCACAAATATTGTAGCCTTCTTGGTGAATACAGCTGCAAGGGCTGATGGGAAATGGGAAATGTTAGAAAATAAGCATTTTCTCCTTAGTTATATTGTCAGTTTACTGTGTGTTACTACTGTGGATAAAGCAAAGCTGTTTCTTCCGGGATATCTGTAACTTTTATCTTTGTCACCACCATTAGTGTACATGGTGTGTCGAAGATAGACCATCCTTCACTGTAGCACTGCATGAGATACTGTAAACATCGTTCCTTAGTGAAATGTGAATGATAGTTTAAGTTTAGAAATATTACTAAGTCAACTGACTACAGCTCTAAGCGCTAAAATATTGACATTCATCTTAAAGCTTGGGGGTCCCCTCAACTGCTGGGGGGCCATAGCATTCACATATTTTTCCCTTTGGAGGAAATGTCTATGATGCCAAGTGAAAATGATGAAAAGCAGAAATCTTTTTATCTTTGGATTACATCACAAGTCTGAGAACTGAAATTTTACAAACATGAGTAACACGCGCTATTTCCCGAGAGGAATACTCATCATGCTGGTTTCATGGAAAATTGACAGAAGTAAAGCAAAGTGTGTCTGAGCCCATAATTCAGCCATTTTATGTACCTAAGCAAACATAAGACTCCACTAACTGTCATAAATCGCCTGTTTCATGGGGAGAACAAGACACCAAACGCTGTCTGTGAGTTTGTAACATTTATTAAAGTAGAGATGCACATAACAAGCAACTCAACACTAAGGGAAACACCCGTGCCAGAGGAGAGCAGAGCTCACGACCAGGGGGAACAGAACAGCCCAGGGAATAACGGATGAGGTGCTCAGGGACGTCGGGGAAACAGAGACAAATACAGCCGGAGCACACCTGAAGAACAGCGGGGCTCACGGCTGAGCTCAACACGATCTCCTTAATGGCTATGGCAGACAATACATTCAGATTCCTAATGATCATCCGAGGACGTCTCAGTAGGGCGTGACAATGGGAAAAGATTGTCGTGCCCTTAAATACCATCTTTAGATGGGCAGCAGGTGTGGATACATGAGTGGAGAAAATAACAGAATGAATGACAGCTGTGCAGCTCCGAACAGTTTGACAACCGGAAGCTGCACAGCGCTGTCAAAATAAAACACAAACTGGAAACCATAATGAAATGACAACAACGCAACCCCAAAATGTAAACATTACTACAAATACAAAATGACACAATAACTGGACAGAATAAACAAAGAACCAGACAGAAAAAGACTAAACTTAACTGAAGACTGTGCATGGCGCCCACTCGTGCCCACGATCATGACACTAACTACCCTTCCCTCAAAGCAGCTACAACATGCATAATAAAGCTTTAAAAATTGTGATTAGTATGTGTTTTAAAATATGACCTGGGCACAGTTGTTACAGACAAACTGCAATTTTTGGTAGCAGTGCTGTACGCTGCTGTTTGGTAATCACTAAAAAATTTGCATAACTTTTCATAATAATCACCTTCAGAACACAGTGTATTTTACATGCTTTAGTCTGTATCTAAATGTGACAAATTACAAGCAGATACAGTATACAGACATATCTGTATATGTTCATGACACAGTGTCACCTGAACCTGAACCTGAACCTGAACCTGAATGTGCCACAGACACATTCTGTCTGTGGCACCGATAAATCTGCAGCTTTGCCATTAACCTCTGGGTTGTTACACTGCATTATTCTGTCACCAGTTTAACGGGCTATAATTTCTGTTTTTACCTCTCCTGGTGGTTGACATGCTTTCAGGCCAGCAATAGAAGTATGTAAAAATGCCATAATCAAAATGTGAAAACCATTGATTTTTTCATAGAATTTTTTTCTTATACTAATAACTTGGCTCCTTCTTTTGTTCAATCACTTAAGGCCTGTACATACTCCGCAAGAACAGAGAATCTTTTTTTCTTTTTCTTGAGGTGGCAAGAACAAGAACACAGTTCTTTCCGGGCAGGACATTTCATACTTCACCAGAAAGTGCAGAACTCCTGGAAAATTCACATTTCTGACAAATCACACAATAGTTCCTGGACACCACACAAGAAAAAAGTTCTGCCACGATGATGTGTCAAGAACAAGCTGCAAGAACAAAATGATGTGATGTCATGGCCTTTAGTTGTTTGTGAGTTGTTGTTTTTTTTTACATTTATGACAATGCAGTTAAGGGAATATTAAACTTTTGCAAAGACTTGAAAATAAAAAGTGGTCACAACTGTAGTAATTTCATTAGATTTAAAACATGTTTTGGTCCTGCTGACTTAATTCTTCTTCAAGTCAAAAACAATTTAGCAGCTTACTTTTATGCTACAGTTTGAACCTACAAAAGCATCCTCAAATCAGTATCAAAGCTCTGCGTTTGGAGAAAACCTTCCAGCTTCCTTTCACAACAGGGATAACAATGGGCAAAGGAGATATCATGACAGATTTTGTTAAAGCTTATTTTTCTCATGTCGCTCAAAAAGTGTTTGAAGTTAATATTTAATGTCTGAAAAAAATAAATGAAAAGACACAATAGCACCGAGGAGGGAAAGCATCTGAGAGGACCAGTGAGAGCAATACACCGTGTTCTAGCAGTGCTGAGTTTCTGTCAGTCACTGGTTGCTTGCGTAGCGTCCTGAAGCTTTTTAAAAATTTTTTTAAGCAAACTGATAGTTCCCAGGGATACGTTTCTTCACCTCCAGCATTAAGAAATTACTGCCGTTCAAATGTAGCTGCCAACAAACAGTGTTTTGGAAGCCCGACGCACCTGCAAAGTGCCTCTGAAATCTCTGTTGTGAGCATCAGCAGGTGAGCTCGCTGTCAGCGTCGTATCATTAATTAAGACCGCTGCTGTTTGTTTATTTATTCGGCTCTGCTGTTCCCTCGCTTGCGCTTCAGTTTTACCCGAGTGCATTTCTGACAGTTTGTGTACCTGCAGCAACAAACACATTTTATTGATACAGATCATTTCAAGTGACTCTATCCGGTTTGATGCTGATGCTTCCCACCCAGCAAAAACTCTTCAAAAACTGGAAAAGAGGTTTAAAAAAATAACTGCCAGTGCTCCGAGCAAGGTTGACAGAAAAACCTTGCATTTTTGTCAAGTGGGATATGACTGTTTTTGTTCAAACCAGAGCTGCATTACTTCTATATACAGTATAACCCCAAAAACATAAATCTTGAGCTTAATTTGACCAATAAGTTGAACAAAACCTTCAAAATTTCATTCCCTGTTTTTGAACCTGGGGTGTAAGGCTTTCAGGAATGTCTGATACTTGGTGGATATCTAGTTCAGAACAAGACATAGCTCTGTAGAAGTAACGCCATATATCATACTTTACTGCCCAAGATCAATCACCAGCCAAACTTGACTTTGAGTTAACCTTTTAACTGTCAATTTCATGGAAAGATCGCACCCCTAGTGGCACAGCACAGCGCTGCACCTGTCAAGTGATATGACGTGCCAAACGCTCCCCAGTTGTACAGAGGATTTGTACTGATGATTTCACCTCACAAGGTGGCACACACGAATAACTTACTGCTCTTGCCTTGGAGGAATCATGGCTGACATAGAAACATCTGTATTTACACCAAAGAGGAAGAAATTTTTCTTCTTCGTCTTCTTTTAGATTAGACAAAAACAAATGGACATTACTGATCGACGGAACAGCATTTGCTCCCAAATTTGCCAACTATAATTCAAAAAAGAGATTATTTAGCTTATCAAGGTAAATGTTTACATTTTGTTATAACAGAGGGTGTGCGAAGCGCGTTGATTTTCACCTGCTGTCGACTGCTGCACCACGTGACCGGGCGAAACAATGACTCCGGTTCCATGTCATTTTATAACACAAATAGCGCTAGAATAAAAGCGATATTGAGATGCAATAAACCTAACTGTTTCTGGATGTGGGAGAGAAAGCAAAAAATGCCCAACAGAAGAGAATAACAGTCAACATGCTGCAAAAATGGCGAAGCGAGCCGCCTTTCGCCAGTGATGAATGTCTGTGTTTGTTTATTGTTTTGTTAACATTGTACTGCATTGTACTAATTTTCTGGTTCATAAACTTGACTTTGAGTTAACCTTTTAACTGTCGATTTCATATACAGATCGCGCCCCTAGTGGCACAGCACAGTGTTGCACCCGTCAAGTGATATGACGTGCCAAACACTCCCCAGTTGTACAGAGGATTTGAACTGATGATTTCACCTCACAAGGTGGCACACACGTATAACTTACTGCTCTTGCCTTGGAGGAATCATGGCCGACATAGAAACATCTGTATTTACACCAAAGAGGAAGAAATTGTTCTTCTTTGTCTTCTTTTAGATTAGACAAAAACAAATGGACATTACTGATCGATGGAGGAGCATTTGCTCTCAAATTTGCCAACTATAATTCAAAAAACAGATTATTTAGCTTATCAAGGTAATTTTTTACATTTTGTTATAACAGAGGGTGCGCGAAGCTTGTTGATTTTCACCTGCTGTCGACCGCTGCACCACGTGACCGGGTGAAACAATTACTCTGGTTCCATGTCATTTTATAACATAAATAGCGCTGGAATAAAAGCGATATTGAGATGCAATAAACCTAACTGTTTCTGGATGTGGGAGAGAAAGCAAAAAATGCCTGACAGAAGAGAATAACAGCCAACATGCTGCAAAAACGGTGAAGCAAGCCGCCTTTCGCCAGTGATGAATGTCTGTGTTTGTTTATTTTTTTGTTAACATTGTACTGCATTATACTAATTTTCTGGTTCATATACTTTGAAGATAAGATAACAAAATGCCCAAAACAAGAAACGGTGACAAAAAGCAGAACCATTTTTTGTGTAAATATGTCCAAAGTCCACTTTTGACTGAAAGTAGCATTATGCAAATTAGATGTGTAAATTTACTCCTATCTCAAACTTTGGATCATATTCTACACTTTCTAATTGACAGTAAGCCATTATCACTTACCACTTTCAAGTTATAGCCTTGGAAATCTCTGACATCTGATCTGAATATTTTCTTGAAAAAAAATCTTGACCACTCTTGACCACTAGGGGTTTGGGCACAATTTGGCACCTGTGACAGTTAAGATGAATGGCTTAAGTTCCTTGTCTCTTTTGCCAGCTTACCCACACATGGCATTTGAAGTGATCCTTCACCACATTTATTTCCATTTTCTTGTGCAAACATGGGGACTGCAGCATTGAAGGTATGGAATAAATTATCTTTTCTTCTTCACCTCATTTGACAAAGATGGTCTTCTTCTAACTGATACGATCACTGCAGTAGCTCCTGTTTCCTCCATTTCTGCAAAGAGACTGCTCAATTTAAATCTGACATCCTTTTTCCTGTTTTGTCGACAAAAATGTTGACATACACTTTTTCCACAACAGTCTGTTTTTCAGAATCAGAATTCTTTATTGTTGTTGCATAAAGTTGCAACAAAATTAGCAGTAATATCCAAGTAGTAGACACTTCACACGCCAAAACTAAGAGCAGAATAAAAGCAAGGTAAAATAACAATAAATAAATAAATACAATCGCTCAGTTATTCTCCATATTGCATTGCATATTTTCTGTTTAAAAACAATATTAGAGAAAATTAAAAGTTTCTCACCCTTTCCCAGTCATCATCATCATAGCAGTCTGTCGTGGGTGACAATGACTGTTTCATTTAGGTCTGATCAGATTCCTCCACACAGCTCTGTCCTTAGCCTTCCAATGCCAGGAGCTCCTGTCTATGTCCAACTTCTTCAAGTTTCTTTTTACAATGTCTTTAAATCTGAGCCTTTGTCTACCCTGATTGCGATTGTCCTCGCATAACTGTGAGTAGAGTAACTGCCGAGGGAGACGCTGGTGGTCCATCCTCTCAACATATCCGAGCCATCTCAGGTTCATCTGTATTAGCATGTCCTCGACTGATGGTAGTCCAGCTCGTTTCAACACTTCTCTGTTGGTTATCTTGTCTTTCCATGAGATGTCCATTATAGCTTGAAGGTGTCTCATCATGTATGCGTGGAGTTTCTTCACCTGCACTCTGTAGACAGTCCAAGTTTCAGCACCGTACAATAGAGTAGCCAGTACTGTTACTCTGTACACTTTGCATTTCACACGGATAGACACATGTCGATTGTTCCACAGTCTCTCCCTCAAGTTTTCAAACACAGTGCTCGCTCTTCCCATTCTGAGAGATAGTTCATCCTCCAGCCTAGCATTCTCTGAAACAGTGCTACCTAGGTACTTGAAAGTCTTGCACTTGACTAGTGGCTCTGTACCAATGCCGATCTCTTTTGGTAGTGATGTTGATAATTGGAACTTTGGTGGTTAATAAAGGCACTCTGTCTTCTTGTTGTTGATTTGGAGGCTGAATTGGCTAGCTGCTCTTGCAAATTTCTCCACTAAAGATTGCATATCTTCCATGCTGTGCGCAACTAGAGCACTGTCGTCGACAAAGAGCATTTCTCTTACTACCTTTATCGATGTCTTGCTCTTGGCTTTAAACTGTGCCACACTGAACAAGTCTGCTTCTTTCCTTATTTGAATGTATACTCCTTCTGAAGTGTCTTTGAAGGCCACCTCAAGCATGGCTGCCAGATATAGCGAGAAGAGTGTAGGTGCCAGCACACACCCTTGTTTCACCCCATTGCTTACTGAAAAGTCTTTAGCTACTGAACCACTCATTGCCACGTTTGCTTGCATACCTGTATGGAGTGCCTCGATCAGGCTGACAAACTTCTCTGCACAGCCATATTTCTTGAGTACCTGCCAAAGTCCTTGTTGTGAAACAGTATCGAAGGCTTTACTGAAGTCTATGAAGACTACATAAAGCAGCTGTTCTGTTCGATACACTTTTCTTGAACCTGTTTCAAGCAGAAAATCATGTCCATTGTGCTTTTTCCACTTCTAAAGCCGCACTGGGTTTCTGGTAGTACATTCTGCGAGATGTGTTCATTGAGTCTGTTCAGTAGTACACGTGAGAGAATCTTACCAACAGTGGCTAGCAGTGATATACCTCGGTAATTTCCACAATCTTTCCCGTCACCTTTCTTGAACAAAGGCACAATACTTGCATCCTTCCAGTCTTGAGGTACTTTCTGGGCATCCCATATCTCTTGGATGAGCTTGTGCAGGCAGTTGGTCAGCTGAACACCACCAAATTTCCACACTTCTGCTGGAATTCCATCCCTTCCTGGAGCTTTACCATCCTGTATTGTCCTGATAGCTGCCATTAGTTCATCAAAATTTGGTGGTTCATCCAGACTTGATACAGCTGGTCACTGCACTAGAGCTTCTTTAGCCTCTTCAGTGAGATCTTCAGGGTTGTTTAGTAGTTGATCAAAGTGGTCTGCAAATCTGTCCAGGAGCTTGTCTTTCTCCTGCAAAACTGTTTCACCATCCATAGCCTTTAGTTGGATCAATCCTCTTGGTTTAGGGCCATAGATTTCTCTCAAGCCTGTGAAGAATGTTTTCATGTCCTTTCTGACTGCTGCAGTTTGAAGTTCCTCCGCTTTTTCATCCCACCAGTTAGACTTCATCTCTCTGGTGTACTTCTGTAGCTCACTCTGAGCCTTTGAGTATTTCTTCTTCTTTGACCTTGTGTTACACTGTAGGTTTTCCTGCCTAGCTGTATTCCTCCCTTCTAGTAGTTTCTTCAGGTGTTCATCATGCTCATCAAACCAATCTTGATGTTTTCTCTCAGGGTGGCCTAATACATCACTCGCAGTCTGATACACCATATCCTTCAGTGTTGCCCATTTCTCTTCTATGTCATTCTTTGAGTTGTTGCTGTCCCAGTCTTTCAAGTTTTCATTCATTTCCTGTGTAAGTTCTTCCTGCTTCTTTTGGCCTTTCAGTGCACTAGTGTTTAGCTTCCATGGTGGCTTCGCACCCGTGCTGCAGTGCTGTTTTTGTCTGCAAATCCTTAATCTAGATCTCAGCATAACATGATCGGTACCACAGTCCGTGCCTCTCATTGCTCTGGTGTCCAATATCCCTTATATCTCTCTGCCTGACTATGATGTAGTCTAATAAGTGCCAGTGCTTGGATCTTGGGTGCATCCATGTCTTCTTGTGTGTGTCCTTGTGCTTAAATAGAGTGTTGGTTATCACAAGGTTGTACTCTGAACATAATGCAAGTAGAAGTTCTCCATTAGCAATGCACTTGCCTACTCCATGACTGCCTAGCACTCCTTTCCATTTCTCAGTGTCTGAACCAACTCTGGCATTAAAATCTTCAACAAGTATCAGCCTGTCATCAGTCGGTACACACCTGATAGTCTCATGTAAATCACTGTAGAACTCTTCCTTCACCTCCTCTGTGTTGGTCATTGTTGGGGCATATACACTTATGAGTGTGGCAGACATCTTCCGCTGTAGTGGGAGTCTCATAGTCATTATCCTGTCGTTGATTGGCACCGGTTCCTCATCAAGCATTGCTGCTATCTCCTTTCTAACTGTAAAGCCCACTCTTGCTTCTCTCCTGTCTTGAGTTGATCTCCCACTCCAAAAGAAGATGTACCCATGGTCTTCCAAGCTGTCATATCCAGGCAATCTTGTTTCACTAAGTGCAGCTATGTCTACATTGTACCTGTTCATTTCCAGGGCCACAAACGCGGTCTGTCTTTCTGGGCGCTGTGATGTTGTTCTGTCCAACAGAGTGCGTACATTCCATTCTGCTACACACAAGGCTGCTGTTTTCCTCTTCTTTTGTCTTCCTGCTCCTAGCTTACTTTTCGCTGCCTGTCGGCGTGTGAACAGATCAGCGCGAACCTTGTAAGCCCGGGCGACGTCCGAGCCAGTATGAGTTGCTTTCTGATTGACCATTTCATGAAACTGCTTGCAAAGTATTTGAGTACTGCTAGCTTTTGCTGGACTAGCAGCACATTCTTGGCAGATAAAGGTATTATCAGTGGCAAGGACAAGCCAAGACAAACTGACTCCAGTATCTGTTGCAGTGACTGACCAGATGATAGGTTTGTTTATCTCTGCTCTTTCTGTAGTGCATGTCACAATGCACCGACTTGCACAGTCCACCACAGACCTTGCGACAGATGTGTTTATCTCCCAGGATGTCCAGTCTCACCCCGTGTAACTGGGAGTGGTCCACCACAGACCTGTGGCAGATATTGTTTTTAGTTCTGCCAGGATGCCCTGTTTCACCCTCCATGCCCTCGGAAGGGCGGGAATGCTGGTTGAGTCGCCGACGGCCCGGCCGTGAGACAGGTAGTACCGGTTTTCATGGTTATCCGGTAGCAAGCAAGCCAATGCCTGACCTGAAAAAACTTCCCCAGTAAAATAACACTATAAGTTAATTTGAATATGATGGACCAGAGTATGTTATCGGTGTTGGCAGGAATATATGACAAGGTGATTTCTAAATAGTTGGTATTGCGGGGTTTATATGAGTTTTGTTGTTTACTGCTACAAAACATCAAACTGCAGTATGCAAGTTGAAACTTGGATGTTTAAAATTAAATTCTAATCCCAGCTTTGTTTTGTTGGACTTCTTTGTGAAGATCCTGAACATCTACTATAGAGGCCATAAGACCAATGATTTTGTCTGGCAGCAGATCACACTGGTAGCTGGAAAACAGGAACCTCTGCTGGCAACCGTTAGGCAGAGGAAGTTGCAGTGGTTTGGCTACACAATACAGCATGGCAGACTTGCAAAGACAGTTCCCCAGATCACTATTGAGGGGGGGAAGAAAGCATGGATGATGGGAAATCCCGGCTGGACAATGTCAAACAGTTGTCATTGTCCCCACCCTTCTTCACGTGGCCCAGGACAGAAGAAAATGGAGGTCTATTTGCAGCACCCAGGCTGATACCCCTATGGTTGCACCGACTAAGGGTTAAACTCTTCAATTTACCAGAGTTTCTATTTGATTCTCAACACAGTAACTTTTTTTGGCAGAGACATTTATAGTGAGGCCCAAAGAGTAGTAGCCAGAGACAAGGGAAACTTTAGCATCAAGGATTTTTGCTAGATTCATTAAAAAGAGTTTCTAAAAAAAAGAATCTAAGGGTAATTACTGAGTGGCACTTTGAGATTTATTTCCTTTTAAATGTGAAGTGCGATATAAATAAAATTCATTATTATTATAATTATTATTAATTGGTAGTGAATTGGACCCAAACACAGTATTTAAAGTTTGGTGATTGATTTATTAAGAGCTGGTCAGATGGGCACAGCTCAAAAAACACAAAAACAAACTAACTAAACAAGACGCGATACAGGATACAGCAGATCAGAAGCGTGTTGATCACGCAGACATGACTATGACACACATAAGGAACACAGATTGGGGCTTGACATAAATAGACTCAGGAGTAATCAAACACAATACCAAACAGATGAGCCCAATCAGTGACAAACAGAGACGGCAGGGATTAATCACGGACACAGGATGGACGGGGCTACACAGTCTACACATCATAGAGGATGCACAAAACATGAACAGACAGATGGCAGACAGGAATGTGGCAAATAAAGTGGATAGTAATAAAAATATTAATAATAATAATAATAATAATAATAATAATAATAATAATAATAATAATAATAATAATTGGTGGCCTAGTTGATAGAGCATCCACCCCACAACCAGGAGGTCATGGGTTTAAGCCCCAGCCGGGCCATACCAGAGACCATATAAAAATGGTACTTCCTGCCTTCTAGCTTGATGCTCAGCAAAAATTGAATGGGGGAAGGTAAAGTTGTTTATGGTGGTGCCTCGCATGGCAGCGACCCCTCCTGATTCTAGATGTTATTAACTCTGTAGATAGGAGAAACTATTGTTCTACTGTACATGATTGGCTGTATGGATTGAATGACAATAAAGTTGACTTCTTCTTCTTCTTCTTATAATAATAATAATAACTAGAAAAGCACTCGGAGAGCGCAGACCTCCGCCAAGCGCCACAGTTCCCCCCCATACAGTGTTTGTGTGTACGTTTTCAGATTCCTTGACCATGAAAACATATGACTAGCAATTGGATTCACAATGATAGGATTAGTGGTTCAGTAGTAAAAGCATTACCTCCTTGGCGGAGGTAATAAACTGAAGTGTTGGTGTTGTGTCCATCTCCTCCATCTACAAACTCCCAGGCTGCGGGCGTTGCAATTCATCACACAACCGCGTACAACCCACAGGCCAATGGGTTATGCGAGCGTTTTCATAGATCACTGAAAGCAGCACTCATGGCTTCAGGGCTGACGGATGCAAATTGGGTAGACAGGTTGCCGTGGGTTTTATATTGGGGTTGCGCTCCGTGCCAAAAGAGGATTTGGAAGCTTCCCCGGCAGAGAGCTTGTTTTTGCGCAGCCCCTATGGCTGCCCGGGGAATTTCTGCCAAATAATCCCGTGCCGGACAGCTGCCCGTCTCAGCTTTTGCAGCGTAGCGCAAACACAGGCACGCTGCCAGGCCCGGCCCACCACTGTTTTCCGCATGCTTTTGTGCCTAAAACTTTGAAGAACGCGGAGTTCGTGTTCGTCAGACACGACGACCAGCGCCCTCCATTGCGCCTGCACACATGTTGAAAATGGCCGTATCTCACAATGTTAAAGAATTCTTTAAAAAATTCCTGTATCCAGACGGTGATCCGGATCATCCCCAAAATTTAATCAGTTCTTCCTTGCACCATTTCCAACAACGCCTGAAAGTTTCATCGAAATCCGTCCAAAACTTTTTGAGTTATCTTGCTAACCAACAGACAGACAAACAGACAGACAGACAGACAAACCCCGGCAAAAACATAACCTCCTCGGCCTGCGGCCTGGCGGAGGTAATAATACTGATAAACTAAGAAGCCAACCCATGGAGAAATAAATATACGAAACGGAATAATAATAATGGCAAACCAGGATAAAGATAACACTTAAGGCAGAAAATTTCAGAATGAAACTTACAGCGAAGGCGGGGGCTGAGGTCCATGCCCTGAAGACGAGATAACACAATAATAAATTAGGATGAGGGCATGAGACTTGGCCCATGCCCTAACAGTACTCACAGAGCAGAGAATGCTGAAGAACGTAGCAATTTTTGGATTTTCCAACTTTTCTGAGGCATGTTAGTGAAAATCAAGCTTGTATCTCACAGAGTGGCCAATGCTGGGGAACTTTCCTGAATGTACCACTTTTTGGGTTTCGGCAGGGTTCATAAAAAGTTGTAAAACAGTTTGCACACAGTTTTTAAAGTCGCCAATAGTTTTGTCATAAAGGTTCTTAAACAGTTACTAGTGTTCACTACAGGGCTGGACAAATATAGCTAAAAAAGTGTATTGTGATACAATTTCTCTATATCGTGATACACAATACATAAGATAAGATAAGATAAGATAAGCCTTTATTAGTCCCACAATGGGGAAATTCCAGGATTGATATTGCACATATCAATATATATTTTGTGCACTGAATGTCCTTTAAAATTTCATTTTACTTATACTTTCACAAGGAAAGAGAATTAAAATTCATATAATCATATAATTCAGCGTCATAAAACACTTCTAACATTAAAAACCTTGAAAGCGTGAATATGCAAAAGTAATTTTCTGAAGAAAGACATTCTCTGACCTGCAGTTTGAAATGCTCCCTGAGCTTGATCGTGTTGTTGGGTTATATTAACATGACAAATTATATTTGATTGGTGCAATGGCATTTTATGTATCACACAGACAAATGTACTGATACATCGAGTATATTCGGTTTATCGCCCAACCCTAGTACCCTACTTGGCGAACCAAAAAATAACTTTAGCGACACATGTTACAACCATTTGCAAATGCTCACAACTATTTTGCAAACGTTTTAAGGTGTTTGTGGAAAAACACTTTTGACAATAATGCAATAAAAAAATTGCTTAGGACCTTGGAAACGGTTTACAAACTGTTTGGCAACCTTTTATGAACCTTGACAACCCAAAAAGCACTACGTTTGTGAAGCTTCCTCAGCATTTTCCATAAGGTATGGGGTTAAGGTCAATACGAGCTTGGCTGGCAGCTTGACCTTGGAACATTACATCTATCTATGATTTTGGGATTAAAAGGGCAAAATTCAAGGTTGCACGGTCAAAATCAATATCAAGTTTACATCACAGTTAGAACTGAACTCTTTAGTTCCTAATAACCTTGACCCAGGTTTTGATCTATCTCAGGGCGTATCTACTTCATAGCTATACACTCTATGTGCAACACATCAGATTGATTGTCTTGACCTCGGCTTTGATCTTAATGATACAGTCTGAAGTAACTCTATAACAGAGAAGTCAAGTTTATTTGGTTGAAATGAACAAAGTCTGTTTTTAAAACGGGCAAAAACTAAACTTTTTTCACTGAAAGTTTCCTGAGTCTTGTTTTTGTTTTTCTTCTTTAAGGACTAGTTTCCCTGCAGAGATCATTAAAGTTTCTTCTTTTTTTCTTAAGGGGGTTACAGCAAACAAAAACCGTGCGTGGGAAAACAGGACACCTGACTGGATCAGGTCCAAAGCAGAGCTCTGTAGTTGTTTTGAGTTAAAAACACAACTCTGTTCCCCCATTGCTAGCTCATCCACTTCAGTGAGAATCCCCGTGTGTGCAGGTGTCTCTGTTTTCATTTTGTATTAGGTCGATGTCAAACTACATCAGAAAATCTCTCATCCTTATCGCGTCTACCCCCTGAGCACACTAGTTAAATGCAAACACTCCCCCTCTCCCTCCCATTTCCACTGATTTTATGCCTGTTATCTTTCAGTCCCATCAGTCACCCAAAACAGGCACCATCGTCAATTTAAACCATCAAAAAGGCTGCACAGCATCAGGCTTTTCTGCATTTAGTGTGTAAACATACAGTGGTGTGAAAAAATGTTTGTGATTTCTCATTTTTCTGTATGGTTGTCACACTTAAATGTTTCAGATCATCAAACAAATTTAAATATTAGACAAAGATAACACAAGTAAACACAAAATTCAGTTTTTAAATGAAGGAGTTTATTATTAAGGGGAAAAAATCCAAACCTACATGACCCTGTGTGAAAAGTGATTACCCCTTAAACCTAATAACTGGTTGGGCCACTCTTAGCAGCAACAACTGCAATCAAGCATTGGCGATAACTGGCACTGTGTCTTTTACAGCGCTGTGGAGGAATTTTGGCCCACTCATCTTTGCAGAATTGTTGTAATTCAGCCACATAGGAGGGTTTTCAAGCATGAATCGCCTTTTTAAGGTCATGCAACAGCATCTCAATTGGATTCAGGTCGGGACTTTGACTAGGCCCCTCCAAAGTCTTCATTTTGTTTTTCTTAAGCCATTCAGAGGTGGACTTGCCGGTGTGTTTTGGATCATTGTCCTGCTGCAGAACCTAAGTGCCCTTCAGCTTGAAGTCACAAACAGATGGCCGGACATTCTCCTTCAGGATTTTTCAGTAGACAGCAGAATTCATGGTTTCATTTACCACAGCAAGTCTTCCAGGTCCTGAAGCAGCAAAACAGCCCCAGACCATCACACTACCACCACCATATTTTACTGTTGGTATGATGCTCCTTTTCTGAAATGCTGTGTTACTTTTACGCCAGATGTAATGGGACACACACCTTCCACAAAATTCAACTTTTGTCTTGTCAGTCCACAGAGTATTTTCCCCAAAGTCTTGGGAATCATCAAGATGTTTTCTGGCAAAACTGAGAGGAGCCTTTATCCTCTTTTTGCTCAGCAGTGGTTTTCGTCTTGGAACTCTGCCATGCAGGCCATTTTTGCCCAGTCTCTTTCTTATGGTGGGGTCATGAACACTGACCTTAACTGAGGCAAGTGAGGCCTGCAGTTCTTTGGATGTTGTTGTGGGGTCTTTTGTGACCTCTTGGATGAGTCGTTGCTGTGCTCTTGGGGTAATTTTGGTCGGCCAGCCACTCCTAAGAAGGTTCACCACTGTTCCATGTTTTTGCCATTTGTGGATAATGGTTCTCACTGTTGTTTGCTGGAGTCCCAAAGCTTTAGAAATGGCTTTATTACCTTTTCCAGACTGATAGATCTCAAACACTTTGTTTCTCATTTGTTCCTGAATTTCTTTGGATCACAGCATGATGTCTAGCTTTTGAGGATCTTTTGGTCTACTTCACTTTGGCAGGCAGGTCCTATTTAAATGATTTTTTGACTGAGAACAGGTGTGGCAGTAATCAGGCCTGGGTGTGGCTAGCGAAATTGAACTCAGCTTTCCAAAGATATGATAAACCACAGTTAATTTATGTTTAAACGGGGGTGGGGGGGCAATCACTTTTTCACACAGGGCTCTGTAGGTTTGGATTTTTTTTTTACCCTTAATAATAAACACCTTCATTTAAAAACTGCATTTTGTTTTTACTTGTGTTATCTTTGTCTCATATTTAAATTTGTTTGATGATCTGAAACATTTAAGTGTGACAAACATACAAAAAACTG
This sequence comes from Pholidichthys leucotaenia, assembly GCA_020510985.1. Lineage (NCBI taxonomy): Eukaryota > Metazoa > Chordata > Actinopteri > Cichliformes > Pholidichthyidae > Pholidichthys > Pholidichthys leucotaenia. The sequence continues at coordinate 345,714,073 of CM035844.1, read as the reverse complement.
AGAAATCGGGAAGGGGGCAAACACTTTTTCACACCACTGTACATGCATACACTGATTCACACATAAGCCATTATGAATATAATAAATGTAGAAGCAGGATTTAGCTCCATAATCTTTTTCTTGGAGTCAGCTGGAGTTGGTTTGCATTATTCAAAGTTAAAAATAGCTTTTATTTGTCTTGCACATGTACTGGGACTTGGTGCAGCTCTTCACTTTATCTTTGCTTCACCTTTTCAGCAAATTTTCTCTCTGTCCTTGACATACACATACACATACACATACCAAAAACATGTAGGTTTAGGGCGCTCGCGCACGCAGCGACCAGCAGCCGGTGGCTTGTCACCAGACTGCAAACCAAGTCTACCTACGGGTACAAATAAGTAACAAAAAAAAAAAAAAAATACACACGGAAAAAATGTATATTCAGTGTATATTTGGAGTATTTCCTCTCTTTGACGTCATACAGATCAGAGGTCTTCCTCTTTTGCACAATGTGGTGAGAAAACGATGAGAAAACTGTGGCTCTGCGGTGCACAGTGACGCAAAAACATTTTTTCTTTCCCTTGTAATTTATGGTGTTGACTTTTCAGTCAAGGCTAAAAAATAGAGACAAGCAGCAACATTAAGACGGATTAAAAGCCTGACACTGATAGAATTATGTAGATTTAATTCATGTTCCCAAGGACATAAATGCAGGATAACTTACTTAAAGGGAAAAACCTGGGTCTTATTTCAGAACTTTTTGCCTGTTCAGGCTATTGATCATATGCAAATTTATGTAATCACAGGCAGAGCTGAAAAAAATGGCACACTCTTCTGACAACTTCAAGTCCACCTGCCTCTTGCAGATTGATGCATTTGTTTTGATGTAAATATCCCCCCAGAACACTGTATAGAACAACAGATGGACTTCCACATCCACAAGCTGTCATATGCTGCATCCTTACTCCATCCATATTCTATATAAGCACTGTACATATAGCAAATACTGTGCAATGTCACCTTTTTCTTTTGGAGCCTCAAGTTTCAAATTAGATGAACATGTGCATAAATCTGACACACATGACTAGAAGCGGACTAGATAGCTATAGCAGATCATGCTCTACTTATCCGGCTGAACCGTTAAAGTATCCAAAGGAACTTTTCCTGATTCATCCAATTATTCCCTACAACTGATGAAGACCAAGCTCATGAGCTGATGGAGTCTAAGCAGAGAAGCTCAGAGCCCTTTCTCCCCAGCTCCTATCTAAAGTTCTTTAGGACTGGACTTCCTGCCTGCTGTGGCTGCGCCATCTTGGCACATATCTATTTCAGTAGTCAGCATGCCTTCATGACTGGGGAACTATGGATGTTTTGGGCCCTTAAAGATACAAGAAAAGCTTGGTTTGCTTTTCCATTTCTGGCACAAGTCACTGTTGCCAGTGGACTCCACCAGGATTTTCCTTTTTAATTTTTATGGACAGGCTTTGTAGGTCTAGTCAAGGAGAGGGAGGTGAAGAAAACTGTTTTTTTAAGTTCTTCAATCAATGACCTCCGACCAATGATCAGCCTGGTGCTGAGTATGAAGGAAGCAGGATGAGAATCAGAAGTTCCATGCCTGAGCCCATGATTCTCTGGCAGAAACGGGTGGTTTAGCCTCTACAGAACTTCTCCGGCTGGATCTGCACCATGTTTCTTCTTTTAGCTAAAATATCACAGTGTGTGTGTATCTTTTGACCATCTCTGTGTTATGCTGTAGCTTTTTTCTTTATGCTGGATGAATGGTAGCTGTGCATAATGCAGGTCTAAGAAACTTTGGGTCTTCTTCACCAGGAGGAGCATCATCTGGCCTGCCTGCCTGCCTCATTACCCTACCCTCAGCTCCCCACAGAGACGGGAAATAACACTGGGAGGTGGGCTGGATGCATGGAGCCACATGAGTGATGGGTATGTGTACGTATCTTAGGAGCTCTGGCAGATGATAAGTTCATAACATACCACCAGAGGAAGCACACATGGCAGTGACTATGAGCAGTGGTGCGATGGGACACTAGGGACCCTATGGACTGTAGAATGGGAGAGGGTTTACATTTCCATTGTTGTGACATCAGCAGTTTGTTTTGTGGCTCGTTGCATGACATTAATCATGTGTCATCCATCGTGCTGAATAAGAGACAAGATCTTTATAATATCTATGCACAGATGTTCTGAATATCATATAAAATGAATAACTTGGTGCATAGAGCTTTTCATGTAAGACCCATTTGTAACAAAGCAATGTTAATCTAAATTTATTCGCCTGTATGAAGCAAATGGTCCAGACTGTACAATATACAGAGGTGGATCAAGTATCCAGAAATTGTACGCAAGTAGAAAAAGATAACAAAATACACAAATATACCAAACCTGAGCCACAGAGAACGGTGAGGAGGCCGATGCTGTGGTCGCGAGACGTTTCGACACTATTGCACAATAATCCAAAATGGTGACTCCCATCGACCGAGCTTAAACAAACTTTTCTACAGGTAGTTTTTTTTTTTCTCTTTTTGTAATTAATTCATTAACTGACTGTCTGTGGGAGTTTTTTTCATACGGAGCTGGAGGAACTAGAGAACTATATCGACGAGTTTTATTACCGTTGCTGTGTCATGGAGCAGGCGAGTGTGTGTCCCATCCCTGCTTCTCAGTCTAAACGGCCGAGACCCGCAGACTCGCCAAAAACAACGCCCAAGAAATCTCGGGAGGGCACAGAGGTTAGTGACATCCTTTTCTCTATTGAAAATAAACTTACCAGCGTGGACGGTAGACTGGCGCTGGTCGAGCTGCTTCATGAAGAATTCTAGGGCTTGTGTGAGAGTCTGGAGTTTAGTCAAGCACAGCTTGTCTCTCTCATAGAGGAAAATAATAGCCTAAAAAAGTCAGTAAACACACTAACCACGCGGCTTGGCGTTGTTGAGAGAGAAAACCGAAAAATGAAGGAAACAGTTCTCAATTTGCAGTCACGCAGCATGAGAAATAACCTTGTTTTTTCTGGAATTGTTGAAAAAAATAATGAAAATCCAGAACAGCTGGTCCGTGAATTTATGTCAACACAACTAAAATTATGCCCCGAAGTCACAAATTCAATTACCTTCCACCGAGTCCACCAAATTGGGCAAAAAAATTCCCAGAATAAAAATCGCAGACCTATTGTTGCCAAATTTGAGCATTTCAAGCAAAAAATTTTGGTACAGAGGCTGGGCAGACAGCTTAAAAACACCAATTATGGTCTAAATGATCAATTTCCACAGAAAATCTTGGAAAAGAGAAAGAAGCTTTTTCCCATTAGGAAACAAAACATCCAAGAAGGTAAACGAGCTATTGTTTCTGTGGATAGACTGTATATAGATGGCAAGCTGTTTATGGATGAAATGATAACGCTCTGGTTATTCTAGAGTCTATTTATTTTTTTTTTTAGCTACAGGTGGAAAAAGAGTGTGATTGTGCGCAGGTCTCTTTTTCGATCTCAGTTTAATTTGTTAACATTTGTCAAAATGTTTTTTCTTTGTTGCTGATGTTGTTGTTTGTTTGTTTGTCTGTTGTAGTTAATTTTGTTGAAGTTGTTTTGTACGTTATCAGCATTTTTTCACCACTTACTAACCTTTTTGTCTGTTTTCTCTCATACTTCTGGTTTATAGGAAATAACCTTAAGTACATGCACCCCATTTACTTGCAATTGCAGGCAAATGGAACAGAGACATCATGCACGCACACCCAGTCACATATGTGTAGGTGTATATTTTGCACACTATATATGTATATATATATATATATATATATATATATATATATATATATATATATATATATATATATATATATATATTACGGACATATAATCACACAGGCACATTTAGTTACAGTAGCCTTTAGCACATAACCAGTTAGTGAAAACATGTCCACATTTACATTTGTCACGTGGAACATACGTGGAATTGGTACTAGGGAGAAGAGGCTAAAAGTTTTTAATCGACTGAAGGATCTACAGGCAGACTTTGTTTTATTGCAGGAGACATATCTCTCTGAGTCGTCTGTAGATGCACTCACCTCCCTGGAATTTCCCCGCATGTACTCAGCCGGCTTTAATTGTAAACAAAGGGGGGTAGCTATATTGGTAAACAGAGGAATACGCTTTGTTGTGAATAATACCATAACAGACCCGGAAGGTAGATTTATAATACTAAAAATCTCAGTTCAAAATTTGGATCTATGCATTGCAAGTGTTTATGGCCCGAATGTTGATGACCCATCCTATTGTCACACTTTTTTCGCTTCTCTTTCGGAGCACTTGGACACCACACTCATAACAGGAGGAGACTTCATCCTGGTATTAAACCCTGCAATCAACAGGCTCAGTGCATTGGGGAATTACCGAAAATGGCAGGCTACTGACACTCTCAAACAATACATGAATGATTTTGGTCTTTGCAATGAATGACATTCTCTTCACCCAACTCTTCGGGAATACACTTTTTTTTTCATCAGTTCATAGTTCACATTTACGTCTAGATTTCTTTTTAGCCAGTAACTCTATTGTGAGGGACATCACAGACACTGAAATATGTTCAAATCAAGCTATTAGTGATCACCATCCAGTATCTCTTACACTAGTAAATAGGAAAGCTATAAGGGAAACCAGGAGCTGGAAATTTAATTTATCACTACTAAAACACAAAAGACTTTATTAACTACTTTAATAAAGTGTGGGAATCATATGTGGAATATAATGATGTGCCAGGAATATCCCCATGTGTTCTTTGGGAAGCAGCAAAAGCGGTCATGCGAGGTAAAATAATCTCTTACTGTTCATATAAGAATAAAAAAGAAAAAGCACTGGTACTGGAGTTAGAACAGAAAATTAAATCACTGGAGACAACCTGTGCCGTTTCTCCACAGGAACAGACACTTAATGATCTGAGAAAATTAAAGCTGGAATTAAAAGAAATTACAAACAAAAGTGTACAGTTTTTAATACAAAGAGAAGTCTTGAGAAGTTTGAACACAGTAATAAATCAGGGCGATATCTTGTGAACCAGCTTCGATTGAATAAAGAAAAAACAACTATCCACTCTATTAAGGATATGATTGGAAATATTACCCATGAGCCTGAAGAAATAAATAACTCCTTCAGAAAGATTTATGAAAACCTCTACTCATCTCAAATTAACCCATCTGACTCAGAGATAAATAAATTTTTGGACGATATTAACTTACCATGAATAAATAATTAACAGACTGCAGCTCTGCATGCACCTCTTCTGGTGTCTGAACTCCAGGAGGCACTTAAGCACATCCCAAACAACAAAGCTCCGGGACCAGATGGTTTTCCAGTAGAATTTTATAAAGAATTTTGGCCTGTGATGGCACCTATTTTCTTTAAGATGGTGAACCAAATTAAGGAAGATAATGTAATCCCTCCAAATACGAATTTGGCTAGCATTATCCTGCTCCTTCAACCTGGAAAAGAAGCTATGCCTCCATCCAGCTACCGTCCCATCTCACTTATGAATGTCGATCTTAAAATAATTTGCAAAGCTCTCGCCAAAAGGCTGGAAAGGATAATTCCGTTTATTATACACCCAGATCAAACAGGTTTCATCAAGGGTATGCACTCGGCTAATGATATACGTAGGCTATTTAATTTAATAGACTACTGCAAGATTAATAACTTAGAAACTATAATCTTGTCCCTGGATGCAGAGAAAGCCTTTGACCGTGTTAACTGGAAATTTCTTTTTATGGTGTTAGACAAGTTCAGGTTTGGTTCATCTTTCATAAACTGGATTAAAACACTATATAGCTGTCCAGCTGCGTCTGTCCAAACAAATGATCAGACTTCCCGAAGCTTTAATCTCTAGAGAGGTACTAGGCAGAGTTGTCCACTCTCTCCTTCACTTTTTACCATCTTTATTGAACCATTAGCAGCAGCCAAATGACAAAATGTTGATATCAAAGGTATCCAAACTGGAGAAAAAGAACACAAGATAAGTCTTTATGCTGATGATGTACTGATTTTCCTTGAAAACTCACAAAGATCTCTTCTTCAGACAGTGGCGCTCATTGATAAATTTTCATCATTATCAGAACACTCTATTAACTGGGGTAAATCAATAGTTCTACCTATAAATTGTCCATCCATCCATCCATCTTCTACCGCTTTTCCGGAGGTCCGGGTCGCGGAAGCAGCAGTTCAAGCAGAGAAGCCCAGACTTTCCTCTCCCCAGCCACCTGCTCTAGCTCTTCAGAGAGGATACCAAGGTGTTCCCAGACCAGCTGGAAGACATAGTCTCTCCACCGAGTCCTGGGTCTGCCCCGGGGTCTCCTCCCAGTGGGACGTGCCCGAAACACCTCAAGTGGGAGACGTTCAGGAGGCATCCTAATCAGATGCCCATACCACCTTAACTGACTCCTTTCAGTGTGGAGGAGCAGTGGTTCTACTCTGAGCCTCTCCCGGATGACTGAGCTCCTCACCCTATCTCTGAGGGTGAGTCCAGCAATCCTACGGAGAAAGCTCATTTCAGCCACTTGTATCCGCAATCTCATTCTTTCGGTCATTACCCAAAGCTCATGACCATAGGTGAGAGTAGGAACGTAGATTGACTGGTAAATCGACAGCTTTGCCTTAGAACTCAGCTCCCTCTTCACCACAACAGACCGGTACAATGTCCGCATCACTGTAGATGCTGCTCCGATCAGTCTGTCAATCTCTCGCTCCACTCTCCCCTCACTCATGAATAAGACCCCAAGATACTTAAACTCCTCCACTTGGGGCTGGAGCCTGTCCCCAACCCAGAGAGGACAATCCACCTTTTTCCAGCTGAGGACCATGGATTCAGACTTGGAGATGCTGATTCTCATCCCAGCCGCTTCACACTCAGCGACAAACCATCCCAGCAAGAACTGTAGGTCATTGCTGGATGAAGCCAACAGGACAACATCATCTGCAAACAACAGGGGTGAGATCCTGTGGTCACCAAGCATGACACCCTCCGTTCCCTGGCTGCGCCTAGAAATCCTGTCCATAAAAATTATGAACAGGATCGTGACAAAGGGCAGCCCTGGCAGAGTCCAACTCTCACTGTGAATGAGTTTGACCGAGTGTTGGCAATACGAACCAAACTCTCACAACGGTCATACAGAGACCGAATAGCTCGTAACAACAGGCCCAATACCCCATACTCCCGAAGCACCCCCCACAAAAAACCAAGAGGGATGTGGTCAAATGCCTTCTCCAAGTCCACAAAACACATGTAAACTGGTTGGGCAAACTCCCACGAACCCTCGAGAATTCTTGAGAGGGAAAGAGCTGGTCCAATGTGCCATGGCCAGGACAAAAACCACATTGTCCCTCCTGAATCCGAGGTTCGACCAACGGCCGGACTCTCCTCTCCAGTACCTTGGCATAGACCTTCCCAGGGAGGCTGAGGAATGTGATCCCTCTAAAGTTGGAGCACACCTTCCAGTCCCCTTTTTTGAAGAGAGGAACCACCACCCCAGTTTGCCATGCCAAAGGCACTGCCCCGACCTCCACGCAATGTTGCAGAGTCGTGTCAACCATGACAGCCCTACAACATCCAGGGCCTTGAGGTACTCAGGGCGAATCTCGTCCACCCCCGGGGCCCGGCCACCAAGGCCACCTTGGCGACCTCAGCCCCTGTGATAGGCGAGTCATCCCCCTCGTTTACAAGCCCTGCTTCCTCTGTGGAAGGCGTATCAGTGGGATTGAGGAGATCCTCAAAGTATTCCTTCCACCGCCCAACAATATCCCCAGTCGAAGTCAGCAGCGCCCCATCCGCACCATACACAGTGTGGACAGGGAGCTGCTTTCCCCTCCTGAGCCACTGGACAGTTTGCCAGAATCTCTTTGAGGTGGACCGAAAGTCTTGTTCCATGGCCTCACCGAACTCCTCCCATACCCGTGTTTTTGCTTCAGCAACCACCCGAGCTGCACTCCGCTTGGCCTGCCGGTACACCTCAGCTGCTTCGGGATTCCCACAAGCCAACCAAGCCTGATAGGACTCCTTCTTCAGCTTAATGGCCCCCCTCACCACTAGTGTCCACCACTTGGTTCGGGGGTTCAGGTTCAGGTTACTTCACCCCCTTCTCATGGGGGTTGCCACCATGAGATGCATCAACCACCTTGCGGCCGCAGCTCTGGGCCGCCGCTTCAACAATAGAGGTGGAGAGCAAGGCCCATTCAGACTCCATGTCTCCAGACTCCCTCGGAATGTGGTTGAAGTTTTTCCGGAGGTGGGAGTTGAAGACCTCCTGGACAGGGACCTCAGCCAGACGTTCCCAGCACACCCTCATTATACGTTTGGGTCTACCAAGTCTGAATGGCATCCTCCCCTGCCATCGGATCCAACTCACCACCAGGTGGTGATCAGTTAACAGCTCTGCACCTCTCTTTACCTGAGTGTCCAAGACATACGGTCGCAGGTCTGATGACACGATAACAAAATTGATCATCGACCTGTGACCTAGGATGTCCTGGTGCCAGGTACACATATGGACACCCTTATGCTTGAACATGGTGTTTGTTATGGACAAACTGTGGTTAGCACAGAAGTCCAATAACTGAACACCACTCGGGTTCAGATTGGGCAGGCTGTTCCTCCCAATCACCCCCCTCCAGGTTTCACTGTCGTTGCCCACGTGCACATTGAAGTCCCCCAGTAGGACAATGGAGTCTCCAAGAGGAGCACCCTCCAGCACCCCAGTCACAGACTCCAAAAAGGTGGGTACTCTGAAACATCATTTGGTGCATAGGCACAAATGATGGTCAGGACCCATTTCCCAACCCGAAGGCACAGGGAAGCAACCCTTTCGTCCACCGGGGAAAACTCTAATATAGAGGCAGCAAGGCGGGGTAATACAAGAATACCCACCCCTGCTCGTCGCCTCTTACCCGGGGCAACTCCAGAAAAGGCCAAGCTCTAGCCCCTCTCCAGGAGACTGGTTCCGGAACCGGAGCTGTGTGTTGAGGTGAGGCCGACTATATCTAGCCGGTATCTCTCAACCTCGTACACCAGCTCAGGCTCCTTCCCCACCAGAGAGGTGACATTCCACGTACCAAAAGCCAGTTTAGAAAGCTTTGGATCAGTCCGCCAAGGCCTCTGCCTTTGACCGCCTCCTAATCCACATAGCACCGGACCCCATGATCCCTCTTGCAGGTGGTGAGCCCACTGGAGGGCGGACCCATGTAACTCCTTCGGGCTGAGCCTGGCTGGGTCCCATGGGTGGAAACTCGGCCACCAGACGCTAGCCATCGAGCCCCTCCCCCAGGCCTGGCTCCAGAGTGGGGCCCCGGTAACCCCATACCGGGCAGGGTACACTGAATCCTTGATCTAGAATTTATCATGAGAGTCTGTTGGATCGTTCTTAGTCTGGCCCTTCACCCAGGACCAGTTTGTCTTGGGTGACCCTATCAGAGTCAAATTGCCCCGGACAACATAGCTCCTGGGATCACTGGGGCACGCAAACCCCCCACCATGATAAGGTGACGATCCATGAGGGGCCTATAAATTGTAATTTCTCAAATACATCTACTATTCCAACACAATCGGATGATATTAAATATTTAGGAATAGATATTTCCCCCAGGCTCTCAGAGTTATTGCGACTAAATCACACTCTCCTTTTAAAAACAACACAATCTTAAGCGCTGGAGGACACTACCTATATCACTAATGAGAAGAGTTGCAACTGTTAAAATGATGGGCCTTCCTAAAACCAACTATTTATTTTTAATAATTCCTACCCAGCCATCGATGGCCTGGTTTAAGTCTCTAGACTCAAATATAAGTAAATTTTTATGGAAGGATAAACCATCATGGATTAGTTTAAAAACTCTTCAAAAAGCGAAAGAGTGCGGAGGCTTAGATCTACAAAAAAATTTTAATTACTTTTTAGCCAATAGACTGCAGTTTATTTCTAAATGGACAAAATCAACCCCCCTAGGAAACACATGGTTAGATGCTGAACAGGCTCTCTGTGGGTCGCTAAATATCTCTGACTTACCTTTTATAAGTCCCTGTATTAAACGCCATGACTGTTTTAAAAGCAATAATATCAGCTCCTCTCTGACGGCTTGGTGGAAATTTTTAAAAATAACGGGATCGTCACTTGTCCCCTGTAAACTCATGCCCATTTGGAATAATCCTGATATCTTGCAACAAAAGAGGACATTAAAATTTCCACTACAGCAAGAGAAGGGAATAAATAACTTAGAACATCTTATTCAAGGTGGAAATTTTATCCAATTTCAGGAACTAGTGTCACAGTATGACATCAGTGATAAAAAGTATTTTGAATACCAACAGCTTAAATCCACAATAAAAGCAAGATTTAATCTTAATCAGACAGATTTAGAGGTACCAGTTAAGGAGGCACAGTTTCTAAATCTTCGTTCCCCTAAATTGATATCGAAAATACATGGATTATTATTAAAACTGGATGAGTCCGTATCTCTTCCAATATCAAAATGGGAGAAACCTATCGATCAATAAGGAGGAAAGCTTCTGGACACAAATATGTTTAAACACTTTTAAGATGACTAAAAACTCTAACACAACTTATACATTTGTTATCTTTTGTTCTTATTAAAGACAAGAATAGAAAGGAGATGTCTTTACCTTCTTAACATGTTTCGACTGTACACTGCAGCCTTCGTCAGAAGAGTCAGCTGATTGCTGCCAGGTGACATTTATCAGCTGATTTTCATAGGCGGGGCAAGCTCAGCAGATCTGTCAGATCCACCTCGCCGGCCCCGCCTTCCGCCGTCAGATGGACCATCTACGAAAATCAGCTGATAAATGTCACCTGGCAGCAATCAGCTGACTCTTCTGATGAAGGCTGCAGTGCACAGTCGAAACATGTTCAGGTAAAGACATCTCCTTTCTATTCTTGTCTTTAATAAGAACAAAAGATAAATAATTAAAAGAAGACAAAGTGAACCTACTTGAGTCACAACTTATACAGTATAAAGTTCTAGATAAAATTCATTACACAGGTCAAAGGATGTTCAAAATGGGCCTGAGTCACACAAATATCTGCTCTCACTGCACCAGCAACATCCCAGATAGCTATATGCATGCTATGTGGTCCTGTGCACCAGCTCAAAAGTTCTGGCAGAAGACATGTGAGGACTTGTCGGCATGACTTGGGTACAGTGTCCCATCCTCACCCACACTTTGCATATTAGGTGATTTAAGTGAAATAAATATAGATGCAAGGATGTCACACATGATTCTCACTGCCTTATGCATCGCAAACAAAACTATCCTCATGAATTGGAAATCAAGAAATAACTTATGCATGACTTATTATAATAACTTACTATTAGATTATATTAGCCTGGAGAGATTGTCAGCCTCCTCAGATTATCAACTGGCAGAATTCAATTCTCTCTGGTCCCTGCTTATTAATTCTATAACCTGAGGGCTGGCGGGCGGTGGCTTGCTCCTGTTGGTGCCTCTGGCAGCTGGCTGCACCCCAACCACGGGTGTCCGGGGGGGCCTGTTCCGGGGTGGCCGTGTGTCTGGCCTGGGGGGGGGGGGTCGGGGGGGGCTGTGGAATGGGCCGTGGCCCCCGGCCGGCTAGCCTCACCTCACAGGGGGGTCTGGGTCTGGGCCCCTGGTGCTGGAGGTGGGTGTTCCCCCCCTGGGCCGGGGTCGGGTGTGTGCCGGTGGTGCGGGTTGGTCCCGGTGCGTCCTTGCGTGGTGGGGTCGTGCTCTCCCTGGGGCCCTGGCGGCACCCTGGGGCAGGTGCCTGCGCCCTGAGTCGCCCTCCCCGTCCACTGGGGTCTGCGGGTGTGGGTGTGCATGTGTGTGTGTATGTGTGTGAGAGTGGGTGTGAGTGGGGGCTTGTGTATGAGTGGGTACGGAAGTGGGTGTGTGTGTTGTGGGTGGGCACGTGGGGCTGTGTGTGGGTGTAGGTAGGCATGTGTGATGGTGGGTGGGGGTACGTGTGTGTATGGGTGCAGTTACCTGTGGGTGGATGTCTAGGGGTGGAGAATGTGTGTATGGGTAGGAGAACTTCGTTGGGTGGTGGGGGTGGGGCAATCCATCTAGTGGCATGGGGGTTGGTGTTTCGGGGCCTGCTTGTCCCGGCCGCCCTGCTGTTGTGTCGTGGGATGGGGCACTTTGTCGCATTGCCCCTGGTGTCATTGGAGACGGGTGTGTGTTGGTGCTCGGGGGCGGTTGGGGAGTCATTGGTGCGGGTTGGTGGCCGTGTTTCCGTCGGGTTGCTCCAGGGTGACTGTGCTGCAGGGCGGCCTGCCGCTGTTGGTGTGCACCTGGGGTGGGTGATTGGTGGGCTTGCTTGGGCGCTCGGGGGTGTCGCTTGGCATGTGGGGCACCGTGTGGGTCCAACCCATTGTTCACTATTGTGACTATTGTTGTCCATGTTTGTGTGTGTAAGAGGAGTGGGAATGGGTATGGCTGCCCCATCATGTTTGTGGTGCTGGGAGTGCCAGGGCGCGATGCTGGTGGGTCCTGGGCTGCTCGCAGTGGCGACCCTCGCTCTGGGTTGGGATTTGGGGGTAGTGGGTGGCCTCATGAACCAGTTTGCAAGCTGGCTTCTTGGGGGGGTGGCCTCGCTTTTAGACCGCCTCCCTCCCAGTCTTATTTCTCGCTCTCCCCCTCCCCCTGACTGTGAGTGGAATATACATCTTCTTGGATAAATTTAGGGTTTTGGGGTGGGGGTGTACCGCACTGTGTCAGCGAAAGGGATATCTTTGCTGCGTGGTGGGGCTGCCCTCACCTCAATTTTAATTGCATTTTGGACACTGAGGGCTTGGGGGGATGGGGGCCCCGCTGTCCATCGCAGTGGCTAGCGGTGCTCCAATCACCATCCCCCCAATTTTAATTGCACTTTGGTAGTCCACACATTTACACACAATTACATCATATAACCGACATACACCCACCATGTTTTGTGCGGGGGGGGTGTCTTCCTCCTCTTGCTGGGGGTGTGGGGGCCCGGTGGGGAGCCTGGGACCCGTCATGTTGTCAAAATCCCTGAGTGTGACTGAATGTATAGATACAACCAAGGGAGTGAGAACAGGACTGAATATAAGTGAGAGTGAGGGGGTGATGAAGGGATGTGGTGATGGTGGGTCAGTTTTGTGCGGTGCTTTGCATGTCGGGTGGCATCTCGGGGCGCCCATGGTAGTTTGCTGATCAGTTGCTCAGGTGGGCACTGGGGGTTGGGTTCTGCTTCTGTGACCTGCGCCGGTGGTCTCCCCGGCCACTGCCGGGCGCTGGTGCGCATTCAGGCTCGCTGCATCTGCTTCGCAGCCGCCTTATGAAACAAGGGTGAATGAGGGGTGAGTTTGAATAGGTACAGGAGTGAGAGAGAATGGGTTGGTCCGGGTGAGTGAGAGTGAGTTAGTGCATATGGGTGCACATGGGAGCATGTGAGTGTGAAGGTGTGGGGAGGGGTGTGTCTGTGAGTCAGGAGGTGCTGGATTAAGGGGGGTAGTGCCTCTCAGCAATGTGGGCTCCCCTGGGCGGGGGGACTTCTTTGGGCATGGGGTGGGGTGTGCGGCGGTGGTGCTGGGGGGGGGGGGGGGGCAGGCCTGCTGAGGGGGTGCCTGGGGGGGCTCGCTCTGGGGAGCGCGGGCCGGTCTCCGGCCCGGGGGGTGCAGTTACTGGCCTCCTGGGGCCCGGGGGCAGGCGTTGGCCCCACTAGGAAAGTAGGGGGCAGGCGGGTCCGGGGATGTGGGCTCACCGCGCTGGCCGCCTGGCGACCTGGCCTCCCTCAAATGTCCCTCCGTGGGCGGATGCCTGGCTTTCATGGGGCTTGCTGACCTCGGGCGTTTGGTCCCTGTGGGGGTTGGTGGTGCTGCCTTGTCTGCTCGGGGTTCCCGGGGGAGAGCTGCTGCGACCGGCCCCCCGCTTCGTATGTTTCCTGACAAACCACTCACATGCACACACTTATTTTGCTTTTCTCATATATACGCACGCAGACGTACACGCACAAGTGTCTCTCCTTTAACAGGTGCGGAAACCAGACTTGTGTTGAGACATCTTCGGTGGAAGAAGCAGTTTGTCTTTTGTTTGTTTTAGTTGTTGCTTTGTTTGTCTTTTTGTCTCTTCCCCTCCCTTTTCTTTCCCCCTCCACACACTTCCTTTCCCTCTTCCTTATCCTGTCGGGTCTTCCATGGGTAAAATAATTAAAAAAAAGTATTATAAGTTATTACAGGGGGAGTTTACAACAATATACAATACATAGTTAGGTACTGAATAAGCTCCTCTTGGCAAAGTAAATCTGTTTTGGCACAATAAGGGTGACAGATCCCTGTTCTGCTTGCCTAGCTGCCTGACAGGACAAGAGGGAAAAAAAAGAAAGAAATTGTACCCAAGTAAAAGTAATGTTACCTTTTGAAATTAAATACTTAAGTACAAGCAAGAAGAGACACCAAAAAAGTTACTTGTATTGAGTAATAATTACAATTTGTGAGGCTTTTTTCTCCTAACTTTGTGACACTTCTCTGTTTTTTTTTTCTTCAAATATTTGTGACTACTTTTTCAGTACGTTTTTAATAAATCTGGGACTTATATAGAAATCTCTGATTTTCTAGTCAACTTGTGAGGCTTCGCTCATCAAAAAATTGATAACTTTTTTCTGATGAATTTCCTTTTTTCCCCAACCATCTTTTGTGGCAAACATACACCCTTTTTCAGGACCAGTTGCTCCTGGTGGCCAGGCTAGCGCCTGTGTGTGTATTGCAGCTCTGCCGCCATCAATGTGTGAATGTGTGCATGAATGGGTGGAGAGCAGGATCTGTAAAGTGCTTTGGTCATCCAGAGATGAGAAAAAGCGCTATATAAGTGAACGCCATTTACCATTTTTCACACAAATTTACAACTTTTTACTCATAAATTTAAAAACTGCAAAAAGCGTGAGTACATGTGCTTGAGTAACTGTAACTAGTTACTACTCACCTCTGACTGCACATCAGCACCTTTGTTTTATATAGTTATTGTTATATCTATAATGCCATACAAAGTTACAATGGCAATCATCTGCAGTAATCAGTGTGCTTTCTCTCAAAACTCTCAAAGAAAGACATTTTTATGTTATTTCACTTTAAAAAAAAAACATGAAGTGCATCAAAACTTGTAGAATATATTACACACTATCAGCCAAAATTTCTTTTTTTTTAAAAACAAGCTTTCAACCTATTATGCAAATCAATACAGTAGCACTACCGTACATCCTGCTTTCATAGGATGGAGCTTATGATTATAAATGACATGAGTTATCATTTTAGCGAATGCCTAAAAACACCATGTTCTAATCACAAAAACATCCATCACCCACAAAAATCATGGCCCTTATTTGTGGGGAGAAAATGAGCCATGAGGTCTGCAGAGTGTGGATGAATCAGCAGATAGTGTGACGTTCCAACAGGTGTTAGCTTCTTTTTGCTGGTTTCTTACTGATAAAATATTTCTTCTTACACTTTTTTGAAAATCACTGCAACCCACACTCAAACTACAACTGCTTCATGCACAATTATACATGTTTTCTAGTGGAAAATTATACAAATGTGTATCTAACTACATTACCTCATTGTTCTAGTATGCACCCAAACTCCACCTCACTCTGATGCATCTCTTACTTTGTCTGCAAACTGCTCAACCTGAGCTGTCCCTCTGATATACTCATTTCTAATCCTGTCTCCACTAGTCTCTCCCAAAGAAAATTGCAGCATCTTCAACTCTGCCACCTCCTGTCTTTTTGTCAGTGCTACCGTCTCAGAACCATACATCATAGCGTATCTCACTGCCATCTGGCAAATCTTCACTCTAGCTGCTATCCTTCTGTCCCAAATCACCCATGACACTCGGCTCCACCCACTCCACCATGCGTACACTCTCCTCTTCCCTTCTCTTGTGCATTTTCCATTGCTTTGGATGGTTGACCCCAGGTATTGAAACTCATCTTTCTTCACTACCTCTACCACTTGCATCTTCACTATTACACCTGCCTCCCTCTCATTTGCATGCATGTATTCTGTCTTGCTTCTACTGACTTTCACTCCTCTTCTCTCTAGTCACTAGTGTATAACTCCAGGCTCTCTTCCACCTGCTCCCTACTCTCACCACAGCTCACAATGCCATCTGCAAACATCATAGTCCATGCAGAATCCTTCCTGATCTCTTCTGTCAGTGTCCATCACCATAGCAAACAAAAAGGGGCTCAGACTTGTGGCTGTTGTATCAATTTGATTTTGTTTGTGTCATGAGCTGAGCACAGGAGGTTTCCGCCTTGCTCAGTCTCATGGCTTTTTCTCTATATTTATATATTTGTTGTATTTTGTGCTTTTTTGGTTTCTGTAATTCTTGTACTGTTTATTTTCCTGCTTATGTTTTAGTTTTGTTACACTTTTATTTTGTATTAATTTGCATTTATATCTTAGTCTGCTTTGGTTGATATTTATTCTTTATATCTTTACTGTTGTTCTTTTGAAGGTTGACAGCTGTCAGTGGTGTGGTGCTCCATGTGGGCGTTGCCCTGTCAGCTGTCAGCTCCGGTTACGCTCCCCTCTCACCGCTCCCAGCTGGTCCTAATTATGAATCGTTGTTTTCTTCTGCCCGCTCATGTGACCTGCAGCTGTCATTGATTATGTAAATTGTTTTTGACCCGATTTAAGGGCAGTTATTTTCATTGCTTGTTGCCACTGTCTTGTTTGAGTTTCACCTCGTCTCCACCAGAGCCCTGCCTCGCTCTGGTGCACTTAATCTGTAAGTTACCTGTTCGTTTGTATTTTCTTTTTAGAGCACTATGTGGACTTACAGTGCATCTGGAAAGTATTCACAGCGCTTCACTTTTTCCACATTTTGTTATGTTACAGCCTTATTCCAAAAGGGATTAAATTCATTTTTTTCCTCAAAATTCCACACACAAATACCCTATAATGACAATGAGAAAAAAGTTTTTTCGAGATTTTTGAAAATTTATTAAAAATAAAAAAGCTAAGAAATCACATGTACATAAGTATTCACAGCCTTTGCACAATACTTTGTTGATGCACCTTTGGCAGCAATTACAGCCTCAAGTCTTTTTGAATATGATGCCACACGCTTGGCACACCTATCTTTGGGCAGTTTCACCCATCCCTCTTTGCAGCACCTCTCAAGCTCCATCAGGTTGGATGGGAAGCGTTGGTGCACAGCCATTTTCAGATCTCTCCAGAGATGTTCAATTGGATTCAAGTCTGGGCTCTGGCTGGGCCACTCAAGGACATTCACAGAGTTGTCCTGAAGCCACTCCTTTGATATCTTGGCTGTGTGCTTAGGGTCGTTGTCCTGCTGAAAGATGAACCTTCCCCCCAGTCTGAGGTCAAGAGCGCTCTGGGGCAGGTTTTCCTCCAGGATGTCTCTATACATTGCTACATTCATCTTTCCCTGTAACCTGACTAGTCTTCCAGTTCCTGTCACTGAAAAACATCCCCACCACATGATGCTGCCACCAACATTGGTGTGGTTATGAACGGTGCCTGGTTTCCTCCAAACATGACACTTGGCATTCACACCAAATAGTTCAATCTGTGTCTCATCAGACCAGAGATTTTTGTTTCTCATGGTCTGAGAGTCCTTCAGGTGCCTTTTGGCCAATTCCAGGTGGGCTGCCATGTGCCTTTTACGAAAGAGTGGCTTCCATCTGGCCACTCTACCATACAGGCCTGATTGGTGGATTGCTGCAGAGATGGTTGTCCTTCTGGAAGGTTCTCCTCTCCACAGAAGAACACTGGAGCTCTGACAGAGTGACCATCGGGTTCTTGGTCACCTCCCTGACGAAGGCCCTTCTCCCTGATCGCCCAGTTTAGACGGCCAGCCAGCTCTAGGAAAAGTCCTGGTGGTTCCGAATTTCTTCCATTTACGAATGATGGAGGCCACTGTGCTCATTGGGACCTTCAAAGCAACAGAAATTTTTCTGTACCCTTCCCCAGATTTGTACCTCGAGACGATCCTGTCTTGACTTCATGCTTGGTTTGTGCTCTGACATGCACTGTCAACTGTGGGACCTCATATAGACAGGAGTGTGCCTTTCCAAATCATGTCCACTCAACTGAATTTACCACAGGTGGACTCCAATTAAGCTGTAGAAACATCTCAAGGATGATCAATGGAAACAGGGTGCACCTGAGTTTAAGTTTGAGCTTCATGGCAAAGGCTGTGAATACTTATGTACATGTGATTTCTTTGTTTTTTTTATTTTTAATAAATTTGCAAAACTCTCAAAAAAAGCCTTTTTTGACATTTTTATTATGGGGTATTGTGTGTAGAATTTTGAGGAAAAAATGAATTTAATCCCTTTTGGAATAAGGCTGTAACATAAAAAAATGTGGAAAAAGTGAAATGCTGTGAATACTTTCCGGATGCACTGTATGTTGTGTTATTTTCAATAAACCTCACAAACTCACAGTTCAGCGCGTGGGTCTTAACTCTGCCCTGAAGGGCAATTCATGACAGAAGACAGCGGCCAGTAAGAGACCCAGCTGCTGTGAGTTTTTTTGTTTTTTCACTCACCTGTTTCTCAGGTGGGTGCAGCTACACGATGAGCCTGGGGTGGGAGTATATATAATATAGTATATATAATATAGTTCTCCACAGTATCTGCTGCTGGCTAATATATATTTTAACTGTTGACCAGTATCACTTAATCTTATCCTACACTTTATTACATGTATAGTTTATTTCTCTTATCTTATCATGTTTAATGTTGCAGCATTGTACCGAGACAAATTCCTAGTTTGTGTACTACATGAACAATGGCAATAAACCTGATTCTGATTCTGATTCTGATTCTGATTCTGAGTGCTGCAAAACCCTAATGGAGATGGATGGGCTAATCTCTGCAGCGCGCATTGGCCTGACCCCAAAAGATGAATTATGGTACCTGGGTCTGGCGGAGGCAGCTGCTTGCCAGTGCCCTCAGCTTCAGGAGCATGCTGAGGGGCGGAGAGGATTTCTCTGGTGGCGGCGCTGCAACAGGAGAACAGTGAGATGGTGAAGACTTCCCCGAGGAAACCTGAGCCCGCGCCAAAGGGGGGGCGTTCCTGGGCCTCTGTAGTATCCGCATCTCACCAGTCTCCGGCACCGGTTCCCGCTCCAGGTCCACCTGCTCCAGAACACCACTTTCCAGGGAAATCCCGCTAGAGGGACGCCTCCACCTCTCAGGCAGCAATTTTTCCTTCGTCGAGGTAGAAGACTCCGGCAGCAGTGCGCTCTCCATGCTTTTCCTCCTGGCTGTATCGTCAACTTCCTACCTCTCCGCAGCTGCTGTTTCCTGCTTCCCCTCGGCAATTCCTCCCGCTGCTGAGAGGCTGACCGTTTCCTTCCTGGCTCCACCAGTCGCTGTGTCTGCAGGGGCGGCTCCTCCACGTTCTACTGAGGGGCCCACAACTGCTGAGGCCACGGAGAGGGCGGATTCTACACCTGTTGCAGCAGAAAACATCATGCCCCGGGAACACAGGCAAGTGTCTTTTCATTCTCCCACACTTTATGTTGATATGCCTTGCCTGATTTCCGGTGGTGAAGCTCGGTGTTTGCAGTCCCCTGAGTCCTCTCTGCCTGCTGCAACCATTTATTTCTCACCTACCCTCTTTGTGTCTCCTCCTGTTCTCTCCAAGTGTCCACCGACTACTGAGCTAAGTCGCCGGGTGATGGAGGAGCCTGTGGCCCTGGAGAATATAGTTCCAGCCCCGCAGCCATGGTTTGGAAGGAGGGAGAGAGCTGCCTGTGAGCCGGAGCCTGTGCTGATGAGTGAGCGTCCCCGGGCTTCAGCTGTGCTGGATCCAGTGCCTACAGGGAACGGTCCTCCTGTTGCCATGCTGGGCGAGCCACCTGCATGGGTCACATCGCTGGGGGGTCCCAGGACTATATCGACCATCATGCCTGCTGCTGGGGTCGCCACAGGAGAGTTCGAACTGAATCTCCAGAGGACCGGACCTGAAACATCATCGCCTGGATCGATGGAGTCCTGGATTGCAGTGGAGCTCGAGCTCAGGCAAGTGTTCTGCTTTGTTTTCATTGTCTCAATTTTGGAGAGCTCTTGTTGGGCTCTTGGAGGGGAGAGCCAAGTGCAACCGTCAGCTGCACCTGAGCTCAACTTGCCGGGCTCCACTGCTGCCAGTCACCCTGACCCTGTGCTTCTCTTGCCTGAGCTTTTCGCCAGTGTCACCGAGGATCATCCAGCTTTGCCAGAGGTCCCCGTGGGTCTGCTCTCGCCGCCTGAGATCTCCATGGGTGCTGCTCCCCCTCCTGCTGAGGTTGTCGCAAGTGCTCTGTCCCATCCCAAGACCTCCGAGGGTGCTGCTTCCCCGTCTGTTGAGGTCATCGTGGGTGCTTCGTCCCAGCCCAGGACCTCCATGGGTGCAGCTCCTCCTCAGTCCGGGTCTCTGTGGGTGCTGTGTCCCAGTCGGGGACCATCGTGGGTGCTGCGCCCCAGCCTGAGACCAACTTGGGTGCTGCGCTCCAGTGTGGGCCCACCATGGATGTTACACCCCAGCCCGGGGGCCACCGTGGGTGTAGCTTTGGCCCAGTCCGGGCCCAGTGAGGGTGCAGCTTTGGCCCAGTCCGAGCCCACCGCGGGTGCAGCTCCGCTCCAGCCCGAAGCCACCATAGGTGCTGCTGCAATGTCCCAGTCCGGGACCACCGTGGGTGCTACAGGCCAGTCCGAGGACGTCGTGGCTCCCCCTCCTCTGCCTGACCCGTCGTGGTTCCCCCTCCTCTGCAAGACGCCGTCGTGGTTTCCCCTCCTCTACCCAAGGCCGTCGTGGTTCCCTCTCCTCACCCTGATGTCGGCTCGGGTTCCCCAACTTCTCCATCATGCCCACCATTGGTTCTTCCCATTGGGCAGCCGCCTCCTGGACCACCCTCTCTGTTCAGGTGGCTAAAAAACTCTGGAAGACTGCCCGACAGACTGTGCTGCAGGGTTGGGTGGCCCACATTCTCTGGTAGGCAACCCTAGCCTTTCCATTATGCCATCTGCCGGGCCTGGGACTTTGGCCGCCCACCTGAACTGTCCAATTCTTTGGGCCAGGGGGCCTAAGCGGTTGGGTTTTGCCTGGTGTGGGTCCTGAGCATTTTTTTTTTTTGTTTCATTCCCTCCTATCCTGTTCCCCCACCCCCCACCCGGGGTGGGTTATTGTTGTGCTCCTATTGGGGGGGATGTCTTTTTCTTTTGATGTTACCCTGGGGTGTCTGGTATCCACCCCTTGAGAGGGGGGCTCTGTCATGAGCTGAGCACAAGAGGTTTCCGCCTTGCTCAGTCTCATGGCTTTTTCTCTATATTTATATATTTGTTGTATTTTGTGTTTTTTTGGTTTCTGTAATTCTTGTACTGTTTATTTTCCTGCTTACGTTTAAGTTTTGTTACACTTTTATTGTGTATTGTTATCTTAGTCTGCTTTGGTTGATATTTTATTCTTTATATCTTTAATGTTGTTCTTTCGAAGGTTGACAGCTGTCAGTGGCGTGGTGCTCTGTGTGGGCATTGCCCTGACAGCTGTCGCTCCCCTCTCACTGCTCCCAGCTGGTCCTTATTATGAATCGTTTTCTTCTGCCCGCTCATGTGACCCGCAGCTGTCATTGATTATGTAAATTGTTTTTTGACCCGATTTAAGGGCAGTTATTTTCATTGCCTTTTGCCGCTGTCTTGTTTGATTTTCTCCTCATCTCCACCAGAGCCCTGCCTCGCTCTGTTGCGCTTAATTTGTAAGTTTCCCATTTGTTTGCATTTTCTGTTTGGAGCACTGAGTGGACTTATGTTGTGTTATTTTCAATAAACCTCACAAACTCACAGTTCAGCACGTGGGCCTCACCTCTCTGCTCTGAAGGGCAATTCATGACAGTTTGAATTTTCACATGTACAAATTTTATGTATTCACAGTTTCTAATAGGAAGGGATGTATTCATTGTCAAAATAATTAAATTTAATCAGTTAAAAATAATGAAATAAAGTTTAAATATGGTACGCTGTCACAAAGAAAGTCAGATTAATTTGCATAAAATGTATGAATTCAAAACAAATTTGATTGATTTATATGGTATCTCACAAAAGTGAGTACATCCCTCACATTTTTGTAAATATTTTATTATATCTTTTCATGGGACAACACTGAAGATATGACACTTTGATACAATGTAAAGTAGTCAGTGTACAGCTTGTATAACAGTCTAAATTTGCTGTCCCCTCAAAATAACTCAACACACAGCCATTAATGTCTAAACCGCTGGCAACGAAAGTGAGTACACCCCAAAGTCAAAATGTCCAAATTGTGCCCAAAGTGTCAATATTTTGTGTGGTCACCATTATTTTCCAGCACTGCCTTAACTCTCTTGGGCATGGAGTTCACTAAACCTTCACAGGTTGCCACTGGAATCCTCTTCCACTCCTCCATGATGACATCATGGAGCTGGAGGACGTTAGAGACCTTGCGCTCCTCCACCTTCCGTTTGAGGATGCCCCACAGATGGTCAATAGGGTTTAGGTCTGGATACATGCTTGGCCAGGCCAACATCTTTACCCTCAGTTTCTTTAGCTAGGCAGTGGTCGTCTTGGAGGTGTGTTTGGGTCATTATCATGTTGGAATATTGCCCTGCGGCCCAGTTTCCCAAGTAAGGGGATCATGCTCTGCTTCAGTATGTCACAGTACATGTTGGCATTAATGGTTCCCTCAATGAGCTGTAGCTCCCCAGTGTCGGCACAACTCATGCAGCCCCAAACCATGACACTCCCACCACCATGCTTGACTGTAGGCAAGACACACTTGTCTTTGTACTCCTCACCTGGTTGCCGCCACACACGCTTGACATCATCTGAATCAAGTAAGTTTATTTTGGTCTCATTAGACCACAGGACATGGTTCCAGTAATCCATGTCCTTAGTCTGCTTGTCTTCAGCAAACTGTTTGCGGGCTTTCTTGTGCATCATCTTTAAAAGGGGCTTCCTTCTGGGATGACAGCCATGCAGACCAATTTGATGCAGTGTGCAGCGTATGGTCTAAGCACTGACAGGTTGACTCCCCACTCTTTCAACCTCTGCAGCAATGCTGGCAGCACTCATACATCTATTTTCAAAAGACAACCTCTGGATATGACGCTGAACATGTGCACTCAACTTTGGTCGATCATGGTGATGCCTGCTCTGAGTGGAACCTGTCCTGTTAAACCGCTGTGTGGTCTTGGTCATCGTGCTGCAGCTCGGTTTCAGGGTGTTGGCAATCTTCTTATAGCCTAGGCCAGGGGTGTCCAATCATGTGCCATGGAGGGCCAAGACCCTGCAGGTTTTCCCTTCTGCACGGTGGCGCAGTGGTTAGCACTGCGGCAGCACAGTTTACCCTTGGCCGGGGGATTGTGGGGATCGTGGGATCGTGGGTTCGATCCCAGCCCCCGACCAACAGTGATCTGTGTGGAGTTTGCATGTTCTCCCCGTGTTGCGTGGGTTTACTCCGGGATTTCTCCGGTTTCCTCCCACATGCCAAAAACATGCATGTTAGGTTAATTGGCTGTTCTAAATTGTCCCTAGATATCTGTTTCCTATAGGCCCTTAGAATAGAGGGTTAGTATTAATGAAAGCGCTTTGAGTGGTCTTGTGACTAGAAAAGCGCTATATAAGTGCAGGTTAGTTAGTTAGTTAGTTAGTTAGTTCTACCCAGTCTCTTAAGCAGGTGTTTTCACTTATCAGCAATCAGTGGGATGAAATTTAGTGAAAACTGCTGTTGAAGACACTGGTTGGAGGTAAAGCCTGCAGGGTCTTGGTCCTCCATGGCACATGATTGGACACCCCTGGCCTAGTCCATCTTTATGTAGAGCAACAATTCTTTTTTTTCCAGATCCTCAGAGAGTTCTTTGCCATGAGGTGCCATGTTGAACTTCCAGTAACCAGTGTGAGAGAGTGTGAGAGCGATAACACCAAATTTAACACGCCTGCTCCCCAGTCACACCTGAGACCTTGTAACACTAATGAGTCACAAGACACCGGGGAGGGAAAATGGCTAATTGGGCACAATTTGGACGTTTTCACTTTGAGGTGTACTCACTTTTGTTGCCAGCGGTTTACACATTAATGGCTGTGTGTTGAATTATTTTGAGGGGACAGCAAATTTACACTGTTATACAAGCTGTACACTGACTACTTTACATTGTATCAAAGTGTCATATCTTCAGTGTTGTCCCATGAAAAGATATAATAAAATATTTCCAAAAATGTGAAGGGTGTACGAGTACTCACTTTTGTGAGATACTGTAACAAGTACATAAATCTTCTACGATGAAAATGAACTGCCTTAGCTCTAGAAGAAGGAGATAAGTTTTTCAATATGTTTCTTTTGTGAAAATTCCTAAATGAAAACTTTTCATGCAATTAAAATGCATAAAGTGCTGACAAAATCTGTTTTTTAACTAATTCACAAAAGAAAAAAATCTATTTTATCATATAAAACCTACACTGACTCTATAAAGTTGCATCCTTTGCCAAAAGCGCTGATTTACTGTTAATGCCCTCGTAAAAAATTCTTCCGTCTATGCTGCAATGGCATATTTTGATACAACATTCTTTAATTTTTAAAAAAAAAACTCTGTGTAGCATAACAAAATAATTCAACTGCTTGCTTCTCCTGACAGCTGACAACAGTGTCAGATCTTGCCAAACAACAGCTCCGGGCAGTATTATACAGTGCAGCGCAGAAGGAAGCAGGTATATACGTTTATATATTTTTAACTTATCTAACAAACCCATTGTGTAGACACCCTAGATGCTAGGAACATTTGCTTCTTTCGAGTCTTAAAGGATCCCTCTTTGCCTCTTTCCCTTCTGCAGTCATTTGCATTTCCCTTCTTATCTTTGATAATGACAAATCGAAGTCAAACACGCTTCTTCTTTCCCTGCCCACTCCCTCTCCTTCCTCATTTCTCCCTTTTCCCTCCACAAGCTCCCATCCTTCTATTTCCCCCTTCATCTCCCTCTTTGTTTTTTGCTTCAGAATCAAGCATATCATCGTCCCCAGTCATGCGGCGTTTGGAGGGAAACGTCTTCTCTCTCTGGGCCATTAATGTGCATCATCAAGCAGTCTGTTCCCACAGGATTGAGCAAGTCAGCAGATTTGCTCTGAGAGCACAGGAGAGAGAGGTTTAAGATCTCCAGTCAGGATTCAAAGACAATTCATTATCATGGCTGGGGTGCAGCGGGGCATTGGGGGGAGGGCGGTGGATGTAGCGGTTGTGATTGTGGGCTGGTAGGGGGAAAAAACCGTTCAATAATGTGAGTTTTGACTCTCTTGACTGTGCTGATATGTCAAGGGCATCGCACAAACAAGCCTCCTCACTCACCAAATCCACTGCAAGAAGATGTCTCGGAACATAATCCCTGTGTTTGCTGTGTGAATGCAAGCTTATGTGTTTAGAGTAAGTAGGTACAGAAAGTTTGTTCACTGAGAGTAAAATCAAGCCTTCATGCTAACATTGCATGACAATAATCCCTTCATATGGCAACATTTATTTCCCCTGTATGTCGTTCATGTGAAAGGCAGGTTGATGTTGTTTAGTCATGGATTTCAATCATAATCAGTAGGAGATTTTGTTATTTTTTTAACGAGAGGGATGGGGGAGTCAGCAATTTAGCATAAGGTACAAACAAAAAAATGTAAATTGGGTTCAAAAATAAAGGTGCAAAGATATGATAAAATATGCAATTTAAAAATTTTAAAAGATGCAAATTACATTTTACACAAAATATAAACGTAACCAGCATCCAGATGAGTGCTGCAAATTAACAAGAAAAAAGTTGAACATTTACAGGAAAAAAAGTCACAAATTTATGAGGAAAATGTCACAGGTTTTTGAGGAAAAAGTTGCACCGTGGAGACAGGAGGAGAGGCAGCAGTGCACTAGAAGTTAGCCTATTCCCCTGTTGCTAGCGGAGAATAGCGACGGACAGACTCTTTCTTTTGCCTTGTCGGTCTCCCGGCTTCATTCCATGTGTAAAATCAAGGATTATAAAAGGGCACACAACTACCAAAGACTACAGACTGTGAGCCAGAGACATAAAGGTTGGTAAAGAAAGAAACAGGAAAAATTAAGTTGAGGACAAGGAGAAAAAATTTGAGACTGGCTGTCATTACTGTTGTGTATTGTGTGTTTACATATTTCAGTGTACAGTTAAAGTAAACCCCACAAGCTAGCTGTGTCGCAGGTGTTGTGGTGTTGGGCCGCAATGCTGAAACTGGATGGAGGAACCATTTAGCCTGCTTGTTTCAACAGCTCCGACAAATGCATCTCTGCTCTGGCTGTGAAAATGGTGTTTAGAAAATGGTATGTATATTTAGTTGCAAAATTTAGCACTTAGGCAGCCTGATTGGTTTCTTTCTTGCATGTTTTTTCTTAGTGTATTTAGTCATTTACAGTGATGTGAAAAAGTGTTTGCCCCCTTCCTGATTTCTCATTTTTTTGTATCTTGGCCACATTTAAATGTTTCAGATCATAAAACTAATTTAAATATTAGACAAAGATAACGCAAGTAAACACAAAATGCAGTTTTAAAATGAAGGTGTTTACTATTAAGGGTAAAGAAAAAATCCAAATCTACATGGCCCTGTGTGAAAAAGTGACCCCCCCCCCCCCCGTTAAAACATAAATTAACTGTGGTTTATCACATCTTTGGAAAACTGAGTTCAATTTCTCTAGCCACACCCAGGCCTGATTACTACCATGCCTGTTCTCAATCAAGAAATCACTTAAATAGGACCTGCCTGACAAAGTGAAGTAGACCAAAAGATCCTCAAAAGCTAGACATCATGCTGCGAAACAAATGAGAAACAAAGTAATTGAGATCTGTCAGTCTGGAAAAGGTAATAAAGCCATTTCTAAAGCTTTGGGACTCCAGCGAACCACAGTGAGAGCAATTATCCACAAATGGCGAAAACACGTAAAAGTGGTGAACCTTCCCAGGAGTGGCCAGCCGACCAAAATTACCCCAAGAGCACTGCGACGACTCATCCAAGAGGTCACAAAAGACTCCACAACAACATCCAAAGAACTGCAGGCCTCACTTGCCTCAGTTAAGGTCAGTGTTCATGACTCCACCATAAGAAAGAGACTGGGCAAAAATGTCCTGCATGGCAGAGTTCCAAGACGAAAACCACTGCTGAGCAAAAAGCATATAAAGGCTCCTCTCAGTTTTGCCAGAAAACATCTTGATGATCCCCAGGACTTTGAGGAAAATAGTCTGTGGAATGATGAAACAAACGTTGAACTTTTTGGAAGGTGTGTGTTCTGTTACATCCGGCGTAAAAGTAACACAGCATTTCAGAAAAGGAACATCATACCAACAGTTAAATATGGTGGTGGTAGTATGATGGTCTGGGGCTATTTTGCTGCTTCAGGACCTGGAAGACTTACTGTGGTAAATGGAACCATGAATTCTGCTGTCTGCCAAGAATATTTGGCTATCTGTTCGTGACCTCAAGCTGAAGCACACTTGGGTTCTGCAACAGGACAATGATCCAAAACACACCAGCAAGTCCACTTCTGAATGGCTTAAAAAAAACAAAATGAAGACTTTGGAGTGGCTTCATCAAAGTCCTGACCTGAATCTGAGTGAGATGCTGTGGCATGACCTTAAAAAGGCGGTTAATGCTAGAAAACCCTCCAATGTGGCTGAATTACAACAATTCTGCAAAGATGAGTGGGCCAAAATTCCTCCACAGCGCTGTAAAATACTCATTGCCAGTTATCACAAGCGCTTGATTGCAGTTGTTGCTGCTAAGGGTGGTCCAACCAGTTATTAGGTTTAGGGGGCTATCACTTTTTCATACAAGGCCATGTAGGTTTGGATTTTTTTTTTCCTTAATAATAAACACCTTCATTTAAAAACTGCATTTTGTGTTTACTTGTGTTTTCTTTGTCTAATATTTAAATTTATTTGATGATCTGAAACATTGAAGTGTGACAACCATACAGAAAAATGAGAAATCAGGAAGGTGGCAAACACTTTTTCACACCACTGTATACATTGTATTCTGCTCATTTTATTTTTGTTTACTTTATGGGGGGGGGGTCAGTACCTTTACCTCCCAAACTGACAGCCTCTCTGTCTCTTATCGTCAGGACTTCAGAAAACTTCTGTCGGTGACAATTATTGGCAAAGGGCCACATCCAAAGCACCAAGAGAAAGAGGGAGGGTAATTGCAACTAATCACCAGTACAGACGGCCATCTTAATCGGAGTGCAGAGAGAATCATAAAAGCGTCCAGCTTTATGGATTCAACTGGACTAGGGGAAGCCCTCAGTCCAAGAGCGTCGTCTGCTGCAAAGTTGGATTATGCTAACACGGTGCCAAGCAAGCTGAAGATGCACTTGGAGAGGAACTTTGGCTTCTTCAAACGAGCACTAGACGTGAGCAACAACAATAGCATTTACTGTAGTTAATTCTGTTTTCTTTTCGACAGACTAGTGAAATATGGTGTATTTAATCTTGACATCAGTCTCTTTTCTGATAGGTATGCACATTGTTTAAAGATAGTCATCAGTTTCTTGCACTTTTTTTTTACTTTTATCCAAAGTTTAATCAAGGTTTGCAGGAGATTAAAAGAGCCACTCATTATATGGCCTACGGCTATCATTTTTTGGGTCCCAAACAGCGATATTGCTGTGATTTCTTAATGTTGTTCATCTTTTGTCTGGGACAGCCAAAAATTACATCATGAACAGCTGACTTTAAAAAGGAAATTGCCATGGTTTCATTTTTTAATTCAATTTTTCAAGTAGGAACTTCTTTCTTCAGCAAAACCAGTCATCTCTTCCCTTCCTTTTTTTTCTTCAGCGGCTCCACATTGAGCCATTCAGAAGTCTATCATACTCACCAACCCTATCATTTGAATCATTTTCTTTGACTTTATTACGCTGCCATGCACATCAGCAAAATTTCCCGACATCTCATAATCAACTCATCCACTCCCTCCTATCCGCTGACCAGTGAAGTTGAGAAAGAGGAGGAGGGGGAGCGGGAGTGTGATAAAAGTGCAATAATTGGCCAGTCATGTTGCAATCAGGGGCTCTTCTCTGCTAACTCGCTGGAGAGAGTTCAAATGCCGAGGCCAGTTTTGTCGGGGACACTCAACGTCACACAGCACACACGCCTATATAGCGTGAGCACCCCACAGAAAACTGATGACCAGTGATCATCCATTCTAACAATAGTCTCATCATTCGCCACAGTAGTAGTAGCATGGGGGTGAAGGGTCAGCATGTGGGTCAGTTGTGTGTACTGTCTGTGTGAGAGTGAGACACGAGGGGCGACTGAGTGTGGATGAGGTAATTGTAGAGGCGTGGCTCGGTGTTTCATCACTGACCACATTCGTGCCTATAGAGATGTCAGAGCCGGCTGTGAAGGGGAAGGGAGTGGAGCTGAATCAAGGCCAGCTTATGTAACATGGCTGGGTAGAAGTGTTATATTCTGTCTGACTGGCCCGTGGCTGTTCAAACTGTACTTTCACTGCAAATGACAGTATACAGACAACTCAGATCCACATGAGATGTTGGCAGCATTAGACACTGGGCACCTGTAACTGGTCAAGACACATTTTTGTCAGTTTCATGGTTTACCTGTTGTCTCAGAACACATATGACTGACCACATAGCACCCATGATTGCTTGAGGTGACCCTAGCCAGGTCCCAGACATCCACTGCAAAGCCCTTCCCCTCTGCCCGGCTCCTTGAAGGGCCCAGCAACCTTAGACCGGGCAGGGCACACTCAATCTTTGTTCAATGAGGATCCACTGGACTGCCCTTAGTCTGCATCTTCACACAAGACATAGTATTTGTCTTGGGAGACCCAAGTTGCCCGTGTCAATATAGATGGTGGGGTTACTGGGACACTTAAACCCCTCCACCACAATAAGGTGGCGATCCATGGGATGGGGAGGGGTAGTGGGTGGTTGGGGGGGTGGGGTCACCGCCAGCAGTGGCAGAATTTTCTGTCATTCTCGTGTTGAAAATTACAGAATTTCCTGTTTTAATTCTACAACCCCAATTCCAATGAAGATGGGATGTAAAGTAAAAAAAAAACAAAAACAAAACAAAAACCTGTGATTTCCAAATCCTTTTCAACCTATATTCAGCTGAACACACTACAAAGACAAGATATTCAGTGTTCAAACTGATACTTTGTTTTGTTTTGGGGTTTTTTTTGTAAATTTTCACTCATTTTGATTTTGATGCCTACAGCACGTTCCATGGGACAGGGCCCATGTTTACCACTGTGTTACATCACCTTTCCTTTTACCAACACTCAATAAGTGTTTAGGAGCTAGGGATAAAATTTGGGATAATACCAATGCAGCCTTCAGAAACCCTGATCACCAACAAATTCATTACAGTTTTGTTCATAGCACTTATTTAACACCAAAAAAGCTTTATGCTAAGAAAATAATTACAGACCCCAAGTGTAATCTCTGCTTCCAAAATCCAGTTGACATTTTTATTCACATTTTTTGAGTGCCCTATCCCACATAGCAAGATTGGACTGACCGGTTCTGGCCCAGGCAATGCACTTCCATTTGGCCCATATCCTGCAAGGAATGACGGCCCTTTGGTGGCCCAGATCTGGTTTGACAACCACTCTGGCAAACCAGATCTGGGCCACAAAAGGGTAGTGGGGGGCCCCACTGTGGATGAACAGTGGGCGGCGGAGTTCATCCAGAGCTTTGTGGATGCTGCACTCGCCTCCCATTCTTTCAAGGAGGCGCGGAGGTATGTGGAGTCAGCAGTCGCGATCGTGGAGGCGCACCTCAGCTTACAGAACTTTTTTAGCTACGCTAGCCTCTTGTACTCTGTCTCCACCCTCCTACAAGACCTTCCATTAGCGTCGAGGTCAGAGCAGATGAAGAAACGTCCCCGGACCCCGGCATCTCGCCGGTCTCGTCAAGAGCCTACTCCTCCTCCTCCTCATCCATCATCTGTTCCTGAGCCGGCAAGAGAGCGGCAACTGCCCACGCAGCTGTTCACAAATTGGTGAACCTTGCCCTATCCTTGCTTGTGAACAACTGAGCTTTTTGGGGATGCTCCTTTTAGACCCAATCATGACATTCACCTTTTTCCAATTAACCTGTCCACCTGTGGAATGTCCCAAAAAGGCGTTTTTGAGCATTCCTCAGCTTTCCCAGTCTTTTCTTGCCCCTGCCCCAGCATTTTTGGAATATGTTGCAGGCATCAAATTAAAAAAAAAAAAAATGAGTGAAAATTTAGCAAAAAACAATAAAGTTTATTAGTTTGAACATAAAATATCTTGTCTTTGTAGTGTATTCAATTGAATATAGGTTGAATATAGGTTGAAAAGTGTCATCAACCGAGCCGGTTTGCTCTTCAGGCTCGGTTCTGACCATTCTCTGTGGCTCAGGTTATCTGTGTATTTATGTATTGTGTTGAGTTTCTTGTAGTTTCTATTTTCCTTTGTTTCTTTCCCTACCTGCAGCCACTGCATTCTGGCTGGCAGCTGTGAGGCAGCCTCCTTTGGCCTACACTCGTGTGGGCGCTGTCTGACACTTGCTGGTCTGACCACGCCCCCTCTCTCATGACAGCCAGCTGGTTCCACTCCGGTAATTGCCTTTCCTGCGCTTCGCCCAGGTGCACCCAATCTCCATTACCAGCAATGCTTGTACTTAAGCAGCTCTTTGCCAGTCAAGCATTGCTGGACTATTGTATTGTCAACGTTTGTGTTTTGCCACTGTTCACTGTGGTCTGCCTGCTGCACATCCTGTAGTGTGAGCCTGTAAGTGAACCTTGTTTTCTTTTTGTACGTCTGCCTTGTTTTTGAACTGTTTCTGTTGGCCACTGTACACTGTGGTCTGCCCGCTTCACGCCTGTTGTGTAGCCATTTAGTGTACCCTGTACTGTTTTTTTATGTCATTTTCCTTAATAAATGTGTTTGTGGTGTAACCCACCATTTAAAACCATCATCCTTCTACTTCTCCATTTGTTGCATAAAAGCACACGGGGAGAACGTGACAGAATAGTCCAGCCATAAAAGGATTTAGCGGGTTACACCCACACATGACCTTTTTCTTTTTTGAACTGCCTTTTTCACTCACCTGCCTGTGGGAGTTTTTTCGCATGGATGGGGCAGGCAATCTGGTCGGAGCGAAGAAGAGGTGGAGCCGGGAGGAGGTGGAGCCGGGAGGAGCTGCAGCGCATCTCTGTTATTGAGGATCTGGCAAGAGGGGCTCGGAGATGCAGATCCCGCGAGGATGAGAGGCTGTGCTGGGGTGGAGTGGCAAAACAGCTGAAGATCAGTCCCAGTCTGCGCTACCATCCCCGGGTGATCGCGCTCGATCTTCCCCCGCTACCATCTCTGCCATTGGCTTCCTCCTTGGCGCCTCCGGCACACCGCGTTCACATCTGCAGAAGGAGTGTGACATCCAGGACTCTGACTGTGGAGGAGGAGTGTGCGGCGGCCTTTATCTAGGACTTTATGGACGAGGCCCACGAAGCCCACGGACCGAAGGCAAAACGGAGTAGCCTGGACGCTGCAGTAGGAATTCTGGAAGTGCATCCCGGACTCTGGGATTACCCACAGTACGCAGACCTGCTTTCTTTGGTCTGCACGCTCCAGCGGGCGTGTCCTGGTTCAAGGAGAACGGCGTTCCACGCGGAGCCTAAGCGGGAACGTGTTCCACAGCCTGTAGCCGTTCCCTCTCCCACTTCGCCACTGTCAGCCCGTGCGTCTCCAGCTCCTCAGAAACGGCATTATTCTGTGTCCAAACGCCGGAGGAAGTCCTCCTCTTCAACAGCCACTGCTCCCTCGTCAGCTCAGACCACTCCTGCTGCAGGGTCGTCCTCATGCTCTGTGCTTTCCACCGCTGCAGAGCTCCTGGTCACAGCGACGAATCCTCCTGCTATCGAGAGGCTCTCCAGGTCTTCTCCAGCCACACCCACCTCCGTCGCCATGGAGACGGCTCCTCCGCAATCCTTTTAAATTGCCAAGATCACCATGGACACAGAGAGGGAAGACTGTCTGCATGCTGCAGCTGTCAACATCGAACACCGGGATGACAGGCAAGTGTTTTTTCATTCCGTTCAATTAAATCACAATAAACCTTGTCTGTCTCCCGAGGGAGAGGCCCAGTCTCAGCAGTCTGCTGGGTCCTGTCCTCCAGCTGCAAATTTTGACTTTATTCCTGTTCTCTCCGTGTCTCCTCCATTCTCTACTGAGCGTCCGTCGCACCCAGAACAGAGCCGTCGGACGGTGGAAGAGCCTGTGGCCTCGGAGGATTCTGCTCCGGGGTCAGTACGGAGACATCCCCCTGCAGCCACGCCAGAGGAATCCCCAGTATGGGAGCCATTGCAGGAGGACTGTGGGACTGCAATTACCATCTTGCCAGCTGTGGAGGCAACCGCAGCGGATTGGGAGACAGAGCTGGACCTCCTAGAGGCCGGGCCTGAGTCTTCATCACCAGGATCAACAGAGTCCTGGAGGGAGGAGGAGCTCGAGCTCAGGCAAGTTATCTCTCTTGTTTTTCTTATGTCTGTGTTGGAGAGATCTTGCTTGGCTCTAGGGGAGGAGAGTCAGGTGTAGCCCCCAGCAGAATCTGAACTCCCCACGCCGAGCTCTGCTGCTGCCAGTGATCCTAACCACCTTTCTCCCTCTGTTGTCCCTGAGCTTCCTCTTAGGGATGCCGGAGAGGATCCAGCATCACCAGCGGTCTCTGTGGGTCTGGTCTCTCCGTCTAATGACGTCGCGGGTTCTGCTCCCCTGCTGCCTGTGGCCGTCGTGTGGGTCCCTCCGCAGGCTGAGACTCCGTGGGTGCGGCGTTCTGGTCTGGGACCCTCGTGTGGGCTGCGCCCCAGTGTGAGGCCGACGTGGGTGCTGCGCTCCTGCATGGACCCATCATGGGCGCCACGCTCAAGCCCGGGGTCCACCGAGGGTGCAGCGTTGGCCCGGTTGGGGTCCACTGAGGGTGCGGCATTGGCCTGGTCGGGGTCCACCGAGGGTGCAGTGTTGGCCCGGTCAGGGTCCACCGTGGGTGCAGCATTGGTCCGGTTGGAGTCCACCGCGGGTGCTGCAGAGCTCCAGCCGGAGTCCACCGAGGGTGCAGCTGTGTTCCAAGCTGGGACCACCGAAAGTGCTGCTGGTCAGCCTGAGGATGTCGGGGCCTCCACTCCTCAGCCTGATGCTGTCATGGCTTCCTCCTCCTCCCTGTCTGATGCCGTGGGGGTTCCCTTCCTATGGTCCGGTCAACCACCAGTGAGCCTCCCGGTGGGCTGGCCGCTTCCTGCTCCACCCCTCCGGTCCTGGTGGCTCAACAGCGCCGGCCGACTGCCGGAAGAACTGAGTCTCTGGGCTAGGTGGCCCCTTTTTCCAGCAGGCCACTGGACTCTGTTTGCCGGACTGTCTGCTAGGCCTGGGACTCTGGGCGGCCTCCTGAGCCTCCACGCCTTTGGACTTGGGGGGTTAACTGTGTTTTCTGTTGTGGGCCCTAGGCGGGATTGTTTTGTTCCCTCCGGACCTGTTCCCCCCACCTCCCACCCTGGGTTGATTATTGTTGTTGTTCCTGCTGGGGTGGGGGGTGGGGCAGGGTCCTTTTCCCTTCCTTGTGATGTTGCCGTGGGTGTCTGGAACCCACCCCTTGAGGGGGGAGCTCTGTCATGAAACGAGCTGGTTTGCTCTTCAGGCTCGGTTCTGAGCGTTCTCTGTGGCTCAGGTTATCTGTGTATTTATGTATTGTGTTGACTTTCTTGTAGTTTCTATTTTCCTTTGTTTTTTCCCCTACCTGTAGCCATTGCGTTCTGGCCGGCAGCTGTGAGGCAGCCTCCTTTGGCCTATACTCGTTTGGGCGCTGCTTGACACTTGCCGGTTCGACCACGCCCCCTCTCTCATGACAGCCAGCTGGTTCCACTTCGGTAATTGCCTCCGTGCGCTGGCTAAAAGCGCATGGGAAGAACGTGACAGAAAAGTTTAAGTTTAAGTTACCAGAGTGGCGGCCTATAGAATCAGAATCAGAATCAGAATCAGAATCAGATTTATTGCCATTGTTCATGTAGTACACAAACTAGGAATTTGTCTCGGTGCAATGCTGCAACATTAAAACATGATAAGATAAAGAGATAAACTAAAAAAAAACTTAAAGACTAAGACCATGCAATAAGTGTAGAATAATAAGTAATAATAATAATAATAATAATAATAATAATAATAATGAGTAATACTAGTCACAGCAGTTTTAAATAAATTAGCAAGTAGCAGATGATGTGCAGTCGATAATGCAACAGAAAAACAGTGATGAATGACATG
Organism: Pholidichthys leucotaenia; assembly: GCA_020510985.1. Taxonomy (NCBI): domain Eukaryota; kingdom Metazoa; phylum Chordata; class Actinopteri; order Cichliformes; family Pholidichthyidae; genus Pholidichthys; species Pholidichthys leucotaenia. The sequence continues at coordinate 345,678,753 of CM035844.1, read as the reverse complement.
AGTCTGGTTGAGCTGCTGTATATAGTGCACGAGAGTCAATAAGTCACTTAATGTTCAGCAGTCTGATGGCAGAGGGGAAAAAGCTGTTCATGTGCTGGGAGGTTTTAGTCTGAATGGACCGAAGTCTTCTACCTGAGGGGAGGGTGGCAAACAGTACGTGACCAGGGTGTGAAGGATCGGCCATGATCCGGCCTGCACGCCTCCGGGTCCTGGAGATGTACAGATCCTGGAGAGATGGGAGCTTGCAGCCGATCACCTTCTCAGCAGTGCGCACGACGCGCTGCAGCCTTAGTTTGTCCCTGGCAGTAGCTCCTGCGTACCACACGGTTATGGAGGAGGTGAGGATGGACTCAATGATGGCCGTGTAGAACTGCACTAACATCTTGGTGGGTAGCTTGAGCTTCCTCAGCTGCCGCAGAAAGAACATCCTCTGCTGGACCTTTTTGATGAGGGAGCTGATGGTTGGCTCCCACTTGAGGTCCTGGGTGATGGTGGTGCCCAAGAAGCGGAAGGAATCTGCAATGGTGATGGGAGAGCCTGTGATGGTGAGGGGGGGCAGGGGGGTTGTGACTTTCCTGAAGTCCACAATCATCTCCGCTGTCTTCAGAGCGTTCAGCTGCAGGTTGTTGTGGCTGCACCAGGACACCAGCTGGGCCACCTCTCTCCTGTAGACGGACTCATCGCCGTTGGAGATGAGCCCGATGAGGGTGGTGTCGTCCGCAAACTTGATCAGCTTAACAGACTGGTGGGTGGAGGTGCAGGAGTTGGTATAAAGGGAGAAGAGTAGGGGGGAAAGTACACAGCCCTGGGGTGATCCGATGCTGATGCTAACAGAGTCTGAGACAGACTTCCCCAGCCGCACATGCTGCCTCCAGTCCGTCAGGAAGTCGGTGATCCACCTGCAGAGGGAGTTAGGCACGCCGAGCAGGGACAACTTGTCCTGGAGCAGAGCGGGGCGGATGGTGTTGAATGCAGAGCTGAAGTCCACAAACAGGATCCTGGCGTAGGTTCCCGGGGAGTCCAGGTGCTGCAGGATGGAGTGGAGGGCCAGGTTGACTGTGTCATCCACAGACCTGTTGGCACGGTAGGCAAACTGCAGCGGGTCCAGGAGGGGAGTGGTGATGGACTTGAGGTGGGACAGGACCAGGCGCTCAAAGGACTTCATGACTACAGAGGTCAGCGCTACAGGTCTGTAGTCGTTAAGTCCAGTAATCTGTGGCTTCTTGGGGACAGGGATGATGGTGGAGGATTTGAGGCAGGTCAGCACGTGGCATTGCTTAAGGGAGGTGTTAAAAATGTCTGTGAAGACAGGAGCCAGCTCTTTCGCACAGTGTCTCAGGGTGGAGGGAGACACGCCGTCCGGACCGGGGGCCTTGCGTGGTAGAGCACGTGGTAGAACCTCTATAGGTAGAGCATCCGCCCCACAACCAGGAGATTGGGGTTCAAGTCCCAGCCGGATCATGCCAAAGACCATATAAAAGTGGAACTTCCTGCTGTCCACCTTGGTGCTCAGCAAAAATGGAACAGAAGAGGAAAATTTTGGCGGCAGTGGTTCAGGAGGTAGAGCGGGTTGTCCAATAACCAGAGCGTTGGTGGTTTGAATCCCACTCTCTCTAGCCATCCTAGCATTGTGTCCCTCAGTAAGGCACTTTACCCACTTTGCCTCCAGTGTCCATGACACTGGGTAAGAATTTGCATAAATGTTCGGTAGTGGTCAGAGAGGCCGTTGGCAGCCATGTTTCTGTCAGTCTGCCCCAGGGCAGCTGTGGCTACAGTAGTAGCTTACCACTACCATTGTCTGTTTGAATGAATAATAGATTTTCATTGTAAAGCACTTTGGGTTTCTTGAAAAGCGCTATATAAATGCAAACCATTATTAAATTTAAGTTTATTTATTCATAAAAGGGACAGTGCATATTAATGAACATAAGATGTAAATATGCAGCATACAAGATTATAGCTGAAGCTAATTTCCATCTTGTGTCCCCTGGCCAGCCAATGCCAGCCACATAAAACAGATAACACAACACAACAATGACAAACAACACAACAATAATAACAATAGCAGTAAGACTGCTCACTGATAGAAAGAGAGAAACAAACAAACTGAACAAACTGATTAAGAAAGCTAGCTCTGTCCTGGGGCAACGCCTTGATCCGATGGAGGAGATAGGAGAGAGAAGGATGGTGGCTAAACTGTCATCTCTGCTGGAGTCCGAGTTCCACCCTATGCAGGACATACTGGATGCACTGAGGAGCTCATTTAGCAGCAGACTACATCATCCCAGGTGCACAACCGAGAGGTTTCGTAGGTCCTTCCTACCAACGGCTGTCAGACTGTACAACCTAAGCAGGGCTGCTCGCAGAGATAGCAAAAAGACGTAACAAACTAATAGTTTTTTGAATGCAAAAGATGCAATAGACTTACACAATGGTCCTCTCCGGCATACAACTAGGAACATACCGGTCGCTATGGAGGGTGAGAATATGTATGGGCACATAATCATACCATGTAGGATAACTAAATAGACGGTTATGCTGTTTCATCCCACCTAGCAACAATGCTCTGCACTGTGTGTGTTTATATATTTACATATTTATTCCATCTAGCTACAATGCTCTGCACTGGGTGTGTTTATATTTATATATCTATATATTTATTCCATCTAGCTACAATGCTCAGCACTGGGTGTGTTTATATTTATATATCTATATATTTATTCCATCTAGCTACAATGCTCCGCACTGTGTTTTTATATATCTACATATTATTCCATCTAGCTACATTGCTCCGCACTGTGTGTGTTTATATACTTGCATATTTATTCCACCTAGCTGCAATGCTCCGTACTGTGGGTGTTTATATATTCATATATTCATTCCATCCAGCTACAATGCTCTGCACTGTGTGTCTGTGTGTGTGTGTGTGTGTATATATATATTTTATAGTAATATGTACATATGTATATTAGCTGCTCTTGCTTGCTTGTTTTTTTTTTTTTGCCTTCTGATTGTTGCTCTGAGTGTTGCTATCCCTGTGCTGTTGCAATCCTGGAATTTCCCCGTTGTGGGACTAATAAAGGCTTATCTTATCTTATCTTATCTTATGAGTGCTGCTCACTCTGTATTTGATGTATTCATTCGGGGGGTGGGGGGTGGGGGGGGCAGACCATGTAGGATTTTATACAGTGGTGTGAGAAAGTGTTTGCCCCTTCCTGATTTAGGGTAATTTTGGTTGGCTGCCCACTCCTGGGACGGTTTACCACTGTTCCATGTTTTTGCCATTTGTGGATAATGGCTCTCAATGCGGTTTGCTGGAGTCCCAAAGCTTTAGAAATGGCTTTAGAACCTTTACCAGACTGATAGATCTCAATTACTTTGTTTCTCATTTGTTCCTGAATTTCTTTGGGTCACAGCATGATGTCTAGCTTTTGAAGCTCTTTTGATCTACTTCACTTTGTCAGGCAGATCCTATTTAAGTGATTTCTTGATTGAGAACAGGTGTGGTAGTAATCAGGCCTGGGTTTGGCTAGAGAAACTGAACTCAGCTTTCCAAAGATGTGATAAACCACAGTTAATGTATGTTTTAACATGGGGCGGGGGGGGGGCAATATTGTTTTCACACAGGGCTATGTAGGTTTGGATTTTTTTTACTCTTAATAATAAACACCTTTATTTAAAAACTGCATTTTGTGTTTACTTGTGTTGTCTTTGCCTAATTTTTAAATTTGTTTGATGATCTGAAACATTTGCAGTTGTGTGAAAAAGTGTTTGCCCCCTTCCTGATTCCTCATTTTTTTTGTATATTTGTCACACTTAAATGTTTCAGATCATCAAATTTAAATATTAGACAAAGATAACACAAGAAAACACAAAATGCAGTTTTTAAAAGAAGGTGTTTATTATTAAGGGTAAAAAAAAATCCAATCTTACATAGCCCTGTGTGAAAAAGTGATTGTCCCCCCACTCTCGTTAAAACATAAATTAACTGTGTTTTATCACATCTTTGGAAAGCTGAGTTCAATTTCTCTAGCCACACCCAGGCCTGATTACTGCCACACCTGTTCTCAATCAAGAAATTACTTAAATAGGACCTGCCTGACAAAGAGAAGTAGACCAAAAAATCCTCAAAAGTTAGACATCATGCTGCGATCCAAAGAAATTCAGGACTAAAAAAGAAACAAAGTAACTGAGATCTGTCTAGAAAAGGTTATAAGATAAGATAAGATAAGATAAGCCTTTATTAGTCCCACAACGGGGAAATTCCAGGATTGCAACAGCACAGGGATAGCAACACTCAGAGCAACAATCAGAAGGCAAGAAAAAAAAAAAAAAAAAAAAAAAAAAAAACAAGCAAGCAAGAGCAGCTAATATACATATATTATACAATTATACAATTATTACACAATTATAAAGCCATTTCTAAAGCTTTGGGACTCCAGTGAACCACAGTGGTGGCCAGCCGACCAAAATGACCCCAAATCAGGAAGGGGGCAAACACTTCTTCACACCACTGTATAAAATCCTACATGGTCTGGCTCCATCCCCCACCCCACCCCCACTTCTGAATGGCTTAAGAAAAACAAAATGAAGACTTTGGAGTGGCCTAGTCAAACTCCTGACCTGAATCCAATTGAGATGCTGTGGCATGATCTTAAAAAGGCGGTTCATGCTCAAAAACCTTCTAATGTGGCTGAATTACAACAATTCTGCAAAGATGAGTGGGCCAAAATTCCTCCACAGCACTGTAAAAGACTCATTGCCAGTTATTGCAAACGGTAGATTGCAGTTGTTGCTGCTAAGGGTGGCGCAACCAGTTATTAGGTTGGGCCACCCTTATTATTGTAGTTATTATTGGCCTTTTTCACACAAGGCCATGTAGGTTTGAATTTTTTTCCCCCTTAATAATAGACACCTTCATTTAAAAACTGAATTTTGTGTTTACTTGTGTTATCTTTGTCTAATATCTAAATGTGTTTGATGATCTGAAACATTTAAGTGTGACAAACATACAAAACAAATGAGAAATCAGGACGGGGCAAACACTTTTTCACATCACTGTACATCGAGCAGGCAGTTTTAAATTTTTTTAAATTCTCAAAGGTCAGGAGGTTGTACCTAGGTAGAATATTGCAGTGGTGGTATGTGAGAGGCTTTTTATCTCACGTGTTCAGAGCATTTTTATAAAGTGATTCAATTGGTTTGAGGGTTGCCACCTCTGCCAATGAGTGTAAAAACATTGTGGCAGCTCTGTCTATAAGTGACCTCCTAATTTGTCTGAAGTTGTGAATGTTAAATTTTAATGTTTTAGTGACCATTTTGATATGGCTCTTGAATGAGAGTGTAGAGTCCAGAGTCACACCCAGGTATTTGAATTCTCTGACAACATTTAGTTCTTCTCCTCCTATGTAAATGCTGACAATGTGTAATAGTAGTAGGGCGTTTTGAAAAAAAAAACAAAAAAAACAAAAACATACATAAAGTTTTATTTACATTCAGAGAGAGACAGGACTTGGTGAGCCTGTGCTGAACATGCGTCAGAGCTGATGAGAGTGCAGCCACAGTTTCTTCAGGATTTTTTGCTGTAAAAATAATGGCATCAGCCACATACAGCCGAGCATTAACATCTTTACAGACATCTGGGAGATCATTTATGTAAAGTGAGAATAGGATAGGTCCCAGTATGGATCCTTGAGGGACCCCCACTGGGCAATCTAAATAAGGGGATCTGATAATGTCAACCACCATACATTGTTTCCTACTGCATAGGTATGATTTGATCCACATTATAGCCTCATGAGAAAAATCAAAATTTGGTAATTTAGAGAGCAATACTTTGTGGTTTACCGCATCAAAAGCCCCTTTTAAGTCTAAAAATACAGCTCCAACATAACTACTGTTATCCAACGAATGCTTAACTTTTTCTACAAACAGGGCTAGTGCTGTCTCAGTTGAGTGGTGCTCACAGAAGCCGAATTGCATGGGATGTAAAGGTGTTGAGCTATTGTTGAGATGATCAATTAATTGTTGAGCCACCCATTTTTCTATAACTTTGGAGATAATCGGTAAAATGCTGATTGGTCTGTAATTACTCATAGTGGTTCTAATGCCTGACTTGACAACTGGGGTAACTGTTGCCAGCTTCCAAGTCACAAGGACATTACAGTGTTTTATTGATAAGTTAATTAAATGCATGATTGGGTGAATCAAGGTGTCCTTGTGGGTTTTTAAAAAAACTGGCATCCAAGCCATTAATGTCCTTAGCTCTGGAATGGTTCAAGGAGCTGATGATGCTGCCTACCTCAGTTTCAGATACAGTATTTGGTCTATGTTGAAAGCTGGCTGACTATTATTTACTGGATTGGAGATGCAGTCAGGAGGAGCAAAATGTTTGCATATATCTTCTACAGATTTTATAAAGAATGTGTTTAGCTCTGTGGCCAGAATCGTAGAGTCTTTCGTCAGCTGGTTATTAATATTTAGTTCTAAGTTTTTGGAGTCATGTTTATTTTGTCTACCAGTTAATTTATTAATATTTTGCCAGATCTTTTTCCCATTCCCGTTTGAACTCTCAGTGATATTAATGAAAAAGTTAGCTTTGGCCCTACACAGCTCTGAAGTAACTTTGTTCCTTGCTGATGTGAAGTTTTGCCTATTTAATTAACCCAGATTTGGCAAATTTTTTAAGTAGTTGGTCCCTCATTTTCATTAATTTAAGACAATCAGAGGTGAGCCATGGAAGAGAAATATTTTTTCTTTTTCTATGGCTCCCTTTCTTGGAGAAGGACAGACTCACCTCTTTAATATTACTGATTAGTTTCTCACTGCAGAGATCAGTGTCCTCACAGGAGAGTACATTATCCCAGTCTATTTCATTTAAATTTTAAATGATTGTATTTTGGTTTTATTTACATTTTACTCAATGTCCCAACTTCACCAGAATTGGGGTTATGACACCATCGACATGTGAGCCCAGCGTTAGCCCGAAAGGCTAAATCTTCCAATATGGAATGTCACAAACCAAAAACCAAACATCAATGAGAATGTGCATTGGCACATACAGTGTAAAGGTAAACTTGCTCATGCTTGATGTGAGGAAATTTCAGTAAGCAGGGGCCCAGAATTGATTTATTTTACTACACAGTGTACACTAGAAAGACAGCACAGACATAACATTAAAGTACGGGCTGCCAATACTGAAAATATGAGTCAAAACAGCATCTTAGAGCCAACACTACACAAAATAAACACACCGATAATCAGAAAAGACCTAACCTGCTCCCCTTGTTTAGCTACATTTAAGTCTAATTTAATTACACCTCTTCATAAATGGCAGTGTTTGTTTTTTAGCCAAGTCCTGTACGCTGTGAAATGAATAATCTGACTACCATGCTCCCTTAGCAGTAACTGTGCAAACCCTAGTGTGTGACAGCTCACTATGAAGGTGCAAATATTTGAGCAACACTGAAAAGGAACCATGTTGACTTAGTACAGCTGTTTAACACAGAAGAAAACACTCACAGGAAGCTGACATTTAAATAGGGGCCACCAGAGGCATCCCAGCGTGAATTCTCAAGCTACGATGTTCTTTATTTCATAGTCTGATCTCACTCTGAAAAGACTCATGCATGCTTTTGTTTCTCTCTAACTCCAGCTAATGGATACAGATGCTAACGAGCAGAATCATTGATGGGTTTCTGCACCTTTACCCACGCTAGAGATTATTCAGAAGGGGCCAATTCTTTCAGACACACCCACCTCTTTAAACACTGAAATGCTACTCATTTGTCTATGAGGTGTCCACGAGTGCATCTGGCAAGTCCTTACATAGCTGTTTGATATGTGAAATCAAAGTAAAATTAAATAACACCTGGCCCACAACAAAAGATTTTTAAAAATTTTAACAGGTTTTGAAAATGTAGGATTAAAAAAAATCACAGTTTCAGGGATATAGGACTGCATTTATATAGCACTTTTCCCTAATCTGAATCTATTATATACATTTTAAACTTAATTTCAACTAATTTCAACTATATAAATAATACAAAACAGCAGGATTTCATTCTTTTGTCAACTGAAGTAAATTCAAGTACAGAATTAGATAACACTACAATTTGAGTTCTAGTTCTGGGGGGAAATAACCTGGGGGGAGTTGCCCAAGGGGAATGGAGGATTTCCCAGAGCAGAGTGGTCTGGGGGGTAATGGACCTTATATCGACTCACACACACTTCAGACTCTCTCACATGTATTTTGGAGGGTCAACTTTTGTCCATTTTTGGTGCCTGACATTACTTAAAAAAAAATGCTCATTTTTAAAAGCGATTTTTTTTACCCCAAAAAAGCCGAAATGTGGGAAATAAGTAGGGCTGAGCGATTAACCGAAGGGAAAAAAAAACAACGTAATCTTGCTCATGTTGGTTTTTTCATTTTTTTTCCCCCTCTCCCTGTGGTGTGCATTTGTATATGAGAGCTTTCATGTACTGCCCGTTTAAAACGTGTCGAGCATGCAGGGTAACTTGACTCCGCAACCCAGAAGCAGCGCAGTCATATTAAACCTCCCTGTTCGGAAGCAGCAGAACCCAGCAGAGAAATTAAAGAGGCTTGTCCACGGTGTTCATCCACGTAGTACTATTACATCACAATTGACTCTTTATTTGATCTAAAGACGCCAAGAAAAACTGAAATAAGTGCACGGAAACTAGCATGGGAATGTGCCAAACCTAATAAGCCCATCAGCATAATATGGCTTATCCCCGATATGTCACGATCTGAGCACCAGGGGATTTCACTGTTCTTTGTTTCTTTGCTTTTTTGTTTTTCCTTATTTGTATAATATTGTGTTTTAGAGTTCTTTGCCTTGGTGTTATTTCTAGTTTGTTTTCCCATGTTCAGTATTGTTTCTTTATATCATTTATTTTTCCTGGTTACGTTCAGTGTAATTTTGTTATTTTCAGATTTGGGTTTAGTTGTCCTTATTTGTTTTCACTTTATTTTTGCCATCTTATTATATTTTTATTCTGTTGTATTGTCCGTCTGGTTGACAGTTGTAAGTAGCACTTCCAGGTTTCTGCTCCGTGTGGGCGGTGTCCTGTCAGCTGTCAGCCCGTTCTCTTCCCTCTTATTGCTCACAGCTGACTGTCATTTTCTCCCCAGCCCGCTGATGTGATTCACACCGGTTACTCTTTGTGTTAATGGTTGTGATCCTATTTAAGGGCTGTTATTTTCATTTTCCTTTGCTGCAGTTTGGGTTTCTCCTCCTTCGTCTCCACCAGAGCCCAGCCCTTGCTCTGGTGCACTTTATCCCTAAGTTTGCTCCTTTGTTTGAATTTTGTATTAGAGCACTGTTTTGGACTTTGTGTTTGTTGTTTTCAATAAATCTCACAAACTGCAGTCCAGCGTGTGGGTCTCTCCTCTCTGCCCCGAAGGGCATTCATGACACATGTCATGGATTACTTTCTGTCTTGGATCCATTTGCTCCATTTGTGTGGTGTCCTTCATGGTTTGTACTTTTAATTATTTGTGTATTTGGCTTCTCAGTTCATTACTTCCATTTTTAAATTTTTTTTTCTAGTGCTTTCGGGCCACTGCGCCTCAGTTTATTGTCTATTATTTCAGTACTCAGCCCACTTTTCCCGATATTTGCCTCGGTCCACTTGGTGAAATTCATATAACATTTAGTAGAAAAGCCTTTGTTGGTTCCAGATGCCTCCTGTATGGATAAACTAGGCACAGGCATTGCTCAGGAGTGATTTTTGCCCATTCTTCCACACAAACTGTCTTCAAATCTTGAAGGTTCAGTGGGTGTCTTCTATGAACTCTGATCTTCAGTTTGTTCCATAGATTTTCAATTGGATTCAGCTCAGGTGACTGACTGGGCCATTCTAGCAGCTTTATTTTCCTTCTCTGGAACCAGTTGAGAGTTTCCTTGGCTGTGTACTTGAGATCACTATCTTGCTGAAATGTCCAACCTTGTTTCATCTTCAGCATCTTGGCAGATGACAGGTTCTCAAGGATGTCTCTGTAGATTTGTCCATTCATCTTTCCTTCAATTATATGAACTCTGCCTATCCCATGTGCTGAAAAACACCCCCACACCATGATGCTCCCACCTCCAAACTTCACTGCTGGTATGGTGTTTTGAGCTGATGTGCAATACCATTTCTCCTCCAAACATGCTGTGTGTTGTGGCATCCAAAAAGTTCAATTTTGGTCTCTATCTGACCAGACTATACTCTTCCAGAATTTTCCTGGCTTGCCCAAATGTTGTGCAGCAAACTTTAAACAAGCTTGAATATGCTTTTTCTTCAGCAATGGAGTCTTGCGAGGTGAGTGGGCATAGAGCCCATGTCAGTTGAGTGCATTACTTATTGTTTTGTACCTGCTAACTCCAGGTCTTTCTGGAGCTCTCCACGAATGGTCTTTGGCTCTTGGATAAGTCTTCTGATAATTCCATTGACTCTGTCAGAAATCTTGCGAGGAGCTCCTGGTTGTGGCCGTTTTGTGGTAAAATGATGTTCTTTCCATTTCCCAATGATGGCTCCAACAGTGCTCACTGGAACATTCAGCAGTTTAGAAATGCGCCTGTAACCAATGCCATCATTATGTTTTGCAACAATAAGGTTGCAAAGGTCTAGAGAGAGCTCACCGCGGCACCCCCCCTCGCTACAGAAGAGTAGCGGGGGGGGGGGTGCGTTCACAGTCCGGACGCGGCGCACAAACCATGTACCGCGGCGCACGGACTTCGGACTTCGTGCGCCACACAGTTGTAATTTACTGATTGGTCAAAAGTCATTTTTGATTACAATTTTCAGGGATAAAGAATAATTTAGCTTATAACACTTACCTGTTCACAGCAGCGTAGCTGGCGAACTTCTCTTCCTCATTGTCAGACGAACATGAAGCTGGTCCGCTTATTACGGACTCGTGGTTCTGGTCTCGTGACCCGGTCAAAACATAATTCCATTATTGCGGTTTTGCGCTTCCATGATTGCGGTTTTGGCGAACGATTTTTCAAAACAAATAACAGTAGTAAGAAAAAAAGACTGGCGAACGCGTGTGTGTCACCCAGCCTTCGTCGTCGGCCTCCGTCGGTCTATGATGACCATGGAAGAGAATCCTAAACGTCTATTCTGCTGGAATAAAAAAAAAAAGGCACCACCTGTGGCTGAACAGGCCGATGCGCGAATGGCAGTCCATGTCACACAGGACGCACTTGTGAGTGGTCTCCGTGCTGCTGGGTCTGTGGCGGTTCTTCCTGTGGGTCCTTTTTTCATCTGCTGCAGCAGTCTCTCTTCACCCAGCCTTACACAAAACAGCTTTCGAACTTCTGTGCTTCAATTGGCTCGCTGCATTCGCAGCGTTGGTAGGCAGGTCCTTCTTGCTAGGTTTTCAGTCATTGGTTCTTCAAGGTTTCAGAAACCCAATTCAAGGCTCTTATTAGTCGAATGAGAGGTCAATCATATCTAATTTGTTCGCGGCTGTGTCTGTAGTGAAAGAACGGAAATGCAGCTTTTTTTTTCAGTGCGCTCTTGGACGCAGTGCCCTCGTGCGCTCTCGTGTGCTCTCGTGCACCCTCGTGCGCTCTAGGATGCAGAGACGTGCCCGTCCACAGTACACCGGAGTGCAAGAGGTTGATGATGAGCCTGGTCAGTGAGCTATAAGGGAGAAGAAGAAAAGAGGGGAAAAAAACCCAAACAAGAACCCCAAAACTGACATGAAAGATTTAAATAACCAAATTGCCCACACCTAGACATATGTGGAACTAGCGACTGAATTCCGGGTAAACTCGTAAAATCTGTCACAGACAAACATACCATTAGGGTAAAGAAAATGACAGACAATGCTTCCATCTTCCATCAACCTGATTTGTAATTATTATCATTTTGAGTGCGCGTTTGTCTGTCCTTATGAATTCCCCCTCAAAGAAAACCAACAAGATGTCTGACCATAAGGATCCAACATCTTTATCATCTTCCGAGCGGATTGCATCACTCAGAACACCCCTCACACCACAGAAAAATCTTACAAGATAATCAATAGAGCCATTGAGATGATTGGGACTTTCCTCATGACCATCGGAACGTCACATTGCAGCTTATTCTTCTTTTTCTAAATCTATATACAGTAATATTCATAAGGATACCTACATGCACTCCTATTGATTTATTTCTTGATTTAGTCCCTTTAAGACTTTTCATAACCAAAGAAGCCTCATTCCATACATCTTGTTGCATCAACATACCGTAAGGAATCTCTGGCAGCTTGGAACCTGAGAACTGCAGTGTAGCGGCTATTTCCTGTCATTTAAAAATGTGATGTGTGCAGCACGTATGAGTGTGTGCGTGGGCTACAACAGCATCCTCCAGTTTGTGACAACTCCCCTGGCCAGAGTGTGTTCCTGTTAAAACCCATCTGTGAATTCACACGGCTTATTCAGTGTGATCAAAGGGCAGACCTGCTGCTATTTCCCTCCCACTCCTCTCACCGTCTCCATCTATGTCGCTCTCTTAAAAATATTCTGGGCATCGCTGACTGGCAGATAAATTCCCTTCAATCCTTTAGGCTTTCATTAGCACTAATACAGTATGTTAGTAATAATGTTGATATTAGGTCTTGACTGATGCAGTTGTTTGAAGGTTAAAATAGGCTGAATACAGCAAGTTATAATATAATATAATGCACATTATTCTGTCGTGGGTTTTTTTAGCTACTGTTCATAGTCAAGGTTTGGATGGGTTCCATGCAATGTAATGTGCATGTGATCTGAAAATGAAAGTCATAAATTACCCCGCGTCATGCAGTAAATCAAACAGACAACACATAGCTTGTATCTGTAGGGCATGACTTAATGATTCAATTGTTGCTTTTCTGTTTTCTCAATCCATCATTTTCTCATTGGCAAAAATGCCTTGGAAAAAATGTTCATCAGCTTATTGAATTTAAACATCAAAATGTTTCTAAGCAGCCTTCTCTTTCCTTTGGACCACAATTAAGTCAAATATTTTCCCAGTCCACAGTCAAAGAAATGTTTTGTTTTGGGGTTGTTAAATGACGCACGGTTAAATAAACATATACAGACTGCAGTTCCTCGAGTGGCCACTTGAGGGTTGCTGCAAAAAGTGAGTAATTTCTGATAAACTTCCATGTTAATACTGGTCAAAAATACAACTCAAATAAATGAGTTTACAGGCTAGTACAATAATTATCTTTGTTGTCTTGTTTGCATTTAGAGTAAATGTATGGGAGGGTGCATTTTAAGTCTTTTTTTTTTCTTCTTTCGACCATTACCTTTCAGGCTCATAGCATATCAACGCCTGGTATCGTGATCATCCACATATTGATTTGGCATGGATTTGTGCACCAGATGCAACCCTCCACATTTATTATGGCTTGGGGACCGGCACACGAGGTACACTGGCTTGTACTCCCCCCATGACTGGGTAACTATAACTTTCTTTCCTTCATTCTTTTATGCTAAGCACCAAGCTAGAAGGCGGATACTGTCATTGGAATGACCCGCCCGGGGTTTGAATCTATGACCTCCTGGTTGCGGGGCACATGCTCTACCTCTAGGTCACCACTCCAGTCAGTGGAATGCAATTTTAATTAACCCACTGATTTATAGTTTGTAGAGGTTAAAACCTGATGAATTTTTGATACAATTATCTGAAAAATAACATGGCTAGCTACACTCAATTTACACAACAAGCTCAACCCCAATTCCGGTGAAGTTGGAATGTTGTGTAAAATGTATGTAAATTATGATTCAAAAATCCTTTTCAGCCTAAATTCAACTGAATATACTGTATTACAAACACAAGATATTCAATGTTCAAACTGATTTTTTTTTTCAAATTTCCACTCATTTTGAATTTAATGCCTGCAACACGTTCCAAAAAAGCTGAGACAGGGGCAAAGGGCATGTTTACCAGTGTTACTTCAGCTTTCCTTTTAACAACACTCAATAAGCATTTAGGAACTGAGGATACTAATTGTTGAACCTTTGTAGGTGGAATTCTTTCCCATTCTTGCTTGATGTAGGACTTCAGCCGCTCAACAGTCTGGGGTCTCCGTTGTCATATTTTGCGCTTCATAATGCACCACACATTTTCAGTGAGAGACAGGTCGGGACTGCAGGTAGGCCAGTCAAGTACCTGCACACTTTTACTACAAAGCCATGCTGTTGTAAGATGTGCAGAATGTGGCTTGGCATTGTCTTCCTGAAATAAGCAGGGATGTTCCTGAAAAAGACATTGCTTGGATGGCAGCATATGTTGCTCCAAAACCTAATGTATCGTTCAGCCTTAATTGTGCCTTCACAGATGTGCAAGTTACCCATGCCATGGGCACTAACACACCCCCATACCACCAGAGATGCTGACTTTTGAACTTTGTGCTGATAACAATCTGGATGGTCCTTTTCTTCTTTAGCCCGGAGGACACAATATCCATAATTTCCAGAAACAATTTGAAATGTGGACTCCTCAGACCACAGCACACTTTTCCACGTTGTGTCAGTCCATCTCAAATAAGCTTGGGCCCAGAGCAACTAGTGGCATTTCTGGGTGTTGCTGATATATGGGTTTTGCTTTGCATGGAAAACTTTTAACATGGACTTGTAGATGTAGTGACGAACTGTGTTCAGTGCAACTGGTTTTCTGAAGTGTTCCTGAGCCCACGTGGTAATATCCTTTACATAATGATGTCAGTTTTAAATGCAGTGCTTTTATTCTGGGTGTGTAAAAGGCTGTTCAGCATCCCTCCGAGGGGACAACGTTTGCATTCTGTAGACTGCATTTGCGTACTATATTCAGAGTTATTTTTGAGTCACTGCAGCTACCGTTTAGCAATCGTGTTTTGCGCATGCATAGTAAAAATTATCTGTAGTTCACATGTCCGTACTGTCGGCGGCGGCCAAGAACCAGCCAATCGTTTTAACAGCTGCAATCGAAACACAGAAGAAGAGCTCGGTGGTGGAGGCTTTTTGTTTTAAACTTTTAGTACTCTGTGGATTAAACGTGGCTGAAACAATTTTCCCCAGCCCCAAACCACACCTGTGGCAGCTGCTGTCACAAGCTATGGAGAAACACAAAGCAACGAAACAGGTAGGAATATAATTTATGAGTCACTTCACAGAAGAAGAATGCACAGCATTTATTTTGAGGTTATGTGAAAAACATGTCTTAACAGCAAAAGACATGCACATCTGTTTACCCTCACCATTTAATCAATACTTCTCCATCTCGGATGGCAGTAGTTTCCTGGCTCATGTGCAGTTCACTGTGACCACTGCGTTCTTGTACGCATGGTCACTTTTTGGGGCCTGTATGCGCTTGGTCAGCACTCACCCTCTGCATAGGGTTTGCGCACAAATGCGTTTACTGCGCTCGTGTACCAGTGCATTTTTGCCACTTTAAATTGGGCTTAATACATCGCTATTTACCCAGTGACATACGCTGATGGTGCATACCTGCTATGCTTTGGACTTGTAACAGACTCCAATCCAAACCTTCAGGGTCAATATTCACAAAACTGTGACCATAAACAATCCCCCCCAAAACACATACTGTATACTCCACATGAAGCACCAACTGCATAAGCATTAACTTGATATGTACGATTCTTAATACAAGTTGCAATGTCCTTAATTGATTCAGTTATCTTAATTAATTGGTAACTTTCTCTACATACTCTTCATGCTACATATCCACTATCAGTCTAAACTTATTAGGAGTTACAGTAATTTAAAATAATTAACTTGCTCCAAGATCTTATCAGATCATCTGCTGTGGTGCAAGTATAAAGTCTCTATTCTTCAAAAGTTATTGTGTTTGAAAGAAAATGTAATGGGGTCATTAATTAGCGGAGAATTTATTATCTTGATAGTTTTTTAAGCATTACCCTTCTTGTATTGGTCATAAGATAGCATCCTCAGTATGCAACAGCAAAGCAGGCTGAACCCTTTTGAAAAATATCTTCTTGAAATAGTTGGTTTTAGGTGAATGATGATGATTTAATCTGAGGTACACCAGCTACAGCAATACAGGATCTCACAAAAGTGAGTACACCACTCACATTTTTGTAAATATTTTATTATATCTCTTCATGGAACAACACTGAAGATATGACACTTTGATACAATGTAAAGTAGTCAGTGTACAGCTTGTATAACAGTGTAAATTTGCTGTCCCCTCAAAATAACTCAACACACAACCATTAATGTCTAAACCGCTGGCAACAAAAGTGAGTACACCCTTATGTGAAAATGCCCAAATTATGCCCAAAGTGTCAATATTTTGTGTGGCCGCCATTTTTTTCCATCACTGCCTTAACTCTCTTGGGCATGGAGTTCACTAGAGCTTCACAGGTGGCCACTGGAATCCTCTTCCATTCCTCCATGATGACATCACGGAGCTGGTGGATGTTAGAGACCTTGTGCTCCTCCACCTTCCGTTTGAGAATGCCCCACAGATGCTCAATAGGGTTTAAGTCTGAAGACATGCTCGGCCAGTCCATCACCTTTATCCTCAGTTTCTTTAGCAAGGCAGTGGTCGTCTTGGAAGTGTGTTTGGGTCGTTATCATGTTGGAATACTGCCCTGCGGCCCAGTTTCCCAAGGGAAGGGATCATGCTCTGCTTCAGTATGTCACAGTACATGTTGGCATTCATGGTTCCCTCAATAAACTGTAGCTTCCCAGTGTCGGCAGCACTCATGCAGCCCCAAACCATGACACTCCCACCACCACGCCTGAGTGTAGGCAAGACACACTTGTCTTTGTACTTCTCCCTGGTTGCCGCCACACACGCTTGACACCATCTGAATCAAATAAGTTTATCTTGGTCTCATTAGACCACAGGACATGGTTCCAGTAATCCATGTCCTTAGTCTGCTTGTCTTCAGCACACTGTTTGCGGGCTTTCTTGTGCATCATCTTTAAAAGGGGCTTCCTTCTGGGATGACAGCCATGCAGACCAATTTGATGCAGAGTGCAGCGTATGGTCTGAGCACTGACAGGCTGAGCCCCTCACCCCCTCAACCTCTGCAGCAACGCTGGCAGCACTCATACGTCTATTTTCAAAAGACAACCTCTGGATATGATGCTGAGCACAAGCACTCAACTTCTTTGGTCGATCATGGTGATGCCTGTTCTGAGTGGAACCTGTCCTATTAAACCACTGTATGGTCTTGGCCATCATG
Organism: Pholidichthys leucotaenia; assembly: GCA_020510985.1. NCBI lineage: Eukaryota > Metazoa > Chordata > Actinopteri > Cichliformes > Pholidichthyidae > Pholidichthys > Pholidichthys leucotaenia. The sequence goes on along the minus strand of CM035844.1, from coordinate 345,661,556 downwards.
GTGCAGCTCAGTTTCAGGGTGTTGGCAATCTTCTTATAGCTTAGGTCATCTTTATGTAGAGCAACAATTCTTTTTTTCAGATCCTCAGAGAGTTCTTTGCCATGAGGTGCCATGATGAACTTCCAGTAACCAGTATGAGAGAGTGTGAGAGCAATAACACCAAATTTAACACACTTGCTCCCCATTCACACCTGAGACCTTGTAACACTAATGAGTTACATGACACCGGGGAGGGAAAATGGCTAATTGGGCACAATTTGGACATTTTCACTTATGGTGTACTCACTTTTGTTGCCAGTGGTTTTCACATTAATGGCTGTGTGTTGAGTTATTTTGAGGGAACAGCAAATTTACACTGTTATACAAGCTGTACACTGACTACTGGTTCCAAGGTTGTCATAGCCAGGAGCGGCACTGGGGTTAAGCTCCCAGTGCTCATAAAATGCTCCTTATGGCGTGCGTCTCGAAAAGCCTCTGACAACTAAGTCCAACTCCTAGCCTGCCCGTGTGGTTTAGTCTCTAAGCCCGGCGGAACTGCTTTTACTAATAGGAGAAGGGGCGAGGGCGGATCTCTGGCGCCTTAAAACCAGATGCTTCGGGTAGATGGTGGCTCGTCAACCTGGGAAGGTAGCCCATCTAGGGGAAGGTAAACCCTGATTTCAAACCTCTGGTGCCTTGCGGCATACCCGGTCACGGGAAAGGCTTCGGGAGTCAACCCTGAGGAAAAATCCGGAGTCAGAGCCCCTAAGGCAGTTCTATGTTGTGCTCAACATCGTTCTGGCAGCTCCTGCAACGGTGCTGGTGCCAAACTGTAGCAGCCCTGCTGTTCCTTTGGATTCATCAGTGACGTGGAGAGGGGGGACATGCTGCATGGGCAACATCTTGTCCTCCATATCTTCCTGCCCAGGCTTGAATCCTACCAACGCCCAATGCTGGAAGGTAGAACACCGGATCACTGGAGAGGACACTCCAGCTTCACCTTTGGCGTAGACAAAACATGGTGAATGACAGTTACCGGTTATAAGCCACTGCTCAATTGGCGTAGAGCGTGGCGCCAGGGGTTGTTCCCGACGGTGGGAGGGATCATCAGATCTCACTGGACAGCTACCGCCCGCCTCAAGCTGGGCAGCCCCCAGCCAATAAGGTGTTGTCCCGCCACAGCTTGCTTTCCTCATTGGGTGCATGGGGATAAGGAGAAATCCAAACAGCAGGCTGAGAACCTTCGCACCAGGCAAGACAATAAAACAAAAGAGACCAACTCTAAAACTGGGAACTTGGAACGTCCGCACTATGATGACAGGACTCGCTGCTAACCTCAAGGACATCAACGACACCAGGAAGACTGCCATCATCAATAATGAGCTGAAGAGACTGGGAGTGGATATCGCCACTCTCCAGGAAACACGGTTAGCTGATGCAGGCACACTGAGAGAGAAGGACTACACGTTCTACTGGCAGGGAAAGGGCAGTGACGAACACAGGGAACATGGAGTGGGCTTCGCAGTGAAGAACACTTTGCTGAAGATGGTGGAACCGGGCAGCACTGGCTCTGCACGACTCCTCACCCTCCGCCTGAACACCACTGAAGGCCCAGTCACCCTCGTCAGTGTGTATGCCCCAACACAGACAGCCACACCAGAGGCAAAAGACGAGTTCTACGAGAATCTCGCAACAACTGTCAGGATCATCCCCAACTCTGAACAACTCATTCTCCTTGGAGACTTCAATGCCAGAGTGGGTGCTGACCACGACTCCTGGCCCTCCTGTCTTGGACCTTTTGGCGTGGGCAGAATGAACGACAACGGACAGCGGCTGCTCGAGTTCTGCACATATCACGATCTGTGCATCACAAACTCGTTCTTCAAGACCAAGCCCCAACACAAGGTTTCCTGGCAACATCCGCGCTCAAAGCACTGGCACCAGCTAGACTTGATCCTGACCAGGCGCACCTCACTGAAGAACGTGCTAATCACCCGTTCGTTCCAGAGTGCAGATTGCGACACAGACCATTCATTGGTGTGTTGCAAGGTCAAGCTGCAGCTGAAGAAATTCCATCGTGCTAGACAACCTGGAAAGGCACGGATTGACACCAGCAAGATGGCCCAACCAGAACTTGTTGAGCAGTTTGCCTCCACCTTTGAGAAGGAACTTGGTGTACCACAAGGAGGAGAATCTGCAAAGCAGAAGTGGGAAGAGCTGCGAAACACCATCTACCGCACAGCCTTGGCTACCTTTGGGAGGAAGACCTCGAAGTCACAGGACTGGTTTGATGCCAAGTTGACCGAGATGACCCCCGTTATTGAAGCCAAGCGCTCAGCACTTGCTGAGTACAAGAAGTACCCAAACGAGAAGAATCTCCAGATTCTCAGGGCTGCGAGAAGCAAAGTTCAGCAGACTGCTCGGCGCTGTGCCAACGAGTACTGGACTCAGCTCAGCCAAGACATTCAAACCGCTGCCATAACAGGGAACATCCGTGGTATGTATGATGGCATCAAGAAAGCACTTGGTCCGGCTCAGAGCAAGACGGCCTCCCTCAAATCTTCCACTGGGGAGATGATCACAGAGAAGAACAAGCAGATGGAGAGATGGGTGGAACACTACTCCGACCTCTACTCTAGACAGAACACCGTGACACCGTCAGCCCTTGATGCCATCGACTGCCTGCCATCCATGGACGAACTTGACGCCGAGCCAACCATCGACGAACTCAGTAAGGCCATTGATAGCTTGGCCGCTGGCAAGGCACCCGGCAACGACGGCATACCCCCTGACCTGATCAAGCACTGCAAGACCGCCCTACTGCTGCCATTGCATGACGTCCTCTGCTAGTGCTGGAAGGAAGGTGCCGTACCACAGGACATGAGGGACGCCAAGATCATCACCCTCTACAAAAACAAAGGGGAGAGAAGCGACTGCAACAACTACAGGGGCATTTCTCTCCTCAGCGTTGTTGGGAAAGTCTACGCACGAGTTGTTCTCGTTCGTCTACAGAAGCTTGCCGAACGTGTCTACCCCGAGTCTCAGTGTGGCTTCCGCGCTGAGCGATCGACGGTAGACATGATATTCTCCATCCGCCAACTCCAGGAGAAATGCAGAGAACAGAACATGCCTCTGTACGTCGCCTTCATCGACCTCACCAAAGCGTTCGATCTGGTCAGCAGAGAGGGCCTTTTCAAGATCCTGACAAAGATAGGATGCCCACCAAAGTTGCAAAGCCTCATCGAATCATTTCACACCAACATGCAGGGGATAGTGCAGCACGATGGCAACGTCTCAGAGCCATTCAACATACGCAGCGGAGTGAAACAGGGCTGTGTACTTGCGCCAACCCTCTTTGGGATTTTCTTTGCTATGCTCCTGAGGCATGCCTTCAGCACAGCAACAGAGGGAATCTACCTGCACACAAGATCTGACGGCAGGCTTTTCAACCTCGCCCCCCTGAAAGCCAGAACCAAAGTACGCGAGGCTCTAATCAGAGACATGCTGTTCGCAGACGACGCTGCAGTCGCAACCCACACACAGCAGGAGCTTCAGACCCTGATGGACCGCTTCTCCCAGGCATGCAAGGACTTCGGGCTTACCATCAGCCTGAAGAAGACTAACGTCTTGGCGCAAGGCACGGAAGCACCACCAACCATCACCATTGATGACTACAAGCTGGAGGTCGTGAATCAGTTCACGTACCTGGGGTCCACGATCAGCAACAACCTCTCCCTTGATACAGAGATCAACAAGAGGATTGGAAAATCAGCCTTCACACTCGCTCGCCTCACCACACGAGTGTGGGAGAATCCCAAACTCTCTGTCAAGACGAAGATGGCAGTGTACAACGCCTGCGTCATCAGCACACTGCTCTATGGGAGTGAGACGTGGACAACATACGCCCGGCAGGAAAAGAGACTGAACTCCTTCCACTTGCGCTGCATTCGCCACATCCTGGACATATCCTGGCAGGACAAAGTGCCCAACACAGAAGTTCTGTCCCGCGCCGGCCTTCCCTCCATGTTCACTCTACTCAGGCAGCGCAGGCTCCGCTGGCTAGGCCACGTTCACCATATGGAGGATGGCAGAATCCCCAAAGACGTCCTCTATGGAGAACTGGCAACTGGCAGGAGAGACGTTGGCCGCCCACAGCTGCGCTTTAGAGACGTCTGCAAGAGAGACATGAAGGCCCTGGATATCAACACAGAGCGCTGGGAGGACCTTGCAACGGACCGCTCCAAATGGAGAGGCACCCTGACCAGACAGCTCAAGGCGGGTGAAGAGAGACTGACTGCTGCAGCAGATGAAAAAAGGACCCGCAGGAAGAACCGCCACAGACCCAGCAGCACGGAGACCACCCACAAGTGTGACCTGTGTGACAGGTCATTCGCGCATCGGCCTGTTCAGCCACAGGCGGTGCTGTTCCAGCAGAGTAGACGTTTAGGATTCTCTTCCATGGTCATCATAGACCGACGGAGGCCGACGACACTGACTACTTTACATTGTATCAAAGTGTCATATCTTCAGTGTTGTCCCATGAAAAGATATAATAAAATATTTACAAAAATATGAAGGGTGTACTCACTTTTGTCAGATACTGTACATCGCTACAGACTGAAGACGTGATAACAGTCACTTTCCATCAGACAGCTGAGACTGTGATCCACTGAAGTTAAAACACATTTACTTGCTACCTGGATAAAGATTATTCAAAAATGGATTTTGATCTCCAAAAAGAATTTGAGGGACTGGATCATGTCTCTGTCACAGCAGACATTTGGACTGTGTATTATGGACATTTTCTTTGGATCACTGCATATTGGACTAAATCCATATCATAAAGGTAAGATAACCATGGACAGCTTTATGCAGTGCTGCCAACTCTCACTCCAAAATGTGGAAATTACAGTACTTGCAATATCATGTTGATTTTCTTCACGTTTTTCCCACAGTAAGAGCTCTCAAGGCAGGATAAAGCAGACTGAACATGTTCTAAAAGCTCTGTCTGAAACAGCCTGTTTTCATCCTGACATCAATAAGCCCATAATGTAATCAATTAATTAAATTATCTTGCTATGTGTGCAAGATGATTTAAGTATGCAATTAAAAGTAACGTGAAATTTACTTTTCCAAGTAACTAGTTACTTTAATCATACAGTAATTGGTAAAGTAACTCAATTACTTTTGAAAAGAAGTAACTCGTAACTGTAATTAGTTACTATTTTAGTAACTTGCCCAACACTGGTCAAGAGACATTCTGTCAAAGATTTTGGGGTATCCCAATCAGTCAGTCTTGACTTTGGGACAATTAGGAACATAAGCAGACCTCAGACAAGTATGCAGTTAACAGATCGGAAAGTAACGAATTGAAAACAACCAACAAAATCTTTTGATTCTAAAATGGATACAATTTACCATATTTAGTCCAAAGCTATGTCCCTGGAATAGTTTTGTAGTTAAGACCACATCAAGACCAAACCATGACAAGAGTCTCCCATGATCAAGACTATAAGGGGTCAAGAACAAGATCTACATACACAATGGTCTTGGTCTTGACTTATTCTCTGTCTGGTATGGTGTTGACCTCGACATTGTCTCAATTCCTTAAAGTCTTGGTCTTAGTACCATCTATTTATGGACATGTATCAGTGTGATCTTGACTACAACACTACCTTGGACAGTTGTTAAAAACTTAGATTTGGATGAAAACAACTGCCGCTTTGCTTTGTTCCTTTCAGTCCCCAGACTGCCCTGGAAAACTTTTAAATAATCAAAGAAAATCTACCCATTCACCCGAGTCTGCGTACACCCATCTGTCTGTGTATCAGTGCTCTAACTCAAGAGAAAATAATGGTAGGGTGACCAAACTTGGCACACAGGTTGGCCACAGGAACACCACATTCGGCTATGCTTTTGGGATCGAAAGGTCAAAGGTCAAGGTCACAGGGTCATAAAAAATTATAGTGACTTTATTAGGACAGACAGAACCACCAAACTTTAAGACAAGCTAGAATGGGGTCTGGGACACCTCTTGAATGTCCAGTGACCTTGACCTTGCATTTGACCTTGAAGATTGGCAAGGTCTGATAATAGGTCATGGCATCCCATCAGAACCGAAGCAGAAAGTCAACCAGGGATTTTCTGTAGAATATCACATTCCAACAGGTATAGGGGCTGGAAGGTGTGGGTCTGCATCTCTGGTGAGTGCAATTCCAGTTGTGTTAGTGATAGTATTAAGTTTCATGCTACGATCCACAGACAAAAGATGATTCTAAAACAGCCACTTTGACATAAAATAGCAGAAACAACAGTGCTCAGTTTAATTAATAACCTTAATTTATCATAACTAATTATGACATCTGTGTTTTTCTATTGTGCTGGAAAGAAAAACAGTTCATAATAAACAGTTCTGTGATTTTTGATAAAGACAATAAAAAATTGTCTTCAACTTAAATAAAGTGCCCCGCTGTTCAGTTCAGCGCACTGAGGAATTCTGCAGCTACAGCTGTTTTTAATCTGATGTGATCAGTGCTGTAGTTTATATGAGCTGATGTTTGCTCACCTAAGGGGCCGTTCTCTAAAGAAATAAAAGCACGGCATCAGCAGTTTGCTCAAAAGTTATAAAAGGAGGTTGTCATTTTGTTCAGAAGCAGCCCGCTTTAGCATTTTCTGATCTGTTTTGTGTATCTGCAGAGCTTTCCAAAATAATTACAGCTCGAATTCAATAACTCCACGTGGCAGTTTTTTGCAGAGCCTTGCTGACTAGGCAAACAAGCGGCCCTGAAAACATACTGTACCTCTGCTCAGTGTGAAATTTTGGGCTTCAGTGCAAATATTTTTGTATCAAAATATGGTTTTCAAAACTCTGACTAATCCTTGTTTGGCTCTGCGGACAAATTTTGAAAATCTTTCAGTGGAAACTCCGATGCTTCCTCCGTTTCACCCTCTTTTCCAAATGATGCTTGCTCTGTAGTTTCTGTCCTCTCTTCAAGCCGACTACTGATTTCATAAATCAAACAACATCCAAAGGATCACGTCAACGGTTAACCGTTGTTCACGGCAGCTCTTCTCCTCAGAGTTCCTCCTCAACTTGTGCAACCTCTGCTAATGCATAAACCCTCGCACACTCACAAGCACACCTCAGGGGGGAACTTATATAACCAGTATACAGATCAGGAAGGGGAGGTGCAGGAAGGTGCAGTAGATAAAAAGATATATCACTGGAAGTGAATCTGACAGAAATATAGACAATCACAGTAAATTTAGGGGTATTATATTGTCTTCTATAGGATGAATTTGGCTTATATTCGTGATTTGTGATGCTGCATAATATTAGGACTGTCTTATTATTAGTTGACTAAGTTTTAGCTCATAAGAAAAATCTTAGTAGTAGTAGTAAGTTTCCTTTTAGCTGGGGTGACAGTATGAGGAGGCATGGGTTAATTCACACAATGTCCCACTTACAAATTCTAAGCACTTAGTTTCAGGTTACATTGTGATAATAAAGGACATTACAGGAAGGTGCTACTTCTTTTATAGCAGCAGTAAGTCATATTCTAATGAACTAGAGCCACACACTAGCAGTGTCAGTCATACTGAATATGGGATTCTTGTTTGACTAGCTTATGTATCACTGGTGAGACCTTGTATTCTATGGTCTTAGAAAATTAAGTACTATTACACAAGACAAAGTGCGTTATCATTGAATATCTAACTGCAAGTGTTCAGTAATACACTCGTCACGAAGCGGAGGGCCGAAGACATCACTGCAGTCATATATTGATGATACCGCATGACCTCGAATATATTGCTTTTATACAACAGTTCCACAACCACAAGCATTAAATGTCAATATACAGGACAAAATATTTAAATTTTTGTTTGTTTAACCAGTTATTTTGTTCTGCTGAGAAAAACAGTCCTTTCCAAATGTGCCCAGTTAACTGTTTCTAAGCACCTCAATGATAATAATATAGATAAGAATTGGCCTATTGTCACTTCACACACATGTAATCAAATTAAATATTGTTCAGTGCAGAAGTCAGTGTTGATAATACATACCAGTCATCTGTAGAGTAGGGTTTGTGGGTCACGTCACTCATGCCGGCAGCTAGTTAGCGATTTAGCTAAGGTGCATTTCTGTGTTAGTTTTTGTGCACTTTGCTTGCATTTCTTGGCATTTTCAGATGAAATAAAGAGTCACTGCACTCACACTGCTGAAAGCTAAAAAAAGTTCAACTTTTCAATCAGGCTGAAAGGACACCATTGTGGGGAGCGTGAAAAAACGAGGCTGAATTATTTCTTAATTCAGGTTTTATTCTTGCGATCACAACCCCAGCTATCTCTCAAGAACAGAAGAGAGAGAGCTGAGTCAAAACCTTCTGTTTTATACACACAAGGACAAAGGAAGAATCACATATCACAGTCAACCCCCCTATTGACAATAACTCTCCCCCCGCGCCCTTCAGTCCTCCGCCTGGGCCCCAGGAGGTCAGGAAGTCCTTTCAGCTCCTTATCGCCGTACCTCCGTCTTCTTGTTGTTATCCACAGGCGGTCCAGACATATTGTCCCATCTAAGACGTGAGGTCAATCCACACATGCAATCTCAAGCATCTCATAGTGCTTATACATATGTAGGTAAAAATACATGAGCTACATAACCCCGCCCCCCCAAACGTCGAAGAATGGACAATATATAAGAGTTAATAAAACATGATAACCTCAATAGCATAGTCTATACCACATGATCATATCAAAAATCAGTGATAACCTCAATAGCATAATCTATACCACATGATCACATTAAAATTCAGTCTGTACGCCGTCTGGGCTTCAAATGTCTTCCGAATCTGCTGTAAGCAGGTCTCGCCGTCCCTGCGGCGCCGTCCTGCAAAGAATCTGCAGACTGAGGAAGAGAGTGGTTATTTGATCCCTGCGGGGGCTCAGGGACGTGTTCCCTGGGGGGTCTGCCACGTCGAGGTGCCCTCGCCACCCGTACAGACTCGTCGTTCATCACAAAAGCAGGCTTTAGTCTGTCAATACTGTCTCTTTTCTGTCTCCCAAATCTAGCACAAAATGCTTATCACCTGATTCCAGCACCCTATATGGACCATCATATGGCGGGCAGAGGGTCGGTCTCAGAGCCTCGTGCCTGACAAAAATGAACTCGGCATTTTTCAAAGCTTTGGGAACAAGAACGCGCAGAAAAGTGTGATGAACAGGGCCCGGGAGCGTGTCTGCTCCCGTGCCAATCAGTGGCCCCAGAGCCGGGGGGCGCCCCGGCTCCGGATGCTCTGGTAGGAATTCACCGGGCAGCCTGAGAGGTTGTGCAAAAACTAACTCGGCTGGGGAGGCATTTAAATCCTCTTTGGGTGCAGAACGCAACCCCAATAAAACCCATGGTAGTTTGTTTACCCAATCTGCATCCGTAAGCGACGCTCTGAGGGCTGCCTTCAAAGACCTATGAAAACGCTCGCATAAACCATTAGCCTGGGGGTGATAGGCAGTAGTGCAATGAATTTTCGCTCCTAAGCTGCTGGCCATCGCTGACCAGAGCTCAGAGACAAATTGAGGCCCTCTGTCGGACGTAATATCCGACGGAACCCCGAAACGTGCCACCCAGGCCATCAAAAAAACGCGAGCCACCTCTGCAGCTGTGGTCGATGCCAGGGGGACCACTTCCGGCCAACGTGTGGTTCGATCCACCACTGTCAAAAGATGTGTGAACCGCTGCGACGACGGTAGGGGGCCCACGAGGTCGACATGCACGTGATCGAATCTCTTGGCCGGAATGTGGAACGGTTCTAAGGGAGCTTTTGTGTGTCTGTGAATTTTGGCCCGCTGGCAAGCCATGCAGGTTCGTGCCCACTCTTTCACGTGCTTGCGCAGGCTCGGCCAAACAAACTTCTCCGCTACCATTTTCACAGAAGCGCGCACTCCTGGGTGCGCCAGGGAGTGAACCGAGTCAAAAACGCGGCGGCGCCACGCGGCTGGGACTACCGGGCGCGGTCGCCCAGTCGATACATCGCAGATTAGTGGGGGCATACCAGTTTGCAAACACCTGCTCTCCAGCCTTAACCCTGTTGGTCCAGACAGGAGCGCGCGCACGTCCGCATTGCTACCCTGTTCCGCTGCCATGGCTGCGTAATCTATTCCCACGTGAACTGGGGCCGCGTGCGCTTCCGTGCTGCTATTTTGCCTTGCGGCTGCGGTAGTATAATCTGCCTCCGCGTGCACCGTTGCTGTGACCGCGTGAGAGAGGCAGTCTGCCACTACGTTGAGTTTACCCGCTACGTGCTGAATATCAGTGGTAAACTCCGAAATTGCGGCCAGTTGCCTCTGTTGCCGGCCCGACCAAGGTTCTGAAATTCTGGACATCACAAAAGTGAGTGGCTTATGGTCGACAAAAGCGGTGAAATGCCGACCTTCCAGCCAAAACTGGAAATGGTGGATGGCCAAATGGAGCGCTAACAGCTCCCTGTCAAACGTGCTGTATTTCCGCTCGGCTTCGTTCAAGGATCTGCTGAAAAATGCCAGTGGCTGCCAAACCCTGGCAACATGCTGTTCCACGACCGCCCCTATGGCCAAATCCGATGCGTCGGTGGTGAGCGCTATGCGGGCCGATGGATCAGGATGAGCTAGAAGCGCGGCGTCAGCCAGGGCTTTTTTTACCTCCGCGAATGCGCGCTCCCGCTCCGGGGACCACTCGATAGGATTGGAGGGTTTTTGTTTTTTGAGCACGGCGTATTATGGTTGCATGAGCTGCGCTGCGTGGGGTAGGAAACGGTTATAAAAATTTACCATTCCTAAAAACTCCTGCAATGATTTGACCGTTTGTGGTCGGGGAAAATCTGCCACTGCGCGCACCTTATCTGGTAGCGGGATTGCCCCTTCTGGGGAGACGCGGTGTCCCAAAAAATCGATCTGCGCCACACCAAACTGGCACTTGGCTGGATTAATTATTAACCCGTGCTCTCCCAACCTCCGAAAAAACGCAGTGAGGTGTTTTTCGTGTTCCTCTTCTGAAGTACTGGCGACTAAAATGTCGTCGAGGTAGATGAACACAAAAGGGAGATCGCGTAACACGGCATCCATCATACGTTGGAATGTTTGTGCGGCGCCTTTAAGACCAAACGGCATACGCAAAAACTCAAAAAGTCCAAAAGGGGTTATTACCGCTGTTTTAGGAATGTCCTCAGGACGGACTGGAACCTGATGGTAGCCGCGAACCAGGTCTATTTTAGAAAAAATGCGCGCCCCCGCTAGATGCACTGAGAAAACCTGAATGTGGGGGATTGGGTAGCGGTCATGCGCTGTGGCGTTGTTTAGTCTGCGGTAATCGCCGCAAGGTCTCCAGGAGCCGTCAGCTTTAGGGACCATATGCAGCGGCGAAGCCCAGGGGCTCTTCGAGCGGCGAATAATGTCCAGCCTCTCCAGGCTGGCGAACTCCTCGCGCGTGATGGAGAGCTTAGCGGCATCCAAACGCCGAGCTTTCGCGAAGACGGGGGGGGCCCACTGTAGTGATAAAATGCTCCACCCCGTGTTTCGCAACTGTTGCCGAAAAAGTAGGAACCGTGAGCGCTGGAAATTGGGCGAGGAGTGTGTTAAACTTACCGCCTGCTGTGGAGACGTTGGTCTGCACCGGTGGTGGGGACACTCGAGCTGCACAAGGAATAGAATAGAAAGATAGTGCATTAACTAATCGTCTGTTGGCAAGATCAACCAACAAACCATGTGAGCACAGAAAATCGACACCTAACATGTTGAAGCTCACTGCCGCTATGATAAAAGTCCATTCATAAGTGTGACCGTGCAAAGACAGAAGCAAAGTCCTTTCTCCGTAGGTGTTGATGCTCGAGCCGTTCGCCGCCGTTGCCCCGTCACCACGGGGGCCAGCCAACCGGTCAGCATAGGTCGGGGTGATGAAACTCACTTGGGCTCCAGTGTCTACGAGGAAATGCCGCCCGGAGCTCGCATCTGTGATGTACAGCAGCTTATTTCTTTCACCGAGAGCCGAAGCTGCTAACGAATCCCAGTTCTGGAGTTTCCTGAGCTCTTGTAGTTGCACGGTGGCACACACTTGTGTGCCTTCTCTGCGAAACGCCGGTGATAATAACAGAAGCCATATCCTCCGCTGCGCCGGGGCCGCATCGCTGCCATTGATGGTGGGGCTGGCTCCGCTGTCTCTGGCTCTTCGTTGCCTCGGGTCGCCGCACCTAGGTCTGTCGCTGCCGCTGTGGCCGTCTGCTCGCCGCAGGAGTCGAGGAGTCGCTGTGCCTCTCGGGCCATCGCACAGAAGTTCCGCTGGGTCACACAAGGCATGCCGGAGAGGGTCCCTCTCATGTGTGCCGGGCGGTTGCTTAGGAAGATGTGCTGAAATAGGAAATTATCGTTGTCCGATTCCCTCAGCTGCAGCATGTCTTCCATCAGGGCAACTGGCCTGCACCCTCCCTGGCCGTGCAAAGCCAGGAGCCTCCTAGCCCTCTCTTCGGCTGAGGGCGTGAAACACTCGGTGAGGGCAGCCTTCAACTCGCCGTATTTGTTGTCAGCGGGTGGCTGCTGTACCAGGCTCCGCACGCATCGAGCTGTGCGGTTGTCGAGTCTTGCGATGACGTGGTAAAACTTAGTGTCATCCGCCGTTATCCCTGCGAGCATGAACTGTGCCTCAGCCTGGAGGAACCACGAGTCAGGGTTGTCCTGCCAGAATTCTGGCAGTTTAATGGAGATGGCGCTCGCTTGGGCAGACTCCGACGAGTCTGCATCAGGAGAATCCCTTCTATGCATTCTCTCACGTCTCTTGGTCACCAATGTGGGGAGCATGAAAAAACGAGGCTGAATTATTTCTTAATTCAGGTTTTATTCTTACAATCACATCCCCAGCTATCTCTCAAGAACAGAAGAGAGAGAGCTGAGTCAAAACCTTCTCTTTTATACACACAAGGACAAAGGAAGAATCACATATCACAGTCAACCCCCCTATTGACAATAACTCTCCCCCCGCGCCCTTCAGTCCTCCGCCTGGGCCCCAGGAGGTCAGGAAGTCCTTTCAGCTCCTTATCGCCGTACCTCCGTCTTCTTGTTGTTATCCACAGGCGGTCCAGACATATTGTCCCATCTAAGACGTGAGGTCAATCCACACATGCAATCTCAAGCATCCCATAGTGCTTATACATTTGTAGGTAAAAATACATGAGCTACAACCATGATCAATATTTAAGAGCAAAAGCTCAGAGTGATGCACATTTTCTTATCAATTTGATGCGATTTAGTGCAGTTAGTAGAGAGCTTCAGGGCAAGTTGTGAAGCCCAAAGGCAAGCTTTGAGTGAGAGGTAGGATAGGATATAAGGCAGATACCTTTATTTAAGAGTGCCTTTGAAGTGCCCAGGAAAACAGGTTTAGAGTGTTTTTATGCACTCAGGGTACACATGGCCTAAATTAAGTTGCCAGAAAACTCCTGTAGCACGATACCCAAAATGGTGGCATAAACCAAGTTACGTTAGCGGAGACGTCACGTGAATGGGGTCCATCGTAGATTTAAGCACGTCTGTCACCTAGTAACTGTCCTTCTAACTGAAAAAACCACAGGCTTACATTCAATGAGGGCAGAACAAAATATGTTCAGAGTCTGATCTACATGAGTAGATGCTAACATTTTACCTTCAACAAGGCTGCTCGTAAGAATCCCCTCTTCCAGCACATCTTTCTTCCTTTTACCCCCTACATCTCCTCACCTCAGCATCCTCCATCTTCCTGCTTCACTGCATTAATCTCTCATTAGCAGCCCCCTCCCCCACTTCCCTCCCACCCTTTTACACACACACACACACACACACACACACACACACACACACACACACACACACACAGAGCATTTATTGCCAAAAGGTCTGTATATTTTCACCCGTGCGGAAATATCTTCAGACAAATGAGGGGCACAGGCAGCCATTTAAAGGGCAGAACTACAAAGCAGAAGAGCCCCTCTGAAGGGATCCCATGGAGGGAGAGATAATGGCCTTAAATAGGGCCAACATGCTGCACGGCCTGTTCGCACGCGTGCCTGTGCGCGCACACGTGGCTCCTTCATACTCAAAGTCAGACAAGGGAGCCAAGTGTTCACATGTGAGCAGCAGAGTAAAATGTAGGTTCTCCTGAGCGGCTCGACTGAGGCTGCTCGCTGTCTGGATCTGGAGTGAGTCAGGGCGCCACGCTGAATACAAATGACTCAATGCAGATTAAGATGTCACTGTTTCAATGAAGGCGAAGCCAGGGCCAGCATGTAGGAGGTCATATTAACCCCCCTCCACCCCCACGCTCTCAGCTGAAAGCCTTTGTGAGGCTGCATGGTGACGAGGTAACCAAGAAACACATCAGCATATATCAGTTGGATGAGTGAATGAACTGCGGATAAAAAGATACCACACACACGGTGCTGAGGCCTCTGCAGCTGCTCAGAGGCATATTGATTCATTTTCATTTTATTTTCTACATGACGTGGCTAGAGTCTGCTCAAATCTGGATTTAATTTTGAGCTGATAATGAAGGCGTGGGGATCTAATACTCACTTTCGCCCAAACCGTGCACCTCAATTACATACTGCCCTCCATCGCTGGGAGGTTAATCTATTCAATATCCTACTTCTATCCAAACCCAATCTTTCTGGTGTCCATTGCATCAAACTTAACACCTTTACCCTAAGTTCACTTAACTTCTCTATCCAATCATCTCTACACAAAGTGAAATGAAGGAATATTTATATATATGAATATTTTTTGGGGGGTGAGCAATCCTGTAGAAATAAAGTAATTTTGAAACTAGATTTTAATCCTCATGGTAACTAAAGGGCATTGGCTCATATGCTACACACAGGCAAGGTTATGATGCATTTAAACTTTGCAGCATAAATTTTCTTTAACCAGAATAGAAGTGTGAGAGGCAGTGTCTCACAGCTGTGCAAGGAGAGCAGAGGCGCTGCATGCCGACAAGCAAGGCAGGCAAATGCTTGGGGTCCCAGGCGAGAAGGCGGCCCCTGAGGGCTGACCAACTTTGAATCACTACAGCAGAGACAATGTGGAGAGTTTGCAATGATAGCAGTAGGCCAGCGCAGAACTCCATAAAGCCCCCCCCCCCCCACTTCTCATTCTTGCAAGTACCGTTGCACGTCTTATGTAAACAAATGAGAGCAGCTGTATCAAATGAAGTGAAGTTATCCATCTGGCAGTGACAAAAAGGAAGAAGAAAAAAGAGGAAGAGGAGAAAAGAAAACAAGACAGTGGTAAGTAGTGCAAGTAATAGAGTCATTAATTTAGCTCAGAGGAGCTAAGTGTATCCTGCCTCTGCTGGTCCTGATGTGACTGTGTTGATTACTTGGTGCCACGGTAAGGATGCCAGTACTCGTCTTATTTGCTCAGCTAACAGGCTGAAAATGAAAACAGCTAACTTGGACAATATTTTTTTCTTTAGTTATCAACTGAAAGCTGTGTCCAACCAAGCTTAACTATCAAGCGAAGCATGCTAAGTTACAGAATTTATATATGCAAGAGATTTGGATAATGTACTATGTACTACCATGCATTGATGGAAG
The DNA here is from genome assembly GCA_020510985.1 of Pholidichthys leucotaenia. NCBI lineage: Eukaryota > Metazoa > Chordata > Actinopteri > Cichliformes > Pholidichthyidae > Pholidichthys > Pholidichthys leucotaenia. The sequence goes on along the minus strand of CM035844.1, from coordinate 345,645,993 downwards.
TTATTATGTGTAAGTGGTGTGTGTATTTTTATTGTATTTCCCATATGTGTCAAGTAGGTTTTGTGGTTTTAAGACACTAACAACTGGATCTTTGTACTAGTTGTGGTGAACGCTGGTTGGAGGGGTCCCCTGTGAATTTTTGCCTACTGCCCCCAGACACTCTAGAATCGCCTCTGTAGATCAGCATTATAAGCAACGGTGATGCTGGGAGGTTGGACACCAGAATAGCAAAACAGGTCTAGACTGGATGGCAAACTGCTAATTTTCTGGATGAATATTTTGGATTCTGGTAATACAATGTGTGATTTTACAAGTTTGAAAAGGTTACACTGGACGGAGATTTTGATGTATTTAGAATGACATATGCAAGAAGGCAATAAGTATGAGTCATTCAACTACACTGCTATAAACGTAGGCCTGCTACATGCTACATACAGTGTCCTTCTTGGTGTTATCATGATAACAGCTGGAGGACACGTCATACAAGCTTCTGCCATCACCGCTCAGCTAGAGCATCTTCCTTGTTGTATTCCCACACGTTTTTTTTTCCCCTATGGTGCCAGTATCACTCACATCCACAAGTCATTTCATGCTGCATTGCTATTAGTTGATAAGTAAATGGTGGGCGAGTCAGACCCTTGTTGCAGGCTATTTTTTTCATCAGCACTATTCTGACGTCATACTTCAAACCTCTCTCACGGCGTATGTGTGCCAAGCCCAAACATATCACAACCCATAATTGCAAAGTTTGTAGCTGGCTTAAGCATTAAAAATTCCTGAAAAGGACCTCATTTAAAAGTCAGTTTGTTTGCATGTTGTATACAGGATTATTCACCAGTCGCATACACGCTTCAGAGTCATATTCAAATATTCATGTTACTCAGAGTGAACATGAGCTGTGAAAATCCTTCCTCACCCCACTTATCTCCTAACATCACACTACCTGACCGCCACCTCTTTCCAACCATGAAGTCATTTTTAAAGGGCAAGCACTTCCAAGATGATGAAATGCTAATTTCCGGGGTCAAGTCGTGGCTTCTGACGCAACATGCACAACTCTGCAGGTGAGGTCTCCACAGCTGCATAAAGCAATGGGAGAAGTTTGTGACCCTTAGTGGTACCTATAAAGACTAATTGTGCCAAGTTTGGTTCCTCTCAGTCCATGGGAAATTAATCAGGGGAAATCTTTAATGAAAAGCCTTTGTACCATCTTCTCAGCCAGGATTTTACAGATATAATTATTTATTTTTTTAATGAGTGCCAACTAATGATGTTGACAGGCCTCATATCTGTTTATCTTCTACAGTTTCATCTGATCACATGAGTTTCTATGACAGTCTGTGTCCACGGAATGTGAAATCGCTCCTAAAAAACAGCAGGTGTGTGGTCTTGATGTCTGGCTGAATCATCTAGTGTGTGTGCACTTGAAAGCTTATAATGTTAACCATCAGCTGGATCTGTCTTTTTGTTTGTGGGCTCTCATATTTTAGGTCTTGAAAATCATCCAGTGTGTGGCCAGCTCTAGGGACCCTTAAATGTGATTTTTGCAGAGTTTAACATCACAAATACGTGCATCTGAACACAAGCCACAATCTTTCCCTGATGTAACACAGTAGATTTAATTGTAACCAAACAAGGATATTTACAAAAATAAAAAGTGAAAGCAAACAGGAGAAAATGAACAAGCCGAAAACACCGTGCTCCTGAAAGCCAGTACATACTGTACTCTTCTGACTGAAAGCCTTTTGGTTTATGCCAGCATCAGTTTTAGCATAATACAATTCTAATGTGTCATTTTCAGGATTGTTAGTAGACACAGTATTGTGGCAATAATGTCAAAGAACATCCTGATCTTTTCTCCTCTTTAGAAGAGCTCCTGAACTCATGATCAAGCAAATAAAAATGAAACTAAGCATGGACTGAGCTGGGAATGGACCAGAGTGCAAATCTTTTACATGGAGGGGCAGACAGGTCCTGAGAAAAAAAAAACACTTCTGCTAAACCAAACTTTTAGATACAGATGAAGGATGCATATACAGTATAGAGAAACACAAAACCCCTGAGGTAAATGCTGTAACTGCCTCAGCCATCTGTGTAAAAAGTGGACCCTTATTCTAACTTTAAGTATACCTTAATGGTACTGTATGGAGCTTTTTGTCACTAACTGAACTGCGGTCCCATTAGCTCAATTCATTTCTCAGAGCGGCTGCTGTGGACTCCAACACCTTATACATGTATTACATTCAGCTAATACAATGGATGTAAAGTTAAGCACATGTTTTATGCCTTTTTTGCATTCTTCTTCTGCAGTTTCCTAGTTTGGGATCAATAAAGTACATATATCTATCTATTATTGGTTTGGTGAACTATGATTCCTGGATATACTGTATATTGAAGGCGACATATTACACCTTTTTTCCCCACATGTTGACACAGTTCCCAGAGGTGCCAGTGAAATGTCTATGACAAGCTTTGGTCAAAATACCTTTCGGTTTTTTATTCCACAGTACCATTTGACATACAGATTAAACCCCTGTTTCAATGTCTGTTACTCTAAATGCTTAAAATTCACCCCACCCTCTCTCCCATTTTCATCACCTTTGAGATCTGTGACTGAGGATGCCGTTAGCTGGTTAGCTCCAGTTGTGAGACACAGTCTGAGATAATTAATGTAAACTGGCTAAATATGAGAGGGTAAAAGCCCAAATAAGAATAGGCTAATGCAGGTTTGGGCAATTTGACTTTAAATCAGCTTCACAGTTTATTAACCCTTTCAGGTTGTTTTTTATGGGGGGGGTGTTTCCTTCCTTTCTTCTCTCTTATAGTTCACAAACAACGCTTGTAATTAAACAATATTACACAACAGGACTATTGTCATTTCATATAAAAATTTAACATTGTCCATACTGTGTGGGCCGCATGACTCATGACAGCATCCTAAGCTTGTCCATTATGGTTGTCCACCCCAGCAGAAAAAAACAGTCAAGATGATGCGGAAAGCCATCGGAGGCTAACAGCAACTTAGCTTCAGGCATCTACATGTTAGTTTCTGTGCATTTCGGTCACTTTTTCTTGGCATCTTCAGATGAAATAGAGTCATACTATGTGGAAGGATACCACATTTCCTTTCATGACAAATCATTTTACTTTTTCTGCAGTGTTCTGCTGCTTCCAAACAGCACTAAACATGTGCTGCTTCCTGGGTGCGGAGGTACGTGCCAGCACCCGTAACTCCACTGGCACGTCTTAGAGGGGAAGTACATGAAAAGCTCTCTATACACATGTACACAACAGGGAGAGAGAAGAACCCGAAATGAATAAAATTAGGTTGTTTGCAGCCCAAATGGTGGTTTTTGGTTCTATTCGGTTAATTGCCCAGCCCTAGGCTAACAGCTAACAGTTGTTGGAGAAGCCATCCCAGTTAAAATATGATAAACTATAGTAAAATATACCAAAATAACATCTAGAATGAGACAGATGATCAAATGTTGACAGAAGATCTGGCTGAGATCACAGATGAGTGAAGTGCTAGCCAAATTAGGCTAATTCAGTAAGCCTCTACTGGCGATCACAGAGCCAGAGAGGGGAAAAAAAAAAACTTTTAAAAATAAGTCCGACTAATGCCTGGAAGTGAGAAATATGATTTAATTTGGATTAATGAATCAGCTGGGAACACAGATGTCAAGTGGAGTGCATAAAATATGTGCAGTAGCCATAAAACCACAGTATGTAAGTAAGCTAGGCTAACAGCCACAAGGCTATTTCAGCCAAAATATCACAAAGCACATCAGGGTAACACCTGCAATCAAGATATAAATAGCAGAGTGTGGATTAATGAATGAGCTGGGGACATGAATGTCAAGTGGGTGAGGAGAACATATAGAGAGTAGCCATAAAAACTGTGGTCGCTAAGCTAGGCTAGCTGTGCTGTCTGTGTTTGATTTTGGACAATTTTCAAATTCATGGCATAAAACTGGCTCTTAAAACATCATTTGTACTCACTGGAAATATTACTTAAGCTTTCGGGGCAGACTGAAGCCTGTTCTTTTGGTGCATAAGGTGACTTTACTGGCTGAAACTTTATAACTATATGAAAGGAAATTAATATAGTTAAAATGAATCCACTTTAAACAGGATCCAATCAGTTCTTACACAACAATCTGGTCCCATCAAAAGAAAGAAGCCTCATTATTTTCTTTCTTGTAAAGTCATTATTTCCACTACCCTTCACTGAGGGCAATCTAAGCTTAGGGAGTTAGAGAATTACCCTGCAAAGTATTGTTGACTTTAAATTCTTCTCATTTAGCTTCTTTTTACACCTATTTAATGCATTAAAAATAGATGTAATGTGACCCATGGTGTCAAGCCTTTCACTGCAGTGTCTTTGTGTTTTTGTGTCTGCCGTCAGAAACACGCGGACGCCCTCACCGACTTTCAGTCTGGAAGAGACAAAGAGTCCAGGAGCCATTCAGGTTCAAGGGCTTTTTAAGGGACACTGAGAGAGCCGCTCCGAGTGTCCTGAACTTCACCAGAAATGGCACCGTGACAACGAGGCAGAGATCCATGAAATGATCGTCATGTTGGCTCGGTGCGTCATAATAAACCAGCCAGTCTGTTGTTTTGGCATTTGCCATTCCAGCTTTTTTTCACACACATGTGAGCATGTGAATGAGAGGATTCTGCCATCAAACATTTAGAAAACATTCTCAGGGACGCTGAAATCTGCAGCTAAAAATGCATTCATGTGCCTTATGTTATGAGAATATATTTGCAGATAAGAACATTTGTTTTTATACCGTATAATACAATTTTATGGACCATACTTGAAGGCAGGGATGTCCCGATCCAACCTCCATGCTTTTGTGAACTAATTGGTATCGGTCAGTGGGTTCACCTCCGTTTCAGTCTCTGTATTCCATCAGCCGCAGTCTCGCGTACACAGTTGCAGCAAGAAGGGTGTTGCATTGAGACGTCAAGAAAAATGCATGGCACTGATTTGCTAATAACTTTAATGTACGTAATGGGTGTGCGGTTTTCAAGAATGTGTTGTAGGAAGATGTGAAGTATCGGACTGTGATTCGGTATCAGCTGATCCTCAAACTTAGATGACTTAGTATCGGATTAGTATCGGACAAGAAATTTGATTGGGACATCCCTACTTGTGGGTGATGGTAGGCAGTATTTGAGGTTTCAGTTTTGTTTTCTTGCAGACATGTCAGAAAAAATGTAGGATTGTCCTGAATACCAGTTCTGGGGCTTTAGTTGATCCAGAGGGGCTTTTCTTATAAACTTGCACCTTTTCTTGTAAGTTTGAGACTATTTTGTCATACATTTACTATATTTTTTTGTATAAATATGACATTTTTTTCTTGTAACGGTATTTTTTTCCAGAAATTTTCATGTAAACTAAGCTTTTTTTCTTGCAACTTTTGTCTCGAAAACAGGGGCATTTCTTTTATATTGTTATGGTTGTGTTTGCTCATAGACGATTGCTTGTTTTGGGGGGTTTTCTACTCATGATGCAATTCATCAGGTTCAGGTTACTTTATTTGTACCTGTAGGTAGATCTGTTTTGCAGTCAGGTGACATCCATATTTACAAACCACAATTACATTCAACATGAACACAAACACAGGCACACATGAAGCTGACTATAAACACGATAAAAGTACTCAAAGGCTCCACCAATCAGGACATAGGACAAAGAGATAAGAGAAAAAACAAAGAGATAAGAGAGAAGGGTCATATTAAAAAGTTAAAGACTAGTCAAAGAGGTTAAAAACTCAAAAGTCTAAAACCCAATAAAAGATTTAGAACCCAAATAAAAATACCTACAAAAATATGTAAATATAAAATAAAGTTAATAAACAGATAACTAAATTACGTGCAATATATTGTTACATCTTGTTCAATTCTTTAACAGCAGCAGGAACAAAGCTGTTTTTGTAGCGTTGGGTTTTACTTTTTGGGACAGCAAACCTCCATCTGGAGGGAAGAAGCTGAAAGTGGCAGTGCAAAGGGTGGGAGTCATCACTTAAAATGGAGGTAGTGATCCTCTGTACCTGTCTGGTGTACAAGGATGTCAGGCTCAGCTGTGACTCACCAAGAAAACGACTGGACCATCTAACTACCTGATCCAAGGATTTCCTCTGTTTCAGTTTTATCTGACCAAACCATGACACTAAAGAAAACGATAAAACAGATTCAATAAAAGCCCGATAAAACATTGTCATTATGGTTCGGTCAATTTGGAAACGTGCAAGTTTCCTTAAACAATGCAAATGTTGCTGACCCTTTTTGCACACCCTTTCACAGTTCTCTTCAAAGTTTAAATTACTATCAATAATCGTCCCAAGATATTTGTAGGATTGTACACATTCAGTGGTCTGGCCTTTTAGTACAGTGACTTCGTGCATGGGAGTTTTCCTCCTATAGTCAATAATCATATCTTTAGTTTTTGTCGTATTCAGCTGCCAGTAGGAATCCTCACACCAGTGAACAAAATCATCAACTACTGGGTCGTGGCCATTCTCACCATCCTGGAGGAGACTGACAACAACTGAATCATCAGCATACTTTGTAACGTGTCTGTTGTCATGTCTGCTCCGACACATGTTTGTGTACAGGATGAAGAGTAGTGGTGACAACACACACCCCTGAGGAGAGCCAGTAGAAGAACACTTTTGGTAGGCATTCATGGTCTGTTTGTTGGTACTTTTGAAGTTGAGATAATTCGGAAAGTTACCTTAAGTAGATGTCATGGCTGCCAATTTGTCACACCTGTGCGCAAACCTGTCTGTCGTCATCCTCTGGCTGTTTATACCGTCAGGTCCAGTGCTCTGTGCGGAGTCGTCTGTTTCTCTCTCCAGAAACCTGCTACGCCTATCATCGAGCTTCCTAGCCTCTCTGTGCTCCTCCACGTCGGCTTCCCAGCCTCCTCCATTCCCAGTCCAGGCCTGCGTCTCCTGGACCTTCCAGCCACCAAGTAAGCTACCATCATTCCTTCTCACCTTATCCGATTCCCCTGTGCACAGGCGGAGAGCCGCCGCGGCAGACCCCTTCTCCCTGACAGCAGATCCACCTGCTTCCCACAATGTCATTCAGCTCTCTGGCTGTTCTGCGGCCACTATCCTCCTGGCAGTAGCTTCAGTGCTAACCTGGGCATCTCTCCACCACCTCTGACAGTAAGCGCTGAACTATCTGGTGCTCTTCTAGCCTGAATTGCATCTAACGCTCCTTCTGTCTCTCCCTAGGGTTGCCAGGTTGTATGGTGCTCTGCTCGCCCCAGCTGACTCGCCTGCTCACACTACACACACTCAAGCACACATACACGCACCCACTCAGTCCACTATATCCAATAAAAGGTTAATTGTATCAGTCTTGAGTTGTGTTTGCTCTGTGGGTCACTGAAACCATGTCAGTAGAAGCACTGACTTCCTCTTTGATCACTTCAAATTACAACCGGAAATGTGACAGCAATATTAAAAATTGCAGTTTTGTAGAGAAATTCACTCCCTCTTTATCATCATCATCATCATAGCTGTTCTGGGCGACAATGACTGTTTCATTTAGGTCTGATCAGATTCCTCCACGCAGCTCTGTCCTTCACCTTCTGCTGCCAGGAATTCCTGTCTATATCCAACTTCTTCAGGTTTCTTTTTACAGTGTCTTTAAATCTGAGCCTTGGTCTACCCTGATTGTGTTTGCCCTTGCATAACTGTGAGTAGAGTAACTGCCGAGGGAGACGCTGGTGGTCCATCCTCTCAACATGTCCGCGCCATCTCAGGTTCATCTGTATTAGCATGTCCTCCACTGATGGTAGACCAGCTCATTTCAACACTTCTATGTTGGTTATCTTGTCTTTCCAATGACCTTGTCTTTCCCTCTTTATAACGAACTAAAAAAGAATATGCTACCATAAATAGTAAAAATTTTTCAGTCAAACATACATTCATGATTATCAAGAGTTTTATGTTGCTCTAGCAGTATTTTTTATTGAATATGAGAGTCACGACTATGTTCAGTGAATGAAAATGTCAGGTTTGTGAGTCTGTGTGTGTTTGGGGGGGTGTATGAGTGTGTGTGATAGTGTGCCTATTTTAAATTAAGGAGTTGGGATGAATTGCTTTTAAGATATGGGAATGTGTTATAATTATGTCTTTGTAATTTTGCACAATTATGTGTTTTTTGTTTTCTGTACCATCAACCTGCCGAGGGACTACGGGCAGAAAACAGCAACTTGTTAAAACCCGGTACAATGCAGCTCTCCCTGCTTTAAGCAAGGTTAATGTTTTATTATGCACTGTCTCCATCCAAATAAAATAAATCAAGTCAAAATGAAATTAAAAGTTGCTAAAGTATACTTCTTTTTCATTTATTCTTTTATGCAATTATTCACAGTTAATTATAGAAAAATGTGCAATTAATTAGTTGGTTTTTTTTAATCAATGCACAGCCTAGTAACTAGTTACCACTTCTGCATATCTTAAAGTTTCTTCAGTGATGTGTAACATGTTTATTTTTGACATTTCACCCCTGTACAAAATCACCGCAACTCTCCCTGGAAAATAATGCTGCTCTACTTATGAAACTCCATCACATAAGGAGAGAATCACCATGTGTGTGGAAGCTAGTACATATTTTAAAAGGAAATATATTAATGAATTTGCGGGAATTGGTTTGACAGGTAATCTACAAACGCACACATGCTGGCAGAGGTCCAGCTTCTCCCCACCGAGGCGAGCGCCACGGATAAATTCTCCTGCTGCTGGAGACGACGAAGCCCACGGCTGCAACACAGACCAAAACAAATGTGTCGGGCCATGTTTTCATTTGTTAACGGCAATTAAAGGAAAGTGTGGAAATTAACTTGATACTGATACATTACAGTGTATTGCTGTATAAATAATTAAGCTAATTTTTTTTTTTTTGTCGCATTCCATCACAGCGTGAGGCCGGTGGCACCAGTGACCCGGCAGTGAATAATAAGGAGGCTAAACTATACATCAAACAAACGCAGCAGAATTCATCAGTGAGTCCACACAGTGATTATCAATGACAATGGAAACATGGGACAACATTTGTCGCCGGCCTCCCACCAATTATCCCCATCAGTCGTCCTGACAGCAGCACAGCGAGCTGCTGAATGGCCTAATCTCTCTTCACAAATTAGCTCCGTCTCTCATCCCCTCTTCCCAAAACGTGCACGCTGCCCTTAAACGTCACGCGGTCACGCCGTCTATTCATAACCGTTATCTCAGCGCCTCTGATACCACGGCGGGGGGTGGGGTGGATAAATGTAAACGTGGCCAAAAAACAAACAAACCAAGCGATGTGGTTCGATCTCAGATCCCCTGCTGGCCCAGAGCTTTCAGAGCCATTGACTGGCTCATGTAATTCTGCTCTGATTTGGCTCAGCCAATCAATGGACTGCAGAGAGACTTCCTGTGACTGTGCAGCCTTTAAACTCCAGCTGAAATATCCCATGGACTCATCTCTTCCTGGAAACACAGGGGATAAACGCTGCTCTCTCGTATCACCGCAGTCTTTTCCCATCTCACTAGCTCATACTTTACTGTCAAAATCGACTGCCTGAATAAAAATGTATTGTGGATTACTGAAAGAAATGTCTGAGATCTCAGGGACTGGATCAGAGCAGCTACTATTTTGCAAGTTACTGAAAAGTCTGTAGTGTTCCTAAAAATGATCACTTAGTCTTTATCCAAGGTGCTTTACTCACAAAGGTATATAATGAATGCGTTTTTACCTGTTTGCTACAAAATGGCAGATTAAAAAGTGCGTGTAAAAATCTGGTTTGCATGGTAAAACTAGGCTGCTTGGACCTAAAAGTTTCAAGTTAAAATGTGTATGCTGTATGCTGAATTAAAAGCCTCAGCTGTAAGGTTGATGTAAGGACACTGATGCCATCCTTTGCTAGGCTATACATATAAAAGCAATGCACAGTATCACATCAGATTTGTTTCAATTGATTTTAGTTATTACTTCCTTCAGCTCTTGTGCTAATTATCTAATTGTCAATTTTTCTTGCATTATTCTCACATACAGTATCTTCTTACCCCGTGAGGATCAATAAACCCTCATCTGCTGTAATTCCATCTAAGAGGCCATCAATAAAAAAAAACTCGTATGGATCTATATTTGTAAAGACATGTGAGGGGAAAGTTTATGTCAGCACAGATCCAGTCATCCCCATAGATAAAAAATGCCAATATACAGTTAGAGATCTAGCTACTGAGGTTACTTATCATATGTTTGGTTTAAGTGCAAAAAGTGCTTGTTTAATGTCACTAAAATTCAGCTTGTGCCTTTTACATGGTTAGGTTAAGGTGCTCATGCGCCTCAAAATGTGATATTTTATTAGAGTTGTAACTTAATGTTAACATCAGAGCTGATAAATGAAAGACATACAGAAGAGTCTAAACGTGGTTCTTCCACTGGCTATCTGAAGGTGGTTCAAAATCCAAAGAATCCTATATTAATGTTTTAATTTCTCAACAACTATAAAACAGAAAGGAGCATATTTGTAGCATGTTATAAATGATTACCCTCTATTATTAGCAAACGGCAAAGTGTGGAAATTGCTTGATGAACAGTGTTGGGAGTGACGTTTCTGTTTCTGTCTAACAAAATTACTGTTTAAAAGTTTAGTAATCTGTTACAATTACTGAAAAAACATATATATAAGCTGTATATATAATTTCTAATAAAAATTAAAGTAAAACCAAATTTTAAAGGACATTACATTCAGTGCACAAAATATGTACAGTCGTGAAAAAATTAGGATACCCTGTATAAGCCTGTGTGTGTTTTTTTTTTTTTAAAAACATATATGGATATTTAATATCAGTGTTTAAAATACTGGGAGATTCATGTAACACAGCTAAACAATTAAAAATGAATAAAAGACTTTTTTCAAATTTTCTGTAAAATATAATTCTAAACAAACAGTGACGAATAAATTAGGATACCCCCCATCTTTTTGAGGACACCCCCACATTCATTCCCACTCAAAATGGCTAAAATAAATGTTAAAAAATGCAAATAAAAACAAAAACAAGGTTAGACATAGATATGTGAACATTCCTTAATAAAGAACTGAATATTTAATGGGGTATCCTAATTTTTTCACATGACTGTATTGTGATATGTATCGCGTATTGCAATATAGAGAAATTAATTTGCGATACATTTTTGACCTATATCGCCCAGTCCAAACACCAATATAAAAAAAGACTGTGAAGCTCTATGTTTTCAGCCTGCACAGTAATAATAATGAACCCCTAATGTAATTCGTTAATTAAATTATCTTGCCAAGTGTGCAAGGTAATTTAAGTAAGCATTTAAAAATAAAATCATAGTCACTTTCCTAAGTAAATAATTACTTTAATCATACAGTAATTGGTAAAGTAACAGTTACCTTTTCAAAGAACTAACTAGTAACTGTAATTAGTTACTAATTTTAACATGTCCAGCACTGTTGATGGTGGACATGTTAACTCGGGTGGCCCAGAAAGCCCAACACACTGAAAAAACATCTTCTTCAAAATGCACAACAGCTGCAAATACAGAAAGACTCTGCACATGCATTACAATACAATAAAATGATGGGTGGCACGTTAGCCTAGCCTTAAGGTGCCTTCACACCAAACGTGAACAGGCGGCGCAAATCCATACAAAGTCAATGGAAAGAGTTGAGCACACGCGAAATCGCGCATTCACGCGTTCATGTCTGAGGGATAGCGCCGTCATCTGAGTAAAAGTATCAACACTGGAGAGTAAACTAGTTTGAAAATGAGACTGCCACTCACCTGGAGACAAAAAGACAGGGAGCTCTTCAGCTAAATCGAGATATCAGAGTTGTTTACCCACGGATTCCTGCCACAGACACGCTAACAAGGCTAGCAAGCTAGCAACAGAAACACCCATCTTTTGAAGTTTTGGAGGTAGCGACAACTTTTTCAGGTGAGCCACCTGTCGGATAATGTAAACCTTGTTATTTTGGGGATTTCCACAGCAGGTTGAACACAGGTGCAGAAGCTATAAAGGCAACTTCACCTGTCGGCATCTCACTCAGACGGTGAATTCATGTCGTGTGTTTACATTGAGTTATAATGTATTCGTGCTGCACAAAAAATTCGCCCGTTCACGCTTGGTGTGAAGGCACCTTTAGTCTTTTGCTATTAGCCTGGAAACTCACCATCTGTTGAAACACAAGTTTATTTGACCACTATTTTTATAGATAAAACATTTTGCTAAAATCAGATGATTTTAGTGCAGACATGACACGGTGGTAGTGGCTGAACATTTTTGTATTCACAACTGTTTTGACTTTTTCCAGCATCTTAAATAATTACAATATGTTCAAAATACCTCCAAAGTCCTTACAGTAAGGGATCTGTATGTGCAAAGATAAAATGTTTGCAAAGGTATTAAAAATGGTAATACAGAGGCAAGAGTCTTCATCTCATTTCAAAGAAACTGACTGAGATCTCAGGCAGCATTTGTACCTTTTAAAGACCAACACCCTTGAGCATCATTCTGAAACAAATGCAATGTCTTCCAAAAATGATCACTGAATTCAAGATAGTGCCAGTTATCTTTACAAAACTAAGCCAGTTTAGATTCAGAGTGACAGCATCTTTGCCAAAAGGCACAAACATACAATAACAATAAGATAATAATAATTTAGCGATGCCTAATCCCGTCAGGGCGCATAAACTCAAGATGGCTGCAGGTAAAGCACAAAATTTGTGACTTCAAAATGGAAATCCACACGCAAACTCTGGTTATGAGACATAACAATACCTCAATAGAGAGACACTACAAATAAACTTCAAAAAAAAAATAAGGAAAAAAGACGCCCATGGGTAGGTCCTATCACAGACAGGAACAACTCCCAGCTAACATGGAGTCATCTTAAATGTGCAAATTCACCAACAGGGCGAACACTCAGGACACGCCAGCTCCAAATTATGGTGTAAAATTAAAGTGTAACAGAGAGAAAACCCTGGAGCTTTTTTGTGATGGCACAGTGCAAACAATTTCTCAACACAAACACACCCACACCCACACCCACACACACCCCTCCATTACCAAAACAAACACAAAAGCAATTCATTGTCTGTTTAATTTACTTATTGATTTTTTGAACACCAGATTACACCACAGATAGCGGGAAGCATCAGGCTGAAGTGTTTTATGGTCTTTGCGAGAACCCCCATTGTCCCTGTGGGCGCGCACGCACACATCCTTGTAGTCGATATATCACGGGGTCTCAACAATTTTTGTGACATTGTGGGGTCGGCCCTCTTCCAGTGCCTCTACACACACACACACACACACACACACACACACACACACACACACACTTAGGCCGAGACGAGAGTGCTGCGAACGAGGGGAAGGAAAGACGATGAATCCCCAAAGGATCACTGCTTTGAAAAAAAAGAATGAAAGAAAGAAATCGGTGCCTACTACAGTTAGATCTGTTTTGCTGTGTGTGTGGGGGTGTGTGGACATGGCTCCTGTCCCCTGTGGCATGTGTGTGTGTGTGTGTGTGTGTGTGCTTCACCCAGATCAGATGTGAACCAGCAGACTCTCGTGGACAGCTGTGCGGCCGCATCAGTGCATACATACAGTGGAGCCGTTGGGGTGGAAACGCACACGGTAAAAATATGTGTCATTTAGGTGTTATTTTGGGGATGGCACCCATTACTACACTATAATTAAAGGGACAGTTCAGGCACAGGTATCAACTCTGGAGATGTCTGCCCTCTCTCATGTAATGGGAATAAATGGGGCTAGACTTTTCACTTATGGTAATAATAGTACGGAAATTATTGTTGTTTTTTTTTTTTTTCAAACATCTTCATCAGCCAAATAAAAGATGCATGCGTCTAGCTGGCATCATAGCTCAGCTGAACTTTACACCCCCGATACATGAGCCTCAACAATTGGTGGGGGATATAAAAACCACATTAAGTAAAGTACAGAGTATCTCACAATAGAAAAACAAGCACAACGTGATATCACACGGTGGACTTACAGGCGTTGGTGACGGCGAAGCTGTTGGCCGTCTCGATGTTGTCCACATGAGGCACCAGGTTGAACGGGGCTTCTGAGGCGTTCGGGCTGGTGTTGTGCAGGAAGATTGCCAAACGAAAGGCAGTGTACTCCTGATCAGTGTTTCTGATGAACAGACCGCCTAATGAGGAGAAGAAGAAACGGGAATGATTAAAACCATGAGAACGCTACATATTAAAACTAATTATAACAAAAAGCTCAGGAATAGGACAGGAACTAATTCAGCGAGTATGTCTGTAAACCAGTGGTCCCCAAACTGTGGCGACCACTTGGTACTTGGTCACAGAGAGCCAAAGAGAAAAAATAACTTATTCTGTTCCTCTGTTCTGACCATCGGAGTGTTTAACTTTGAAAATCTACCACATATTCTCTTCTCGCCTGACTTCCTGCAAGTCGTGTCCATGCGGTCTTGACACATAACTATTTCCGCAGTTAGCGGTGATACTAGCTAGCCAAAATGAATCAAAGTCAGACAGAGAGTCTGAGCGTTACTTTCTGACCACAAAAGCTTAACGGACTGCGGAGGAGTCTACCCGTGACCTTTTCATGAGCATGCCATACTGGAGGTGATTGTATGATGTCACTGTTTTCTATTCATTTTAACTCCCCGCCCCGCCGTGTTGGGTGGCAAAAAGCATGTTTTATGTGTTAGTGGTCAGTGAGGCAACAAAGCTTGGGGACCACTCCCGTAAGCAATCCTTTTGGTTAAACTGGTAACTCTTTGGAATTGTGTCATCTCTGATTTGATTAACATCTGACAGATTATCTCAGTAGGTCGGCTTGAGCACATTTAAGTAAGTCTGAACCCTCCAGCTGCATTCATGGGTAGGTGTCATAGGATGCTGCTATGCTCTGTTGACAGTGTTACTGGCTAGAAGAGGGGTCCGCAACCTGCAGCTTTGGAGCCACATGTGGCTCTTTTGCCCTCAGCCAGTGGCTCCTTAAGGCCTTGACAAAAAATTCAAAAGTTTAACTGAAAAAACGGCACAGAATTGTGAAGAAAAAATTGTAAATTTACTAGAAAAATAACAAATCTTACGAAGAAAGTTCAAAATTTATGCCCCAAAATTCTCACTAGTTTAGGAAAATAGGTTCAGTTTTATGGGGGAAAACACCCCCAAAATTTGCAAGAAATAGTCACAAAATTTCTGGGGGAAAAAAATAAAACATTTACTGAAAAAGTTGCAATTTTTTTGAAAATAATGTAAAAAAAATTATGTGGCTGAAAAGGGTACCAAGTTTAGAAGGGGGAATAGAATATGTTTAAGAGAAAAGCTGAAAATTTATGCTAAAAATACAACTTTAGGGGAAAAGTTGCAATCTTGTGAGAAAAGTGCTCTTGCAAATTTGCAATAACAAAATCACCAAATTCCTGAAAAAAGTCATAAACTTACTGGAAACCTTAAATTTTTATTAGAAAAAATATCACAACTTTATATAAATTTTACCTATAATTTTACCTGAAAAATGACAAATTTATTGGAAAACCAGCAAATTCATACCAAAAATCTCCTAAATTTTGGAAAAAAGTTGCAATTTTAACTCTGCACCTTTATTTATTGACCAGATCAACATGTGGCATTTATGAATATAAAGGAAATCCACAACACCTCCTCGCTGGCCAACCTGGTAAACTGGGTTTTGTGACCCAAAGCTAACATGTGGGGGATCTTGAAGAGATGCTGAAGCCTCGACCAACCAGCATGTGGACACCTTCTGCTACTCACCAGCTCCTGCATAAGCTATCCATATTGGTGAAATTCTTTGGCCTGCAGCCTTCCAACAGAGATGACGCTGACACAGTCTGTTTGATAAATGTTGAGGCCGGGCTTCAGTTCAACACCCTCTTTCTGGAAAACAACCTGCTACTAAACATACTGCAGATGCAACGCAATTCTAATGGAAGCCACTAGCATAACAACTCCAGTTACTATCACAACAGTGTAAAATGATCTGATACTAAAATCAAACAACTGTTCACTCGTCATACCAATTGCAAAATTATTTGCCAAAGTAATGGAAAGGAGCTTGGATTTTGTCGAGTATACAGCACATCACCAAATACAGATATCGACTTCTTAGTTATGATGGAAGTCTCAGAATGTCACGGCTTCAGGCGTGCATACTGTAAGTGAAGCTGTGAGGATAATACAGCCTAGACTGAGTTATGGCTGAATAACACTGCAGCATCACTCAGGCTGATGAAGGTATGTGCTAAGTATTTCTGTGCCGTATTCTGAAAATGAAAATCTTATGAAAAGTGATGCTGTGATGGCACAAATGCAGTAACTAACAATTCAACAGGATGGCTTACTGAGTCATAACTCAACACAAACTATTATTAATCAACCAAAGTCAATGTTCACTTTATTTTGCCAAGCATTCCTGAAGAGAAACCCAGTAAACTCTACTGGAAACTGAACATGAATCAGTGGATCTACCTGGAAACCAATTCGTCCCAATAAATGAGTACTGTAATTATCAAAGCAGGTCTTTCAAGGGTTTAAAATAACATCATATTATGTAAGTATACTGTATGTTATTTCCTGAACAATGTTGAGCGATGCATTGAAACCCTTTGAGATCTGCGCTTCAGCACAAGGTGTTCTGAGCTAAATGTCTGTCAGCTTCACAAATGAAAAAACTCCACGTAGGGGACCAGGTGGCGTCCCAGAAGGGCTTTACAGTCATCCTTTTCTGTTTCTGTTAGCCTGTTTTACTGTTTTTGTCATGCGGTGATCCTCGCGGATCACCATAAGACGCCAAGAGTCACAGGTGAGTTTTGCAATGATGGTGGTTTATTAACAAAGACTGGTCACTAACACAAACTGTGAGTCACAGTGGCAAAAATACAAGAAACACGGAGCATGGGATCGTAGGGCTAATCCCAGCCACTACCGATCTAAAACATGACATGGATACAAATTAATACACTAACCTTAGCCTGACTGTAGACACCTCACAAGGAATGTTGGACGATTGTTTGACGATACTCCCGCAACTAAACTGCTGTCAGCGCCCGCCTAATAAAGCCGGACGCTAACGAGCAGTAATGACAAACAGCTGACCGGCCTTGACAGCCAGAAGCCCCACCAAGCACCTTCACAATAAGAGCCCGGTGACGCCAGAATGTAACCCACAGCTGTCAAAGCCGGCAGTGAGTATACATAGCCTGAGCCCGGGCAAGACCGGCGCTCAGATCGTGACAGTTTTCCTGTTAAGACAAATGTATGCAGTAAATGTGTGTTTGTGATGAGCACGTCTACAGGTGGTAAAGGAGAAAAGAAGTGGACAGACCATCATGGTTCTGTCTTTTCTGATTTTGTTGCCCTTGTTAGTGCTCATCAGTTTTACAACTATTGCTATCAATTCTGTTTTGGTCTGATTCCATTGCCCTCTAAGTCAGCTTTTCCAGACATTTCCATGCCCCCACAATGTTCTCCGCATAATTCAGTAGTATCATATTTACCATGTACTGTATCCGATTGTCTTGTTGACTACAACTGTTTCTGTTAAAAGTGTTGGACTTTGATTTTTGTACTCCACCTCCTTTTGGGTCCCCTGAAAGTACCAGTCCTATAATTAAGTAAACCAATACAATATACAATCTGTCACACTGTTATCCACAGAACTATAAAATGAGTTTGAAGGATGTGTAGCTGTAGTATATTGCTGCTTCCTCTCATGTTAGTAAAGCAAAACCAAACCCAATAGCAATAGGGCTACACGGGCTGCACGGTGGCGCAGTGGTTTAGCACTGTGGCAGCACAGTTTTACCCTTGGCCGGGGGATCGCGGGGATCATGAGGTCGTGGGTTCGATCCCAGCCCCCGACCAACAGTGAGCTGTGTGGAGTTTGCATGTTCTCCCCGTGTTGCGTGGGTTTACTCCGGGATTTCTCCGGTTTCCTCCCGCATACCAAAAACATGTAGGTTTAGGGCGCTCGCGCACGCAGCGACCAGCAGCCGGTGGCTTGTCACCAGACTGCAAACCAAGTCTATCTACGGGTACAAATAAGTAACAAAAAAAAAAAAAAAAAAAAATAGTGCATTACGGAAGAGGAAGAGGGGCTCATCAAAAGTGAGATCAGCTTAAACCCAATATATAGATCAGGTACACATCCCAGTTGTTCTGGCTAAATACAGAGACTGTGTGCTCTCATAAGCAGTAACACTTCATCATTCACTAATGTTTATCATGCTAACATGCCAACATTTCCAATTGTCAATCACAGTAGCAACTATAAGGGTCCCATTACACAGACAGAGATCACTGGCAGCCCACTGAGAGATCAAAAATTGACCCGATCTCTCAATAACCTTCTAAAGCCTCAAAGAAGCAGTTTCTGTGAAAATGTTTGGGAGATTGTTGTACGGTTTTCATGGCAATACATAGAGATCTTTAAAAGATCCTTGACAGATCGCTGAGAGACCAGGAGAGATTGCTGAGGGATCATTGAGTGTTTCTTGGGTGACTAAAGAGATTTTATGTGTGTGTGTGTGTGTGTGTGTGTGTGTGTGTGTGTGTACATACACAGCACGAAAAGTAAGTATTGAACACGTCAACATTTTTCTCATTAAACATATTTCTGATGGAGCCACTGACCTGAGATTTTCACCAGATATCAGTAACAACCCAAGTAATCCATACATACAAAGATATCAAGGCAACTGTGTTCACAAAACAAGTTATATTAAATAAAGTGGAATGTCACAGGGAATAAGTGACATTCCACTTTATCACTGGGCTTATTTTTAATCTTTGGGATTGTTTGGGAGATCCTTGTATGTTTTGGAGCGGCTGTTGCGCAGGTGTGGTGTGGCCAACTACTGATCGGAGGGTCAGGGGTTCAATTCCCATTCTGTCTGCAGTCTGCATGTTGAAGTGTCCTTGAGCAAGACACTGAACCCCAGTTGCTCCTGGTGGGTGAGGCCAGCGCCTGTGTGTATGGCAGCTCTGCCACCACCAGTGTGTGAATGGGTGGATAGCAGGATCTGTAAAGCACTTTGGTCATCTAGAGATTAGAAAAAGCGCTATATAAGTGATCGCTATTTTTGGACTGAGTCAAAACTTTGAGGAGACCGTGGTCACTGTGGATATCCTTGAAGATCATTGATGGATCAAAAATTGTCCAGATATCTCAATGATCTCTCACTGATCTCCACCTCTGTGTAAAGGGGACATAAGTGAGAACTTTGAGCTCACTAGATGTTCAAGATATTTCACCGACTCCTTCTGACCCAGCACTAAGGCGCTGCTACGCTCTCTGTGACCTACACGACCCATTAGGACGTGGCTGGATTGTGGAAACGTTGGAAAACTTCCTTCAGTGATGCTTGCTATTTTCCAATTGCCTGAGACACTCTCCAGTCCCTCCCACCACACTCTATACTGTACATCAGCAGCACATTCCTTTGATGATCCCTCCATGTACGCCCATGATGGCAACCATGCACAATGGCGATCCCAGTATGTTCTAAAGAATCAACAAAGACCATCCGCATTCTGACTTATTTCTTAGGTCATAGTGTGACCTTCATGCAGTCAGGTGATGAGTGAAGGAGTCATCCTGATATTCCATCACTGTAGCTGACCAGTTGTAGGTTCTCACTGCTAGCTTTGTGCAAGATGACCTCGATTTGATTTGAGTTTTTTTTTTTTTCCCATGAGTTACATAACTCATGAACCAGACGTCTGATGGTGTTTTCTTCTCATGAAACCAACCTTGGTGTGGGGTTTTAAAGGCAAATTTATAGTCATAAAGAAGCCTCTATCACATAAAAGACAATCATAACAGACTATAGGAAAGGTAAATCATTACAAATGTGAGTCTGCTATACTCAGTCTTGGTGCTATAACCTGGTTTCTTGGCTTTGAAGGTGATAATATTCACCAAATATCTTTCTGAATCAGCACATCTTTTCATGCTGTTTTCTTCTTCAATATCATAAATCAGCTGGGCCTTTGCTCTCTGTTTGATTTTTACTGTCCTTTTACATTACAGACTTATACACGGATCTCCACTAAGCCGTTTGTGGTGAAGTAAACGGGAGTCGTGTTTTTAGGTTTGAAGTGGTTTGTTTCACATTTCAAAGTCCGACTTTAGGTGACATTTCTCAGGATGAGACGGTGTAAATATCATCTCAAAGGAACATGCCAGTGTGTTCGTTTTATATCTGGTTTTAAAGGCAAACTGATTTCTGCAGTGACAGATTTACGTTTTGTATTTATTGCCAATTTACCAACACAGATTTATTGTCATGAATGCCCCTTCGGAGCAGAAAGACAGGTCCACGTGCTGCATTGTAGTTGTGACATTTATTAAATGAAAACACAAAAACAGTGCAGAGAACAAAAAAATGCAACCAAAGTAAACTTACAAACTTTGGCACTCCAGAGCAGCAATTGCTCTGGAGGAGATGAGGAGAAAAACTTACAGAGGGAGAAGTCCAGTAAGTCCAAACAATGCATAACAAAGCAATGCTGCCGCAGTGAGAGGATGAGCTGGCAGTGAATAAAATACTGGGCAGACAAATGAACATCAGGTGTGGGTGGCTGAACGGGCAGGACTTAATTGCCAAACTGCCCACAGCTGAGGTGGAAGGAAAGCAGACTGTGAACAGTTAGTGGGAGTGTCTGAGAGAAGAGGACACCTGAGTGACAACAAACCAAAATAAACACAGAAAACTGACAACAAAATAATAACAGGCATGCAAAACTCAGAAATAAATTGAGTCTGAGCTCAGAGGGAATGATTGAGCTCAGACTCATGACAGAGCCCCCCCCATCCCAAGGGGTGGATTCCAGACACCCCCGGGCAACACCCAAACCCCCCCCCCCTTCCCGGAGAAAGGGAACGATAAAAAACTACTCCGGGTGGAAGGTGGGGGAAAACAGGTTAGGAGGGAACTAAAGTCTGGAGCCCACTCAGGGCCCACACCCATGCTACACCAGGCCCCTGGGCCACCTAGGCCCCCTAGGCCAAAGAACCCAGCTGTTCAGGTGGCTGGCCGAAGTCCCAGGCCAGCCGGATGGCAAGGTGGTATGAGTCAGGTGGCCTGCCGGAGAGTATGGACCACCTAACCCAGTGGCTCAGTCTTTCGGGCGCCCGGCCAGAGTTCTTAAGCCACCAGGATCAGAGGGATGACCCAGGAAGCGGTTTCCCCACGGAAAGGCCCAATGACGGAAAACAGGGCCAGATGGGGGGGGGGGGACCATGATGATGTCTGGGAGAGGAGGAAGGGGGACCATGACAGCATCTGGCAGAGGAGGAATGGGGACTGTGACGTCCTTGGGATGGCCGGTTGCACCCTCGGTGGTCCCCGGTTGAGATATTGGAGCACCCGCGGTGGCTCCGGGCTGAAGCATGGCAGCATCCACGGTGGCTCCGGGCTGGAACATGGCAGCACCCGTGGTGGCTCTGGGCTGGGGCATGACAGCACTTGCAGAGGCTCCGGGCTGGAGCTCTGCAGCACCCACGGTGGCTCTGGGTTGGAGCTCTGCAGCACCTGTGGTGGCTCCGGGCTGGAGCTCTGCAGCATTTGCGGTGGAGCCGGGATGGGCCAATGCTGCACCCTCACTGGGCCCCGGGCTGGGGAATAGTGCCCATGGCAGGCCCAAGCTGGAGCGCAGCACCCACGTAGGACTGATACTGGGGCGCAGTACCCACGAGGGTCCCCGACTGGGACGCAACACCCATGGGGACTCAGACTGAGGAGGGACCCACACGATGGCCTCGAGCAGAGGGGAGGCTGCACCCACGGAGGTCCTGGGCTGGGATGGAACACCCATGACGACCTCCGCAGGGGGAGATGGACCCACGACGACCTCGGGCAGCAAACCTGGACCCACAGAGACCTCTGGCTGCGCTGGAACATCTCCGGTGACCCTGGGAGAGAGCTCAGAGGAAACAAATAGAGGAACAGGGTCAGGGTCACCGGCAGTGGCGGAGCCTGGCGAGGCAAGCTCAGGTGCAGCGGGCGGCTGCACCCGGCCCTCCTCACCAAGAGCCAAGCAAGACCTCTCCAAAACTGACAAGAGAAAAACTAGAGAGAGCACTTGCCTGAGCTTGAGCTCCACCGCCGTCAAGGACTCTGTCAATCCAGATGGTGACGGCATCTCGGGCCCAGTCCTTTGGAGGTCCAGCTTGGTCTTGAACTCAGCTGCTGCGGCCTCCGCAGCAGGCGTGATGGTTGTTGCAGTCCTTTCGGCCCCAGTTGGAATGACTCATGCAGAAGGCTCATCAAGCATGGCGGCTGGGGTCTGGCTCACCATTGGCGCTAGAACAGGATCCTCCAGGGCCACGGGCTCCTCCATCGTCCAGCGGTTCAGCCCCGGGGCCGGCGGATACTCAGAAACTGGGGAAGAAGACACAGAAAGGGCTGGTGAGCAACTGATTACTGCAGTAGGTGGTGAGAGCTCAGGGGACTGCAAACCCTGATCCTCATCACCAGAAATCAGGCAAGGCATATCATCATAAATTGAGATGAAATGAAACTTGCCTGTCATCCCGGTGTGCGATGTTATCTGCTGCAGCAGGCGAACAGTCATCCCTCTCCGTGTCTATGGTGAGCTTGGGCCCCTCTGAGGATCGTGGAGGAGCCACCTCTGTAATCACGGCGGTGGATGTAGCCGGGGAAAACATGGAGGACCTCTCGGCAGCGAGAGGATACGTCAAGGGCACAGAAGTAGCAGCAGTAGCAGAGAGAGCGAAGGCTGGCGGGACAGCCGGTGAACAAAAAGGAGAGAGAGGAACTGCTGCGGGAACTTTCGGGCTCGGCGTAAGGGAAATGGCTGCCAAAGAGGTGGGGGAATTCCTCTGGCAGTCCGGAGCGGGATGATGTCGTCTTCGTGAAGTTGATGGTGCGCATGCTGGAGCTGGAGATGAGGCTGATGAAGCGAGAGGGGAGAAGGACATCAGCTGTGGCAAGTGCCTCAGCCTCGACTCAGCTGGAAACACCCCCACCATTAATCCAGGAAATGATTGCTGGAGCACACAGACCGTGGACAGCAGTTCCGTGTGTTGTGGATAATTCCACAAGCCGGGGTGTGCCTGAAGAATTCCCACTGCTCCAATTAAACTTTCCCAGGTTTTCTTGGGTCCTCGGGCAGCGAGAGCCTCATCCACAAAGCTTTGGATGAAGTCCGCCGCCCATTCCTCCTCCACAGTCGGAGACCCCACTGCTAATCCTCCTTTGATGGAGCAAGGTCGGCGAGCTGGGGACATGACAAGCTCCAACAAGCAGGTGAGTGAAAAAAAACTCAAAAAGGGCAAAAATCACAACCACAGCAGCTGGGCCTTAAGTGGCGGCAGCATTCTGTCATGAATGCCCCTTCGGGGCAGAAAGACAGACCCACACGCTGAACTGTAGTTGTGACATTTATTAAATGAAAATACAAAAACAGTGCAGAGAACAAAAAATGCAACCAAAGTAAATTTACAAACTTTGGCACTCCAGAGCAGCAATCGCTCTGGAGGAGATGAGGAGATAAACTTACAGAAGGAGAAGTCCAGTTAGTCCAAACAATGCATAACAAAGCAATGCTGCCGCAGTGAGAGGATGAGCTGGCAGTGAATAAATACTGGGCAAACAAATGAGCATCTGGTGTGGGCGGCTGAACGGGCAGGACTTAATCGCCAAACTGCCCACAGCTGAGGTGGCAGGAAAGCAGACTGTGAACAGTTAGTGGGAGTGTCTGAAAGAGGAGGACACCTGAGTGACAACAAACCAAAATAAACACAGAAAACTGACAACAAAATAATAACAGACATGCAAAACTCAGAAATAAATTCAGTCTGAGCTCAGAGGGAATGATTGAGCTCAGACTCATGACATTTACACTTCCAGTCACAATGTCTTCCCCACATATCATATCAGACTTGGCATGAATCTCACTTACTTAGACGTACTTTTCCTCTAGATACAAAACAAAATGAGATCCAGTACAAAAATGCACACTGCGGGGGGGGGGGGGCTTGAGACTTTGAAGTTTCCTAGAAGCCATATGGTTTAAAAGAACGAGACTCCAGCGGCTGCAAAAAGCCTGTTTGTTTTTGACCCAGTTTCCATCTCATACACAAGGTCCCAAAGATGGCATCTCATCACAGGTCTTTCTATTGAATCCTGCAGCGACTATATCACATATAGTCTAAGTTCTTCTAACTGTAAAGTCACATATTCACATGGAAAGCTGATTTAAAAAAAACATATCAGGAAGGAATGCAGGATACTCCAGAGGGTCTACAGACAGAAACAGCTGGTGGCATCTTCTTCTTCGGCAGGTTTGCTAAGAGGGATAACATTACTTAGACAGCAGGAAGGAAATCAATATGCCAACAGCACACAAACGTCTGCCCAATGTACAGAGTTTGCATTGGGAATACATCTTATAGAGGTCGTTTACACATGGGCAAGACATTGGCTAGACGTCGGTAGCCAATGTTTTGCCAATGTGTAAACACCCTCTATAAGATGCATTCCCAATGCAAACTTGCTGACATTAGCCCAACGTATATGTTCTGTTGGGGTAGCAATGCTATTATCTTGGCTACCAGCAGCGGTAAGCCATGTGTTGGGGAGAATTGTTTTTCTTATAAATGTTGTAGCTTGGAAAGAAAATTCATTTAGATTTATCGTTAGTAATAGATTTAGCTGAATCATCCAAAAAGTTACCTCCACAATATGCAGTATTTGCTGGTAGTGTTGTAGTCAAGACCTCATCATGGTCAGACCAAGACGAGAGTCTCCCAAGACCAAGACAAGACCAAGACTGATAGGGGTCGAGACCAAGACCTACGTACACAGCGGTCTTGGTCTCACATTGGTTTGAACCCCTTATACCCCCTTTACACAGGGGTGGAGATCATTGAGAGATCACTGAATGATGACAAAATGGCCAGATCTCCAAATGATCCTTCAATGATTTCTCAGCAATCGCCAAGATCTCTCTATGATCTTCAGTGACCGACACAGTCCTCAAAGTTTTGACTCATTCCAAAACAATCTCTTAACAATCACCAAAGGGAAGTGATCTCTCAGCAATCTTTCAGCAATCTCGTCAATCTTCCAATGAGCTCCCAATGACCTTTCAGTAGTTTTTCAATGAACTCTATTGAACTTTCATCAAATGCTCAGTGATCCCTCACTGATCTCTCAGCCGTCTCTACCCTTGAGGTGGAAAAATTTGGCATTCATTGAAAGATCACTGAGAAATCATTGGGAGATTGCAGAGATTGCTGAGTGCTCTTTGTGCTCTCCTTGACTGCTCAACAATCTTATTGATCTTTCAATGATCTCTCAGTGATCTTTCCATGAAAGGCAAATTTTTCCACCCCGAATGGCTGAGAGGTACAGCACCACCCTAGATCAGCTAGATCTGTAAATGTAGCTAAAAACTTCGTTCAAACTTCTGCCATGTCGCACATCCTACTAAATGTGTCCTACTCCACTTGTGACCATGCCATGCCACTCAAAAATGACCCAGAGTTGCCCAGTTGTCAACAGATTTACAGGAAGGAGTGCATTTCTAAAAGGGACTTCTCAGTGTTTCAAATTATCATTCATGACAGCTGTTACTAATTAGTAACAGAAGGGTGAAGTATGCTAATCACTGCAGAAAGTGGAAATATAATAGTTTTTATGTATAAAAATGATAATTAGAAATACAAACCAAATACCAACACAATGAACCAATATCAGTCACACATTTGGTAACAGCCATAAGAATTTATTCCTATCATTAACTGGTCAAACAGAAGGTCAATCCCCACCAGTGACTGAAACAACTGTGGACTCCAGCTCAACTCAGCAAGCTCAAGTTACCTGAAAGAGGCACGTTAGGTGCAATTTGCAAATGACACAGTTTGTTTAATTATTTTATTTACACACTATTCATGACTTCTTAAAGTGCCACACCTCTAAATTAGTCAAATAATAATGCACAGATGACAGGAAGAACCAAACAGCAGGAAGTGATACACTTCTGAACGCTGTGGTGACGTTCACAGCCGGTGAGGGTGTGATGCTTTCAGGGTCAGATTTATGTGCGGTCTTACCTTCACTTGTAAATGAAGTAAATTTGCCTATCCTTCTGGACAAAATTCGCTGCAACTTTGTTAAAAAAATGTCCTTATCTTCTTTTTTTTAAAAAACAAACAATAAAAACCAAACAATCCTGTGCTTACAGTACTCAAGCATGCCACCTCTCATTGGGGCATTGGTACTGTGCAGCCTCTGACCGTGATTTTCAGCCTCACCTGCCTCACTGCTGTTTAAGAAAATGCAAAGACTGAAACATGCTGCATGTTCGAATCCTACCCACAGCTGTTCGGCTTTTAATTTGATGTGGTTCGTCTGATGAGATTTAAAACATCCTCATGAATTAACACTCACGGCAGTGTGTGTTTTTCTTCATCCAGAACAAGACAATTGAGCCGCAGATTAAACGTGCCAATACTCAGAGCGGCTGGAGCCTGGATGTGTGATTCTTGCACATACTGGTGTTAACAGATCCATGAATCTGGTGATGCCAGTTTAACCTCGACGAACACAGTCCCACCTCCGTAGTGCTAACACCGCAGCACCCTCACAGGGACCAAGATAGTGTTGGGGTCATCACAGGAGTATCACAGCTGTCCCAAGGCTATATTTGTACAACAGCTTTCCTGAAAACTGCAAAGCTGTTGCCCTGTGTTTTAAAAAGTATTTGCAGTCATACGTCAACATCACTTGAGTTCACATAGATTTACAACAGCTGTAGACAACACTGCAGTGTGTATGCCACCCCAGGAGGTGGCGATGAACTACAGCATTTCACTTTCATTATAGCTAGCTGTTTGCATGTATGTTTCACTCTGAAGTCGCTCTGTTTATGTCTGCCTGAGTCTGCACTGATGGCAGACCCGGGCACCCCAGGTAGGAGACGGCTCCCTGCGAAAGATCCAATCACCATGCGTGGACATCAGGACGCTTCCAACGTTCTCCCTTCTGGTGTCAGTTTTCATTTAAACATGACAGCAGGAAGACAGGCAGCACCGGTACATGTAAAAGCCGCCTGCATGTAACTCTGTTGTGGGGGGACATTTTGGCTTCAGGAGGAGCTGCTGTCACCATCTACTCCAACATAGTTTTTGAAGGACTTGTAAGTTGTAAGCAGTTTTTGGATGTTATGGCATTTTGGTTAATTAGGTTTATTTAAAGAGGTCATTGACTGAAAAATTGTGTTTTTGTAGGTTTTTACCTTCTGAAACAGGGTCTATTGGTCACGCAATTATCGGAAAAATATCAAATTGCTCACTTCTCTTAAAAAACCAACAGCCTTTACACTGTTTTTCACTCCAAAAAGCAAAATTGACTGTTCCAGATTTGCCCCGGTACGTCACTTCCATAGTAAACCCAGCCCAGTGCTTCCTTGATACCCACCTACTGCTGTCAATCATGTGGACAACAGTAAGCTAACTTACCAATAGAGATTGATATTAATATTTTCTTTAGATTTCAGTCACCCTAATCGACATCACTGTTTCCACCTGGCTCATTAATCCACAGTCGATAACATATCTCCTGCCATTCTAGATTATTTTGTTATATTTTCACCATGACGCTACACTGAGCTCTGTTAGCACTAACTTGGCTAGGTGGTCGGTCGGCATTGGACACATGACCAACAGGCCGCCTAGCATTAGCTTAATTGTTGATGTGGTCAGTTTGGATCTCTATTTTCTATGAATTCTATTCACCCCCACTGGAATCCTTGTTCATCTACCAACACTTGACCATATACTGTATATCATTCTTGGGCATAAATTTTGAGCAGTTGGCTAATGGCAGCTATCTGCTATCATTGGCTAGCCATCATTTTGAAGCTAGCAGTTTAGCCACTAATCCCTGGATGTTTCTGTTTATTGTTCTCCAGGGACTGGTCATATGCTATCGACCACTGAAGCCACACGCCCCTGTGAACCAGTGATGCATTATTTCATTCACTCTTTAACACAGTCAGTGGTAATAGGTCAAGTCGGCCCTGAGATCCCAAATGGTGCAAGCGGAGAACCCTCGCAAAACTGTTAAACACTTTTCTCAGTACAACAAATGTAAGGGGTTTTACAGAAATTCTCTGCCAATGCTACAAAAAATCCTGGGGCCAACTCGACCCATATTGGGCACAGGATAAATCCAAGTTAAAAGCTACGAGTTAGCCAGTCAATGTTAGCAATATGATGCCAATATGATAGGTTACATCATATTGCAAACATTGACTGGCTAACTCGTAGCTTTTAACTTGGATTTATCCTGTGCCCAATATGGGTCGAGTTGGCCCCAGGATTTTTTGTAGCATTGGCAGAGAATTTCTGTAAAACCCCTTACATTTGTTGTACTGAGAAAAGTGTTTAACAGTTTTGCGAGGGTTCTCCACTTGCACCATTTGGGATCCCAGGGCCGACTTGACCTGTTACCACTGACTGTGTTAAAGAGTGAATGAAATAATGCATCACTGGCCAACATGATAGGTTACGGGCGGCACGGTGGCGGAGTGGTTAGCACTGTGGCAGTAGAGTAACTCACCCTTGGTCGGGGGATCCTGGGTTCGATCCCGGCCCCCGACCAACAGTGATCTGTGCGGAGTTTGCATGTTCTCCCCGTGTCTACGTGGGTTTACTCTGGGATTTCTCCGGTTTCCTCCCACATGCCAAAAACATGCAAGTTAGGTTAATTGGCATCAAAACGGGATTCTAAATTGTCCTTAGGTATGACTGTGAGAGTGAATGGTTGTCTGTCTCTCTGTGTTGGCCCTGCGACAGACTGGCGATCAGTCCAGGGTGTACCCTGCCTCTTGCCCAAAGATGCTGGGATAGGCTCCAGCCCCC
Organism: Pholidichthys leucotaenia; assembly: GCA_020510985.1. Taxonomy (NCBI): domain Eukaryota; kingdom Metazoa; phylum Chordata; class Actinopteri; order Cichliformes; family Pholidichthyidae; genus Pholidichthys; species Pholidichthys leucotaenia. Next base: position 345,617,025 of record CM035844.1, on the reverse strand, counting down.
CACCCCCCGCGACCCGAAAAGGATTAAGCGGAAGAAGATGAATGAACGAATGAATGAATGATAGGTTACATAACTGAATAACATGACTCTGAATGATCTAAGCAGAAATGAAAAAATCTTATAAATTTTCAACTTTTTCCTCATAGTCTCATAATTTTTTTTCTCATAAATCTGCAACTTTTTTCTTGTAAATTTGCAACTTTTTTCTCAAAAATTAGCAACTTTTTTTCATGAATTTGCCACACTCATCTGGATGCTGGTCACATTTTTATTCTGTGTAATTACATTGAAATTTGCAACTTTTTAATTTCTGATATCTTTTATCATAACTTTGCACCATTAAGCAAAAGATATGCACCCGTGTCGACATGACGCAGCAGCGACGTGTGTTCTTACTGCATTGCCTGACGTGCACCATTGGCAACGCAGACCATAAGAGCTGTGATTGGTCCGCTTTGTCTCTTCCTTCACATTTCCTAGTTTTTGTCACTGCTCTGGCTGCTTGTTCACGGAGGCACAACTTCCACAGCAAGTCGGTTAAACAATGATCCAAATTCAAAAGAATACTGAGGAAGTGAGCACATACAGATCATTTTGTGGCTCGTCATAACCCCAGTCATTACACAGATTGTCAAATAACGGTAGCGGTGGTGGTGGCACGCACCGTTTTCTCTGACTTCTCTTTTTCTCTGTGCAACAATCGTATAAAAAGTTGCTTTTTCTTAACATTTATTAGCTCCAACTCCATCACAGTCTGCTGTTGTCCGTCGCTATTTCATAAGCAAAAACACACAGTAAACACAAATCACGACACACATCGGCTGAAACCTATTTTGTTAACGGAACAACGCATTTCACCCAACACACAATAAAAAACTGCCGATCACTTCGTCGGCGTGCAGGTGCATAAATCCAGCTTTATTCTTGCCCATTTGTACCTAATTTACATTCATACATTTGTAGCTCATGATAAATTGGCAAATAAGCCCGTCTCCCTTGTTAAATAAGATAAATTGCCTACCGTGTATCTGTGGGTTTTTCCACTGATTTGCAACTTTTTCTTATAATGAAGCAGCTTTTTGCACATTAATTTGTAGCTTTTTTTCCTCTCGAAATCCTTTGTTGTAAATTTGTGATTTTTCCTCCTATAAATTAGCCACTTTTTTAAATACATTTTTTCTCATAACATTGCAACTTTTTTTCTTGCAATTTGTGTTTTCTCATAATTTGCAATCTTTTCATAAATTAACACTTTTTTCTGTTGAATTTACTTATTTCTTTTAATAAATGAGTGACCTTTTCCACGTAAATTTTCAGCTTTTTTCTATTTAAAAAAAAGTATATATATTTTTTAAATTATTTTCTTATAAATTTGGACCCTTTTTCTCCTTAATTTGCACCTTTTCTTCTTGCAATGTGCAACTTTTTTTCTCATCATGTTCAAGTTTTTTCTTGTAACTTAGCAACTTTTTCTCACGGCAATTTGCAACGTTTTCCCTTGTAATTTAGGGACTATTTTTCTCATAAATTAGTAACTTTTACACAAAAAGTATCATGTATTTTCCAAGGTATCGAGTCTGACATTTTAGTATTGTGACATGTATAAATAAACAGAGTTTTGGCCAATAAACTAGCCATGTTTTTCTGATTTCCCATAATCCAATAATGGCCTTATCTGCTAAAGACAATCTGATTATGCTGTTTACATGACTCCTTAAATAATCAGATAACCCCCCCACAAAATCTGATCATAATCAGTATATTAGTGTCATATGAACATAGACGACGGCACCAAACTCCGCTCTCAGCGTGATGCCTGATGGGACGAGCAGCAGCCCCACCACAAAAAGACGAATGCCTCTGCTCCGCATGCGCGGCTCTTGTGAGGCTTCATCTCTTCCAGCTGTGGTGCACGCTTGCATCCGTGCTGCATACATGTGTACACAGCAAATTTCCCACTTGCTAATAAGTGTTGACTATTCAGTAGCAATTATCTGAAACTGAAGAGTGCTGATTGGGGAGATGTTTGCGCTCTCCGATGGCTGTCGGAGCTGAAACGCTTAAAAAAAAAAAAAAAAGACTGGAGCAGCAGTGTGGCGGGTGTGGATTTTTACACTCCCAGAGGTCAGCTGGGCCTGCGATGGGGAAATATGATGACACAGGCATTACATCACGGCTGCAATTTTAAAGAAATGTCAGGAGACCCTATCAGAACCCGTTTTGCTTAAATTACTGAGCAAATTGCCACTTAAACGTTTCGCGGCATACACCCACAGCCACCCACGCAGCTCAAGTTGTCCTCGGTTTCAGGGGTGCCGCTCTGTAAGAAGACCCTGACCCCGGACATCCTCAGAGAGCGCTCCTGAGTGTGTGTGTGTGTGTGTGTGTGTGTGTGTGTGTGTGTCTTCACGATGATATAAAAGGACAAGGAGAATCATTTGAACACCTTGTCGTTTTTCATCAGCCTGACTGCTGTGTGATGTGCCTCCACTCCGCCACGAGCAGGGGTGCAGCTGATGGTAACCCACAAAAACAACCCCCCCCAAAAAAGCCAGCGTAAGCATGTTTGATTCTGGAACGTCTCGTGTGTGTGGTGAAATATATAACTAGAAAAGCACTCGGAGAGCGCAGACATCCGCCAAGCGCCACAGTTCCCCTGTGGGCATGTTGTCCTGTATTTTTTTTTTTTTTCCAAGTGTTCTGACGATTTTTTGGCAGAGTTACATGCACAAAAAAAAATATTGAAAAAATATTGAAAATAGCCCTATCTCGCAATGTTAAATAAAAAAAAAAAAAAAAGGAATCCTTTAAAAAATTCCTGGATCCAGACGGTGTTGCGGATCACCACCAAAATCTAATCATCTGTAGATGCCCCATTTCTGACAATCTGTGAAAATTTCATGAAAATCCGTCCATAACTTTTTGAGTTATCTTGCTAACAAACAAACAAACAAACAAACAGACAAACAGACAAACCAGTGCCGATGAAAACATAACCTCCTTGGTGGAGGTAAACATAGATGCAGGATTTTTAAGGAAAAAAAAACATGAGCTATTGTGCTTTTAATCATGGGCATGATGGTTGTTTTAAAAAAATGGATTTATTACACTTCCCTGCTTGTAAATCAACCAATTATCCTGCTAGAAGAATTAGTTTAAAAGTGATTGCTACCTTACGCATGCCGTTGGAGACCGTCTGAGGTGTTTCAGGGTTGGGGTTAGATGCTGTCAGGACGTGGGCCGGGTCTCATGCCCTCATCCTAAATTATTGTCTTATCTTGTCTTCAGGGCCTGGACCTCAGCCCTCACTTTAAGATTCATTTTGAAATTTTCTGTATTTCACTCTGGTTATTATCTTTATCCTGGTTTGGCATTATCATTATTCTCTTTTGTATATTTATTTCTCCGTGGGTCGTCCTCATTACTGTTATTATTATTATTACTATTATCATTATTCTCATGGTCTTGTTTCCCCTGGTTCCTCTGTTCATGTTTAGTGCATCCTCTGTCTATGATCATCTGCGTAGCCCCGTCCGTTATGTGTCTGTGATTAATCCCTGCCATCTCCGTTTGCCATTGATTGTGCTCACCTGTTCGGTATTGTGCTGATTACTCCCATGTCTATTTATGTCAAGCCTCAATCCGTGTCTCGTCATGTGTGTCGTAAGTCATGTCTGCGCGAACAACACGCTTCTGCTCTCGTCCTGTATCCTGCCTGAATCCTGCTTGATCTGTGTCAGCTTCTGTTACAGCTTCCGAGCTGTCAATTTGTTTTTTTGAGCTGTGCCCATCTGGCCAGCTCTTAATAAATCAATCACTGCTGTCTTTGAATACTGTGTTTGGGTCCAGTATTCCAACTCCCGTGACAATACAACACTCATCCATGGATCCAGCTTATTTAAAGTTTCAGTGTTTGGGCCTCAGTGAGAAGGAAGCATGGGAAGCAACAAACGTTGAGGCCTGCATCGAGGATGCCCACACCTCCCGCACGCCGGAGGGAGCCCTCCTCTTAACCGAATGGGCTGAGGAGTTGAGTGAGGCGCTTCCAGCCCTCCAACGGTTCCCTCAGCTCGCCTGTCTGCCTGAGCAGAGCATAAACATGTAGATCATAATCTGGGGGCTGATTGAGTCATTACCGGCAGCAGGAGAGGTACCGATGGAGGAAGGACTGCATCCATCTGGCGGAAGACGCGGTCGCTGCCGGCGCCGTGGGACACAGCAGCTCGGCTTCTCATCCCCGGCAAGGGTGCCTCAGGCTCCCGTTTCCTCCTTTGGTCCACCACAAGCGCAACTTCATCGGGCATCCTCCCGCCGTCTGATGAGCTCCAGCTTCTCCTGGGAGGACTCGCCGGACGGGTCAGCGGCAGGAAAGCGGGAATACAGGCAAGTATCCGTTCATTTTTTTACATCACTGAATGAAGGGACTTGTCTGATTCCCAGTGGGGAGTTCTCTCTACCCCACTCTGCTATTAACTCTGCTGCCCTGTCCAGCTACCCATCCTCACCTGCATCTCCTGTGTCCCAGTCTTCTTTTTGTGAGAGACTGACAATACTGGGAGGTAACCAACTGGTCTGGGATGAGCTGGCTGCCCCTGAAACTCCTCCAGCTGCAGCTGCCTCCAGGAGGGGGTTTCAAGTAGCTGTGGCCCCCAGACCTGATGTCCTACCAGTTGCTGTTGCTGCATCTGGGCTGGTGAGGATCATCCAGTACCGGTTTCACACAGCTCCCCAGCTCCAGTACCAGCCCTACGTCGCTCCATAACTCCAATACCAGCTCCACGTCACTTCCCTGCACCTCCACTAGCTCCGGCTCTTCTTGAGACAGCTCCAGCTGCTCACAAAGTGCACATTCCAGCTCCAGCCATCCCTGAGGCGCACGCCACAGCTCCAGCTGTTCCCACAGTACACACTTCAGTTTCTGCTCTGTCCGAGGTCCACACTCCAGCAGCTCATCCTGAGGAGGTCACCCAGCAGCAGAGGATCAGGAGCTCAGGCAAGTGCTTTTCTTTACCTTTATAACATCAATACTAGTTAAGACTTGCCTAGCTCCTGATGTTTTTGGTGATGCCTCACCCTGCCTTTCTCCCCCGTCCGAGGTGACTGCAACGGGGGTGGTTCTCCAGGCGTCTGGGCCGGATGCTCCTACACCATCCACTCCAGAGGTCTGGGGACCTCCAACCATCACTTCAGAGGTGGAAGAGTCCACTCCATCTGTCATCCAAGAGGTCGAGCAAACCGCTCCACCCATCATTGTTCATGAGATCGAGCAGTCCACGCTACACATCATCCAAGAGGTTGAGCAGTCTGCTCCACCTCTCGTTGTTCAAGAGGTTGAGCATTCCATTCCAACCGTTGCCCAAGAGGCCGGCGTGCTTCCACCTTCTGTTCCAGAGGCCGGGGTCAGCGTAAAGCGGTCATTGGTTACAGGGCATAGGGCTCCTCTGTGTTTGTTTGGTGAGTTCTGTGCTTCTCCGGTCACTCTTCCACCTTGTTCTCTGGTTCGATGGCCTATGGACATTGGCAGGCCACCGGCCCAGCCCTGCATTCCAGTCTGGGGGGGTTGATGGGCTGAGGCAGACCCCCGGACCCACGTTGTTCTCCGGACCAAGGATCTATGGACTTTGGTAGACCCCCTGACCTGTTGTTTGTTGCGGTCTGGTGGCCCATGGACTTGGGTAGACCGCCTGACCCACTTTGTTTTGGGTCTTGGGGCCTTGAACTTAATTTGGCCCATGAACTGTGTTTGTTTTGGACATTGCTGTGGGACTAGCCTTTGTTTGAGCCTAAAAATAAAGGAAAAGCACCTAAATCGAGCCTGTCTGCATTACTATGGATAGCTTTCTTCCCTCTTAAACATGCAGCTTTTGTCTCCATCCATCCATCCATCCATCTTCTTCCGCTTAATCCTTTTCGGGTCGCAGGGGGGCTGGAGCCTATCCCAGCATCTTTGGGCGAGAGGCAGGGTACACCCTGGACAGATCGCCAGTCCATGGCAGGGCCAACACAGAGAGACAGACAACCATTCACTCTCACAGTCATATCTAAGGACAATTTAGAATCCCCAGTTTTGATGCCAATTAACCTAACTTGCATGTTTTTGGCATGTGGGAGGAAACCGGAGAAATCCCGGAGTAAACCCACGCAGATACGGGACATGCAAACTCCACACAGATCACTGTTGGTCGGGGGCTGGGATCAAACCTGGGATCCCCCGGTCAAGGTGAGATGCTGTGCTGCCGCAGTGCTAACCACTTCACCACTGCGCTGCCCTATAAATGTAAAACAATGGATTTAATTTTTTTTCCAAAATTTGTTTTTTTTTAAAAATATATTTGCAATTTTCTGACCTTTTCCTACAAGTGTGCCATTTCTTCCTATACTGCTCTTCTTTTGTTACTTTTTCTTGGAACTGTGTTTTTTTCCTTCAATTTCAAATATTTCTCATATCGCACTTTAAAAAAAAAAATGGAACTCATTGTATTGGTCAATATTTAAGTTTCTGGGTAATTTTTTTTTACCAGTATCAATCAATTTTTTAAGCATTATAAAAGCCATGGGAGTACATCTCATACCTGCTAAATCATTAAGAAAATGCACGGGGATACTGGGGTAGATCGTTGGAGAAACCATTGGCGTAGATTAGCAGCCACGTTTCCGACAGTCTGCCCCAGGGCAGCTGTGGCTACAAAAGTAGCTTACCACTATCAATGCCTGTCTGGAATAAATGAATAATGGATTCACTGTAAGCGCTTTGAGATGTCACTTGACATGCAAAGCACCATATAAATCTAATCTATTATTATTATTATTATTATAGATCTATGCAAGTATGAGGGTGGCTCATTAAAGATTTCCTCTGACCTACTTCTGATTATTGTAGGAGGCTGAAATGTCACATGTAGAATAATCCATATCTCTATAGGTCACATGGTAATTTGTAGCTCTGAACTCCTAAGAGTTTCTCTTTTACAGGTGCTAAGGTGGAGTAAGGCGTAATAATGGAGCCAGCTAAATGCAAAGCGGTCATCAGGTTCCTGTACTCGAGAGGCCGCACACCACAGGAGATGTTCAATGAGATGAAAGAGACTTATGGGGAGGACACTCCATCTTATGACATAGTCAAGCACTGGCATCGACAGTTCAAGTGTGGTTGCACTTCGGTGGAAATGACACCCATTCCCAGGCGATCACAGTGCCCCATAGATGAAGTCACCATCCAGCAATTGGAGGCCACCATTCTGGAGGATCACTGCATGACCTTCGCCAACTAGCCCAAGATGTCAAGATCAGTGTGGGGTCTGTGGAAAAAAAAATCATCCATAGCAATTTACATGTGCAGAAGTTGTCTGCATAATGGATTCCAAGGTTGCTCACACCCTTCCAGAAGCAGGAACTAGTCATGTGCTCCCACATTCATTTGGCCATGTGCCAAGAAAACCAGGGGGGACTTCTTAATTAATTAATCAAGCAAGAGGAAACATGGGTCCATCACTATCATACAGAGACTGAAGCCCGGCTGAAGCTGACTCACCACCTCCAAAGAAGCCATGTGTCCAACCCTCAGTGGGCAAGGTCACGATCACAGTCTTTTGGGACCAGCATGGAGTACTGATGGATTTCCTGGCAAAGGGTACCACAATTACCACGACTTACTACACTTCACTGCTGCAGAAATTGTGGAAGGCCATCAAAACCGAGAGAAGTGTCCCCCTCCTGCAAGACATCAGCCGGTTCACATCTTGCATATTGCCCAGAAGGAAGCATGGTCTTGCGGCTATGAAATCCTTCATCACCCCCTTACTCTCCTGAGCTCACACTATCTGACTTCCACCTCTTTCCAGCCAAGTCATTTTTGAAGGACAAGCCCTTTCAAAACAATGAAATGCTGATTTACCAGGTCAAGCCGTGTCTTCTAATGTAACCTACAAACTTCTACAGGTGAGGTCTCCACAGCTGCATAAAGCGATGGGAGAAGTGTGTGACTCTTCATGGTGCAGATGTAGTGAAAGACTAATAACTGGGAAAATCTTTAATGATTTAATATGTGATTCTGATTCTTTTTTTTTAATTGTGAGGCAGAGCTTTTTATTTTAGATTTTTGCTAAAATTATTTTAAAAATAATGGGTAAATTAAGTTAAAAATACACCGGCATGAGCAAATTCTAATATTCTGTTGATTGACACACTTTAACTGTTAGACAAACTGTCTTGGCTGAGGTATGCACTCTCTGAGCACTCTTTAGTTTATTATACATTTTTGGCTTTTTTACTGAAACTTTTGCTCATTAAACTTTCAGCTTCATCTCTTAATTTTTCAACAGTTTCCACATAATCTTGTGTTTGTCATGATCTGAGCACGGCGGATTCCACTGTGCTCAGTCTCATGGCCTTTTTCCATATTTGTATATTTAATGTATTTTGTGTTCTTTGGTTCCTGTCATTTTATCCATGGTTGGGTTTCGTATAGCTTGTATTGTTTCTTATTCTTCTCATCCCCCTGTTTATGTCATCGTAGTTTTGCTACTCATTTATTTGGTATGTGTTTGTATTTATCCCTCAGTCTTCATTTGTTGGCATTTAGTTCTTTATAATTGTACAGGTGTGTTCTCTCTCACTCTCTCTCCGGGGCTGCAGCTGTCAGTGGCACTTCCGGGTTCTTGCTCTGTTGTGGGCGGTGCTCCTGTCAGCTGTCAGTCCCGTCTTTTCCCCTCTCATTACTCTCAGCTGACCCCAGTCTGTAATCATTGTCACATCCTGCTCGTTCATGTGATCCACACCTGCCATCATTCATGTTCATTACATTCTTTATTTAAAGAATAAGAAGCCCTCTGATTCTGCACTGGGGTGTGTGTGATTGACACTGTAGATAGGTAAAGCACAATCTCGTTCTACTGTACATGATTGGTTGTACGGTTGAATGACAATAAGGGTGATTTAATTTTTAATTAATTAAATTAATTAATTAAAGACCGTTGTTTCTGTTACTCATTGTCAGAGCCTCATCGTTGCATTGTGCTTGTCCCCGTCAGAACCCTTTCCCTGTTCTGACACATTCATCTTGTTATCCACCTGTTCATCTCATTTGTAAGTTTATTTTTGTGCACTGTATGAACTTGTTTTTTCTTTATTAAATTCCACAACTAGCAGTTCATCGTTTGGGTCTCCCTCTCTGCCCCGAAGGAGCCAGTTTGTGACAACAGGCTCTGACCAGTTAGAGACTCAGCTGCTGCTAGTGTGTGGATTTTTTTGTTTTCACTCACCTGTTTTGTCCGGAGCGTCATTATGTCCCCAGCACGCTGGCCTTCAGCAAGCAAAGGAAGATCAGTCGCTGGTCCCCGAGCCTGGAGGAGGAATGGGCCGCTGAATTAATCCAGACCTTTGTGAATGAAGCTCTTGCCTCCCGTGGGCCTAAGAAGACCTAGGAAAGCGTTAATGGAGCAGCGGGGATTGTGGAGGCTCATCCCAGGTTGAGGAGGTATCCCCAATTTGCGGAACTGTTGTCCACGGTCTCCTTGCTTCAGCAGTTATTCACCGGGCTGACAATGGGGCTGCCTCCAGCGGAACCGAAGCCATCGCGGAGGTGCCTTCCGCAGCAGGCATCCTTCTCCTCCCCCCGTTCGCCCGCTTCTGCCTCCGCTCCGTCGGTTCCCAGACACCACCATCCAACTTCGGACCACCAGAGGAACACCTCCACCTCTCAGGCAGTAGTTCTCCCCTCACCGAGTCAGACAATCCCCACAGCAGTCCCTTCATCTAGTTTTCCTTTGCCGGCTGTCCCGTCAGCCTCCTCTTCCTCTTTTGCTGCTGTGACTCCTGTCTCCTCGACATTTCCTCCCGCTGCTGAGGGTCCGGTTGTTCCCTCCCCAGCTCCGCCCGTAACCGTGTCTGCAAGGGCCTCTCCTCCATGTTCCTCTGTGGGGCCCACAACCACTGAAGTCACGGAGAGGGCTGATTCACAACCAGCTGCAGCAGAGAACATTGTGCCCTGGGAACTCAGGCAAGTGTCTTTTCATTTTCCAACACTTTATGATGATATGCCTTGCCTGATTCCCGGTAGTGGGGATCAGTTTTTGCAGTCCTCTGAGTCCTCACCACCTGCTGCAGACTACATCACCTTACCTGCTCTCTCCGTGTCTCCTGCTATTTTCCCCGAGTGTCTGCCGGTCCCAGGGTTGAGCTGCTGGACGATTGAGGAGCCTGCGGCCCTGGAGGACCTGGTTCTAGCCCCGCAGCCATGGTCTGGAAGGAGGGAGAGTGCTGCCAGTGATCCGGAGCCTGCACCGACGATTGAGCGTCCCTGGGCTTCAGCAGTACAGGATCCAGTGCCAGCAGGAAGCCAACCTCCTGTGTCCACGTCGGGCGAGCCACCTGCGTGGGCCACTTCGTTGGGGGGCCTTGGGACTGCATCCACCACCATGCCTGCTGTAGGGTCTGCCGCAGCAGAGTTGAAGTTGGGCCTCCAGAGGACCAGGCCTGAGATGTCGTTGTCTGGATCGACGGAGTCCTGGATGGTGGTGGACTTGAGCTCAGGCAAGTGCTCTTCTTTGCTTTCACTATCTTTGTTTTGGAGAGATCTTGCCTGGCTCTTAGTGGGGAGAGCCAAGTGCAGCCATCAACTGCACCTGAGCTCACCTCGCCGGGCTCCACTGCCGCCGGTGACCCTGACCCTGCTCTTTGTCCCTCCTATCGGAGTCTTTCCCTAGGGTTGTTCAACTTGACCAGAGGTCTCCGTGAGTCCAGCCTCGCCACCTGAGATCTCTGTGAGTCTAGCTCCTCCAGCTGAGGTTGTCGCGGGTGCTCCGTACCAGCCCAGGGCCTCCGTGGGTGCAGCTCCTCCTCAGTCCGAGTCTCCGTGGGTGTTATGTCTCAGTCGGGGACCGTCGTGGGTGCTGCGTCCTAGTTTCAGACCAACATGGATGCTGCGCTCCAGCTTGGGTCCACCGTGGGTCCTGAACTGTCCAGCTCTCCAGTCCAGGGGGCCTAGGTGCCTGGTTCTGCTTGGGTGTGGGTCCTGAGCGGGGTTTTTTTTTTTGTTCCCTCCTAGCCTGCTCCCCCCACTGCCCACCTGGGGTGGTTTATTGTTCTACTCCTTTTTTTTGTGGGGGGAGGGGTCTTTTTTCTTTTGTGATGTTACCCTGGGTGTCCAGTATCCACCCCTTGAGAGGGGAGCTCTGTCATGATCTGAGCATGGGGGATTCTTCCATGCTCAGTCTCATGGCCTTTTCCCATATTTGTATATTTGATATATTTTGTGTTCTTTGGTTCCTGTCATTTTATCCGTGGTTGGGTTTCGTATAGCTTGTATTGTTTCTTATTCTTCTCATCCCCCTGTTTATGTCATTGTAGTTTTGCTACTCATTTATTTGGTATGTGTTTGTATTTATCCCTCAGTCTTTATTTGTTGGCATTTAGTTCTTTATAATTGTACGGGCGTGGTCTCTCTCTCTCTCTTGCTCTCTCTCTCTCTCTCTCTCTCTCTCTCTCTCCGGGGCTGCAGCTGTCAGTGGCACTTCCAGGTTCTTGCTCTGTTGCGGGCGGTGCGCCTGTCAGCTGTCATTCCCGTCTTCTCCCCTCTCATTACTCTCAACTGACCCCAGTCTGTAATCATTGTCACCTCCTGCCCGCTCATGTGATCCACACCTGCCATCATTCATGTTCCTTGATTGCATTCCCTTTTTAAAGACTGTTGTTTCTGTTACTCATTGTTTGAGCCTCATCGTTGCATTGTGCCTGTCCCCGTTGGAACCCTTTCTCCGTTCCGACGCATTCATCTTGTTAGCCGCCTGTTCATCTCATTTGTAAGTTTATTTTTGTGCACTGTATGGACTTGTGTTTTCTTTATTAAATTCCACAACTAGCAGTTTAGTGTTTGGGTCTCCCTCTCTGCCCCGAAGGGGCCAGTTTGTGACAGTGTTTTTGTCTTTTATTTATTTTCCTCTAAATGACATGGAGCCAATGAATATTGGCAAATGAGCAAGGTGTGCATCCAGAGCCAAATTAAGTGTTCTTAGTTGTCAAATTAACCAAAATGTGGGATGACAAATTCCAAAGGGCTAAATAATAGGCTATAGCAGTGGATTAAGGTTTAGGAGTGTTATAAGGCTGCCGTAGTTACTAGTAATGAGACATAGCTCACAGAATTAAGCTGAAGCATGTTGACATTTAAAAATGGGGGGGGGGTAAATATGATAATTAGCCCAACTGCAGCTTCAGGGACCATCTCAATGTCCTGGAGAACAGAAGTTCTGGATATTAAAGTAAACGCTGATCCAGTGGTGAAGACAGCATCATGGATGCTCCATGGAGAAGGTTTGCTGTCATTTCACTGTGGGACAAATTTTGCCCTCTGTTTAAGTCCATTCTGTCTGAATTACCTCCTTTTTTATTTCCCGCATCCATACCACGCATCCATCTTCTTATCAAACTGCCACTAAGGAAAAAAAAACTTGAATACCACAAAAATATCAACTAACTGAGGTGAATTTAGATGACTCCGTGGATCTGTGGGGCCTTTGGGACCGTTGCAGCGGTGTGTGACAGGAGCAGGGGGGGACTGGGAGTCACAGCACATGCAGCCTGCGTGGGGAGTACACTCACACGGACACTTGTGCTCTGCTGCAGTGGTGCACCGGGATGCACATGCACTCTCCAGCCCGCAGATGCAAAGCGCCTTTAGGTGTGTGTATATAGGAGTGTGATAAGCATGCACAAAGAGAGTCAAAAAGCAGCGCAGAAGAGAGGGATTAAACTGTGGAGGGACGCGCTTCATACTTTGAGTTGTTCTGCAGAGGATGTGCAGGTCCGGACGTTCACACATCGGGTTTATTTTAACAGAAAAAGACAAAAAGAAGCGGGGTTGTGACACTTACCGATCTGAACGCTGCTCGGGAAAGCACCCATTGTCAATCCCCAAAAGCCAGAGAACATAAACAGAATCCAGTCGCGAAAAGAAATCCTCATTTTGTTTCGGTTATAAACTGATTAGAGGCATCTAGCAGGTTAATTAACACCCCCGGGGCAAAAGCAACATTACAAGGTTATTTACAGAGAAAAAAACCCCAAAGGTTATTTAAAAAAAAAAAATCTAGCGCCGGTTAAATATCCATGTCTTCTTTGGATGGTTCTTTCTTCTCTTGGATATCCCCCCGCAGTGCCGCTCGCTCCTGCTGTCAAACTGCGTCCGTCCGTCCGACCGGCGCTGGAGATTTTGCGCACAACGCCACCAAGATGAGGATGGAGAGGAGGAGGAGGAGGAGGAGGAGGAGGAGGAGGAGGAGGAGGGGTGGGGGACATGAGCCAGCGGCGGCCATGTGCGTCTGGATGGATGCGGCTCAACTCACATCACAGCTACAATACACATGCGCCTTTAAAAAAAAAAAAAAAAAAAAAAAACCCACATAGACCCGAGCAGGGAGGCGAGGAGGCGGCCGGGAGGGGCGTCAGTCAGGCGGTCAGTCACAGCGGCGCCGAGTCCCTGCCAAGCAAAACTTCCAAAATACAAACTGGCACCATGGAGGGCTGACAGATTTTTTTTTTTTTAACCTCCCTCCAGCTGCAACATGGTTTAGTGATGCAACTGAAGTGCCGCCGGTGCTAGTCGTGTTCTCTCTGCATACAGGTGCGCCTCACAATAAAGAGCTGAACAGAGCCAGAGACTTTCTGGCTATAAAGCAGAGCATGAAGATGCAGCTGCGGGCTGCAAATTCACCCGCAACTTTTTGGGGGAGAGGAGGATTAAAATGACCTTCAATCAACTTTTTCTTCCCTTAAACTTGCAACTTTTTTTTTCTCAAGTTCTCAACTTGTTCTCATAAATTTGCAACTTTTTTCTTGTAAAATTTGTTTTTCTTCTATATTTGGAGCTTTTTCCTCCGAAATTGGTAACGTTTTTTCTCAGGAATTTGCTAATTTTTTCTTATAAATTAATGACCTTCTTTCCAACAATTTCTACTAAATTTGCAACTTTTTTCTCATGAATTTGCAACTTTTTTCTTGTAAATTTGTGACTATTGTCTTGTAAATGTGCAAATTATCATCATAAATTTGGAGCCTTTTTCTCAAATGTGCAATTTTTTTTCTCAGGAATTTTCAGATTTTTTTTTTTTATAAATTTGTGACTGTCTTGAAAATGGGCAAATTCTGTCATCATAAATTTGTTAATTTTTTTTCTAATGTGCAAATTTTTGCTTTGTAAATTTGGATCTTTCTCACAAATTAGCAAATTTCTCATACATATACAGCTTTTTTTCCACGTACCAAATGAGCTTTTTCCGTAGGATTGCTGGACTCACCCTCAGAGATAGGGTGAGGAGCTCAGTCATCAGAATCAGAATCAGAATCAGAATAAGTTTATTGCCAAGCACATTTACAAGTAAATAACAGGTAAATATACTAGGAATTTGACTTGACACTGAAACGTCATAAATGACATTCTCAGTGACGCGGCGAGCCGTGGAGGCGCCTGTCAGCAGGAGGGAACAGAAGAAGGCAATGGGGAGGAGGGAGGGGTGGACACAATAGGAGAGAGAAAAAAGCATTGTTTATCAGAATAAAGTTCATATATGACCGATATTATGATTACAAGAAAAAAACTCTCATTGCACAATTAGCAGACAATAGAATCCACACAATGACACAAAGAGAGCAGTGAGTGTATATCTTCGAGTCAGTATAGTGGATCAGTTTGTGTAAGTTGAGTGCAATCAGTGGCAATCAGTTGGAGGACAACAATGTCTCTTCCTCAGCAGATGTTATGACTACAGTCTGAAGCAAAGGCCAGTGTCCTTGAGCATGGCAGATGGAATAGTTTTGCCTGACAGCTGTCCTTGAGAGTCAAATGCTGCCCGCCAGTGTTATGAAAACAAATATACTGTTGATTATCTGGAGGACTGAGTGCTGAGGGAGCCGAAAGAAACAGGTCGAATAGCACTGACTTCAGAGAAAAAACTTTCTATTCTCTTACAGATTCAGTGCACCAATTCCTTCATGGCCGGGCGTTGAAATCAATTCATGGACAGCTCTCAGCGTGATCGTGATATAATCCATTTTCCTGTACAGTTCTCCATTGGCCGCTGTCAGAGTCCTGCCCAGTTGGTCAATTTGATGGGTGAGCTTCGCCGGGTCCGCTTTTTGATAAGCTCTATCCATCTTCTTCAGTTTGCGGTACACCAGAACAATCCCAAATCCAATCAGTAGAATTCCGATGACCATTGCTCCGAAAAGATATAAATCTTCAATATCTTCAATAGAAAGATCACACAGGCACAAGAGTTTCCAATTACTTGTGTCCTTCAAATAACCCGCAGCAGCAGTGCCTGCGGGGCAGATCGGCTCCCCCGGACCAGATTTCCTCGTTGAAAAAACAGTGTAAATTGCGTTCAAAGCCCAGCTTATTAAATCCATAATTTTGCTCGATAATCAGCAGTAAGACACGCAGACAGACGATAGCAAGCTGGGATCCAGTCAGTTAGGGAAGGAGAGAGATAAGGAGCCAGAGCTGGGAAGAAAAGTGTCTGCTCTCTTTGGAGGGCTGGGAGAGGCTCAGAGTAGAACCGCTGCTCCTCCACATTGAAAGGAGTCAGTTGAGGTGGTATGGGCATCTGATTAGGATGCCTCCTGGACGCCTCCCACTTCAGGTGTTTCAGGCACGTCCCACTGGGAGGAGACCCCGAAGCAGACCCAGGACTCGGTGGAGAGACTATGTCTCCCAGCTGGTCTGGGAACGCCTTGGTATCCTCTCTGAAGAGCTGGAGCAGGTGGCTGGGGAGAGGGAAGTCTGGGCTTCTCTGCTTGAACTGCTGCCTCTGTGACCCGGACCTCTGGAAAAGTGGTAGAAGATGGATGGATGGATGGATATACAACTTTTTATAATTGGGCATTTTGGGGGGAAAATTTGACAATTTTAAATTAATCACTTTTTCCTTCTATAACAGATTTTTACTCATAAATTTGCAACATTTGTTATGCTTTGCAGATGGCACTGTCATAATGGCTGGACAAGCAACCTGAGTACAGCGTGCAATCACCAAGCAAACACACAAAAAACGTTTGACCTTTTATTAGAATATTCAAAGCAGCAATCCTGAGGAAAAACGCCAGTCACTTGCCAGATTAGCAGGAGCCCTGTGGAGGAAAGAAAGACTGGTTAGAGAGGAATGGAGAGTGAATGGGGAAACAAATAGTACCACTCACGTGAGAGATGAGACGAGACCGGCACAGAACCCAGCGAAGGAGATGAACCAGCAGGCTGAACTGCCAGTCAGGTATGATGAGTGGGTCTGACTGGGTGGAGGAGGAAGGTTGCCTCGAGGTGGAGCAACAGGCTGGTGAGCGCACCAATGTCCCGAAGACACACCACTTCGTTGGCAGCAACCTGGAAAAGTGGAGGAGAAGAGATTGTAAGATAATGTCATCAAAGACACAACCGCTTACAAAGGAGCCGTCTGCTGAGCAGTACCCAAACGAGCCAGCGTTGAATCACTGAAGATTTCCTCCTTATAAACGCTGGCCAAGCAGGAATCAGCAGGTGCGTCTGATGAGGGAGCCGGTGAACAGGAAGGAGGGGGTGAGCACTCGCCAGCACATGACAGGCACCAAGGAAGGAGGACCCAAATGCAGGCAAGTTTCAGTTCACAGTAGATTATTTATTTCAGAAAATACAAGTGCAGCACAGGAGCTAAAAATGAACTAAAGTAAACTTTAACAGAAGAGGATTAACTAGAAATAACAACAGGAAACATAAGCAAACCTTAGAAACACAAGGAACCAGGGAAACGATGGCATAAGCCATACATCTGTCATGAAAGACAGGTAATGTTATGTCACCATGAGGAGTGGCACAGAATTTATAAGGCCTATACAGGCGGGCAAACAGGTGCTAGGAACAGGGTTGGCAACTTTTTCACAGCCAAGGGACAGAGGGTTTTAACTATTGCTCACTACCACGATGCTGTGGACATTAGTGTTGTCATAATACTGGCATTTTCTTTACCTTGATAATAACTTAAAAAAATATTGGTATTCAATGTCATGCTTGATGCAACTTTGAGCTAGAAAACAACTACACTGCAAAAAGTCAATTATAAGTAAAATGAAATAAATTAAGGCTGTTTATGTTTGTTTTTTGTCTGACAAGATATTTATTCTTGCTGTGCAGTTTATGTGTAAGAAAATTTTACATGCTTTCTGTTCTGCCCTCAGTAGAGTGAGTTTTATAGAGGTTAAAATAGTTCACAAGTTCATGGTAGAATATCATAATTCATTTGTAATAATTCATGTTAAGAAAATAGTCATTGTGTTAAAAGTAATTTCTATATAGTTAGTAGCAATTCACCTGTATTTTACGTTGAAAGCGCAGTCAGTAGCCGCTGTGATTTATGGGTAGAAGAAGCGGACATTGGTAAGAGAGAGAAGGAAAAAAAAGGCAGAAAGCATAACCTGCCCGTGAATGTCTGAGACGCTCCTCCTGTGTGTTAAACCCCTTTCTACACCTTCAAAAGCAATGGCTTTGTAAGTCTAATTAGTGTTTTGTTAATTTTATAAGTTTTGTTAAATGTGAACTTGGTATCGTTTTAAGTGTGTTGTCGCCAGGAATTAGTCCTATCCCAGGGCCCCGCTAGCTTGTTGAATATATTATGAATGTGTTGTTCCAGGAATTAGTCCTATCCCAGGGGCCCGCTAGTTTACTAAATTTTATTTTCTGTTTTATTTTTTAGTCACTCGGCTTTTCAGTGAGCTCTTCAAGCCACAGTTATAAAGAACTGTAAGCTGTCTAAGAAGACTTGAATAAAGGAGCAGGATGCTCAGTTTCCTGGCTCGTGAAAAACGAGTTTGGCTTGCTGTTGATCTGCGTTCACATACACCGTGTATACAACACGTAGGGATAACAGTACACTTTCCAATAGTTTTAACTTGTTTTATGCAGTTTGATAAGTCAAATTTTCTTGCTCTGTTGGCAGATAATTTTACTTAAAATAAACAAAAAAAAATCTGGCAATAGATAATTCCAGTTAAAATTAGAAAAAAAATATTTGCACAAAGTAAGATTAAATTGCTTAAAACAAGTAAAAACTTTCGTAAAGCAAGTAAAATCTTACTAAAAACTGCACAACAAAAAGAAATTCTTGTCTTATCAAAATTATCTTGTGAGAGAAAAACAAGCATAAAGCCTTGATTTAGGATATTTTATCTTTCTGAGATTTCCCTTTTTACAGTATGACAGATACTGCCTTTGGCATAAAATTACATCAGTGAAGTATTCCTGATTCAAACAATGCACAACATGGAAATAAGTGCTCGCACTTTGTTGTGTTATCGTAATTTATAGAATGTATTTATAGATATACTGTATATTGTATGTATTGTTTTTATATGTACATTTTATTTATTGAATAAAATCATCAGCAGCAGCAATCAAAAACCTGCACAGGTGACTGGAAACACTGCAAATAGCATGTCTTACCTTTTTAGATTTTTTTCTTCTGGCCTTCTTTAAAGAAAAATCCTTCATCAAGTCCTTTAAGTCCAGCTCATGAATATCGTCATACTCTATGGATGCATGCTTGATCCAGTCTACTTTTTACCAAGTTTGGAGTCCACAGTCCCACACACAGCTGTCTGATGTAAGAAATCATGACCTTTCTTCTCCCTTCGCCCTTCTCCTCCAGGTGAGTGCTTTAATGGCCCACCTGTCTCCTCCGTGCAGCAGCTCTGCCTCCACTCGATGCTCCAGCTTACAAAATTCCTTTACACTTTGGGATTTTTTGAGCAATTCATTCTCCCTAAGCTTTTTTTCTTTCAGTAATTTTATGTGGGCCACTTTCAAACTTTTTTCATTTTGACTGAGCTAATTACTTCTTACCCTCTCATTGGCGCATGCAAGTTCTCTGATAGGCTATTGTTACGTGGTACACACTGTGAGGCACTTGTAAATTAGACCAGTCAGCAGCCACACATGAATATCAAGTGATGGACATAGAATTTGACCAATTAACAACAATGTGATCTTTTTCATTGGCTCATGATAGGCCCTGATCTTTGTAGGCCTCTTGGCTTCAGCCCAGCCTAACCCGTTCATTAAGGCAGCCTTAAATATACGGGACAATGTACATCCCACGCAGAGCAAACATATTTAGCCCAATAAACAGGATGTCCCGGGTAAAATGGGACAGTTGGCAACCCTAGCTAGGAATGAAATTAATTAGAAGATTACATAACACACAAAAGTAAATGGGGATCACGAGCAGGGTCTAACTGGAACAACATCTCCAAAATAAATAGGAAGTAAAGTAAAAGGCTAACCAAAACAGGGAGTGCTTCAAAATAAAACCTAAAACCCAGGGGGACTAAAGAATAATGCAAAAGGAATACTTTCAGAATAACTAAAGGCAGAAGAATCTAAACTAAGGTGAGAATAACACAGGACATACAATTAGAACACACAAGGAACCAGGGAGACTAAACTAGATAAGATTAAAATACTTTGAACACAAACCTGAAATTAGACCAGAATAGTTATTATCATGATAAGTCCATTATAACATGATTACTAAAAGAGTGGGGCATGATCCTAACTTGTCCCATGACAGCATTCATATGGATACTGGTTAAACTTTTATTCAGTTTATTTGTTTTTTGTCTCCATCTGGACAGTGATCCAAGTTTGATGTTTTATGTAGATGTTTTTGTTGGGAGAAGAGATTTTTTTTTTTTTTTAATTTAAAGGGTTTGAACTCTTCCCCTTAAAACAAACAGGGCCCCCAACACAATCTTGCAGAGGGCCCCCAGAAAGTTCAAAACGGCCCAGTACCTCAGTTAATGTAACTACTTGTGCATTTCAAGAAATTAGAAATTTGTAATTCATGATTTAATTCAAAGAGTTAAATCATAACCATCAAAATTTAAAAGAAAAAAAGGCTTGAAATAGCTCACATTGAGTGTGATGAATATAGAACATTACAAAAGTTTAAACTTTATTAAATTATTATTATTATTATTATTATTATTACTACTACTACTACTATTACTATTATTATATGCACTGGTAGTAGTACTGCCCACCTCTGAACTCCAGTCACATTTTTCTCTCATCAGATTTGAAGTTATTGCTCTTCTGGCTCAGGAAATATTTGATTTATACTGTCTCTTTATATGATTTTTTATCATATTAGGAGGCATA
Organism: Pholidichthys leucotaenia; assembly: GCA_020510985.1. Lineage (NCBI taxonomy): Eukaryota > Metazoa > Chordata > Actinopteri > Cichliformes > Pholidichthyidae > Pholidichthys > Pholidichthys leucotaenia. The sequence goes on along the minus strand of CM035844.1, from coordinate 345,596,849 downwards.
TCTTCCTAGTTTATATTTGATTCTCCTCAAACAATATCAGTGGGAGGAAAGTTCCAAATTTATAAGAAAATGGTTGCAAACATGGGAGAAAAAAGCTGCAAATTTAGGAATAAAAAGTTTCAAGTGTGTGTAAAAAGGTCACAAATTTATCGTTAAAAAATTTCAAATTGATAAGATACAGGTGATAAACTTAATGGGGAAAATGAGAAATTTATGAGGAAAAAAAAATCTGAAATGATCAGAAAAAAGTTTTATATTTGAAAGAAAAATGTCAGAAATTTAGGAGAAAACTTCTGAACAGGTGAGAAGCTTGAAGATTTACAAAAGTGTCAAATTCATATATACACAGGGAGAATGTTATGTCGGTAATAATGGTCAAAGTCAGTCTTATGCCATGCAGCAAACTGAACTTTATTATGGACACACACAACTATATATATATATATATATATTTTTTTTTTTTTTCCCCTCAAACTTTATTAAATTCTTAGTTACAGTACAGAGAAAATAGAGAACAGTTGACACACAACTATATTCAGTCTGGCCGTAGCCCGCCTGACGTCACACCACACAGGGCGGGTACAGCAAGCCCTAAGGGGCAAGTGCAAACACACACCACACAACAGAGAACACACACAAACTCCTGCTGGCCAGCTCTTGGCTTAAAACACAGGACCTGATGGTTTCAAGTTCTTCTTCCTTTGGTCTCCACAGCGAATCATCTGCCTCGATCTCACCCTATCTCTTGTATCTTCCTCTGTAACACCAACCCTCTCCATGTCTTCCTTCTCTGCATCCATGAATCTTCTCTGTGGTCTTCCTCTTTTCCTCTTGCCTGGCAGCTCCATCTTCAACATCCTTTGTCTAATATATCCACTATCCCTGCTCTGCACACGTCCAAACCATCTCAGCCTTGTCTCTCTTGCTTTGTCTTATCCTGAGCTGTAACAGTGATATGGACCTTATATCCATGCGTCACTCCTACAGCACGCCTCACCACTGTCTCACTGTCCTCATACATGTTCTGCACTACCCTCACATACTTCGTTGCAACTCCTGACTTCTTCATGCAGTACTGCAGTTACTCTCTTGGCACCCTGTCATATTCTTTCTCTAGATCCACAAAGACAGTGCAACTCCTTCTGACTTTCTCTATAATAATAATAATAATAATAATAATAATACATTTTATTTAAGGCGCCTTTCAAGGCACTCAAGGACGCCGTACAAGAATAAAACAATCAATAAAACACATTTAAAAACACATAACAAGTTCAAGAATCACAGAGAATAGGCCTTAGTGAACAGAAAAGTCTTGAGGTGGGATTTGAAGGTAGAAAGTGAGTTTAAGTTCCTGAGGTCCAGTGGGAGGGAATTCCAGAGGCGGGGGGCGGTGCAACTGAATGATCGGAGGCCCATGGTGGTCATGCGTGCAGGAGGGACAATGAGGTTGATGGTAATTGATGATCTGAGAGTTATGGATGGTGTATGGACGGAGAGAAGTGCAGCCAGGTATGGGGGGGCAAGGCCATGGAGGGCTTTGTAGGTGAGGAGGATGATTTTATAGTCAATGCGGTGTTTGATGGGGAGCCAATGGAGGTACTGCAGAACCGGGGTGATATGATGGGTGGATGGAGCTCTGGTAATGATCCGGGCGGCAGCGTTCTGGACCAGTTGAAGTTTTTTGAGAGATTTGAGGGGGAGACCAGAAAGGAGGGAGTTACAATTATCCAGGCGGGAGGTAACGAGAGAATGGACCAGGATGGCGGTGCTGGCAGGGGTGAGGGAGGGACGGAGACGGTTGATGTTACGTAGGTGGAAAAATGCTGACCGGGTGACATTATTGATGTGGGATTTATACTATACTTCTATATCTTCTATACTTCTCCATCAACACTCTCAAAGCAAACATTACATCTGTAGTACTCTTTCTTGCCATGAAACCATACTGCTGCTCACTGATTGTCACCTTTCTTCTTAACCTGGCTTCACCAACTTGTTCTCACATCTTCAACGGATGTCATATTAATTATGTAGATCTTCAATTTTCATGAACATGCACTCAGGTGGAATTCATCATTTTTCTGCAGGCTGTTTACACAATTTTGTTGGACATAGGAGCATCTGATGAATCTGGAGCTGCTCATTTGTACTAACATGGCTTAGTAACAAAGTAGCAGTGTTTTACTTATACTAAGATATTCTTGCATAAGGAACAATATATACATATTTATAGTAGAGGACATAACTGAATTAAGCTGCAGTAGAGATATAGGTAATCTTGTTCTAAGTGCATCAAGACAAACTACAAGGCAACTTGAGGTTTAAGCTCCTTAAAGGTAGAATATGCAATATTTTCTACTTTCAAATATTCCACAAATACCTCAAAATATAATTAGAGTGTAATGAAACATTTTCTTTTGCTGTCATGCAAAATACGATAATTTATGATGCAGAGCTATGAATTAATTTATGATGACTGCCGGTCTGATAAAGTGATAAATACCACTTTATACCAGCAGGGTGAGTATAAGCAAGTTTTCAGCTCAGAGTCAAAAATCCTATGTTGTAACTTAGGGTGCATTCAGATGGCCACTAATGGGTCCGGATGTAAAAATTAATTTTGGACAGTCAGCAGAATCTTTTCAGTTAACCAACCAATAATCAATTCAATTCAATTCAATTCAACTTTATTTATATAGTGCCATTTCACACAACAGTCATCTCATAGCACTATCAACTGTAGGGGGAACCCCCACAGTTGCAGAAAGACCCCAGCAACCAGGCGATCCCCTGTGAGCAAGCACTTGGCGACGGTGGAGAGGAAAAACTCCCTTTTAACAGGAAGAAACCTCCAGCAGAACCAGGCTCAGGGAGGGGCAGTCATCTGCTGCGACTGGCTGGGGGGTGAGGGGATAGAGAAGATGAAAAGAACAGACATGTAGAGAGCAAACAGCACAATGGGGACTCAATCTATGGGAGAGAACAAACAAATGTTAATGACCAGCAAAAAAAAATATTTCATTGAGAGTGAGGAAAGGAGTGAGGCCCAGTGCATTACTGGAGGTCCCCCGGCTGACTAAACCTATTAGCAGCATAACTAAGGGAGGGTTCAGAAACACATGATCCCTCCCTAATTGTAGGCTATATCAAAAAGGTAGGTTTTAGCCCTATTCTTAAAAACAGAGATTGAGTCTGACTCCCGAATCCAGATTAGCAGCTGGTTCCACAGGAGAGGAGCTTGATAACTGAAGGCTCTGCCTCCCATTGTACTTTTGGAGATTCTAGGTATTACAAGTAATCCAGCATTTTGGGAGCGTAGTGCTCTGTTAGAATAATACGGTAGTATCAGATCTTTTAAATAAAAAGGAGTCTGACTGTTTAGAGCTTTGCAAGTAAGAAGAAGGATTTTAAACTTAATTCTAAACTCTATGGGAAGCCAATGAAGGGAGGCCAGAACCGGAGAGATATGATCTCTCTTTCTAGTACCTGTTAAAACTCTTGCTGCAGCATTTTGGATCAGCTGAAGACTTTTTAAAGATGTTTTAGGACAGTCTGATAATAAAGAATTACAATAATCTAATCTCAAGCTAACAAAAGCGTGGATCAGTTTCTCAGCATCACTCTGAGACAAGATGCTCCTAATCTTGGCAATATTACACAAATGATAGAAGGCAGTCTTAGAAACAAATTTAATATGTGAATTGAAGGACAGATCTTGATCAAAAATAATTCCAAGGTTCCTCACAGAGCTATTAAGAGAAAGAGTAACTGCATCCAAACTGAAAGTTTGATTTGGAAAGGTATTTCTAAGGTTTTTTGGACCAACAAGAATGACCTCAGTCTTATCTGAATTTAATAGCAGGAAATTACAAGTCATCCAAGCTTTGATTTCCTTAAGACAGGCTTTTAACTTGGCTAATTGATTACTATCATCTGGCTTCATTGACAGGTATAATTGTGTGTCATCTGCATAACAATGAAAATGTATACAGTGCTTTCTAATAATGTTGCCTAAGCATATATAAACTAAAAAGAGTAGGGCCTAGCACAGATCCCTGTGGAACTCCATGACTAAGCTTTGAGTTGAAAAAAAACAAACTCATTATTTACATGAACAAACTGGAACCTATCAGATAAATAAGATCTAAACAACTGCAACGAAGTTCCATTAAGTCCAACATAGTGTTCTAATCTATCAAGTAGAATATTATGATCGATAGTATCAAAAGCTGCACTAAGGTCTAAAAGGACAAGTACAGAAACAAGTCCATTATCAGATGCGATGAGGAGGTCATTAGTAACCTTCGCTAAGGCTGTTTCAGTACTATGATGGATTCTAAACCCAGATTGAAACTCTTCAAGTAAACCATTTCCCTGCAGGTGGTCAAATAATTGCGTAGCAACAACTCTAAGATTTTTGAAATAAAAGGGAGATTAGAGATTGGTCTATAGTTAGCTAAAGCTCTTGGATCTAGCGTTGGCTTTTTGAGTAAGGGTTTAATTACAGCCGTTTTAAAAGCCTGCGGTACATGGCCTAAAGTTAATGAAGAATTGATTATATGAAGAATAAAGCTACCAATAAGTGGGAAGACTTCTTTAAATAACCTGGTAGGAATAGGGTCTAAAAGACAAGTTGAAGGTTTGGATGAGGAAACTATTTTGTCTAACTCACAAAGGTCGATTGGAGTAAACTCATCAAGACAGACATCAATTGAAGGAGTTGTAGTAGTTACAGTATTTAAATTAACTGTGGGAAGAATCTGATTGATTTTATCTCTGATGGATGAAATTTTATTATTGAAAAAGTTCATAAAGTCCTGACTAGTAAGCTCTAAGGGAATGCTAGGATTGACAGAGTCCTGACTCTTTGTCAACCTGGCTACAGTGCTGAAAAGAAACCTGTGATTATTCTTGTTCTCTTCTATTAATGCAGAGTAATAACTCGTTCTGGCTTTTCTAAGAGATTTTTTATAAATTAAAAGATGATTTCTCCAAGCTAAATAGATTTCATCTAAATTAGTGGAGCGCCATTTTCTTTCTAATTGATGATTCTTCTGTTTTAAGCTACGAGTTTCTGTGTTGAACCAAGGAGTTAGAAATCTCTGATTAGACTTTTTCTTTTTTAAGGGGGCCACCAAGTCTAGAGTCTGATGCAGAGAAGCTGTAACACTATCCACCATGTTATCAATTACAGAAGGAGCAAGCTGTCTATAGCTTATTTCCGTTGTGTTGACACATGGCATAGAGGAAACAATCTGTGTAAATTTGGAAACAGCATCATCTGAGAGGCATCTACTGTAATAATATTTTTCTTTAGGAGCCAAATAGTCAGAAATAGTAAAATCAAAGGTTAACAGACAATGGTCTGACAGTACAGGGTTATGAGGAGACACTACAAGATTTTCTATTTCTATGCCATATGTCAGAACAAGGTCCAATGTATGGTGGAGGTAATGAGTAGAATTTCCTACTTTCTGAGAAAACCCAATCAAGTCTAATATTGAATTAAATGCCACATTAAGGCAGTCACTATCTACATCCACATGTATATTAAAGTCCCCTACTATAATTATTCTATCAGATTTCAGCACTAAATCAGCTAAGAAATCAGCAAATTCGGATAAAAATTCTGAGTAGGTTGATGGGGGACGATAAACTATGGCAAATAAAATTGGGTTTAACCTAAAATTGCTAAAGTGCCCAACACTGAGGACCAGGCCCTCAAAGGAATTATAACATGTTTTTTGCTTTACATTAACTAGTAATTTGGAATGGTAAATTGTTGCTACTCCTCCTCCACGACCAGAACTTCTGGGATTTTGACAGTTTAAATAACCAGAGGGAGTTGATTCATTTAAACCAACATAATCCTCTTGCCCTAACTAAGTCTCTGCAAGGGAAATTAAATCAATCTGATGATCAATTAACAGATCATAGACTAACAGAGACTTGGGAGTTAGAGACCTAATATTTAATAAACCACATTTATTTTTTAAATTATGAGGAGGAACAGAGGCCAAATCATTCAATTTAGAGGCTTTATGTTTAATTTGAGTTTTACCAATATTTTGCTTAATCACTTTGGAATGCTTATATATTATATTTTTATTTACTTTGGAGGGAGCAGACAACGATTCTCTGATGGGGAAGACAGGGGCTAAGTTGAGGGGTGGCGGATGAAGAGGAGCTGCAGAGAGGCGTGTAAGACTGCGACTCTGCTTCCTGGTCCCAACTCTGAGTAGTCAAGGTTTTGGAAATTTGGATAAAAAAGATGCCAGATTGTTAGATAAATGAGAAGCACCATCCAAAGTGGGATGAATGCTGTCTCATCTCATAAGACCAGGTTTTCCCCAAAAAGAGCTCCAATTGTCAATGTAGCCCACGTCATTTGCAGGACACCACACAGACAGCCAGCGGTTCAAGGATGACAAGCGGCTAAACATGTCATCACTGGTCAGATTGGGGAGGGGCCCAGAGAATACTACAGTGGCAGACATCATTTTTGCAAAGTCACACACCGATTCTACATTAAGTTTCGTGACTTCCGACTGCCGGAGACGGATGTCATTAATGTCAGTGTGAATAACAATTGGGGAGTATTTACAGTTACTTTTAGCCAGCATTTTCAAATTTGACTCGATGTCGCCTGCTCTGGCCCCAGGAATGCATTTGACTATGGCCGCTGGAGTCTCTAGGTTCACGTTTCTGACTACAGAGTCGCCAATGATCAGAGTTTTTTCCTCAGCAGGTGTGTCGCTGAGCGGGGAAAAACTATTAGAAACGTGAACAGGTTGGTGGTGTACCGGGGCTTTGCGACTAGGCTTCCTTCTCACGGTCACCCACCCAGTCTCCTCGCTGCTGAGGAGAGCCGGAGGACCGCTACAGGGTTAGCTATGCTAGCTAGCTCCACTGCAGCTAAGGGGCGTCCGTCAAGAGTAACTGGCACAGACGGTGTTTCAATGCAGCGGAGCCGGGATTCCAAATCAGACAACCTCGCCTCGAGCACCTCAAAAAGACAACATTTATTACATTTACCGTTATCACTAAAAGAGGCAGAGGTGTAGCTAAACATCTGACAGAGAGAGCACACCAGAGGAGGAGAGGAAGGAGAGCTAGTAGCCATCGCTAGTGGCTAACCCAAAAGCTCAGGAGAGTGAGGAGAGCAAACCACACAGACAGCAAAACAGGAAGTGACGATACGTTACCACAAGGAAGTGATGATCAATCCAGTGATCTGACGATCAATCCAGTGATTGATTGTCACATCACAGAATCAATACTATTTCTCAGCTTAACTTTTATTGAACCACGCAGAGAGCCAGTGAACATGGCCTTTCCAACCCCCTCTCGTGGAAAAGACCCAGAACAAAGAACAGCACAGCTACAAAAAGACTTCCAGTTAGTGGGCATTTCCCAGTAACTTTTCAACAATATGCTGGCCATTGTCCAAACTAGTTAGAACCGGTCCTTCCAGTGTCCAGATGGCTTCAGATGTCATCTCAGCTCTTTAGGACTTCCATCCTGTTGGTTCCTGTCTCTCCAGATGTCTCCTCTTTCCTCATACCCATATATGAAAACAGGAACAGATACTTTCCTGTGGAGCCTGTATGTGTGTGTGCATGTGTGTGTATATGTGCATGTGTGTGTGTGAGCTTGTGTGTATGTGTGTAAGCAACTGATGTGTATGTGTGAATGGTGTATGTGTGGGTTTGACTTTTGTGTGTGTGTGTGTGTGTGTGTGTGTGTGTGTGTGTGTGTGTGGGTGTGTGTGGGTGTATGTGTGGATCTAAAAGATATGTATATGCAAGCACTTTGTTCAATGTCTAATTAACTAATCTTCACTATTTATTTATTATAACAATTATTTCCTCTCTTGACTCCATTTTCATGGAGTCAATAACTATAATAGACAGGTATCAGACACCTGATGTTATTTTCATGTGTGATGAGTGAAAAACCTATAAGCCGTATATACTTTCATAAATAATCATTGTAATGCAATTTCTTTTCAGTCTTCACTCTGAGCATTTGTACAGGAAAAATTCTCACCTCGTTTCTACTACCTTTGCCAACCATAAAAATGAGTCATCATTTACAAACATTCAGCATTACAATTTCAATATCAAAAATAAAACTTAAAAAACTTCCAGTAAATGTATTTACACAATTTTCAGCTGTTACATCATGCTTTAGTCATTATAGGCATATTGTCAATACCAACATTTTTTCTTGCAGAGACACTGGTAGACATGATTTAAACCTGACTGTCCTTATCACTTGAATCCTTTTCGCTCTCCTCTTGCTGAACTAATATGAGATACTGGCGTGCAACAGCAGCATGTACTGTTTTTCAATAAGGCCCCTGCAACAGGGAATGCAGCAACATCCTACACACATAAAGATGGCAATTCTAATCATAAGGGATAATATTATGTTTTTTATCACTCCTGCCCACCATCTAAAGAAGGATTGTAGCCAGGCAGTGAAGACATTGGGTTCATACCCAGTATCTTGGCCAAACTCAGTCCTAAAAATATTCTTTTCAACCCCTGTCCAAGAAAATAGTGTGAGTGTGACCTTTTGGCCAACACTCTATTGTTTAAATTCAACTGGTACATCCTTTGCCCAGACTGCATCATGTGGTTTGAATTCCAGGTCCCTCTTTCAACGCCCTGACTGTCTCACTTGATCCAGATACATCATGATAGCGTGGTCAGTCAGTCATACAGGGGCGCAGACACCTCCCAGTTAGAGGGCAGGTGTGAGTAGACCCTATGCCCACAGAGCCACCATCCTTCATTTGGTTCAAAGGTGTTGTTTTGCCCTGGCGCCATTGACACTGGGACTACGACTGCAGAGGATGATTTGGAGGAACTGTTTGAAATGTTCCTAAGTCCTGAGCAGGAGAAATTTGTTTTATTTATCCTACTAGCAAGGAACTCTGCATATCCCCACCAATAGTTAGTTCTGAATACATGGCTGTGATGATGTGGATCAGGTAACCAGTCATGTTCCAAATGTTCTACATATCTCAGTGTGTGTTTGAATATAATGTTATTGCTTAAAAAATAACTATAGTGTGTCACAAATAGAATTAGGATGAATAGTAGACCATGCCTACGCTCTCTAAGGGGTCTTTTCCAAGTACATTTACTCCAACATAATATTGTATAGTGTCAGACAACTTCAGAGATGTTATAGTTATTCTAATAGGGTTACAAATTGTGCATTCCTTACAGCCATATGTGAAGCTCGTGCTCGCAGCACATGCCACATGGTAGGGTGACTGTATAATGTATATGTGTTTTCTTAATTTATGATAGGTGTTAGAGTATTAAAAGTCATTGGGTCCTGTGTGACTGAACGCATCAGCCCAGTTACATGGAGGAGTACACATGTACATATGACTCTTTTCATACATCACAGGCTCAGATTCATAGTGCATGGATGGTCATAATTATATATATATCTCACAATAGTTAAACTAGACTACACAAGCTTTATCTTCAGTGCACGTTATTATGGGTGGTGTCCCTTTATCCTTAATGTTGATGTTTACTGATCTGCCAGTTACTTTTAAAATAGCTACTGAGCTGCACAACAACCGCATCAGGAGGACTATGACAAGGACAAGCACGAGGAACACACATGTGAGCCATTCATAAAACTGGAATCTATGTCAGTATTCTCTGAGGGGTCTTTCATCGTCAGCCATTTTGAGTGTACTCTACCTGCTGTGGACTCTTAATTTCTTCATGAAAGTTTGAGACAATCAGGTCAGCTAAAATACCTGACTTCCATTGTAGCCCCAGACTTCATCCACAAGATAAGATAAGATAAGATAAGCTTTTATTAGTCCCACAATGGGGAAATTCCAGGATTGCAACAGCACAGGGATAGCAACACTCAGAGCAACAATCAGAAGGCAAGAAAAAACAAGAGCAGCTAATATACATGTATTTATATAGGCACACAGTGCGGAGCAACACAACAGCAACACTCTATGGCTTTCCCCCTATAGCTTCTATGGTTTGTTTTGATAATAATTTACAGTGTGTAAGGTGTACCCAACTGTCTCTGCCTTGTACCTTTACAACTGTTAGAATTGACAATATTATCTTATATGGCCCCTGCTAGGGGGCTTCTGACCAGGTTTTCTTTTAACAGTCTTTATGAGGACTTGGTCTCCTGGTTTTACGGTGATGATTCCTCCTGTCTGTTCCTTCCTAGGGAAAATAGCATGAACAGAATCTTTTTGAGTCAACATTTTTAACATGTAATCTGTTAAACAAATCTCTTCATCTTCTGGGTTGAATGGTCTAAGAGGGAGTACTAATTAAGGTTTTTCATGTAAACTTCAAATGGAGATAATCCTTCTTTTGTAGGCATTATTCTCATATAAAATAGTATCAATGGTAAAAAATAAATCCAATTCTGTCCTGTTTGTGCTATTGTTTTCTTAATCTTTCTATAATGGTCCGGTTATGTTGTTCCACAAATCCTGCAGACTGTGGGTGATATGCTGCATGGTGTTTCAAATCACTATTCAACACTTTTCCTAAATGTGAAATAATCTGCCTACACAATGAGTACCATTATCTAAATAATTTTTCTCTTGGATCCCATACCTTCAAATAATGTCTGTTAGTAGTTTTTAGCTACTGTAATTGCATCTGGACATTATTTTGTACACAAATTAGACATTAATACTGGCAAAATTTTGTAGCAAAATTTTCAAACCCATAGACTATGATAACTAATAACCAATAACACCATCCCTCCCTTGGACACATGACAAAGTCTATGTGTTCAAGTAGCAGCATAGTGAAATAATTTTTGTGGGAGGATAGGTTTACCTTTTGGTTAGGTATAAATTTGGGAACCTTGATTAAAAACTGCACCTTTATTTAACCACCTATAGACTCCAGCCTGCGGAGATATGTTTTGTTCACATATTTCTTCATTAGGAGATGCCAGCGATATGTCATAGATGAGCAATTGGCTCCTATTAGGAGGTATAAAATGTGCAAGATTTGCTGACTTTGCCTAAGGAAAAATTGTAGGAGACTCACAGTAACCCTGTGGTAGTCTGGTGAATATGTACTTTTTGTTTTCAGATGTGAATGCAAAGCAGAATTGGTGATCTGGGTGTACTGGTATGCTAAAAATGCATTGCTAATGAACCACTGTGAAAAATTGCATTTGGAGTTTTAGTTCATTCAACAATGTGTGTGATTCTGGTACACAATGAACACAAAGAATTATAGCTTTGTTAATTCCTGCAGGTCCTGCATCATCAGGATGTTTCCCACATGAATGGGGAGGCTGAGCATGACACTATGACATCTGCTGCTTTTAGCTCTTTTATGACCTGTTTAACACCTTTTTGAGCTTCTCGACAGAGAGGATATTGTCTTTTACATTGTCTATAATGTGATGTTATAGTGACATATTTTTCTTCCTTTTATTAGACCAACATCTGTTTTATCTTTTTACTATAATGAATTTGGAATTTGAACTTCAAATTTTCTCATCCTCGCTTCTGTTAATGTTAAGATTGGTCATGTAGGAGATTTTTGGGTGTCAGTGTGCACAGCCACATGTCCACATGTGCTGTGGTTACCTAGTTAAGTGACAATGCATATGTTTCTAATTTAGGAGAATATTCTATCTTAAAGTCAGATGTTGGCTTCCCATGGATGGTTATATTGCTCAGCAGAAGTGACAAAATGTCCAACATTTTTCCAATTCATGTGTTTGGGTCTGACCAGTGAGATGTGTGGACCCCCCCCCCCCCATTATTACCGCCGCCAAAGAGGTCATGTCTTTACCAGGGTTTGTTTGTCTGTTTATTTGTCTGTTACCAACATAACTCAAAAAGTTATAAACGGATTTTGACGAAATTTTCAGGACAAGTCCCAAATGGGACAAAGAAGAAATCATTAGATTTTGGGAGTGATCCGGCTCGCCGTCTGGATCCAGAAATTTTCTAAAGGATTCTTTATCATTGCGAGATAGGGCCATTTTTTGCATATGTGTATATAACTCCACAATAAATGGTCAGGACGCTTGCCCAAAAAAAAATACAGGATAAGATCCCAATAGGTTCTATGAAATATCAAAGACTGATTCCGATCTTGCAAAAAAATCTGGATTCTGTGATCCAGAACAAGAAATAATAGGGGATCTTTGGAATTTCCATCACTGTAAGGTAACAAATTAAGATATAAACTACAACAAACACCAAAATATAGCCAAGACACTGAGGAATCAGTAGTGTGCCAATGGATTTGTTGTATCTTCAAAAGCTATGGAGCTATATCCAGAAGAAAACCGCCATTACCAAAAAAGTCATTTTTGTCAATAACTACTGAACTAATAAAGATATCAATGTGAATCCAATTGCTAAAGGTATGTTTTGATGGTCAAGGAATCTGAAAATATAGATAAAATAAATGTAGGACTATTATATTTGGGGAAAATCCCAATATTAGGGGGAACTGAGGTACTTGGCGGAGGTCTGCGCTCTTCGAGTGCTTTTCTAGTTTAAAATGTCTCTTATCCTCATCAGATAAGACAACTGATGCTTCCACACATCCCCTTGGTGACCAGTACAAGTTTTTTATGACCAATCTGGAGGATGGATTTGCAAAAAAAATGTTTGTTCATAATTTGGATCAGATCCATTCAAATGCCTGTAGTACATGGTACAATGATATTGATTTGGAGATTGCCAGTCAGTAGGAACTGTGGATGTAAAATTCTGTGATATCACTGAACATGGTCCGCCGTGACCAGGTTGAGTGGGTATCAGTATTTCAGTTTGGAAGTCTCATAAACTATGTTTACTTCCTCAACATGTTGGTAGCTTCTGACAAAATGAACCACCCTTCAACAGTGTTACCGATAATAGGATCCTTTACTTTCACAGATTTTGATAGATATTCTACTGTTAGTTTGCCATTTGCAGATTTTAACTGTTACTTTTCCTTCTGACTTTGAAAAGCCCTGAACTCAATTACCTGAAATTACTGATCTACATGCACCTGTGTCACACAAATTAAGATAAGATAAGATAAGCCTTTATTAGTCCCACAATGGGGAAATTCCAGGATTGCAACAGCACAGGGATAGCAACACTCAGAGCAACAATCAGAAGGCAAGAAAAAACAAGAGCAGCGAGTATACATATGTACATATAAATATAAATATATAGACACACAGTGCGGAGCATTGTAGCTAGATGGAATAAATATATAAATATATAAACACACACAGTGCGGAGCATTGTAGCTAGATGGAATAAATATATGAATATATAAACACACACAGTGCGGAGCATTGTAGCTAGATGGAATAAATATGTAAATATATAAACACACAGTGTGGAGCATTGCCGCTAGATGGAATAAATATATAAATATATAAACACACACAGTGCGGAGCATTGTAGCTAGATGGAATGAAACAGCATAACTGTCTACTTAGTTATCCTACATGGTATGATTATGTACCCATACATATTGTCACCCTCCGTAGCGACCGGTATTTTCCTAGTTGTATACCGGAGGGGACCATTGTGTAAGTCTATTGCGTCTTTTGCATTCAATACTATTAGGTTGTCACGTCTTTTTGCTATCTCTGCGAGCAGCCCTGCTTAGGTTGTACAGTCTGACAGCCGTAGGTAAGAAGGACCTGCGAAACCTCTCGGTTGTGCACCTATGATGATGTAGTCTGCTGCTAAATGAGCTCCTCAGTGCATTCAGTATGTCCTGCATAGGGTGGAACTTGGACTCCAGCAGAGATGACAGTTTAGCCACCATCCTTCTCTCTCCCATCTCCTCCACTGGGTCAAGGCGCTGCCCCAGGACAGAGCTAGCTTTCTTATCAGTTTGTTCAGTCTCTTCCTATCGGCTGCTGTAATGCCACTGCCCCAGCAGACCACTCCAAAAGTGATGGCTGATGCCACCACCGTGTCGTAGAATGACTTCAGCAGCACCCCTTGTACACCAAAAGACCTGAGTCTCCTCAGTAGGAACAGCCTGCGCTGTCTCTTCTTGTAGAGTGCGTCAGTATTGTGTGACCAGTCTAGTTTATTGTTCAGATGAACACCCAGGTACTTGTAGGATGTCACCATCTCAATGTCAGTTCCCTGTATATTTACTGGTGCTGTGAGGGGTTGTCCTTGCCTGCGGTAGTCCACCACCAGCTCCTTAGTTTTCCTCGCGTTGATCTGGAGGCAGTTCCAATGGCACCAGTCCACAAAGTCCTGGATAAGCCCTCTGTACTCAGCTTCATCTCTGTTGGAGATGAGGCCAACGATTGCAGAGTCGTCAGAGAACTTCTGTAGATGGCAGTGTGTTGTGTTGTGTGAGAAGTCTGCAGTATAAAGGGTGAACAGGAAGGGAGTCGAAACCGTTCCCTGGGGGGCCCCCGCGCTACCGATGATCGTGTCGGACACACAGTCCTAGGTTCTCACAAACTGTGGCCGGTTTGTGAGGTAGTCCAGGATCCATGATGACAGGTGCTGGTCCACCCCTGCGCACAGCAGCTTGTCCTTCAGGATCATCGGTTGGATGGTGTTGAAAGCACTGGAGAAGTCAAAGAACATGATCCTCACCGCATTCCTGGGCTTCTCCAGGTGGGACAGAGAACGGTGAAGGAGGAAGATCACCGTATCCTCCACTCCAATGCCATGCTGGTAGGCGAACTGGAGTGGATCCATCGCTGGTCCCACCAGGGGGCAGAGGTGAGCAAGGAGCAGTCTCTCCAGGGTCTTCATCATGTGGGACGTCAGGGCCACTGGTCTGTAGCTGTTCAGATCTTTGGGGTGGGAAGTCTTTGGTACAGGTACCACACAAGATGTTTTCCACAACTGTGGTACCCTCCCCAGCTTCAGGCTCAGGTTGAAGCTGTACAGTGATCCCTCGCTACTTCACGCTTCACCTTTCACGCCCTCGGTGCATCGCGGATTTTTCAAAAATATTCATCAAAAATTCAAAATTGAGAAATAATGGCCGGGCGCTAGCAGAAGGCAGGGAGACTACATTAGACCATCAGGTATCAACACGGAGAGCCGCACAACTCAAAAAATCCACCTCTCTGTTCGCTGTTCTCGTGTTGGCTCAGCTCGGAAATCTCGCAAGCTGATTGGCCGAGACGTTTCACCCCGCAAGCTGATTGGCCGAGACGTTTCACCCACCTCCTCTCCCTGCCGAGCGCCGCAAGGAAGACTGCATTCATTGCTCTTTATCGCTCGTGTTACTTTTAGTCTCGCCGCGTGGAACTTTTTGCTGTTCTCTTGTGCCATTTTGTGTGAAATAGTCTTCCCGTCGAGCCACTACGCCGCCTCCTGCAGCTTCTCCAGCTCTATCGGAAGCTGCCCTCGATGATCCTGCGCTTCTAGCACCTGACGATGAGGCGTCACCTGAGGAGCAGTAAAGCTCTCATTAACCTGTGCAGTAAATCATTTTCATCTTGAGTTACGTATCTTGTTATAAGAATAAAAGAGTTCTAAAAACATATTTATGTACACTTTATTTACATCTACGTATGTATGTACACGTACACACACACACACGTATCATATGAGAGAGAGAGAGAGAATGAACGTACGTATTATTTATGGATGACGTCATTAGGGGTGACGCTACTTCACGGTTTTTCACTTTTCGCGGTCGGTTCTGGAACCCATTAACCGCGATAAGTGAGGGATCACTGTACTCCACAATCCCACACAGCTGGTCTGCACAGGACTTGAGGAGCTTTGCGCTGATGCCGTCCGGTCCCGACGCCTTCCTCGCCTTGATCTTCCTCAGCTCCGTCCTCACCTGGGTCTTAGTGAGGGTCAGGTTGGTGGGTTGTGTGTTGGGAGTGGGGGGGGTGATGGTGGAGTGGGGAGTGGGCAGCAGGACTTGATGTCTTCAGAGGCAGCAGTGGTTGTTGTGCAGTCGGGGGGGAGGGCGGTTGGTCAAACCTATTGAAAAACAGATTCAGATTGTTCGCCCACTCCCTGCCCCCCGTGGCCTGGGGGGAGGTATTCTGGAGCCCAGAGATGGTTTTAAGGTTTCTCCAGACCCCACCGATGTCGCTCTGTTGTAGCTTGTCCTCCATCTTCTTCCTAGTTTAGTCCTTCCTAATTTAGTCGGAGTATCTTGAACTTCCAACATTACTTCTGGTAAACACTATATTGAATCAGAATCAGAAAAGCTTTATTGCCAAGCATGTTAAAAACATACGAGGAATTTGACTTGACATTGGCGCGCTCGATAAGTGCTTCCCAATGACACGACAGCCATGCAAGGCGCCTCATCAAAACAGTGGGGGGTAAAGAGGGGAAGAGGGGAGGGGATGACACATTGGGCAGAGAGAAAAAACATAGTTTATCAAAATAAAGCTCATTGAATGAGCAAGATTGTGATTACATAGAAAAAAAACCCTCTAGTTGCACAATTAGCAGACAATACAAATCCACACAAAAACAAAGCAAAAGAGAGAGACCAGTGTGTGTATATCAGTCATGTGATATCAGTGTGAGTGCAGTGTGAATGTATCAGTTACCGGAGCACAACAAAAATCGTCTCCTAGGCAATGGCTAGATGTTATATTCATGTATTCTAAACATAGATAAGCATGTCCTCAGGGTTTATCTCTCTTCATGCCAGATGGTAAAATTCCATGTTAGTCCCATGACAACGCTGTCCTTGGAGAGTTCAGATTATTGTACAGCAGCAGTTGTTTGGGTTAAACTCTCTTCTGCCTTATCTTCTCTCTCCTGGAGGAATGAATGCAAGGGCGCCGAATCAAGGCCAAATGAGCACAGTTCACTTAGAGCAGAAATTTCCTCTCTCATGCGATTCTGAGCATCACAATTTAAATTACATAGGCTTTAAAGCTGGTCGAATTGTTGAAGAAGCAGCTATGCCGGGTCTGCATTTTGATTAGCTCTTCCAGTTAAATTTTCGATACACCAGGAAAACTCCGGAGCCAATCAGCAGAAAATCCTGTGATCATGAAGCCAAAACAGGTAGATGTCTTCCACATCTTCAGTCGAATCACGCAGACACATGAGTTCCAATTGATCCATGAGTCTCTCCATTGGGGCTCCCCCTGGCCCGAATTTTTGTAAAATGGTGTCAATAGTATTAAAGCCCGCTCATCAATTCCATAATTTTCCATTTGGATCGAGATTCAGCCAGAAGAAGAGCGAACATAGACAGGACACAGCAAGCTGGGATAGTGAAGAGGGGAGAGGAGTGAGGAGAGGGGAAGAAATGCGTCTGCTCTCTCTGAAAGCCGGAAGAAGAAGTTACTCTATTGTTAACATTAGATCACAGTCAGGTAAATGGAAAATGTTTGCTATGTCAATGTTCTGTATATGTGTAGAAGTGAGTCCACTTATCTGTTTTAGTCTTAATCATGCAGCCCAGTTTTGTTGTAGTGGATGTGGCTCATGGGCTTCTCCCCCTCCCAGTGGCTGGTCTCGCCATGTCTCAGTTTCCACTGTGGGGGTATTTTCCCTTCTCAACCATGGCCCCTCCTTCTCCACTGCTGTCCTTCTCCCCCTCCTCCTTGTCTTCCTTGATAAAAGACAGATTCATGGGGAGCCCCAGGCCCCGTGGGTCAGCAATCACATAAATAGGTGCAGGTTTTTCTTTAAATTTTTATTTTCCTTTCATACCTAGATTCCCAATCTTCAGACACAGTACACCAATCTGTTAATATCTTGAAATTTAGTACAATGTCAAACAAAATTTACAAGTGATCCAGACCAGCTGAGTTTTGTGTAAATAGTTTGCTGTTATTCTAAGCTTAGTTTTCACTAAATATATTTTATTTGTCTGAATCAAGTCTGTTTAATCCCTATAAACTAGATTTCATACTTTGATTCAGGTTATAATTAAAAATTATTAAGGATGATTAAAACATCATTTCATCTATTTCCATATCATATCAGATGCAAAAAGATTCTAAACGTGGTTTCCCAGTAACATAAGTGCACACTGCTCCATTATTCTGTAGGACAGTGCAATGAGAAATGTCTTGTCCAGCATGACAGTAATGTTTGGATGATCGCTAATTGATCAACTCAAATAGGATCAGATGGATATAATTTTTATTTTCATTGCTTTGACATGAAGTGTGCACTTTGCTTCTGGGTTAGGGTGCAGAGTTGGAAAAATAAGGGAAAAGTAATCTTTATTTCCACACTATACTGTGAATTTTAACTAGAGTAAATTTTATTGCTTTTTACACATACATTCTAAACTCAAGTTGCTGAAATGTGTCATAATGTTCTGCATAAGTGGGAGAGTCCCAGCACAGCGCAACATGGACATGTACAGTTTTGAAAGCAGATCACTGCGCCCATCTGAAATCCAATTTCAGGTGTATTTTATGCCATAGTTATTTAAAATAATGCCATTCCAAGACAGTAAAAATGGTTTTTACAACATAGCATTACATTCAGGCTTATGCTGTGTCTTCATGTCGGTCACTGCAGAAGAAAACCCTCCTGCCACATCTAATCTGATTTTTTTCCCTGTCACATGCAGGAGAACTCCAGGTTCACTGGGTTTTTTCTCTTCTCTTTCTCTTAGACTTTTAGTGAATGAAACTGCTGGTCAGTTACTGTGAAACGTGACTTTACCGGCAGTTTCAGGAGTCAGTTATGCAATTTTCAATTCTCGTGAACATGTGCTCACTACAGATGATTCACGAATGCTGTTTATGCACACTTGGAGAACATATGAGCAGCTTGTTGAATCTGGAGTGGCTTGTTAGTATTAACACGATTTACTGGGAAAATTCACGTGACTTACATATTCTAACACTAAAATGTTCTTGAATGAGACCCAATATTTGAGCCACTATGAGAAAAGTAAATTAAATACTTTAAGACCTTTTTAATGCCGTTTGATCAAATTTCAGTCCTCACATTTGGAAATGGAAAAAAACAACAATATAATGTATTTTACTTACGTGTGGTTGGTTTGATCATCTTTGCCCCATCACTCGATGTCCCTTCCTTTTTAAAAATTATTTTACTGTAGTCACGGAGGGAGAAGGGGGTCGTTAGGTGATGGCGTGGAGAGGGTGGCCACAGCCAATTCAAGTGGGTCTGAAGAGGAACTCACATGGTCACTGGGGTAGGGAGGTGGATCTGGCCCAGAATCACAGCTCACCACCATTGTCTCGGATTAATGGAGAAACAGACAAACCATTATACAGCGTCTTTTTTTCCCCTCATTTTTGTCATGCTTATTATTTTTTCATCTCACCGTTGCAGCGTCAGTCTCTCATTCATATGGTTTTTCTTCCCTTTTTCCAACAACTCCTGCGCTTCAGTCAATTCATACGCTTCCCTTATATCCTGCACAAAACTTTCACATTCATCAGCCTTCAATTTTCCTCTAAAACCAAACTTTCTTCTCCATTTCTGTCCACTCTCAGCATACATACAAACTTCACTTCACCATACACGCATCTCCACAACATTTAATTGTCTTATTTTTTCCCTTTTTTCTTCAGTAGTGTTTGAACTACCCCTATTTTTATATATTTTCTACCTAGGATTTTCACAACAACACAGTCCCTGTTAAAATTAGGTATAAATCTACTTATTCTGTCCTCTGCCCTGATTAAAGTTGAACCTCTTCACTCTCCAGCTGATTAGGGCAGCCCCTCTCTGTTGCCTCACTGCATCAAGCCTGCAATTGAGCAGGTGTGGGAGGACTTTTGTTCAGCCGTGCACGGTCTTTAGAGCGGCAGCTCCCTTTCAGCTAGAGAGATACTAAGGTCCCCAAAATTGTTGGAACATTTTCCTTTAAAGTTAACGTGGAAGCCTGATTTAGAGGTAAATTTATGAAAGAATGCAATTCTTACAGTTGACCACAAGATGGAGGCAGTTTCTTCTGCACTCAAGGTGGAGGACACACAGTGACGTCACTTGGAGGTGGTCTAGCTGCCTCAGCTCCAAGATGGCGCCCAGGATTGACTCACCCTGGTGACTTTCAAAATAGCATTTGCACTGCTTAATCTGCACATGCGCAGTACTCATGCAACGGGAATGCCACATGGCCGTTTTGGTAAATGTGAACGGACATTGTGCCCATGGAGCCTGTTGACCATAAACCACGCCTTGTTTTTTCAAAGAAACTGGAGAGCCGTCTCCTTAAATTCAGTATTATTCATACAAGAATAATCTCACAACTTTAACTTTGTGTACAATTCAGTGCAGTTACTTCAAATATTCTCCTCTTAGTAACTCTTCTCATGCTTTAAACACAATTTCACAGTTCAACACAGGCAAGTGGGTGGATTTCCTCCTCACCTTCGTGAACAAAGACAGACTCTCCCCCATTTCCTGCATGGTGAAAAGTGGTTTTGATTTGGCCTTTTTTGTTAAATCGCCTATACATATATATATATATATATATATATATATATATATATATATATATATATATATATATATATATATATATATATATATAGTATATACACTGCTAAAAAAAAATAAAAGGAACACTTTGAAAACACATCAGATTTTAATGGGAAAAATAAGCTGGATATCTACACTGATATGGACTGGATAATGTGTTAAGAATGAAAAGATGCCACATCTTTTGATGGAAATGAAAATTATCAACCTACAACCTACAGAGGGCTGAATTCAAAACACTCCAAAACTTACTCATATTAAAAAGTGTTCCTTTTATTTTTTTTTAGCAGTATATATATATATATATATATATACTGCGGCAGCACAGTTTACCCTTGGCCGGGGGATCGTGGGGATTGTGGGTTCGATCCCAGCCCCCGACCAACAGTGATCTGTGTGGAGTTTGCATGTTCTCCCCGTGTATGCGTGGGCTTACCCCGGGATTTCTCCGGTTTCCTCCCACATGGCAAAAACATGCAGGTTAGGTTAATTGGAGACTCTAAAGTGGCCCTAAGTGTGAATGTGTGTGTGAATGGTTAAGGGATAGCACCGTATCGTGGCTGCTTCATCCATCCAGGTGGTGGATGACCCTCAATTTCCCCTCTGGGGATCAATAAAGTATACTAAATCTAAAAAAAAAAAAATAAATAAAAAAAAAAAATATATATATATATAAAGCCCAGGATATTTACAGCCCTGCGGTCCAAACTCCGACCTTCCCTCTACACCAACCATTGTGCCTTAAATTGAGAATTAGAGAGGCTATATATATATATATATATATATATATACTGTATATGTATATGTGTGTGTGTATATAGTGTATATATATATACACTACCGTTCAAAAGTTTGGGGTCACCCAGACAATTATTGTTTTCCATGAAAAGTCACACTTATTTACCACCATGAGTTGTAAAATGAATAGAAAATATATTCAAGACATTGACAAGGTTAGAAATAATGATTTGTATTTGAAATAATAATTTTTTCCTTCAAACTTTGCTTTCGTCAAAGAATCCTCCATTTGCAGCAATTACAGCATTGCAGACCTATGATTGCACAAGGGTTTTCTAATCATCCATTAGCCTTCTGACGCAATGAGCAAACACATTGTACCATTAGAACACTGGAGTGATAGTTGCTGGAAATGGGCCTCTATACACCTATCTAGATATTGCACCAAAAACCAGACATTTGCAGCTAGAATAGTCATTTACCACATTAGCTATGTATAGAGCGTATTTCTGATTAGTTTAAAGTTATCTTCATTGAAAAAAAAGTGCTTTTCTTTCAAAAATAAGGACATTTCTAAGTGACCCCAAACTTTTGAACGGTAGTGTATATACACACAATGGGGGAAAAAAAGAGTTAGTACCAGTAGATATTTACAGCCCTGCGGTCCAAACTCTGACCCTTCCCTCTACACCAACCATTGTGCCTTAAATTGAGAATTAGAGAGGCTAAGCCAACCACAATTTCCCACATACAGCATCAACATGCATAGTTATTGTGTATATGTCCCTGCCACTTTATGACCAGCTTAACTCCATATAGAGACTATTTTCCCTGACCCACGTCCAGAATCAGAATAAGCGATAGCTTATTATGGAGATTAGTCCAACTAATTTTAACAAACTTGCTTACACAATTACTTACTATCTGTTGATACTTAAGTTTCTCATATTTGTGTCGCTTAAATTCCCATTATCATTCATATTATCATTCATATATTACTCAATCGTTGATTAAAATTGATATTCTTGTAATATATAGTACTTCATATATATATTACTCCATCCATCCATCCATCCATCGTCTTCCGCTTAATACTTTTCGGGTCGTGGGAGGGCTGGAGCCTATCCCAGCATCTTTGGGTGAGAGGCAGGGTACACCCTGGACAGATCGCCAGTCCATTGCAGGGCCAACACAGAGAGACAGACAACCATTCACTCTCACAGTCATACCTAGGGACAATTTAGAATCCCCAGTTTGATGCCAATTAACCTAACATGCATGTTTTTGGCATGTGGGAGGAAACCGGAGAAATCCCGGAGTAAACCCACGCAGACACGGGGAGAACATACAAACTCCACACAGATCACTGTTGGTCGGGGGCTGGGGTCGAACCCAGGATCCCCTGTCCAAGGGTGAATTGCTGTGCTGCTGCAATGCTAACCACTCCGCCACCGCGCTACCCTATATATTACTCAATTGCTGATTAAAATTGATATTCTTGTAATATATAGTACTTACTTTTCTGTATTGATACTTCTAATTTCTCTATAAATAGCGGCTCATTGATCTGTCCCTAACACTGTGAATGCATGTATGCTTAGGACTCCCTGCATGCTCTTACAATCATAGAAAATAGCAATAAAATGAAACATTATCTTTATATTAAGTTTTCCAATAGAATTTATAAACGCAGGATCAAAGACTTACTTTGACTGAATGTCGCAGACAATCCTACAGAGATTTTTAGTAGAGGTTCTGCTCACCTTCCGATCAGTAAGGGCCCTGGATTGTCCACAACATGCAGACAAAGGCTTTGTGTCCCGGTGTCCATTGTCAGAGTAGTTGGCTAACTGCCCGCATCCGCCATCAAAACTGTAAAAATTAATTTTGGACAGTTAGCAGGATCTTTTCAGTTAACCAACCAATAATCACAGAAGAATTACTATTTCTCAGCTTAATTTTTATTGAACCATGCAGGGAGTCAGTGAACATAGCCGTGGGTCCTTTCCAGCCCCCTCTTTTGTAAAAGACCCAGAACAAAGAACAGCACAGCTATGAAAAGACTTCCAGTTAGTGGGCGTTTCCCAGTAACTTTCCAACAATACGCTGGCCATTGTCCAAACTAGTTAGAACTGATCCTTCCAGTGTCCAAATGGCTTTAGATGTTATCTCAGCTCTTTATGACTTCCATCCTGTTGGTTCCTGTCTCTCCAGATGTCTCCTCTTTCCCCATACCCATATATGGAAACAGGAATAAAGACTTTCCTGTGGAGCTTGTATGTGTGTGTGCATGTGTGTGTGTGAGCTTGTGTTTATGTGTGTAAGCAACTGATGTGTATGTGTGAATGGTGTATGTGTGGGTTTGACTTGTGTGTCTGTGTGTGTGTGTGGGTGTATGTGTGGATCTAAAAGATATGTGTATGCAATGTGTATGTGTATGTCTATCACATTTATTATAATACGGACCAAAGGACCAAACAGTGGCTTCCGCGGATGGTTTGGTTTGAATTGGTGCAGTCTGAACACATGTTGGAACTTGTGAAGTCTGATCCCCTTGAAAACGGGGGTTTTGGTTCTCTTGCAAACAAAGTCTGGTGAGCTCCGCTTGCAGTGTGAATCCAAATGGAGTATTCAGTTGACCAAAGGGCAGACGTGCTCCTTGGTGTTTGTGTAACCATAGCAACATGTAGTCTGAGAAGAGGAAGTGGCATTTACCGTAGTACATTTTGGGTAGAAAATAACAATAAAGACAACCACGTGAATCTGAGAAATCCTTTTACCGGAGAAAGAAGAGGAGAAAAGTTAAAAAATGTCTTGTTTGTGGCGGACAAACAACCTAGCTGAAGGGAACGGAGTTCCATTTTCAGTCCTGGCCAATTGATGAGCCTGATTTTTCTACTTCACTGAGATTTTTTTCCTGGTCCGCTGCAGTGTGAATGCAAGCCAAACCAAACAGTGTAAAAATTCTCGGCATTTCTCATCCAGTTGAACCGAGACCCCTGGACTGGTCTGAATGCAGCCTTAATTACGTTAATTTCTAGAGTTGGGCAGAACATGTAATGCTACCAGTTACAGGGGCGCCTCCAGAAATTTTTCACAGGGAAGACCACATGGGGGCCACTGAAAATCTTGGTGTGGCACATCAAAATCAATTTAATATGTAATCACGCTGCGCGCCAGTTCATGTTTTGTCTGACCGCACCTTGACAGTGTGATCTGTCCTACTTTGCTGTATTTTGTTAATATTTGTTAATATATACAGCACACATCAATTATTCTTAAACATCTACTACATGTAAAATATGACATAGAAAAACAAGTTATAAAATTATGTTAGACTGTCCAGCGGCAGAGACCAGGGGTGGCCACTGGGGGGGCCCAAGTGGTGCCCCCCCAGGGGGTGCCCTTGGTTAATTACTGGTTCACTTGGAGTAGACAAACTTGAAGAAATCATCGTGAGTCATCAGTAAAAAAAACAAAACAAAAAAAAACTTGATCAAATTTGCTTTGGCCTAGTGGATGAAGGCTCATTACTGCCATCTAGTGTTGCCAGTAATCACCTGCAATTTCTACATAGTCCACCTTTAACCAAGTGTTTTTTAAGTGGAATTGAAGAGGAACATATACATCTGAAAGGGGTCCCCAGACACATGCCCCTCTGATTATATGTGCATTACTGATGTCATAATTTTAAAGGTCCCATTCACTCAAATACAGTGTTGTGGAGTGTGTGAATAAAGAGGCAGGTTTATGGACAAATGAATTTATTACACACTCACATCTCTCAAGCACAGAACAGACTGAATCACGCGTGGCCAGCAACGGCGAATTGGTCAGAACCGCTCTCGCCTCCGTTGGAATGTTCCGGAGGAAAAGGTGGGCAAACAGAAACTGCCCGTCGTCCATGCCCATTAACGCCAGCATCTTTTCCATCAGGTCGACGGCCGAACCATCTCCTAGCTCGGTCCGCCCCAGGAGCCTCTCCGCTCTCTCACATTCCGAGAGCGTGTAGCGTCGGGTCAGCGCAGCCTTGAGCGCCTCGTCTTTGCTGCGGGCTGGAGGCTGATTGAGCAGGCTCACTACCTGCTGGGCTGTGCGAGCGTCCAGCGCTGCTACCACATGGTAGAACTTGGTGTCGTCTGCCGTTACTCCCCGGAAGGCGAACTGGGCCTCGGTGTGGTGGAACCAAGAGCGCGGGTTGTGCTGCCAAACATCCGGTAGCTTGACTGAAACCGCACACGCGGTGCTGGGGGCTCCAGACCGGGCTGTCTGTGGGATGGCTGCTGCGTCGCTGGGGTTTCCCAACCGGGCCGGCTCCGGGGTTCTTGCCTTGTGTTCCATAATTCGTCTAGGGTCACCAGTGTGGAGTGTGTGAATAAAGAGGCAGGTTTATGGACAGACGGATTTATTACACACTCACATCTCTCAAGCACAGAACAGACTGAATCATTTCAGCAAGCTCTCCTCTTTTTCCCAAAGCACTCTTCACACGTTTCATGGCATTTCTCATCACACAGCATGACATTTACATTACACTGCATTCAACCCCCTATGTCCCTGACTCCTTCCTGCTATATCTCCAGGAACCCCCTGGGCATTGTTCTCCCAGGTTTATTCACTGTCTCTGCCTGAGATGCTGCTTAACCTGACTCCCAATACCGCCCCCCCCCCCCCAGCATCTTAGATAGAACATCAGTCTACATGCCGTTTTGGCTTCCGTCTCCTCCCATATCTGCTGTAACTGGGGTTTACCGCCTCCGTGGCGCTGCTGTGCTGGTGGGGGGCTGCTGGGAGTGTGTCTGACTGTGGGTGGACCGTGGCAAGGGTGGGGGGAACTTCACTCTGTCCGTGTGGCTGCTCTGGTGAATCGTTTCCCTGGGGAGCTCTCCGTGGGGGTCTTCCACGCCGAGGGGCCCTAGCCAACAGCACTTGCTCGTCCGCTGCAACAAAGGCGGGTTTGAGTCTGTCTATGCCAATTTTCTCCCGCCGACCTCCCAAGTCTAGCAAAAAATGCTTATCCCCTGTTTCCAACACTCTGAATGGTCCATCATAGGGTGGGTGCAATGGAGGACGGTGGGCTTTGTGTCTGACGAACACGAACTCCACGTTCTTCAAGGTTTTAGGCATGAAAGCATGCGGAAAACAGTGGTGAGCCGGGCCCGGCAGCGTGCCTGTGTTTGCGCTACGCTGCAAAAGTTGAGATGGGGAGCTGTTCGGCGCAGGATTATCTGGCAGAAATTCCCTGGGCAGCCGTAGGGGCTGCGCAAAAACAAGCTCTGCCGGGGAAGTTTCCAAATCCTCTTTTGGCGCGGAGCGCAACCCCAATAAAACCCACGGCAACCTGTCTACCCAATTTGCATCCGTCAGTGAAGCCCTGAGTGCTGCTTTCAGTGATCTATGAAAACGCTCGCATAACCCATTGGCCTGTGGGTTGTACGCGGTTGTGCAATGAATTGCAACACCCAGGCTGCGGGCCATCGCAGACCAGAGGTCGGAAACAAATTGAGGGCCCCTGTCGGACGTAATGTCTGACGGGACTCCAAAACGCGCCACCCATGCTGTTAAAAAAGCGCGTGCCACGTCCGTGGAGGTGGTTGCTACCAGCGGGACTGCCTCTGGCCAGCGCGTGGTGCGGTCCACCACTGTCAGGAGGTGCGTACACCCCTGTGATGGCGGGAGGGGGCCCACGAGGTCCACGTGAACATGGTCGAACCTCTTAGCCGGTACCCGAAACGGCTCCAGGGGAGACTTCGTGTGTCTGTGTACCTTGGCTCATTGGCACGCCACGCAGGCCGCAGCCCACTCTTTTACTTGTTTGCGTAGGCTCGGCCACACGAACTTCTCTCCCACCATTTTGACCGACGCCCGCATTCCTGGATGCGCCAGGGTGTGAACCGTCTCAAACACATGGCGGCGCCACGCGACCGGGACCACCGGACGTGGGCGTCCCGTGGAGACATCGCAGATTGGGGGGGGGGGGCGCCATCTTGCAGCACCCTGCTCTCCAGCCTTAGCCCTGTTGGTCCAGACTGGAGCGCGCGCACGTCTGCATCACTAATCTGCTCCGCGGCCATGGCTGCGTAATCTATCCCCACGTAGACCGGGGCCACCACGACACGCGAGAGGCCGTCTGCCACCACATTCAGTTTACCCGACACATGCTGAATATCGGTAGTAAACTCTGAGATCGCGGCCAGCTGTCTCTGCTGCCGGCCCGACCACGGTTCTGAAACTTTGGCCATCACGAACATTAGTGGCTTGTGGTCCACGAACACGGTGAAGCTGCGCTCTTCCAGCCAGAACTGGAAGTGGCGTATGGCCAGGTGGAGAGCCAGCATCTCCCTGTTGAACACGCTGTATTTACGTTCACTGTTGCACAAAGTTCTGCTGAAAAAGGCGAGCGGCTGCCAAGCCCCGGTGATGCGCTGCTCCACGACAGCCCCTATGGCCACGTCTGAAGCATCGGTAGTGAGCGCTATCTGGGCCGCCGGGTCCGGATGCGCCAGCAGTGCAGCGTTTGCCAGGGCTGCTTTAACCTCCGAGAACGCCTGCTCTCGCTTGGGGGTCCATTCGACCCCATCCGCAGGTTTCTGTCTCTTGAGCGCGGCGTACAATGGTTGCATGAGCCATGCCGTGCG
Organism: Pholidichthys leucotaenia; assembly: GCA_020510985.1. Lineage (NCBI taxonomy): Eukaryota > Metazoa > Chordata > Actinopteri > Cichliformes > Pholidichthyidae > Pholidichthys > Pholidichthys leucotaenia. The sequence continues at coordinate 345,569,027 of CM035844.1, read as the reverse complement.
GGGAAGGAAACGGTTATAAAAGTTCACCATCCCCAAAAATTCTTGCAGTGCCCTGACTGTCTGAGGCCGGGGAAAATCTGCCACGGCGCGCCCTTTGTCGGGCAATGGGATCGCTCCTTCTGGAGAGACGCAGTGCCCCAAAAAATCAATCTCCGTCACGCTGAACTGGCATTTCGCCGGGTTGATTATTAACCCGTGCTCCTCCAACCTCCGGAAAACCATCCTGAGGTGGGTTTCGTGTTCGTCTTCGGACGCACTGGCTACCAGGATATCGTCCAGGTAGACGAACACGAACGGGAGATCGCACAGCACTGCATCCATCATGCGCTGGAACGTCTGTGCCGTGCCTTTTAACCCAAATGGCACACGCAGGAACTCGAATAAACCGAACGGAGTTATTACCGCTGTTTTGGGTACGTCCTCCGCATGCACTGGGACCTGGTGGTAACCGCAGACCAGGTCTATTTTGGAAAAATAAATGCGTGCTCTGGCGAGGTGAACGGAAAAATCCTGTACGTGGGGAATCGGGTAGCGGTCGTGTGCTGTGGCGTTGTTCAACCTGCGGAAATCACCGCACGGTCACCACGAGCCCTCAGCCTTAGGGACCATGTGTAGCGGGGATGCCCACGGGCTGTTCGAACGCCTGATGATGCCCAACCTTTCCAGGTTGGCGAACGCCTCGCGCGCTATGGCCAGTTTAGCTGCGTCCAAGCGCCAAGGTCTTGCGAAAACGGGTGGCCCGGTGGTGGCGATAAAGTGCTCCACCCCGTGCTTAGCGATGGCCGCCGAAAACATCGGGACCATGAGTGCTGGGAACTGAGTGAGCAGTGCGTGGAACTTACCGCCTGGAGCTGTGACGTTGGCTTGTGCTGTTGGCCGGGTCCCTCGAGCTATACAGGGGAGAGATTCAAAGGACAGTGCATTAACCAGGCGTCTGTTAGCAACATCCACAAGTAAACTATGCGCACACAGAAAATCAGCGCCCAGGATCGGGCAACACAGTGCTGCTATGATAAAAATCCGCTCGTACAAGCTGCCATGTAGAGATAAGGCCAGTGTTCTCTCACCAAACGTCTTAATCTCCGAGCCGTTTACTGCCACAAGCCCGGGGCTGCTACGTCCTGCCAGCCGGTCAGCGTAGGATGGCAGGATGACGCTCTTCTGGGCTCCGATGTCGATGAGGAAGCGTCTCTCCGAGTGCGAGTCCGTCATGTAGAGCAGCTTGTTCTCTTCACCCGCGGTCGCAGCTGCTACCGACTGCCGGCTTTGGTGTTTCCTGAGCGCTTGAACTGGCACGGTGGCGCACATCTGCGCGCGTTCTCTCTGAAGCGGCGGTGGTAGAAGCAGAGCGTGTCTCTCTGGCGCTCCTTGGCCCTTGCTGCCGCTACCATTGGTGGCTCCTCGCCTCCTCTGGTCGTCTCGCTGGGCTCCGCCGCCGCCGCGTTGACTGTGATCGCCCTGGTGGTGAGGATGATCCTGTTTGCCTCCTGGGCTAGCGCATAGTAGTCACGCGCGGCCAGCAACGGCGAATTGGCCAGAACCGCTCTCGCCTCCGTTGGAAGGTTCCGGAGGAAAAGGTGGGCAAACAGAAACTGCCCGTCGTCCATGCCCATTAACGCCAGCATCTTTTCCATCAGGTCGACGGCCGAACCATCTCCTAACTCGGTCCGCCCCAGGAGCCTCTCTGCTCTCTCACATTCCGAGAGCGTGTAGCGTCGGGTCAGCGCAGCCTTGAGCGCCTCGTCTTTGCTGCAGGCTGGAGGCTGATCGAGCAGGCTCACTACCTGCTGGGCTGTGCGAGCGTCCAGCGCTGCTACCACATGGTAGAACTTGGTGTCGTCTGCCGTTACTCCCCGGAAGGTGAACTGGGTCTCGGTGTGGTGGAACCAAGAGCGCGGGTTGTGCTGCCAAACATCCAGTAGCTTGACTGAAACCGCACACGCGGTGCTGGGGGCTCCAGACCGGGCTGTCTGTGGGATGGCTGCTGCGTCGCTGGGGTTTCCCAACCGGGCCGGCTCCGGGGTTCTTGCCTTGTGTTCCATAATTCATCTAGGGTCACCAGTGTGGAGTGTGTGAATAAAGAGGCAGGTTTATGGACAGACGGATTTATTACACACTCACATCTCTCAAGCACAGAACAGACTGAATCATTTCAGCAAGCTCTCCTCTTTTTCCCAAAGCACTCTTCACACGTTTCATGGCATTTCTCATCACACAGCATGACATTTACATTAAACTGCATTCAACCCCCTATGTCCCTGACTCCTTCCTGCTATATCTCCAGGAACCCCATGGGCATTGTTCTCCCATGTTTATTCACTGTCTCTGCCTGAGATGCTGCATAACCTGACTCCCCATAGTGTTTAAGATAATTTTTTTCTGCATTTCAGCCTGTATTTGTTAGATAAAGCGAAGACAGACAGGAAACGGTGTGGAGAGCAGGGGAGAGACCATAGTTGCCAAGTTTGCTTATTATAATTGACTTTGGGCTTGTTTTTTTCTAAAGTTGCTTGCAAATCTCGTCAGTAGCAGGTTGCGGGTTTTTGGGCTTGCTTTTTAACGAGCAGTTGCTTGTTTGGGCTTGCTTTGCTGTCTATGTAACAGCTCTCCCAGCTCAGTTGCATAAGATTATAAGCTGTGTCTCCATACCAAGAAGTTCAAAATCTGTTAATTTTTGGGGAATTTATTGAGGTAAAAAGGGCCAGCCAGGCGCTTCACTTCTGGCGGCCAGTGATCCATCCAGTTTTTCTATAGATATCAGTGGCCCGCCTGACTCCACTCAGCTCTGTGCTCGCTAATGAGGCATGAGCTATCCAGGTTTTCTTATACAGATCAGTGCATATGGGACCTTAAATTGAAAAAAAAAAAAATTTCTCCATTGAAATGAATGACAAAAATTATCTTTTGATCCTGATCAAATTTTGCCACGAGTTACACATATGATGTTTGTCAATTTAAAAGATAATTTTTCACGTAATTAAAGTTGTCGGCTGTTGTGTAATATTTAGTTTTTGTTTAAAGGACTAGCGGACAGCAACTCCCATCATCCCACATCACTAAACTGTAACCGTGTTTAGTACTGTTACTTATGCAGAATGCACATCTTTTCTTTTGATCAGAGTTTAAAAATTTAATTTAGTCAAAGTTTTTATGTTGACTGTGTTTACTATAAATTTGCTATTGTTTATGCAGAATGCATATGTATTTTCCTTTAATTAGAGTTTATAAAACTACATTATTCAATGCTGACTGTGTTTACAGTCAATTCACTGCAAACAAAAATAAATCTATATATCGATATATGTTATCAAGCAGCCTCTCTTTTACAATGTGGTAGGTTGCCTGTTGGGCTTTTTTGGACTTGTTTCTATAGAGCTGGTTGCTTGTTTCTTTAGTGAAACCTGGCAACACAGAGAGCCATACAGGAAAGCTTTTCTGGGCCGAAACTCAAACCCTCACCGTCTGTGTGAGCAGAATGCCCTAATTGTGGCATGCACCAGGCCATAGACCGCTAGGCTGATTGATGCCCCTGTGTTTGTGGGTTTTAACCTTGTAAAATTCTTTGTTGGGTCACATGAATATTGTATATGAGTTTGGCCCTAGAGGCTTGCCGTAGCTGCCCTGCGAAGTGATGTCAGGCGGGCTGCGGCCAGTGTATATAGTTGTGGGTGCTCTCAATAAAGTGCAGTTGGATGTTCGGTACAAGATGACTCCCGTCTCATTAATTACAGACATAACATTTTGCCGACCAGGGGAAACTATGGAGGCGTATGGGCAACCTCCACCACTGTTTCTACAGTATCTGGGAGAGCCAGCGATCCTGTGGCGTAACTGGTTGGCCATGTTTGAGGGGTACATTGTGGCGTTGGGCCTGAATAGACTCGACGGAATGCGGAGACAAGCACTTCTAGTCCACCATCTTGCTGTAGAAGGTCGGAAAGTTTTCCACACGTTGGAGGAGACGGAGTCTTATACAGATGCTGCCGGACGAATGGCTGAATACTTTGCCGAACACACAAGGAGCACAAAGCTGTGAATGGAAAGGCTGTTGGCGCCAAAAGTAGCTAAGCTAGCTAGCACGGGGAAGCTAATAGCTCAGCCATTGGCAACGGCGAAGTTAGCCACGGAAGTAGTTGGGTGCCAAACACTAGCTAAAAGCTATAAGCTAGTTTTCACAGTGGAGTCGGAGGCACAGGAGAGGGAGCCCGCATCCACCGAAGACGACAAGCCAGCCAAAAAGCACAGCATGGTGAGTGACCGCAGCACTGGAGGTAAACAAAGCGCAGTGAGCGAAGATGGCATGGGGGGGGGGGGGAGCAGCGACCACACTTGGCTCAGTTTTCCCTGCAGCTAGGGTCGGAGCAGCGGGGGTGGGGTGGGAGCATGCTGAGAACCCCGAGAAACAGCAGCGACAGCCGGGCACAGAGACGGTTACTGGGAGCGAGCAGAACAAACATTTACCGGCCAGGTCGAGCAGGACCAGCCTCACTCAGGGTTGGCACAGGAAGATCTCAGTGCCAGAGCTTAAGAGGCCTTGGACGAGGGCACTGGGCGTAACGGTGAGGCATCTGGGTTGATGAGTGACACCGACAAGCGAGCTTCAGTTTTCCCCGGAGCTCAGCCACAGGGGGCCGGAGGATCTGGGACTACAACAGCGACAGCTGCAGCGGTTTTGAAAATGGTTGGGGCCAGACCGACAGGCGCGGAGAAACCATGTGCCAAGCAGCAATACTGCAAGCCATGCAAGACCCCTTTCAGAGTTATGGACTTAGTTCGAGCTTGAGGGGAAGAATGTCCGTGGCTTATGTGGACCGGACGACAACTGGAGGAACACCAGGAGCGGCTGCACATCGTGGCTAAGCTGGGCATAGCTTATTTTAAGCTATCAGGCGACTCGAGGAGGCACGCCAACAAGGTGCGGCGTGTCCGGGAGAAGGCTTCGGATGGTGGGTCCAGACGAGAGGGGCTGTCAATGGTGAGGAGAAGAGGCATTCTTGTCTGTGAGTTCAGTTTCAACCCCGGGGCTGCCCTGGTCCTCCAAGCCAGTTCTACCCTTTTCTGCATGAGGATAGTGGTGTAACTTGAAAAATATTAAATAGTTCAAATGTTCATATGGGTGCTTGTGTTTAAAAATCACAATTACTAACCTGTTATTGTTCGGGGATTATTTTATGTCTTATTATTACTGTTTTTTTAGGAACACGGCAATATTTTAGTTTATTAATAGACTTTTATTTAGTGGAGGCGGCAGAATACTCCGCTTTGCCGTGTGGGGGTTGGACGGTAGTCCACCCGTCCCCCCCTAGTTTTAGTTTGTTGTATGGATGTGATAGGCCTTTAGTTATTGTGATTTAGTTGTAGTGTGTGATTCAGGTCCTAAATTGGGGAAGATCTTAATGGTGTGTGTGGTTTTGGACTTTTCTAAGGGGTGGGGGTATTGTATATGAGTTTGGCCCTAGAGGCTTGCCGTAGCTGCCCTGCAGAGTGACGTCAGGTTGGCTGCGGCCAGTGTATATAGTTGTGTGTGTTCTCAATAAAGTGCAGTTGGATGTTTAGTACAAGATGACTCCTGTCTCATTAATTACAGGCATAATGAGTACAGTAGAAATGTTAAAATTTCTCTCTTCACAAAAAATATTTATATTTTAACATTTAGGCAGAATGGACAGGAATACATACAGCTCATCTGGGTTTTTATTTTCTCTATATCACTCTATATCACCACAACCCATTACTGTGCTCTTAGCTGTGGTGATTTAGTCCCCATCCAGAGGTTCTGAGCCCAAGGCCTTTATCTTCAGAGCTAACAGTCCTACCATGGAGCTAGCAAACGTGGTTTTATATTGCCTTTTTTTTTTAAAATCTCTGTCACCCTAATAGACATCTCTGTTCCCACCTGGTTCACTAATTCACTGTTGATATTTCTCATGTCATTCTCTCTTATTTTGCTATATTTTCACTGTGATGGCAACTGAACCATTATCATTAGCTTGTCTAGGTGCTTGATGTCAGTCTGCTTATTGTTAGCTTAACTGATCATCTCCAGAACAAACCTGAAGCCCCCATGCTCATCCTTGGAGATTTTAATCACTGCAGCCTGAATAAATCCCTGCCTGGTTTTTATCAATATGTTAAGTATAGCACCAGGAACAATAACATCCTCGATAAGTGCTATGGGAGCATCAAAGATATCTACATGGCCAGAGCTAGACACCCCCTTGGCAACTCGGATCACAATGTAATCCAGCTCCTCTATACTTATAGATCAGTTTTGAAGTCCAGCAAACCTGAAGTCTGGACTTGGAACAGAATTCTTGGCAGCTACAGAACAGTTACCATAGCAACACAGCATTGAGTGGCAATCACATGTGATAGCTTTATTTTTTTATGCAGCAAAACATAAAATTCACACAAAATATTTATTCACAGCAGTGTACAGAGCACTTTTTTTTTTTAACTTTACATGTTAATACCACACCATTTACTTGACTGTAGTTATGTGTGGGTAAAGACCAAGGAGCACATGGTAAGTGAAGAACTGATTCAGAGCATTTAATTATTTATTTATTAAACTTTTTGCCATTTAATCAAGATGGTGTAGGGAACCCACGCTGGGATAATCATCTCAGACTGGAAGCAGAGGGGAGGCAAATGGTCCCTCTGCCGGTAGAGCAGGGGGGATTAAACAGATGAGGACATTAAGGTATTGTGATGGGAGAAGTTATGGTAATGCAGCAGGAAGGAGTAGCTGCGGGGACAGTGGGGGTGATGATGTGTTGAATGTACTGTGATGCAAGATCTCAGGCAGCATGGGGAAGGAGTGGAGTGATATAAAAGGAGAGACCCTGGTGTATGAAGAGAATGCTTTTTCTGTGTATGAATGAAGTGAGAGAGTGAATAAAGTTTGTCTGCCGTGCAAGCCTGGTTTCTTTATTTGCACTCTCCACACTAGTGACCCTTGACGAATTATGGAACACGAGGCAAAAACCCCGGAGTCGGCCCGGACGGGAAGCCCCAGCAACACGGCAAACATTCTAGAGACAGCCCGGATGGAAAGCCCCAGCAACGCGTGCGCCGTTTCGGTCAAACTACCGGACTTTTGGCTGCACAGCCCGCAGTCTTGGTTCCTCCAAACCGAGGCTCAGTTTGCCCTCCAGGGAATAATGGCAGATGACACCAGATATTACTATGTGGTCGCAGCGCTGGACGCTCGCACAACTCAGCAAGTAGCGAGCCTGCTCCAACAGCCTCCAGCCCATGATAAATATAGGACTCTCAAAGCCACGCTGACCTGGTGTTACACACTCTCGGACTGCGAGAGAGCAGAGAGGCTCCTGAGGCGCTCCGAGATAGGAGATGGGTCGGTGGTCAAACTAATGGAGAAGATGTTGGTGTTTATGGGCACGGACGACGGGCATTTTCTGTTTGCCCACCTTTTCCTCCGGAACCTCCAAACAGAGGCAAGAGTGGTCCTTGCCAACTCGCCGTTGCTGGCCGCGCGTGACTACCGTGCGCTAGCCAAGGAGGCAGATTGGATCATCCTCACCACCAGAGCCCTCACCGTGAACGCGGCAGCGTCGGAACCCAGCGAGATGACCAGCGGAAGCGAGGAGCCAGCGATGGTAGCGGCAGCGGGGGCCAGGAAGCGCCAGAGAGACACGCTCTGCTCCTACCACCGCCGCTTTGGAGAGAACGCACACCGATGTGTGCCACCGTGCCAATTCAAGAGTTTGGGAAACGCCAAGGCCGACAGTCAGTAACAGCTGGGACCGCCGGTGAAGAAAACAAGCTGCTCTACATGACGGACTCGCGCTCGGGGAGACGGTTCCTCGTAGACACTGGCTCCCAAAAGAGCCTCATCCTGCTGTCCTATGCCGACTGGCTAGCGGGAGCTAGCGGCCCTGAGCTGATGGCCGCAAACGGCTCGGACATTAGGACTTTTGGTGAGAGGACACTGACTGTATCCCTACACGGCCGTATGTACGAGTGGACATTCGTCATAGCGGCATGCAGTTTCCCAATCTTGGGTGCTGATTTTCTGTGTGCACACGGGCTGCTATTCAATGTTGCTAACAGACACCTGATCAATGCAATGTCTTTTGATTCTCTCCCCTGTACAGTTCGAGGGGCCGGGCCAACAACACTAGCCATCGTCACAGCTCCAGGCTGTAAGTTCCACACACCGCTCACTCAGTTCCCAGCACTCACGGTCCCGACGTTTTCGGCGGCCATCACTAAACATGGGGTGGAAGACTTTATCACCGCCACTGGGCCACCCGTTTTCGCACAACCTTGGCGCCTGGACACAGCTAAACTGGCCATAGCGCGCGAGGAGTTTGCCAACTTGGAAAGGTTGGGCATCATCAGGTGCTCAAACAGCCCATGGGCATCCCCACTACACATGGTCCGAGGGATCGTGGTGACCTTGTGGAGATTTCCGCAGATTGAACAACGCCACAGCGCATGACCGCTACCCGATTCCCCATATTCAGGATTTTTCCGTTCACCTCGCCGGGGCATGTATTTTTTCTAAAATAGACCTGGTCCATGGTTACCACCAGGTCCCGGTGCATGCGGAGGACATACCCAAAACAGTGGTAATAACTCCGTTTGGCCTGTTTGAGTTTTTACGCATACCCTTCGGATTGAAAGGCGCGGCACAGACATTCCAACGCATGATGAATGCGGTGTTGCGCGATCTGCCATTTGTGTTTGTCTACCTGGATGATATCCTGGTGGCCAGCGTGTCTGAGGATGAACACGTAACCTACCTCAGGACGGTTTTCCAGATGTTGGAGGAGCATGGGTTAATAATCAATCCGGCGAAATGCCAGTTTGGCGTGACGGGGATTGATTTTTTGGGGCACCGCATCTCACCGGAGGGAGCGATACCCTTGTCGGACAAGGTGCGCGCCGTGGTGAATTTTCCCCAGCCTCAGACGGTCAGGGCGCTGCAAGAGTTTTTGGGGATGGTTAACTTTTAATAAACGGTTCCACCCCCGTGCAGCTCAGCTCATGCAGTCATTATACGCCGCGCTCAAGAAATGGAAACTGGCGGACAGCGTTGACTGGACTCCGGTGCGGGAGCAGGCATTCTCTGAGGTTAAAACAGCCCTGGCAAACGCCGCACTGTTGGCGCACCCGGACCCGGCGGCTCGGATAGCGCTCACTACGATGCCTCGGAAGTGGCCATAGGGGCCGTCGTGGAGCAACATGTCGCTGGTTCTTGGCAGCCGCTCGCTTTTTTTAGCAGGGCTTTGCGCGACAGTGAGCGTAAATACAGCCCCTTCGACAGAGAGTTGCTGGCTCTCCACCTGGCCATACGCCACTTCCCATTCTGGCTGGAAGGGCGCAGTTTCACTGCGTTCATGGACCACAAGCTGCTAACGTACGCAATGGCCAAGGTTTTGGAACCATGGTCGGGCTGGCAGCAGAGACAGCTAGCCGCGATCTCGGAGTTTACGACTGATATTCAGCATGTGGCCGGTAAACTGAATGTGGTGGCGGACTGCCTCTCGCGCGCAGTAGTGGCCCCAGTCTGCGTAGGGATAGATTATACAGCCATGGCCGCAGAGCAGATTGGCGATGCGGACATGTGCGCGCTTCAGTCTGGACCAATAGGGTTAAGGCTGGAGAGCAGAGTACTGCAAGACGGAAGCCCCATCCTAATCTGTGACATCTCCATGGGACGCCCGCGGCCGGTGGTCCCAGTTGCTTGGCTTCGCTGCATGTTTGAGTCAGTTCACGCTCTGGCACACCCAGGAGTGCGTGCGTCAGTCAAAATGGTGGGAGCGAAGTTCGTATGGCCAGGCCTGCGCAAACAGGTGAAAGAGTGGCCAGCAGCTTGCGTAGCGTACCAACGAGCCAAAGTACACAGACACACAAAGGCCCTTTTAGAGTCGTTTCATATACCGGCTAAGAGGTTCGACCACGCTCACGTGGACCTCGTGGGCCCCCTCCCACCATCGCAGGGGTTCACGCATCTTCTGACAGTGGTGGACTACACCACACGCTGGCCAGAAGCAGTCCTTCTAGCGGCAACCACGTCCACGGACGTGGCGCGCACCTTTTTGACAACATGAGTGGCACATTTTGGCATCCCTTCGGACATCACGTCTGATCGGGGCCCTCAATTTGTTTCCGACCTCTGGTCCATGATGGCCTGTAGCCTGGGTGTCGCAATTCATCGCACAACCACGTACAACCCACAGGCCAATGGTTTATGTGAGCGTTTCCATAGGTCACTGAAAGCAGTGCTCAGGGCTTCGCTTACGGATGCAAATTGGGTAGACCGGTTGCCGTGGGTTCTGTTAGGGTTGTGTTCCGCACCAAAAGAGGATTTGGAGGCTTCCCAGGCGGAGCTTGTTTTTTCTCAGCCACTGCGGCTCCCTGGGGAATTTTTACCAGATAATCCCACGCCGAACAGCCATCTGTCTCAGCGTTCACAGCATAGCGCGGACACAGGCACGCTACCGAGCCCGGCCTACCACTGTTTTCCATGTGCTTTTGTGCCAAAAACTTTGAAGAACGCGGCGTTCGTGTTTGTCAGGCACAATGCCCACCGCCCCCCATTGCGCCCACCCTACGATGGCCCATTCAGAGTGCTGGAACCAGGGGACAAACATTTTTTGTTAGACTCGGGGGGTCGTCGGGAGAAAATATGTATAGACAGACTTAAGCCCGCTTTTGTGGTGGCGGACGAGCAAGTGTTGTTGGCTCGAGCTCCTCAGCGTGGAAGACCCTTGCTGAGAACTCCCCAGGTAAATGATTCATCAGAGCAGCCACACGGGCAAGTCGAATGTTCACCCCCCCTCGCCATTGCCCACCCGCAGACAGACACCCCCCCCAGGAACCCCCCACCGGCACAGCAGCGCCGCGGAGTCAAAGAACCCTCGTTACAGCAGATATGGGAGGAGACTGAAGCCAAAAGGACGTGAGGGTTGACACTCAGTCTGAGACTTGGGGGGGGGGGGGCAGTGTAGGGAACCCAAGCTGGGATAATCATCTCAGACTGGCAGAGGGGAGGCAAATGGTCCCTCTGCCGGTAGAGTGGGGGGGATTAAACAGATGAGGACAATAATGGCCCTTTTCCACTAGCCCCGCTTAGCCCAACACGGCACAGCTCAGCACGCTTTGTAGCTCTTTCCACTAGCCCCAACACGGTTTAACAGGCACTATTTTGGTGCCTGCTCGAGGGCAGGGTACAACCATGCTGAGTCGTGCCGAGATGTGACGTCAACAGCCTGGTCACCGCTGATTGGTCAGGTCGTAACTTCACGAAAGCGACCGTCTACTGATGAATGTACACGACCACCATTTGCAATATTTCACAGACTAACTTGGTCACGGAGTAAATACAATATTAATACAGACAGCGTTGTAGGTTTTGCGGAACTCTACACCATGGTCCAACAAAGAGGTGCAGAGTTTTCTCTGCTTGGTGGCAGATCCACAGTGAGAGGAGCGACCCGGACCGATACAGATGCAGCCCAGCATAGAACCGGACTACGGACAAGCTGAAGACGAACGTGAGAGAACCATCGATGGTGAGTGATTTGTAATACTGTGCATCTATTTGCTTATTTATCCTGTTGGTGGTAAGCTCACTTTTTTTGAGCCATACAGCACCGTCCTGTGCTGGCTAACGAGTTTTAGCTAGTAGCTAGCTAGCTAGTAGCCAACTCTGCTGATTCGCGCTTGTTTTCTCCTAAGTATTCGCTTGTGAGAGCAAAACGATGAAATATGTTAATCCTGGTTAAAGTCCTGGTTTGTGTACGTATTGCACTTTGGTGCTGCACATTAAATTATGTGCAATTTAATGCTAGAATGTGTTTCCACATGCCAGGGTTTAGCCTCCCTCAGTGTTTATATTGTGGATACAGGTGAAATGGACCACAGGAGCCGAAATCTCGACATATTAAAAGTGCTTTTCAAACCAGTGATTTATAAAGTCATTCATATAATTTTCTAAAGCGTCAGAATACAGTGATCCCTCGCTACTTCGCGCTTCACCTTTCGCGCCCTCAGTGCATCGCAGATTTTTCAAAAATATTCATCAAAAATTCAAAATTGAGAAATAATGGGCGGCCGCTAGCAGAAGGCAGGAAGACTACATTAGACCATCAGGTGTCAACACGGAGAGCAGCACAACTCTCTGTTCGCTGTTCTCGTGTTGGCTCTTCTCGGAAATCTCGCAAGCTGATTGGCCGAGACGTTTCACCCCGCAAGCTGATTGGCCGAGACGTTTCACCCACCTCCTCTCCCTGCCGAGCACCCATGAAGGGAAGGAAGACTGCATTCATTGCTTTTTATCGCTCGTGTTACTTAGTCTCGCCGCGTGGAACTTTTTGCTGTTCTCTTGTGCCATTTTGTGCGAAATAGTCTTCCCGTCGAGCCACTACGCCGCCTCCTGCAGCTTCAGCTCTATCGGAAGCTGCCCTCGATGATCCTGCGCCTCCAGCACCTCACGATGAGGCGTCACCTGAGGAGCAGTAAAGCTCTCATTAACCTGTGCAGTAAATCATTTTCATCTTGAGTTACGTATCTTGTAATAAGAATAAAAGAGTTCTAAAAACATATTTATGTACACTTTGTTTACATCTACGTATGTATGTACACGTACACACACACACGTATCATATGAGAGAGAGAGAGTGAGAGAATGAACGTACGTATTATTTATGGATGACGTCATTAGGGGTGACGCTACTTCGCGGTTTTTCACTTTTCGCGGTCGGTTCTGGAACCCATTAACCGCGATAAGTGAGGGATCACTGTAGACCCACACACCTATTCTGTGGATCCTGCAGTGCTTGTCAGGGAAACGAAGCATTTTTGTCACATCCCACCACTGACTTTCACAGGTGTATTTCCCTAACACAGGTACATCTCCAAAAATTAGAATGTCATGAAAAACTTCAATATTTTTTGTCACTCATTTCAGAAAGAGAAATCCGTATATTATATAGATTCATTACACAGACAGTGATATATTTCAAGCGTTTATTTATTTTAATTTTGATGATTACGGCTTACAGCCCCTGAAAACCCCAAATTCAATTTGGCAAAAAATTAGAATATTACATAAAATTAACTTTAAAAAATAGTTTTTAAATATAAATGTTGGCCGCTGAGGTGTTGGTTCATATGGGCTGTAGCCATAATCATCAATATTAAAATAAACACTTTCAATATATCACTGTCCCTGTAATGAATCTATATATGGGTTTCACTTTCTGAAATGAGTGACAAAAATATTGAATTTTTTCATGGTATTCTAATTTTTGAGATGTGCCTGTATATGTTGAACTTGCTTGAACCTAACCACCATCCATTTCTGTCGTTCATCTAGGCAAGAGGAAAGCATCCGCCCCACAACGGACCTCGCCACTGTGGAACGTACTGAAATCCTTTGCTTTTATAGGTAAAGTGTCAAAACCAAAGTAGCACAATTTCCACTTAATATAAAAGGGACTGAACTGAGATTTATTTGATTGTGTGAATATGGCACATCAACTGTAAAACCGCTTGTTAATGTATTTATTTTTTTGTCAGATCACTTGTGTGATCCTTTGTGAGTTATGTTCATAACTGTATGATTTGGCGAATGTGAGATGTTCAGTCGTCAATATAATTTACTTTATAAGTGTAGTTTATAGTCTATCATCAATAAACTCATGCAGTAACAGGACACATTACAAATATTTGAGACCCATTGTAGTGCTTCCTTTTATATTTTAGCAATGCAAGTACAAAACACCGCCCACACATGAAGCCAGGGCAAGAAGAGACACTTTTACAGACAAGACAAACTTTTATTGATAAAAACTTCATATTTTGACTGAGCGACTCCATACTCAGTGATGCACACCTTCAGTTAAAGTACTATATTCCATTCAAGTGAATGTATTAATTCATTCTGATTGCTGAGGCCACAGTAAAAACAGATGATTTTAAATGTAACCCAGCCCTTGTAAAATCTACTGAAGCGCACACAGCTACATGAAAATTGTGGTTAAATACAACAACAAAGTACTTTATTGTCACATTCAAATTGTAATCCCTCCTGTTTTGTTTTTCTTTTGAATTCTTGGATGGAATATGGGTGGGCAATATAAGCTGCAGCTTCAGACATCGCCCATTTCAGATAACCTATGTTGAACTGTATAATCAGAGGAGTTATTGTTTAATTTGACCTTGTTAGATTTTTTCCCCTTTGTTATATTATTCCATGTTCTTTTAATCTTTACTTTTAATCAATCCGAAATAAAGATTCATTCATTAATTCACATTCCACCACTGGCTTTTAGCAACAAGTGTATTTCCCAAATATGTTTTAAACTTGCTTTAATTAACCACCACCCATTTGTCTTTTGTCTAGGCAAGAGGGAAACTGTCCACCCCAACTGGACCTCGCCTCACTATTTACAGAGATGCAGGATGAAGATCTGCTGAACCAGGACCAGTACGAGGGGCCAATCCAGTTGCTTCTCAGTGAGGCAGCGTGGCTGGCATGTGTGACCCATTCCAGTTTCTTTTTTTCTTTTTTTTTTACAGTTTGAATTTTGCACATTCTGAATAATCTGGAATTTGCTCCTGATTGTAATAAACAATTTAGTGACTTATGTGTTTGCATCATGATTTTCTATTTTGTCTGTTAAGACACCGGTGGGAAAAGAGTCAACTGTACAAAGGATTTATCGTGACCTTGAAAATAATGGCTCATTTTTAAGAAAAAAGTAACCAAAACAATTATTTTATTAACTGAAGACTGTATTGTTGGATGTCCCACCGCAGAAGACCCTGCATACTTTAGTGACAGTACCAGTATATGGAGGAATTCTGGGTCATATTAGCATCTGCTCTTCATCATAATGGGTTTGGGCGGGGGTGTCTAATCATGTGCCATGGAGGGCCCTGCAGGACCCTGCAGGTCTTGGCCCCCCATGACACATGATTGGAAGCCACCGGATTAGGTTTAATGGGATTTAACATTTTAACACAAACTGCTTTATGGTTCATAATTCTGTTGACAGACTTACACCAAACCAAAAGTGATTTCTCAAACTGCTGGATTGTTCTTAGACAGCTTTTCCAATCTTTTAGTATTTAATTTGTGCCACATGGTGGTAACCTTCACATATAAAAAAAAAGACATCTGCAAAAACTTCAGAGGTTTATTGTCAGTGCAATTCCCAGTGCAATACTACATTACCACCTCAGACTCAGTGCTGCAGAAGCACGTCCATGATGTCTCAACAGTCTCTCCATGATTTTCAGGCAGATCAGAGCAATTTGTTGCACAGGAAATAAACGTTTCTACAGACATTCTTAAGCTCTATAACCACTGATCATTTGTGAAGCTGTGTTGACATCAGTGACAGGCTGTGCTGAACACCCAGACCGACCATTTGAAGCGGTAATTTCTCCACAACAGAGCCATCTAAAACACACACAGCATACATATTTTAGTACCTAACAGCGATAACTTGCAGACGTTACAGTGTAGTACGACGTACTTATAGCAAACTAGCATTAGCAACATTAGCTTACTGTCATATATGACCTAGCTTGTATCCTCACGTCTTTGGCTCTCCCAGAAGCTGCAGAACTATTCCAGAGTGTTTCATCTCGCTGCCTGTACCCATGTCTGGCGGTCCTTTTTGGCATTTACAGTGAAAATGTCATGGCGGCCTCTGGGCCGTCATTAGCATCATTAACCCCAGCTGCGCACAGATCCACAGGGGTTAATCAGCAGCTGTTAAAAGCCAGCGTTGCTGACAGCCCGGCACGGAGTCGTCTGTCCTCCTCGTCTGAGAAAGAACCAGAACTCCGTTCTCTGGCCTCGTCAAGGTATTCTCTTGTCTCGTCAGAGTCTGTCTCGTCAAGAATTGTTTTGTCAAAAACTGCCTCGTCAGAAACTGTCTCGTCAGAAGCTGTCTCGTCAGGAATTGTCTTGTCAAGAACTGCCTCGTCAGAAGCTGTCTCATCAGAAGCTGTCTCGTCAGAAGCTGTCTCATCAGAAGCTGTCTTGTTGGAAGCTGTCTCGTCAGGAACTGTCTCGTCAGAATCTTCTCTGGCCTCGTCTAGAACGTCTCTGGCCTCGTCAAGGACATCAGTTCAAAGTCAAGCACGTAAGAGAGCTGTTTTCTACTCTACTCCTAACCTCTACCCCTGTGCACAGGTGGACTCCCTTGGCGGCGGACCTGCGTCCCCAGCTGACGGGGTTACGCCAACTCGCTCACGTAGCGGCTCGCTACCACCACGACTACCGGTACGTCTGGCTCCACAAATTCCTGAATTATTACTGTATCAGTTACAGGAGTACTGGCCACCGTTACCGGTGGAGTTTGTGTCATCGTCATCTGTTGTGTCCTCGTCACCACGCTCTGTGGAATCACTCACCTCGTCGTCGTCTGTATTGTCATGGTCACCACGCTCTGTGGAATCACCCGCCTTGTCATCGTCTGGATTATCATCGTCACCACGTTCTGTGGAATCACTCGTCTTGTCATCAGCTGGTTTGTCATCGCCCCGGTCTGTGGTGTCACAGCCGGAGTCACTGGAAGACCTGTCCTCGTCTCAGTCTCAGGTGGAAGCCCCAGCTCGTTACCGGACGCCTTCACCTCCACGTTGCACGGCCGCTGGTTCTCAGCAGGACGTAACCTGCACTTCTCCCAAGTAAGCCTCACTACTGATAGCTTGTCATTAGCGTGGGACAAAAGTAATGGTCTGTGCTTATATGTTCCAGGGTTGCCGGGTCTCCGTCCAGAGTGCTCAGTTCCAGTGACCAGGATACTATCCACACGCTCACGCTTGCACTACACACCCTTTCACTCTAAAAGATTATTGTTCACTAATTTGCCCGTGTCAGTGTCTGTCTCCTGGGTCCCGAAACATGTCAGTACGACTCCGTCACGTTGACCCAGCGGACAGCTCACTGTCGCGCTTAATTAACACTCTTAGCGCCCGGGTAGATTTGCTTGCCCATCAGCAGACAGTAATCTTGAACCAATTAACTCAAATTAATGGTCGGCTGGATCGTTTGGAGGGACACCAAACGTTTCCCCCGACCGCAAATACCTCAACCCCTGCAGGCTTAGCGTCAGGACTAGCTAACACCTCCTTGTCCTCTCGCCTCACTCCTATTCCAACACCTGCCCGGTTCAGCGGAAAACTCGGTGAAGCTCGAGGATTCATTTTACAGTGTGAATCAGTTTTTCTGCGTGTGCCGGGGGATTTTTCTCTCGACTCTAGCCGGATAGGCTATGTCATAAATTTGCTGGCAGGTAGAGCCTTGGACTGGGCATATTCGATCATGGCTAGACCTAGCTATTCTCAGCTTACCTACCAGGAGTTTGTGTCAGAATTTCTGTCTGTATTTGATCATACGGATAGGGGAGAGGTGTTGACAGAACATTTTTTAAGCCTACAGCAGGGAAAGAGATCAGCTGCAGATTACGCCATCGACTTCCGGGTTTTGGCCGCAGAGATTGGGTGGGGGGAGCCATATCTTTGTGGCATTTTTCTACGCAGCCTTAGCGACGAGCTAAAGGATGAGTTAGTGGCACGGGATAAACCAGATAACTTGCAAGATTTAATTGCTTTAGCAGTTAGTATCGATAGTAGGTTAAGGGAACGGGTGGCTGGTCGGCGAGTTACTTCCCATCCAGTTAAACCCCGCCCTCGTGTCCCTGTCTCACTTCCTCTCGCTTTACCCGCGTCAGAGAAGGCCCCGGATCAGGAAGCCATGATTGTTGGTCATTCTAAGGTGTCTGCAGCTGAGAAACAGCGCCGTAGGGATCAAGGCCTGTGTTTCTATTGTGGGAAGGAGTCACATGGGGTTTCTGAATGTCCTAGTAAGTTAAAAGGGAAGGCCCGTGGATCGCAGTAGGGGGATTCACGGGCAAGAACACAGAGGAACCCCTTACTTGTTGTCATTTACCCCTCAGACTCATTCATACTCACAGTGAACACTCAACACTAGCGTTAATTGATTCTGGAGCTGAGCAAAATTTCATTTCTAGAGACCTGGCAACCCGGATGGGCCTCAGTTGTCAGTCTTTAGAACCCCCTGTTAGATTGATTACCCTGTCGAAGGCGTCGTTGACTACCATTAACCTTCAGACAGCACCTGTGTCTATAATTGTCTCAGGAAATCACAGGGAGGAGATTCAGTTCCTAGTGCTGCCCGTTTCCTCTTCGCCCGTTATTCTGGGATATCCCTGGCTGCGCCTACATAACCCCACTATTGACTGGCAAGCTGGGAGAATAACGGCATGGAGTACATTTTGCCTTAGTGCCTGTCTCCAATCAGCGGCGTGCGCCCCATCTGTGAAGAT
Organism: Pholidichthys leucotaenia; assembly: GCA_020510985.1. NCBI lineage: Eukaryota > Metazoa > Chordata > Actinopteri > Cichliformes > Pholidichthyidae > Pholidichthys > Pholidichthys leucotaenia. The sequence continues at coordinate 345,550,686 of CM035844.1, read as the reverse complement.
GCCTCTGCCCGATTCATCTCCACCGGATTTATCTAAGGTACCAGAGGTTTATCACGATTTGGGGCAAGTGTTTAGCAAATCTCGGGCGTTGTCCTTACCCCCCTATCGTCCGTATGACTGCGCCATTAATCTGAAGGCTGGGGCCCCTCTACCTGCTAGCCGCCTTTACAGCCTATCAGCCCCGGAGCGCGAGGCCATGGACACTTACATTAAGGAATCTTTGGCCTCTGGTATTATTCGCCCGTCGTCGTCGGCCGTGGGGGCCGGATTTTTTTTTGTTGGAAAGAAGGACGGTTCACTACGCCCCTGTATTGACTTCCGGGCGCTGAATGAAATAACGGTCAAGGATAAATATACACTGCCCTTGATGAACACTGCGTTTGACTCCCTCCAGGGGGCATCATGGTTTACTAAATTGGACCTCAGGAATGCTTATCATCTTGTGCGCATTAGAGAAGGTGATGAGTGGAAAACGGCTTTCCGGACCCCCAGCGGTCATTTTGAGTACCTGGTAATGCCGTTTGGGTTAACTAACGCCCCAGCCGTTTTCCAGCGTTTAATCAACGATGTACTACGGGATTTCTTGAACTCATTTGTTTTCGTTTATCTCGATGATATCCTCATCTTCTCCCGCACACTAGAGGAGCATCGGGTGCATGTCCGCAGAGTATTACAGCACCTCCTGGAGAACCAGCTGTTCGTCAAGGCCAAGAAATGCGAATTTCATACTGATCAGACTTCTTTCCTTGGATTTATTATTGCTCGGAACCAGGTGCTTCCTGACCCTGCCAAAGTCAAGGCAGTGGTGGAATGGCCTGCACCCACCTCCAGAAAGCAGCTTCAAGGGTTCCTGGGGTTTGCAAATTTTTATAGGAGGTTTGTGCCTAACTTTGGTAATATTGCCCGTCCTTTGACTGCTCTCACCTCCCCTAAGATTTCATTTTGCTGGAGTAAGGAAGCAGCCGATGCATTTGAGAAGCTCAAGAGGGAGTTCGCCTCGGCCCGAGTCCTTACCCAGGTGGACCCGAAGCTTCAATGTTTGGTGGAGGTGGATGCGTCTGATGCGGGAGTCAGAGCAGTACTCTCCCAACGATCTCCCATGGATGGTAAAATTCGCCCTTGTGTTTTTTTCTCTCATCGTCTCTCCCCTGCAGAGAGAAACTACAGCATCGGGGACAGGGAGTTACTGGCTGTGAAATTGGCCTTGGAGGAATGGAGACATTGGCTGGAGGGGGCTGCTCAGCCGTTCGTGGTTTGGACTGATCACCGTAACCTGGAGTACCTCAGGACGGCTAAGCGCCTGAATGCACGCCAGGCTCACTGGTCCCTCTTCTTCGGCCGGTTTAATTTTACTATCACGTACCGGCCGGGAAGCAAGAACGGTAAGCCGGACGCTCTCTCCCGGCAGTTTGACCCCCCACCCTCCGAGGATCAGGAGACCCCTATCCTGCCGCCTTCCTGCGTCGTGGGCGCCCTGTCCTGGGGAATCTGCAAGACGGTTCGCCAGGCCCAGAAGACTGAGCCGGACCCTGGGGGGGGGGGGGGGGGGCCGGGCCGCTTGTTTGTTCCACGCGCTGTCCGAGGCAAGGTGATTGAGTGGGGTCACGCTTCCAAGTTGGCTTGTCATCCTGGAGTGGGTCGGACTGTGGATCTTCTTCAAAGGACCTTCTGGTGGCCAGGGTTGCGGAAGGACGTTGTTGGCTACATCCGGGCCTGCGCTCAGTGCGCCACCGGGAAGACGTCGTCATCTCCCCCGGCAGGCTTACTACATCCGTTACCTGTTCCTTCACGCCCCTGGTCTCATGTAGCAATGGACTTTGTGACTGGGTTACCCACTTCAGATGACTACACCACAGTATTAACCATTGTGGACCAGTTTTCGAAGGCGGCCCATTTTGTGCCACTTCGGGGCCTGCCTTCGGCCCAGGAGACTGCGGACCTCCTGGTGCAACACGTGGTACGTCTTCATGGCATCCCTGCGGATATTGTGTCCGATCGAGGACCCCAGTTTGTATCTCAAGTTTGGAAGGCCTTCTGCACGGCACTAGGAGCCACTGCCAGCCTCTCTTCTGGCTATCACCCCCAAAGTAATGGTCAATGTGAGAGGGCTAATCAGGAGCTGGAAGCCGCCCTCCGTTGTGTCATCTCCTCCTGCTCATCTTCCTGGAGCAAGTTCCTGCCCTGGATTGAGTACGCTCACAACGCTACGATCTCCACAGCCACGGGCGTCTCCCCGTTTAAAGCCTCTTGTGGGTTTGATCCTCCGTTGTTTCCTGGGGAGGAGAAGGAGGTAGCGGTTCCTTCTGTCCAGGCACATATTAAACGCTGCCGGCGAGTGTGGCTCCTCGCTCGCAAAGCTTTGTTGAAAACTACTGAACGTAATATCCTGGTGGCCAACCGGCATAGGAGACCCGCCCCGGAGTATGAGGTGGGTCAGAAGGTTTGGTGATCTACCCGGAATATTGGTGTGCCGGCTGAAAAGCGTAAGCTGACTAAACGCTTTATTGGTCCCTACACCATTAATCGTATTGTTAACCCTGTGTCTGTGCGCTTGTCTCTCCCCTCTTCGATGCGTATCTGCCCCACCTTTCATGTCTCCCAGGTCAAGCCGTACGTCTCTGACCCCCTGTGCCCTGCTCCCGCGGCACCCCCACCCCCGAGGATGATCGATGGCCATCCGGCCTGGGGGGTGACTGCCATCTTGGATGTTCGTAGGCGGGGTCGTGGCCTTCAGTATCTGGTGGACTGGGAGGGCTTTGGACCGGAGGATCGGTCTTGGATTCGCCCAGCGTTGATCTTGGATAAGCAGCTGATTTGCGACTTTCACCGGGCGAATCCAGGTAGGATTGGGCAGGTGCCTGGAGGCACTGTTAGATGGGGGAGTACTGTCATGGCGGCCTCTGGGCCGTCATTAGCATCATTAACTCCAGCTGCGCACAGATCCACAGGGGTTAATCAGCAGCTGTTAAAAGCCAGCGTTGCTGACAGCCCGGCACGGAGTCGTCTGTCCTCCTCGTCTGAGAAAGAACCAGAACTCCATTCTCTGGCCTCGTCAAGGTATTCTCTTGTCTCGTCAGAGTCTGTCTCGTCAAGAATTGTTTTGTCAAAAACTGCCTCGTCAGAAACTGTCTCGTCAGAAGCTGTCTCGTCAGGAATTGTCTTGTAAAGAACTGCCTCGTCAGAAGCTGTCTCATCAGAAGCTGTCTCGTCAGAAGCTGTCTCGTCAGAAGCTGTCTTGTTGGAAGCTGTCTCGTCTGAAGCTGTCTCGTCAGGAACTGTCTCGTCAGAATCTTCTCTGGCCTCGTCTAGAACGTCTCTCGCCTCGTCAAGGACATCAGTTCAAAGTCAAGCACGTAAGAGAGCTGTTTGCTACTCTACTCCTAACTTCTACCCCTGTGCACAGGTGGACTCCCTTGGCGGCGGACCTGCGTCCCCAGCTGACGGGGTTACGCCAACTCGCTCACGTAGCGGCTCGCTACCACCACGACTACCGGTACGTCTGGCTCCACAAATTCCTGAATTATTACTGTATCAGTTACAGGAGTACTGGCCACCGTTACCGGTGGAGTTTGTGTCATCGTCATCTGTTGTGTCCTCGTCACCACGCTCTGTGGAATCACTCACCTCGTCGTCGTCTGTATTGTCATGGTCACCACGCTCTGTGGAATCACCCGCCTTGTCATCGTCTGGATTATCATCGTCACCACGTTCTGTGGAATCACTCGTCTTGTCATCAGCTGGTTTGTCATCGCCCCGGTCTGTGGTGTCACAGCCGGAGTCACTGGAAGACCTGTCCTCGTCTCAGTCTCAGGTGGAAGCCCCAGCTCGTTACCGGACGCCTTCACCTCCACGTTGCACGGCCGCTGGTTCTCAGCAGGACGTAACCTGCACTTCTCCCAAGTAAGCCTCACTACTGATAGCTTGTCATTAGCGTGGGACAAAAGTAATGGTCTGTGCTTATATGTTCCAGGGTTGCCGGGTCTCCGTCCAGAGTGCTCAGTTCCAGTGACCAGGATACTATCCACACGCTCACGCTTGCACTACACACCCTTTCACTCTAATAAAGATTATTGTTCACTAATTTGCCCGTGTCAGTGTCTGTCTCCTGGGTCCCGAAACATGTCAGAAAAAAGCCACAGACCGAGGAGTCGCCTTGTACAGCTGCCATGATGCGTTTTGTTTTGCTTGGGTCGCGTGTTTTACGTCACGGGAGTGTGGCGCCACCTCGCTGTTATAGAAATCCCACCCACCCCAGCTTAACACGGTTGTAATGGAGACACAACCGAGCCGAACCGTGTCGAAGTGAATCGAGACGTGGCGAGGTGTGCTGGGCTAGTGGAAAAGGGCTCTAAGGTATTGTGATGGGAGAAGTTATGGTAATGCAGCAGGAAGGAGTAGCTGCGGGGACAGTGGGGGTGATGATTTGTTGAATGTATTGTGATTGCAAGATCTCAGGCAGCATGGGGAAGGAGTGGAGTGATATTAAAGGAGAGACCCTGGTGTATGAAGAGAATGCTTTTTCTGTGTATGAATGAAGTGAGAGAGTGAATAAAGTTCGTCTGCCGTGCAAGCCTGGTTTCTTTATTTGCACTCTCCACAACAGAATGATAAGGTTAGCTCTCCACAATGCACACGGGTATTCTGTGTACTGCTGTGAGTGAATATTGTGTGTATTTTTTGTTTTACTGCATACACCCTAATACTGCCATTCATTTTTGCCACTCAGTGTTTTTTAACTGACATGAGTTCTGTTCGGTGACATCATATGCATAACCTCTATAAAGGAACCGAAAGGATGCTTCCTATGTATGGATTGGGACATTTTCTTCCAGAATGCAGATATCAACACTGTTACAGAATCAATTATTGGCTACATCTCTTTCTGTGTTGATTCAGTCATTCCAATGAAAACCATTAACCTCTTGCGCTCCGTTGTACTGCGGGCGGGCAAGTCTCTGCGTCCTAGGAACCATGCACTCTCGGACGCATGGTCCTGATGGTGGTGATGTAGGTGGTGTTGGCGTCCAAGTGCCACTGAAAATAAAAGCTGCAGACACAGCCGCGAACAGATTAGTTCATCTGATTGACCTCTCATTCGACTAATAAGAGCCTTGAATTGGGTTTCTGTAATTTGAATTTTATTGGGTTTTCAATTTAGAAAATAAAGCAAACAAACAAACAAACAAACAAAAAAAACAACCCCCCCCAAAAAAAACATTAAAAAAACCCCAAATATACCCAGTGAGAGGACAAAACATTCCATTTCCACCCTAATACTCTTAAGATGATTGGCTTAATCTACAACACCTATAAAGGTAAGATAGGATCCCCACTTATTGTAGAAGCTGTCCATCCTGTCCAGAAGTTTATATGAAAGGCGTTCTAGTGCAGCAAGCTTGCCCAACTCCCTGAGCCATTGAGCTACGGGTGGGGCAGAGGAAGATTTCCAGTAAGAAGTGATCAACTTTCGGCCCACCATCAGAGCAGTCTGAATCCACTCGGCATCAGAGATTGGGTCCTGAATCGTTGATGGATCCCCAAGGACAAAAAGTCTTTGAGTAAATGGCACTTCTTGCTTAACAATTGTCATAATATGTCTATGGATCTGCAACCAAAAGTCCTGTATTACTGACTCCAGATCATATGGATTAATGTCCCCTCCCCCGTAGACATCTCCAACAACTTGAAGAATGAAGGAGATTCGCTCTCAACATTTTACGAGGTGTCCAGCAAAATCGATTCAAAATTTTAAATTGAACAAGTCTGGTTTTCAATTCCCTAGACACTTTCTTCCCATTCTTTAAAGTATTTGCCCATTCAACATCAGTAAATTGTGAATTCAGATCTTTTTCCCATACGTGTTTAAGGAATGAAGAATCTTTATTTGAGCGAATTGGGTTTCTGAAACCTTGAAGAACCAATGAATGAAAACCTAGGAAGGAGGACCTGCCTACTGTGAATGCAGGAGCCAATTGAAGCACAGAAGTTCGGGCTGGGTGAAGAGAGATTTACTGTTGCAGCAGATGAAAAAAAGGACGCTGGAAGAACCTGCTACAGATCCAGCAGCACGGAGGCCACCCACAAGTGGGACCTGCACTCATTCCAGCAGAATAGACATTTAGGATTCTCTTCCGTCATCATAGACCGACGGAGGCCGACGACAAAGGTCGTAAATCATTCGCCAAAACCGCAATAATGGAATCATGTTTTGACCGGGATCCACGAGCGGACCAGCGTCGCGTTCGTCTGACAATGGGGAAGAGAAGTTCGCCAGGACTCTGCTGCTGTGAAGAGGTAAGGTGTTATAAGCGAAGTTATTCTTTATCCCTGAAAATTGTAATCAAAAAATGACTTTTGACCGATCGGTAAATTACAACTGTACGGCGCACGAAGTACGAAGTGCGTGCGCCGCGATAAAAGGTTCATTTGCCGTGTTCGGACCGTGAACGCCCCCCCGCTGCAGAAGAGGAGCAGGGGGGGGGCCTTGAAACACCTTGAAAGTCCCTCTGCATATGCCAGATTAGTTTTTTATTGATTTTTGCTCTGCTTTTAATTGTATTCAGTCACAAATCCTTCTCAAAAAAATTACTCAGCTGGATGTGAATCCTTTTTTAGTCAGGTGGTACCACTCTTTCCTGTCAAATAGGCCACAGCAGGTGAAGTTTAACTTCTCTCTGATACTGCATTAAGCAGCACCAGGGCCCTTCAGGGCTGTCAGCTCACCATTTTTATTTACACTGTATATTAATGATTGTGCCAGCTCCCACCTGGACCAATATGTGGGGAAGTTTTCAGATGACGCTGTAATATTCAGTCTGCTAAAAAACAATGCCAGCTTAAGCAGCCACAGATCTAAGGTGGATAGGTTTGTGACCTGGTGTGATGCCCACCAGCGGCAGATTAATACAGAAAAGACAGTGGGGATGCTGGTGGACCCCAGGTCAGATGATGATCACAGTCCTGTGGCCATACATGGTCATAATATCAAGCAGGTCAATTCATACAAATGTCTTGGTGTTCACATTGATAATGATTTAAAGCTGAGTTCACACTATGTTTGGACCGACTTTTACTGATGTTTTGAAAAATCAGAGAAATCAGTCCAAACGTTGGTGAAATTAAGCTTGTGAGCGCACACCAACTTTTACAAAGTTTTTAAAAACTTTTACGAACTGTTGCTAGCATTTGCTAGCGTTGCATTTAGCGTTGTCAAACTTTTGACAACTTAGGCTAGCGTATGTGTAGCTGTTGCCAACTTAGGTTAACTTAAGCAAAGCAGTACTCAGCGCAGTTCAGCTGGCATCAGCGTCAGGCGGCGCTCATATAAAGATCAACATTTGTGGAGGCTTCCTGCCATCCTGGACCTGCTTTTTTGGGTGGATTCACACTACAGCGTTTGGACCAACTTTTACTAACGTTTTGGCAAATGTCTGGCTCTGCTGGCAAAAGTTGATAAAAGTTGGTGCTTGTTGGTGAACTCTGGCGAAAGTTGTATTCGTTGAGAATTTTCAGCATGCTGAAAATTTGCTGACGTTTGGAAATAAATGTTGATGAACGCTGTCCTCAATTTGTAATAGTTCCTGAGCGCTGGGCAAAGTTTTGCAGAGTTTACCTAAGTCAGCCTAAGTTAAGCTCCAATGGCAAACGTTGACTGAAATGCTGGTGAAAACAATGCTTTTAGATCAAAACTCAGTTCAGACATGCAGGAATGAAAGAGAAATAGAGAGAAGGAGGAGTTAAAAAAAAAAGAAAACATATATGTACGAGGACAATGTAGAGTATTTGTTTGGTGATAACCAGTCTTGGGCAAGTTACTAAAAAACAGTAACTACTTACAGTCACTAGTTACTTCTTTTCAAAAGTAACTGAGTCACTTTTGAGTTACTGCATGATTAAAGTAACTAGTTACTTGGAAAAGTAACTTTCACATTACTTTTAAATGCATGCTTAAATCATCTTGCACACATAGCAAGATCAAGGGCCCCTTGTTTTCATCAGAAAAAAAGAAGCCAAAGAAAACTGATGAGAAAAAAAACGCTCATCTTACAGAGAAAAAATGTCTCAGATTTACACAAACTACTGTAATCAGTAGAAAGTCAGAAATTTACTAGAGATAAAGCTATGAATTCACAGAGAAACTTTTGGACCCCCTGGTGGGCCATTTTGGGCCCACGAGCCATATGTTTGACACCCCTGGTGTCCCCTGGTAAATGCATATTTAGAGGATTTACTTCCATGAAATAGTTGCATATCACAACAGCATGTAAATTAATAAGATAAAATAAAACAGAAAGGACAGATAAATGAAAGTTCATCGCTTAGAAGAAGCTGTTCTTCACTGCAACAAATCACAGTCACTTTTCCTCTGTACATAAGAAAACCTGAAATGCATTTAATGCGGACATTACATGAGAGCTTCTTGCTCAAAAAATACTCATGTTTAACCACAGAGGTAGGAGCTTGTAGGGGCTACTCACCGCTCGGACAACAGGTGATCAGGAGAAGTTGCCACCGCTACGGCATTTCTCCTCACCGGGTTGTGATGTGAACTGGGGCAGGACAGGAAACGGACCCGCGGAGGAGACTGTGTGACGGCTGCGTCAGTTACGGTAGGGTCAGTTTATGTTTATTTGCTTATTTATTTGCTTGCCTTTGTCTTTGGCATGACAACCCCCAGTGGCTTGAGGCCAGTGGTGGTGCAGGGGATGGCAGTTGTCCCACCAATAGCCACCGAAACTGTGTATTCATCCCCAGTTGGTAGCTCATGAGGAGGGTGTCTAGCAATTGCAAGTTGTATGATCGTCCGTTTGTGCTAAAATATCTACCCATATTAATAAAACGAGTAACACGAGTAACGCATCTGATCAAATTACAGTAACCGTAACGCATTACTGAATTTTTAAACAGTAATTTTGTTACACAGCACATTGCTGCAAAAATAGTGGTGTTACAGTAACGATTTACTTTGTAATGTGTTACTCCCAGCACTCGTGATAATATGGTGTGTATGACATGTTTTTTTAATTTTTTGAATGTATGGGATATATATACACTACCGTTCAAAAGTTTGGGGTCACCCAGACAATTATTTTGTGTTTTCCATGAAAAGTCACACTTATTTACCACCATGAGTTGTAAAATGAATAGAAAATATAGTCAAGACATTGACAAGGTTAGAAATAATGATTTGTATTTGAAATAATAATTTTTTCCTTCAAACTTTGCTTTCATCAAAGAATCCTCCATTTGCAGCAATTACAGCATTGCAGACCTAACATGATTGCACAAGGGTTTTCTAATCATCCATTAGCCTTCTGACGCAATGAGCAAACACATTGTACCATTAGAACACTGGAGTGATAGTTGCTGGAAATGGGCCTCTATACACCTATGTAGATATTGCACCAAAAACCAGATATTTGCAGCTAGAATAGTCATTTACCACATTAGCAATGTATAGAGTGTATTTCTGATTAGTTTAAAGTTATCTTCACACAATAGAATTGAACAAATAAATCCTAGAGATTGATTAAGCATGAAGCAGAAAATTAAGAACAGTAAATTTCTCAATGAGGAGATTTTTTTTTCTTTTGGGCTGTCACGTTTTTGGGAGAAAAAAAAATATACTGTATATATATATATATATATATATATATATATATACTGTATATACACTGTATAAATCTCCTCATTGAGAAATTTACAGTTCTTAATTTTCTGCTCCATGCTTAATCATTCTCTAGGATTTATTGGTTCAGTTCCATTGTGGGAATCAAACAGCGCTGACGTGGTGTCAAAAAGTAAATGACATTTAACGGGATTTTATATTATTTTAATGGAGAGAGGTGCAACAGTCAAAATATAATCAACCGTCATTTTATTTATAGGCTGATTCATTAATGGTTTTTCTAATTCCTGCCATAGTCACATTTTAATTTTGGACTTAGTGTTGGGAGTCTATAGCATTATTTTATTATTTTTTTAGATGAATGAATGAATGAATGAATGAATGAATGAATGAATGAACAGGGGAAAAGGGTATGCAGATGTAACTATATAGGAATATAAAATGAAAACAAATACTGAAACGTATGGCCAAGGGAGATGTGTTCACTCCAGAAGCAGGTCCACAATGGCAGGAAGCCTCCACAAACACTGATCTTTATATGAGCGTCACCTGATGCTGATGTCAGCTGAACTGCGCTGAGTATTTCTGATTTTTTAAAATGTCTGTAAAAGTTGGTCCAAATGCTATAGAGTGAACCCAGCTTTAACTTAGGCTGACTTAGGTAAACTGTGCATAACTTAGCTCAGCACTCAGGAACTTTTACAAAATGAGCACAACGTTCACCAACATGTATTTACAAACGTCAGTAAATTTTCAGCAGGCTAAAAATTTTCAAAGAACACAACTTTCACCAGCATTTGCCAACAAACACCAGCAATCATTAACTTTTATCAACTTTTGCCAGCAGAACCAGACGTTTGCCAAAATGTCCGTAAAAGTCAGTCCAAACGTTGTAATGTGATTCCGCCTTAAGCTGGCACATGCAAGTGGCAAGTGTCTGTGCCCGAATCCACCAGCGTCTGCATTTTCTTCACCGGCTCAGACTGTTTGGCGTCTGTAGAAAAATTATGTTTATTTTCTACAGGGCAACCACTGATTCTGTGTCACGGTATGGTATTACCAGCTGGTTTGGCAGTTTAACTGTTAAATTAAAAGCTCAGATACTAAATCTGATAAAGACAGCAAGTAAAATCATAGGTACAGTAGCACCTCTAACTCCCCAAGACATGTTTGAACAAATCACCTTCAGAGAGGCAAATTGTATTTTACAGTATCTGGTAGTCATCATGTACTGCATCCCAGACATGTCTTAATGAATTCAGGAAGAAGGTACAGCGCTCCTGTTTGTAAACATAATCGGTACAAACATTCATTCATCCCTCTGTCAGTGAAGCTCATTAATGAGGTGATAATTCAGGATGAACAGAAGTTAGGAAGACTGTGAAGTCAAGTTGATAATTACAGTGTACTTGCACTTCTGTTGACTTCTATCGATTTTAATTTTGGTTGTCTATTTATGTATTCTTGTGTAGATGTATGCATATGCTTTGTTGTGCAGCAGACCCCTCTGTCCAAGACAAATCTCTCCCAAGGGAGACCAATAAAGGGACTTTGACTTTGATCACAGCCAGTTCTGATTACTATTTTCTAAAAATTCTGTTCACCCCCACTGGAATACATATTTATCTCCCAACACTCTACCATACATTCTGTGATGTTATTTTAGCTTATTTTACTAATTTACTTTGACCGGGACCATAGGCAGCTAGCAGCTTAGCAGTTTCCCATTCACTCATTCAGGGTTGTTTCTGAGCTTGTTGTACTCCAGGGACTCTGGACATAGCCTATCAACCACTGAAGCCGCACGCCACTGTCCTCCAGTGATACATTATTTCATTCATTTTTTTAAAAAAGAAGAATTTACATTAGTTGGCAATAGCGACGAAAGACAGAGGATGGGGTGCACTGGAGCACTTGAGCATTTGAAGAGGCATGCACTGACACGAGCTGCTGAGGAAGGCTGTGAAAGATGATTTGCAGTTATGTTGCAATAAAGAAATAATTTTAACCAATTCAACATTTCATTAAGTCTTGCGGGACCTGTCAACATGCAGAAAAAGTGCAGCGAATGGGACCTTTTAAGTAAATCAATTCAATTCAATTCAATTCAACTTTATTTATATAGCGCCATTTCACAACAACAGTCATCTCATAGCACTATCAACTGTAGGGGGGAACCCCCACAGTTGCAGAAAGACCCCAGCAATCAGGTGATCCCCTGTGAGCAAGCACTTGGCGACGGTGGAGAGGAAAAACTCCCTTTTAACAGGAAGAAACCTCCAGCAGAACCAGGCTCAGGGAGGGGCAGTCATCTGCTGCGACTGGCTGGGGGGTGAGGGGACAGAGAAGATGAAAAGAACAGACATGTAGAGCGCAAACAGCACGATGGGGACTCAATCTATGGGAGAGAACAAACAAATGTTAATGACCAGCAAAAAAAATATTTCATAGAGAGTGAGGAAAGGAGTGAGGCCCAGTGCATTACTGGAGGTCCCCCGGCTGACTAAACCTATTAGCAGCATAACTAAGGGAGGGTTCAGAAACACATGATCCCTCCCTAATTGTAGGCTATATCAAAAAGGTAGGTTTTAACCCTAATCTTAAAAACAGAGATCGAGTCTGACTCCCGAATCCAGATTGGCAGCTGATTCCACAGGAGAGGAGCTTGATAACTGAAGGCTCTGCCTCCCATTGTACTTTTGGAGATTCTAGGTATTACAAGTAGTCCTGCATTTTGGGAGCGTAGTGCTCTGTTAGGATAATACGGTAGTATCAGATCTTTTAAATAAAAAGGAGCCTGATTGTTTAGAGCTTTGTAAGTAAGAAGAAGGATTTTAAACTTAATTCTAAACTCTATGGGAAGCCAATGAAGGGAGGCCAGAACCGGAGAGATATGATCTCTCTTTCTAGTACCTGTTAAAACTCTTGCTGCAGCATTTTGGATCAGCTGAAGACTTTTTAAAGATGTTTTAGGACAACCTGATAATAAAGAATTACAATAATCTAATCTCGAGCTAACAAAAGCGTGGATCAGTTTCTCAGCATCACTCTGAGACAAGATGCTCCTAATCTTGGCAATATTACGCAAATGATAGAAGGCAGTCTTAGAAACAAATTTAATATGTGAATTGAAGGACAAATCCTGATCAAAAATAACTCCAAGGTTCCTCACAGAGCTATTAAGAGAAAGAGTAACTGCATCCAAACTGAAAGTTTGATTTGGAAAGGAATTTCTAAGGTTTTTTGGACCAACAAGAATGACTTCAGTCTTATCTGAATTTAATCGCAGGAAATTACAAGTCATCCAAGCTTTGATTTCCTTAAGACAGGCTTCTAACTTGGCTAATTGATTACTATCATCTGGCTTCATTGACAGGTATAATTGTGTGTCATCTGCATAACAATGAAAATGTATACAGTGCTTTCTAATAATGTTGCCTAACGGAAGCATATATAAACTAAAAAGAGTAGGGCCTAGCATAGATCCCTGTGGAACTCCATGACTAAGCTTTGAGTTGAAAGAAAACTCATTATTTACATGAACAAACTGGAACCTATCAGATAAATAAGATCTAAACCACTGCAATGAAGTTCCATTAAGTCCAACATAGTGTTCTAATCTATCAAGTAGAATATTATGATTGATAGTATCAAAAGCTGCAGTAAGATCTAAAAGGACAAGTACAGAAACTAGTCCATTATCAGATGCAATGAGGAGGTCGTTAGTGACCTTCGCTAAGGCTGTTTCAGTACTATGATGGATTCTAAACCCAGATTGAAACTCCTCAAATAAACCATTTCCCTGCAGGTGGTCAAATAATTGCGTAGCAACAACTCTTTCTAAGATTTTTGAAATGAAAGGGAGATTAGAGATTGGTCTATAGTTAGCTAAAGCTCCTGGATCTAGCATTGGCTTTTTGAGTAAGGGTTTAATTACAGCCGTTTTAAAAGCCTGCGGTACATGGCCTAAAGTTAATGAAGAATTGATTATATGAAGAATAAAGCTACCAATAAGTGGGAAGACTTCTTTAAATAACCTGGTAGGAATAGGGTCTAAAAGACAAGTTGAAGGTTTGGATGAGGAAACTATTTTGTCTAACTCACAAAGGTCGATTGGAGTAAACTCATCAAGACAGACATCAATAGAAGGAGTTGTAGTAGTTACAGTATTTAAGTTAACTGTGGGAAGAATCTGATTGATTTTATCTCTGATGGATGAAATTTTATTATTGAAAAAGTTCATAAAGTCCTGACTAGTAAGCTCTAAGGGGATGCTAGGATTGACAGAGTCCTGACTCTTTGTCAACCTGGCTACAGTACTGAAAAGAAACCTGGGATTATTCTTGTTCTCTTCTATTAATGCAGAGTAATAACTTGTTCTAGCTTTTCTAAGAGATTTTTTATAAATTAAAAGATGATTTCTCCAAGCTAAATAGATTTCATCTAAATTAGTAGAGCGCCATTTTCTTTCTAATTGACGAGTCTTCTGTTTTAAGCTACGAGTTTCTGTGTTGAACCAAGGAGTTAGAAATCTCTGATTAGACTTTTTCTTTTTTAAGGGGGCCACCAAGTCTAGAGCCTGATGCAGAGAAGCTGAAACACTATCCACCATGTTATCAATTACAGAAGGAGCAAGCTGTCTATAGCTTATTTCCGTTGTGTTGACACATGGCATAGAGGAAACAATCTGCATAAATTTGGAAACAGCATCATCTGAGAGGCATCTACTGTAATAATATTTTTCTTTAGGAGCCAAATAGTCAGAAATGGTCAAATCAAAGGTTAACAGACAATGGTCTGACAGTACAGGGTTATGAGGAGACACTACAAGATTTTCTATTTCTATGCCATATGTCAGAACAAGGTCCAATGTATGGTGGAGGTAATGAGTAGAATTTCCTACTTTCTGAGAAAACCCAATCAAGTCTAATATTGAATTAAATGCCACATTAAGGCAGTCACTATCTACATCCACATGTATATTAAAGTCCCCTACTATAATTATTCTATCAGATTTCAGCACCAAATCAGCTAAGAAATCAGCAAATTCGGATAAAAAGTCTGAGTAGGTTGATGGGGGACGATAAACTATGGCAAATAAAATTGGGTTTAACCTAAAATTGCTAAAGTGCCCAATACTGAGGACCAGGCCCTCAAAGGAATTATAACATGTTTTTTGCTTTACATTAACTAGTAATTTGGAATGGTAAATTGTTGCTACTCCTCCTCCACGACCAGAACTTCTGGGATTTTGACAGTTTAAATAACCAGAGGGAGTTGATTCATTTAAACCAACATAATCCTCTTGCCCTAACCAAGTCTCTGTAAGGGAAATTAAATCAATCTGATGATCAATTAACAGATCATGGACTAACAGAGACTTGGGAGTTAGAGACCTAATATTTAGTAAACCACATTTAATTTTTAAATTATGAGGAGGAACAGAGGCCAAATCATTCAATTTAGAGGCTTTATGTTTAATTTGAGTTTTACCAATGTTTTGCTTTATCACTTTGGGATGCTTATACATGATATTTTTATTCACTTTGGAGGGAGCAGACAACGATTCTCTGATGGGGAAGACAGGGGCTAAGCTGAGGGGTGGCGGATGAAGAGGAGCTGCAGAGAGGCGTGTAAGACTGCGACTCTGCTTCCTGGTCCCAACTCTGAGTAGTCATGGTTTTGGAAATTTGGATAAAAAAGATGCCAGATTTTTAGATAAATGAGAAGCACCATCCAAAGTGGGATGAATGCTGTCTCATCTCATAAGACCAGGTTTTCCCCAAAAAGAGCTCCAATTGTCAATGTAGCCCACGTCATTTTTAGACGTAAATCAAATGGCAGGCAGTGTAAAACTTGAGAACTGTACACAAGCTGTTCTCTAGAAATGTGCCTGTAGCAACAGTAAAGACATTAGGTGTTTTAGCAATAAGACATTCATTTTAGCATCAGGACTGACCGCATGTGTGAGAAGCTAAAACTTCTGCCACTTGGACCAAATTTCAACAGCATCGCCTCACTGTGTCCCCTGATATGTAATTTAAACAAACTAAACTGGAAGTTTTGTCTGCATGCTACGAGCTAAAATGAAAAGCCGTGGTATGAGACATTAAGGAAATGTAGCTATTAGTCTCCTTGGGGTGGTTCAGTTAAAGGAAAAAAACCACAGGAGATACTGAGGCTGCTTTGAGATCAACTTCTGCTGATTTTGAGCTTTGTAGTTGCCTCAGGTACAGACCCAGCTGAAAAATGAGTAATTATGCATGTGTGCGAGCTCGCTGGAAACAGTGCCTGGAAGTTCATTTCTCTTTTGTGACTGTGAGCGAGGCTGGGTGCCTTCTAGCAGGTAAAAAAAAAAAAAAAAGAAAAAATTTTGAAAGCACAACTTTGGCTCAAACAGGGATCTGAGCATATTTATCCTTGAGAGACAGAGAAAAAAGATATATCTATCAAAATCCAATTTAAAATTCAGTCTGAAACTCAACAAGAGACTGTTATCCACCGCTATTACTGACGACCTTATGTAAGCTTAAATTCCCAACATCAAATCCAATTAAAGGAAACCTTGCCACTGAAAAACAGATTAAAAAAAAACTATAAGATAGCACAGAAGACAGCTGAAGTGGTTTAAAGGTTCCATATGCACATTCCAGAGATTTATCAGAAGTTCTTGGGCCCTCAATGGCATATAGCTACAGTCCGATACTGTAGGCATGGAAAAAACGAGAGGATTGTCCCCCCAAAACACTATCATAAACATTTTTATATCACACTACATAACTGAATAAAAGATATTTGAAGCACCAACACTAAGGATAAAAGCAAAATGTTTTTTTCTTCTAATTTTGCAACTTTTCTTGCAAATTTGCAATTTTTTTTCTTAAATTTGCTTTTTTAACTTCCGAAAAGTAGGTAATGTAATCAGAGAGGTTTGTCTGATTATGCAAAAACTCTTCAACAGATTTTGATGAAATTTTCACCAGAGATGGGTCTTGGCCTAACAATGAAACCATTAGATTTAGGAGGTGATCTGAGAGCGCATGCCTCCACCAAGGCCCTATCTTCTTGCAATGTGTTAGCAGGATTATACAAAAACTGCTGGATGGATTTGGATGAAATTTTCAAAAGAGGTGGCCCTTTCTGGAGGTAATCCAAGAGCACATACCTCCACCAAGGCCCTATCTTGCAATATATGGACGACTGGACAGACTGACGGAAGGATGGAGGGACAGAGGTATGGCAGGACAGTCGCATGGATGGAGGTATGGACTAATGAATGTACGGAGAGAAGTTACGGAGGGATGGAGCCTTGATGGAGGTATGTGCTCCCTTAGCACCCTCTAGCTTTGTAAATTTGATTTTTTTATGTAAATTTGTGACTTTTTCTCATGCACAGCTTTCTTCTCATACAATTTTTTAGTTTTTCATTGTAAATGTGCAGTTTTTTGTATACATTTTAAACTTTCCTCATAAATTTGCAACTTCTTTCTCATGAACTTGCCATTTCTTAAATAAATTTGCTACTTTTCTTGTAAATTCACAATTCTCTTCTCATAAATTTGCAATTTTTTTCTTTTTAGCAGTTTAGGATAGCGGCAGTTTGTAGGATAGCGGCTTGTACTGAAGGGATTTTATAATTTTTCAAGATCCTGTTGTTATTTGCTAGTGCTCTCTCTTCATTTTCCCTTTGTATTTTGTTGTATTTTTTGTAAATGACTTCTTTCCTGTAGTTCGATTTTTGCCCCTCACCTGCTACTCTTTGTATTTGTTTTCTTGATCGGATGGCTGTAGACCCTATAAAAATGCTTGATTTCTGTTTTGGAAAATTACTGCCTGAAAATCTTTGTTATGTAAATTAATGAGGAAAATTGGTTGCATTTTCAAGGCATTTTCCCCACTATTTTGACATTCTGAAAATAGTCAGTTTAATTGATTTTTCTCAAGGTCAAAAACAAACCTTCAGTTGTGGTTTGTTTTTTTCTTCCTGCGCAGACAGTGCTTCTCTTTGGGGATCAATGAAGATTCATTTATTTTAGACCCTTTGAGAAAATGTATCTGACAATCATGAGAAAACGATTCAATTCTAGTGAATGCACTCATGAATCTCTCTTCTATTAATCATAGACTACAGTATCTGTAATGTAATTCTGTGTATGTACTGTAACCAATGTGAGAGTCATTTTAAATTCTTGCAGATACTTTACATCGACTGTCATTCCTTCATATTGTTCACCTCTCTCTTGGCTTCATGAATCTGAACAACAAAATATTTCAATATATTAACAATTGGATGAAGTACTGAAACACCTGACACTGTGTATAGCAAAAGATTTGTTTCAGTGATTGAGGTGCAACCATTAACCTCACAACTGTTTTCTTTCTGTTTACAGTGGCATGCAAAAATATGGACCACTGCTTTACCAACAGCAATTTTTCAACTGAAAATGTGTAAACACAGTGGACTGTATTATGATGATCTATTTGATAGTCCATTGTCCAACATGCAAACCTCATTTATGGGCATGTCCAGGTCCATTTTGCTATTACAGCTGTAACTTTTCCTTGGCAAAAAGTGCAAAGGGGTTGTCCTAACTCTGATTCAGAGGTTCATTTTGGGCATATAATGCAGTAACTCAATCAGAATGCCTTCTGTCCTCCCCTTTAACAGGCAAAGGCACATGATCTAAGGTGGATTGCTGTTATGATGACCTCAGAGGGCAGATCAGTTTTGCACTGATCAAAGGATGTGCAACTGGTATTTAGATGGCAAGGGCGCAAAGTCAAATCATTTGGGCAGTGGTGGCCTAAGGGTTAGGGATGTGGACTAGAGAGCGGAAGGTCACTGGTTCAATCCCTGGGCCGTCATGATAGATCTGGGTGGGACAGATAACGTAGCAGTGTTTGCCTCACCCTCATTAACCCCACTGTGGTGCCTTTGAACAAGGCCCTATCCCCAACTGCTCCAGTGGAGCTGCTCAGTGGCCTCAGGTTAGTCTGTACCTGGGCTCGCCCGGGGAAGCTAATGATCCTACCAGCAGACTAAATTCGAAGAGACGACCCCTCTGTGCCAAGTCAAAGAAGAATCCTAGTCACAGTCCTAAAGCCGAAAGCAAACAGCCCCGAGAGCACTCTGTGGTAGGATCTGCCCTTCGCATATTACAACTAAACGTTGAGGGCCTATCTGCAGCCAAGCAAAGCCTCATCGAAGTCCTCGCCTTCCAATATTCGATTGATGTAATCTGCCTCCAAGAGACTCATATTGGCACAGAGGAAGCTGGCCGCTACACCATCAAAGGCTTTGACCTCCTGTGCTATGTTCCACATGCTAAACATGGATGTGCCACCTATGTGCGTTCTGACATAGTTGAAGCCAATCACCTGATAACAACACATTTCTCAGACACCATAACCATTGGTGGCTTCCATATTGTCAATGTGTACAAGCCCCCTAGTGCCAACTGGGGTCTGCAGGTCTTACCCACCCTACCCCACCCTGCCATCTATGTGGGGGACTTTAACAGCCATCACCCTGACTGGGGGTACCCAGCAGTGGACAGTGATGGGGAGGCACTTTCAGACTGGGCATCTAGAAATGACCTTGCTTTGATATACGACCCCAAACAAAGAGGAACCCTCCACTCTGCTAGGTGGAAGAAGGACTATTCTCCTAACCTGTGCTGGGTCAGCTCTTTGAATGGGGCACCATATCCTACACAGATCCTCATTCTTGATGATTTTCCACACAGCCAACACCGGCCCCAGGTTGTACACATTGGCCTACAACTTCCAGTCATAAACAGCCGAAGGAAGATGCGCTGGAACTTCTGCAAAGCCAACTGGAAGAAATTCAGTGAAACTCTGGACCGGAGTGTTGTTACCATCCCACTCCACACCATCACTGTAGATGAAGCATACAACTGCTTCTGCAGCGCAATCTTCAAGACTGCCCATACTGCAATTCCACGAGTCTACCGACCCCTCTATGTCCCATGTTTGGACAGAGAAAGCACTGCCCTCCTACAAACCTATCAAACATCAGGGGACCCAGAGATAGCAGACCATCTCATTGAATCGCTAAATACTGCCCGGCGAAAGAAATGGGAGGAGACAATTGCTGACCGGAGCTTTACCCACTCTAGCAGGAAATGTTGGAGCCTCATCCGTCACCTAAGAGCTGCACAGAAGCCCCCTAGCCAAAGCCGAGCATCTGTCACACCCAGCAAAGTTGCATCCCACCTACTGACTATCGCCAAAGCACCCTAAGACAAAGTCACCAGAAGAGCAGTTACAACTGAGCTAAAAAAACACCAAAAAATGGCTGCAGAGGAAACGAACCCTGAACCCTTCGAGGCTGCTGAACTGGAGAAAGTCCTACAGGGCCTGAAATGTGGAAAGGCAGCAGGATATGATAACATCTTCCCAGAATTCATGAAAAATCTTGGCACCCGAGCCCTAACCTAGTTGACACAATTCTACACAAGGATCACACAAACAAACTCGATCACAAAGAAATGGCGGACAGCAAAGGTCATTGCCATTACAAAACCTGGCAAAGACCACAAACTACCAGCAAGCTACCGCCCAATCTCCCTACTCAGCGTTCCTTACAAAATCATGGAGCGCCTAATATTGCAACGTATTTCCCCAGGAATAGAGGAAATTCTATGTGTGGATCAAGCAGATTTCCGCAAGGACCACAGTACAGGAGAACAAGTACTGGCCCTAACCACCTTCATCGAAAATGGCTTCGAGAGCAGACTGAAGACAGGGGCTGTGTTTCTTGATCTTACAGCCGCCTATGATACGGTCTGGCACAAAGGCCTCCTCCTGAAACTTATAAAGGCGATCCCTGCTTGGGCAACAGCAATTATTAAAACCTTGCTGACCAACCGAAGGTTCAGAGTCCACCTCGGTCAGAACACAAGTGCATGGATCCCTGCTTGGGCAACAGCAATTATTAAAACCTTGCTGACCAACCGAAGGTTCAGAGTCCACCTCGGTCAGAACACAAGTGCATGGAGAACGCAGAAAAACGGACTCCCACAAGGCTCAGTTCTAGCTCCAACTCTGTTCAACCTCTACATAAACGACCTGCCCACTACAAAATCCCGCAAATTCATCTATGCAGACGACATCTGTTTGGCACTCCAAGCACCAGACTTTGAGCCACTGGAACGGGTGCTCACGGAAGATCTTGCCAAACTGGACCAGTTCTGCCAAATCTGGTGCCTAAAACCAAGCCCAGCAAAAACCGTCTCCAGTGTATTCCATCTCCACAATGTAAAAGCTGCCAGAGAACTAAACATCCACCTGAGCGGACTCAAGCTTAAGCATGCCCCGAATCCAACCTACCTTGGAGTGACCCTTGATAGGACCCTATCCTTCAAGGAACATCTAAAGGGGACAGCTGCTAAGGTGAAGGTACGAAACAACCTGCTCTGCAAGCTCGCTGGTGCAAAATGGGGGGCGGCAGTCTCCACCCTGCGCACCTCAGCAGTGGCCCTTTCATACTCTGTAGCAGAATATTGTGCCCCTGTCTGGTCCAGGTCATCTTACACACACCACGTAGACATCCAGCTCAACACAACCATGAGAACTATAACTGGAACAATCTGCTCAACACCACTCCCCTGGCTCCCTGTACTGTCAAACATAGCCCCTCCACACATCCGGCGAGCAGCATTAACTCAAAGGATGCTCCAAAAAGTTAAAGATTCTCCTCACTTACCAATCCATGCAGATATCTACACCCCACCCACTGCCTGACTTTCATCCAGACGGCCGATTTGGAAAAACCCTTCCCCAGCTGACTTTACCATCCAGACAGCTTGGCAAGTGGAATGGGAGACCAAGGAGGTCCCAAACAAACACCTGGTGACAAACCCCAACCAACAGGTCCTGGGCACCAACCTCCCAAGGAGACAGTGGTCTACACTTAATCGCTTCAGGACCGGACATGGCCCCTGCTTGGCCAGCCTTTACAGATGGGGCAGTAGCCCTAGCCCACTGTGCACATGTGGAGAGGAGCAAACAATGGAACACATCATAGAGGCTTGCCCGCTCCAAAGACTGGAAGGAGGATTACACACCCTCCATACAGCAAACCAGGAGGCAACTACTTGGCTTAAGGACTTTGCATTCGCTAAATAAATAAGTCTGTGGCTGTACTGGGCAAGCTTCCAGGTGTGAATGTGTAACTGAACAGGGCGTCCTTGAAAAAGAGAGGCTGCCTCTCAATGAAACTCCCTTGTATACATAAAAGTTAAATAGATAAAAAAATACAATAGAATACAGTGTGAAAAATAGATGATGCACTGATAGAAACTAGCAAATCCACTCCATAAATGCATGGTCTAGATCATTGCACCCACACAGCAAAATTGGACTGGCCTAGTTCTGGCCCACACAGTGCACTTACACTCGGTCCACATGCCACAAAGAATGACAGCCCTGTGGTGGCCCAGATCAGGTTTGCCAGCCACCTCTGACAAACCAGATCTGGGCCACCAAAGGGTCGTCATTCTTTGTGGCATGTGGGCTGAGTGCCAATTTTGCTATGTGGGCAGTCTCTGTAGTATATGGAAAAAATGACAACATGGCCAGCAAACAATGTATAATTACTTTTTATGTCATAAATTGAGCAAAAACAGCATTAAATAAACACACAACAGTGGCATGTCCAAACGTCCAAAACTCTTGATATCTGTTGTTTTTTTAACGGTTCAGTTTGTAATTACAGCTCCTTGTTTGGCATGGGGCCACAGTTGCTGAATACAAATACAAATCATTATTTCCATCAAAAGAGCTTTACTGTGACTACTATTGAGATTATTGTTATTTTTGTGAGAACCGTTGACAGTGCCAGGTGAACAAAGTGTTAGGACAATTACAATATAAAAACAAAGTGTATACTCTGTGTGTGTGTGCTTGTGAACATCTGGAGAGAATGGGTTTACATATACATAAATATAACTATAAATTCATACAAACGTATAAATGATTTTACTATTTATAAGCACTAGTACACACCTGTGCATGCCCGTGCATACCTGTGCATGCCCCTAGAAACCAAGTATAAGCAAGTACTTTTGCATGCCCGTAGAAAGCAGGTGTAAGCAAGGGTGTAAGCAAGCATCTCAACACTCGTTCAGTGATGCCTGCCTTTGATCTTTGATGGGGTCATAGTGAGTCCTATGATCTTTGATGATGTCATAGCGAGTCCAGTGATTGTGAGTCATGCCTGCATTTGATCTTTGAAGATGTCATAGTGAGTCCTATGATCTTTGGTGATGGCATAGCGAGTCCTATGATCGTGAGTGATGCCAATATAGACGTCATCACATGGTCTATGTGACATCATAAAGACACATTTGTCTATGTGTCCTATGATGTTCAGGCAGAGATCAGAAGACACAGACACATGGTTTATGTGACATCAAAAGACATATGGTCTATGTGACAGCATAAAGACACATTTGTGTCCTATGACACCTAAGATCATTTGTCTATGTGTCCTATGATGCCTGAGATCATAGGGTGTCCTATGATGTTCAGGCAGAGATCAGAAGACACAGACACATGGTGTATGTGACATCAAAAGACATATGGTCTATGTGACATCATAAAGACACATTTGCTATGTGACATCTAAAAGACACATTTGTGTACTATGATGCCTGAGATCATAGGACATCCTATGATGTTCAGGCAGAGATCATAGGCCGTCCTATGATGTCCTATGAAGTGTGACACACACACACAGACAGACACACAGAAATTTCTTGCTTTTATAGAGTGATAGAGTGATGTGTTTGAGTAAATTGAACAACTTTGTTTTATTCTCTAACCAACTGAAAACAACTCATCCAAAGTCAAAATATTGTCATTTAGAGCATTTATTTACAGAAAATAACAACTGGCCAAAACAAGAAACGAGATGTTCCTTTTAAATAATGCAAAGAGAAAAAATTCATGTACACTGTTAAACACAAGAGTTTTAACTTAAAAATCTGTATTTGTGGAATGACTGATTTTTTTTTCCCACAGCTTTCATGTGTCTCACCATGCTTAGATGATCAGCTAATCAGTACCTCCTGAAGTAGACTGAGGTGTCCCTCAGATGGAATTAAACAGATACTCAAATTGAATGGCTTCCATACATGTAGAGATGCTAATTTAGGAAAGATTTTGCAGCTGTCTCTTATTTTTTCCCAGAACTGTCTAAACACCAACTCACACCTTCCTTTACTTACTTCAGTTAACAAGTATTTAAAAGATAAAACAAAAGCATAGAACGCATTTGGGGGAGGGGTGCAATAAGACCTGGTCAGCAGCATGGCCAGTTGAGCTATTCTCTGAGGGTGAGTCCAGCAATCCTACAAAGAAAGCTAATTTTAGCCGCTTGTATCCGTGATCTCGTTCTTTCGGTCATTACCCAAAGCTCGTGACCATAGGTCAGAGTAGGAACATAGATTGACTGGTAAATCAACAACTTTGCCTTAGAACTCAGCTCCCTCTTCACCACAATGGACCGGTACAACGTCCGCATCACTGCAGATGCTGCTCCAATCCATCTGTCAATCTCTCGCTCCATTCTCCCCTCACTCGTGAATAAGACCCCAAGATACTTGAACTCCTCCACTTGGGGCAGGAGCCTGTCCCCAACCCGGAGAGGACAATCCACCTTTTTCCGGCTGAGGACCATGGACTCAGACTTGGAGGTACTGATTCTCATCCCAGCTGCTTCACACTCAGTGGCAAACCATCCCAGCAAGAACTGTAGGTCATTGCTGGATGAAGCCAACAGTACAACATCATCTGCAAACAACAGAGATGAGATCCTGTGGTCACCAAGCATGACACCATCCATTCCCTGGCTGCGCCTAGAAATTCTGTCCATAAAAATTATGAACAGGATCGGTGACAAAGGGCAGCCCTGGCAGAGTCCAACTCTCACTGGGAATGAGTCCGACCGAGTGTTGGCAATACGAACCAAACTCTCACAACGGTCATACAGAGACCGAATGGCTTGTAACAACAAGCCAGATACCCCATACTCCTGAAGCACCCCCCACAAAAATCCACGAGGGACGCGGTCAAATGCCTTCTCCAAGTCCACAAAACACATGTAAACTGGTTGGGCAAACTCCCACGAACCCTCGAGAATTCTCGAGAGGGTAAAGAGCTGGTCCGATGTGCCACGGCCAGGACAAAAACCAGATTGCTCCTCCTGAATTCAAGGTTTGACCAACGACCAGACTCTCCTCTCCAGTACCTTGGCATAGACCTTCCCAGGGAGGCTGAGGAGTGTGATCCCTCTAAAGTTGGAACACACCCTCTGGTCCCCTTTTTTGAAAAGAGGAACCACCACCCCGGTTTGCCATGCCAAAGGCACTGCCCCCGACCTCCACGCAATGTTGTAGAGGCGTGTCAACCATGACAGCCCTACAACATCCAGGGCCTTGAGGTACTCGGGGCGAATCTCGTCCACCCCCGGGGCCCAGCCACCAACGAGATTTTTAACCACCTTGGCGACCTCAGCCCCTGTGATAGGTGAGTCATCCCCCTCGTCCACAAGCCCTGCTTCCTCTGTGGAAGGTGTATCAGTGGGATTGAGGAGATCCTCAAAGTGTTCCTTCCACCACTCGACGATATCCCCAGTCGAAGTCAACAGCGCCCCATCTGCACCATACACAGTGTGGACAGGGAGCTGCTTCCCCCTCCTGAGCCGCCGGACAGTTTGCCAGAATCTCTTCGAGGCCGACCGAAAGTCTTGTTCCATGGCCTCACCGAACTCCTCCCATACCCGGGTTTTTGCTTCAGCAACCACCCGAGCTGCACTCCGCTTGGCCTGCCGGTACACCTCAGCTGCTTCAGGAGTCCCACAAGCCAACCAAGTCTGATAGGACTCCTTCTTCAGCTTAATGGCCCCCCTCACCACTGGTGTCCCCCACTTGGTTCGGGGGTTGCCACCACAAGATGCACTGACCACTTTGCGGCCGCAGCTCTGGGCCGCCGCTTCAACAATAGAGGTGGAGAACAAGGCCCATTCAGACTCCATGTCTCCAGACTCCCTCAGAATGTGGTTGAAGTTCTTCCGGAGGTGGGAGTTGAAGACCTCCCGGACAGGGGCCTCAGCCAGACGTTCCCAGCACACCCTCACTATATGTTTGGGTCTACCAGGTCTGAATGGCTTTCTCCCCTGCCATCAGATCCAACTCACCACCAGGTGGTGATCAGTTGACAGCTCTGCACCTCTCTTTACCTGAGTGTCCAAGACAAATGGTCGCAGGTCTGATGACACGATAACAAAATCGATCATCAACCTGCAACCTAGGGTGTCCTGGTGCCAGGTGCACATATGGACACCCTTGTGCTTGAACATGGTGTTCGTTATGGACAAACTGTGGTTAGCACAGAAGTCCAATAACTGAATACCACTTGGGTTCAGATCGGGCAGGCCATTCCTCCCAATCACCCCTTTCCAGGTTTCACTGCCGTTGCCCACATGCGCATTGAAGTCCCCCAGTAGGACAATGGAGTCTCCAAGAGGAGCACCCACCAGCACCCCAGTCAGAGACTCCAAAAAGGGTGGGTACTCTGAAACATCATTTGGTGCATAGGCACAAATGATGGTCAGGACCCGTTTCCCAACTCGAAGGCACAGGGAAACAACCCTTTTGTCCACCAGGGAAAACTCCAATATAGAGGCTGCAAGGAGGGGGGATACAAGAATACCCACCCCTGCTCATCGCCTCTTGCCTCGGCAACTCCAAAAAAGGCCAAGCTCTAGCCCCTCTCCAGGAGACTGGTTCCGGAACCGGAGCTGTGTGTTGAGGTGAGGCCGACTATACCTAGCTGGTGTCTCTCAACCTCATACACCAGCTCAGGCTCCTTCCCCACCAGAGAGGTGACATTCCACGTACCCAAAGCCAGTTTAGAAAGCTTGGGATCAGTCTGCCAAGGTCTCCGCCTTTGACCGCCACCTAATCCACATAGCACCAGATCCCCATGATCCCTCCTGCAGGTGGTGAGCCCACTGGAGGGCGGACCCATGTAACTCCTTCGGGTTGAGCTCGGCCGGGTCCCATGGGAGGAAACCCAGCCACCAGACGCTAGCCATCGAGCCCCTCCCCCAGGCCTGGCTCCAGGGTGGGGCCCCGGTAACCCCATACCGGGTGGGGTACACTGAATCCTTAATCTAGAATTTATCATGAGAGTCTGTTGGATCGTTCTTAGTCTGGCCCTTCACCCAGGACCAGTTTGTCTTGGGTGACCCTATCAGAGGCTGGGATACTGGGGCATGCAAACCCCCCACCACGATAAGGTAACGATCCATGAGGGGGGCCCTATTCCTTCCAGGTCATTTAAAATTATCTTCCCAATTATTGGTAGCCGTACTCTTCTTATAATTAATTCTTCTTTAACTCTGGGTTATGTACCACTGGCTTTTAAAACCGCTGTAATTAAAGCCCTACTCAAAAAAATGATGCTCGATCCAGAAGTTTTGGCCAGTTATCGACCAATCTCTAATTTGCCTTTCATTTAGCCCCTGCCGCCGATCTGGTTTATTGTTTGGCTCGGAAAGTGAGACGGCGGAAGAGAGGAAGACGAGCGGGCGCTCTCGTGCGACTTCGCAGGAGAGGCTCGCGAACGGCGCTGCCTGGCATATTTCTGTCCAATACCAACTCTCTCTCTAACAAGGTGGATGAACTGAGACTGCTGATGCGTTTTAAGGACCTCGCCTCCTCAGCTGTCCTCTGCTTTACTGAGACCTGGCTCCGGGAAAATATACCGGACAGCGCGCTGCGCCTCGACGGCTTCCAGCTCTTCCGTGCTGATCGTGACACAGAGCTTTCCGGCAAGACCACAGGAGGCGGAGTCTGCTTCTACATCAACTGCATCTGGTGCTCTGATGTAACGGTAATTTCCAAACACTGTTCTCCTGCCTTGGAATTTCTTGTTATCAATTGCAAGCCCTTCTATTCCCCGCGGGAGTTTGCTTCTTTTATAATGATCGCTGTGTACGCCCCTCCCGACGCGGACACGCGCGAAGCTCAGCGCGTGCTCGCGGATCACATTCAACACACAGAGCGGAGTTTTCCAGACTCGCTGATTATTGTGGCTGGCGACTTTAATCAGTGCAATCTGAGCCACGATCTCCCCCGCTACAAACAGTTTATTAAATGCCCCACCAGAGGATTAAACACACTGGATCACTGTTACACCACAGTGAAAGACGCATATCGCGCTGTCCCTCGAGCTGCGCTGGGATTATCTGATCACGTGATGGTTCACCTCATTCCCACATACAGACAGAGATTGAAGCTCACTAAACCTGTTGTGAGCACTACAAAGATACGGACCAGTGATGCTGAGGAGAAGCTGGAAACGTGCATGGAAATATCTGACTGGGGCATGCTTAAAGGAGCCACGCATGATCTGGATGAGTACACGGACACTGTGAACTCATATATCCACTTTTGTGAAGAGAACATTCTTCCATCACGCACCAGGGTGAGTTACTCTAATGACAAACCCTGGTTCACAGCTAAGCTCAGACAGATCAGGAAGGAGAAGGAAGCAGCGCTGAAAAGTGGAGACAGGGACTGCTACAGGGAGGTTAAATACCGGTTTAACAGAGAGCTGAAGAGGGCTAAATCTGTGTACTCAGAGAGACTCCAGCAGCAGTTCACTGCTAATGATTCGGCTTCCGTGTGGAGAGGACTGAGGCAGATCACCAACTATCGGCCTCAGGCTCCTAAAGGTCAGGATGACAAAGCCCTTTGTCAGAGACTGTCCCAACACTATGCCCGTTTTGACACCTCGTCATCTGTGTCCAACTCCCCCCCTCCCTCCAGCTCCACAGCCTCCACATTCCCTACTTCATTTAAGGCACCCCCCCCTCCTCCCCCCCTCCCCTTATCATCAGTGAGCAGGATGTGCTCAAACAGTTCTCCAGACTGAACCCGCGCAAGGCCCCCGGCCCAGACGGCGTGTCTCCCTCCACCCTGAGACTCTGTGCGAAACAGCTGGCTCCTGTATTCACAGACATTTTTAACACCTCCCTTAAGTTATGCCACGTGCCATCCTGCCTCAAATCCTCCACCATCATCCCTGTCCCCAAGAAGCCACGGATCACTGGACTTAATGACTACAGACCTGTAGCGCTCACCTCTGTAGTCATGAAGTCCTTTGAGCGCCTGGTCCTGTCCCACCTCAAGTCCATCACCACTCCCCTCCTGGACCCGCTGCAGTTTGCCTACCGAGCCAACAGGTCTGTAGACGATGCAGTCAACCTGGCCCTCCACTCCATCCTGCAGCACCTGGACTCCCCGGGAACCTACGGCAGGATCCTGTTTGTGGACTTCAGCTCCGCATTCAACACCATCCGCCCCGCTCTGCTCCGGGACAAGCTGTCCCTGCTCAACGTGCCTGACTCCCTCTGCAGGTGGATCATCGACTTCCTGACGGACCGGAGGCAGCATGTGCGGCTGGGAAAGACTGTCTCAGACTATACTAGCATCAGCACCGGATCACCCCAGGGCTGTGTACTTTCCCCCCTACTCTTCTCCCTTTACACCAACTCCTGCACCTCCAGCCACCAGTCTGTCAAGTTGATCAAGTTTGCGGACGACACCACCCTCATCGGGCTCATCTCCAACGGCGACGAGTCCGCCTACAGGAGAGAGGTGGCCCAGCTGGCGTCCTGGTGCAGCAATAACAACCTGCAGCTGAACGCTCTGAAGACAGTGGAGATGATTGTAGACTTCAGGAAAGTCACTACTCCTCTGCCCCCCCTCACCCTCTCAGGCTCTCCCATCACCACTGCTGATTCCTTCCGCTTCCTAGGCACTACCATCACCAGGGACCTCAAATGGGAGCTGACCATCAGCTCACTCATCAAAAAAGCCCAGCAGAGGATGTTCTTCCTGCGGCAGCTGAGGAAGCTCAAGCTACCCACCAAGATGTTAGTGCAGTTCTACACAGCCATCATCGAGTCCATCCTCACCACCTCCATAACCGTGTGGTACGCAGGAGCCACTGCCAGGGACAGACTAAGGCTGCAGCGCGTCGTGCGCACTGCTGAGAAGGTGATCGGCTGCAAGCTCCCATCTCTCCAGGATCTGTACATCTCCAGGACCCGGAGGCGTGCTGGCCGGATCATAGCCGATCCCTCACACCCTGGTCACGTACTGTTTGCCCCCCTCCCCTCTGGTAGAAGACTTCGGTCCATCCAGACTAAAACCTCCCGTCACATGAACAGCTTCTTCCCCTCTGCCATTAGACTGCTGAACACTAAGTGACTCTCGTGCACCATGTACAGCAGCTCAACCAGACTCATGTCAATCATCACTGTTTTCTTCCTGCATTACCGACTGCACTATATAGTTCTCCACAGTATCTGCTGCTGGCTAATATATATTTTAACTGTTGACCAGTATCACTTAATCTTATCCTACACTTTATTACATGTATAGTTTATTTCTCTTATCTTATCATGTTTAATGTTGCAGCATTGTACCGAGACAAATTCCTAGTTTGTGTACTACATGAACAATGGCAATAAACCTGATTCTGATTCTGATTCTGATTTCAGAAATCTTGGAAAGAGTTGTTTCTGCACAATTATCTGACCATTTGCAGGGAGTTGGTTTGTTTGAGGTGTTTCAATTTGGGTTCAGAGCTCATCACAGCACTGAAACTGCCTTTTAGTGAAGGTCACTAATGACCTCCTGATAGCATCTGATAATGGACTTGTCTCTGTTCTTGTTCTTTTAGATCTCAGTGCAGCCTTTGACACTATCAATCATGCCATTCTACTTGATAGATTAGAACACTTTGTTGGACTGAGTGGAACTCCGTTGCAGTGGTTTAGATCTTATTTGTCCGATAGATTTCAGTTTGTTCACATCAATGATGAATTTTCTTCCAACTCTAAGCTCAGTCACAGAGTTCCACAGGGATCTGTGTTGGGCCCTACTCTTTTTAGTTTATATATGCTCCCGTTAGGCAATATCATCAGAAAGCACTGTATACATTTTCACTGTTACGCAGACGACAGACAACTATACCTGTCAATGAAGCCCGATGATTGTAATCAATTAGCCAAGTTAGATGCCTGTCTTAAGGACATCAAAGCTTGGATGACTTGTAATTTTCTACTATTAAACTCTGATAAGACTGAAGTCATTCTTGTTGGCCCAAAACATCTTAGAAATTCCTTTTCAAATTATGCCCTTAATTTAGATGCCGCCACTCTCACTCTGAACAGTTCTGGGAGGAACCTTGAAGTTATTTTTGATCAAGATTTGTCCTTTAATTCACATATTAAAACTGTTTCTAAGACTGCCTTCTATCCTCTGCGCAATATTGCCAAGATTAGGAGCATCTTGTCTCTGAATGATGCTGAGAAACCGATTCACGCCTTTGTCAGCTCTCGATTGGATTATTGTAATTCATTATTATCTGGTTGTCCTAAAGTATCCTTAAAAAATCTTCAGTTAATTCAAAATGCTGCTGCTAGAGTTTTAACTGGTTCTAGAAAAAGAGATCATATCTCCCCGGTTCTGTCCTCCCTTCATTGGCTTCCCATAGAATTTAGAATCAAGTTTAAAATCCTTCTTACTTTCAAAGCTCTTAATAATCAGGCCCCCCAATATATAAAAGATCTGATATTACCTTACCATCCTAACAGAGCATTACGCTCCCAAAATGCTGGCTTACTTGTGGTGCCCAGAATCTCCAAAAGTACAGTGGGAGGCAGAGCCTTCTGTTACCAAGCTCCTTCTCTCTGGAACCAGTTACCACTCTGGGTCTGGGAGTCAGAATCAGTCTCTGTTTTGAAGAACAGGGTAAAATCCTTCCTTTTTAATATAGCTTACTTTTAAGGAGGGATTTTGTGTCTCTTAACCCCTCTTTTGTTCTGTTGTTATTTGATCCATACTGCTGGTTGACCTCCAATAATGTACTTGGCATCTTACTGTTATGTTCTTTATGTCTGTCCTCTCCATCCTCCCTATCCCCTCACCCCCAGCCAGTCGCAGCAGATGACTGCCCCTCCATGAGTCTGGTTCTGCTAGAGGTTTCTTCCTGCCAAATGGGAGTTTTTCCTCTCCACTGTTGCTAAGTGCTTGCTCATAGGGGATCATCTGATTGCTGGGTTTTTCTGAGACTGTGTGTTTTTTTCTGCACTGTGGCGCCATGAGACGGCTTCTGTTGTGATGTGGTGCAGTATAAATAAAGCTGAATTGAACTGACAAAAATAAAACTGGTGTTCTGCAAGCTTTTTGGGACAAAGGTGCAGGGAAAACTGTAACTGTGCAAAAATTGCGTGGGCGGATCAGCCTTGGGCGCAGGGTTTTCCGGTAAAAACTCTCCGGGGATCTGCAGCGGCTGAGAAAAAATAAGTTCTGCCAGGGAGGCTGCCAAGTCCTCCTTAGGCATGGAGCGCAACCCTAAAAGAACCCAGGGGAGCCACTCGACCCAATTTGTGTCTGTGAGCGAAGCTCTGAGTGCTGCTTTAAGCGACCTATGAAAACGCTCACATAACCTGTTAGCCTGGGGGTTGTACATGGTAGTATGGTGAATTTTGACCCCCAGGCTTTGGGCCATCACAGATCAGAATTCAGAAACGGATTGTGGACCCCTGTCAGAAGTGATGTCCGACGGGGATCCAAAACGTGCAACCCAAGCCGACAAAACAGCACGAGCCACTTCCCAGACGTGGTAGAAGCCAGCAGGACCACTTCAGGGCAGTGCGTGGCACTGTCCACAACTGTTAACAGTTGTGTGAAAGCTTGCGATGATGGGAGGGGTCCCACCAAATTCACATGGATGTGGTCAAACCTCCCAGTAGGATTTGGAATGGCTCGAGGGGGGCTGTGGTGTGCTGGTGCACTTTGGCCCACTGGCACGTGACGCAAGCTGTAGCCCACTCTTTCAAGTGCTTGCGCAAATGCGGCCAGACGAATTTCACCCCCACTAGCTTCACCAAAGCGTACACGCCTGGCTGCGAAAGGGAATGGACTGACTCGAAAATGTGGCGGCGCCAAAAGCTTGGAACCCGGTGGAGACGTTGCAGAGCAAGGGGGGCACCCTTCTTGCACCACACTGCTCTCCAGCCTTAACCCTTTGACATCCTTGATTGCATGAACAGATGGCGCCCCCACTGCCTATGTTGCAGTGCTGCACCTGTCATGTGATGTCATGTGAAGTGGCCAAAAACTCCCCAATTGTACTAAGAATTCCACCTCACAAGGTGACAGACATGTATAACTTACTGCTCTTGCCTTGGAGGACTGATGGCGGGCATAGAACCATCTTAAAACCTCACTTCTGGACACCACAGAAGAAGAGTTTGTAAACAAATGTTATGTTCACCATCACAAGACGGAGGAGGCATTTGCTCCCAAATTTGCCAACTATGATCCTAAAAAGAGATTATTTAGATTATGAAGGTAAATATATACATTTTGTTATAACAGAGGGTGGGCAAAGCTGGTTGATGTTCACCTGCCATCGCCCCCAGTGCCATGTGACTGGAGAGAACAATCACGCTGGTTTCATGTTGTCATATAAGATAAATAGCTGCGGGATAAAAGCGAAATTGAGGTGGAATAATCATAATAGTTTCTGGATGTGAGGAGGAAAAATAAAATGACCGACAGAACAGAAAATAACGACCAGGATGCTACAAAAGGATGAAGCGAGTGAGCTGCCCGGCCAGTGGTAAGTGACAAATCTGTTTGTCTGTTTACATTGTACTGATTTTCTGGTTCATATACTTTGAAGATAAGATAACAAAATGCCCAAAACAAGAAATGGTGACAAAAAGCAAAACCATTCTTTGTGTAAATATGTCCAAAGTCCACTTTTGACTGAAAGTTATGTAATTCGATATGGCTGCCATGGCATTATGCAAATTAGGTGCATAAATTTACTCCTATCTCAAACTTTGGATCATATTCTACATCTTTCTAATTGACAGTAAGCCATTATCTCTTACCACTTTCAAGTTATAGCTTTGGAAATCTCTGACATCTGAACTGAATATTTTCTTGAAAAAAACCTTGACCACTACGGGCTGACAGCACAACGGAGCGCCATAGACAGTCAATAGGTTAACCCAGTAGGCACCGACTGGAGCGCGCAAATGTCCGCGTCCCCGGCTTGCTCCGCAGGCATGGCAGGGAAATCTATTCCCATGTAGACAGGAAGACTAATGCGCGCAACAGACAATCGGCTACGACGTTGAGCTTACCGGCAACATGTTGAATGTCGGTAGTAAACTCCAAAATTGCAGCCAAATGCCATTACTGCTGGGCCAACCACGGTTCTGAGACCTTTGACATTGCGTATGTCAGTGGCTTATGGTCCCCGAATTCGGTGAACTCGCGACCCTCTAGCCAAAACTAGAAATGGCGCGTCGCCAGGTGGAGAGCCAGCAATTCTCTGTCAAACGTGTTGTATTTGTGTTCGTTGTCACGCAAAGTTCGACTGAAAAATGCGAGTGGCTGCCACAAACCTGAAATGTACTGCTCCCCCACTGCCCTTATGACAACATCCAACGCATCCGTAGTGAGCGCTATCCATGCAGACGGATCTGGGTGGGCTAGCAACGCGGCATCTGCCAGTGCTGTTTTGGAGTTTGTGAAAGCCTGGACTCGCTCGGGAGTCCAGTTGATGTTTTCTGCGAGCTTCTTTTTTTTAAGCGCAGCATACAACGGCTGCACCAGCTGGACTGCCCGGGGAAGGAAATGGTTATAAAAATGAACCATTCCCAAAAACTCATGTAGTCCCCTCACGGTCATGTGGAAAGTCCGACAGCGCGCACCTTATCCGGTAACAGAATCACGCCCTCCGGCGAAATGCAGTAGCCCAAAAAATCAATCACTGGCACACCGAACTGGCATTTTGCTGGGTTAACTATCAGCCCGTGCACTTCCAACCTCTGGAAAACCATCTTGAGATGGGCGACGTGCTCTTCCTCTGATGTGCTAGCCACCAGAATGTTGTCTAAGTAGACGAAAACAAAGGACAAGCCGCGAGGCACTGCGTCCATCATCCTCTGTGAAAGTCTGTGCCGTGCCTTTTAATCCAAACGGCATGCATAAAAACTTGAAAAGGTTGAAAGGAGTCATTACTGTTGTTTACGGAACATCTTCTGCGCTCACTGGGACCTGATGATACCCGCGGACCAGATCCACTTTCAAAAAAACACGCGCCCGGCCAGGTGCATGGAAAAATCCTGGATGTGCGGAATAGGATAGCGATCGTGTTCCGTGGCGTTGTTCAAGCGCCGGAAATCGCCTCACGGTCGCCACGACCCATCGGCTTTAGGCACCATGTGTAGCGGGGATGCCCACGGGCTGTTTGAGTGCCTGACAATGCCCAACTGCTCTAAGTTGGCGAACTCCTCGTGCACGCTGGCCAGTTTAGCTGTGTCCAGGCGCCGAGGTCGCACAAACTTCACAAACTTCTTCTTCTATGTGCAAAAACCACACGGCTGGGTTGTGAAGCCAGAAGTCTGGGAGCTTGACTGTGCCAGCGCACGCAGTGCTGGTGCTCTCCCTCCAGGTAGTCTCCGGGGCTGTGCTCGGCTTGCTTTCCATGGCACGTCTTGGGGTCACCAATGTGGAGAAAGGAAGCAGGCGAGGCAACAAGCTGGACTGCACATAAACTTTATTCTTTCTTCAACATACAGTACAGCAAAAGTCTCTTGGGTCTCTGTGTGCATTCCTCTTTTATATCTTTAATATCATGCACAGAGACCCAGAATTTCCGACCATAATACATTGCTATTTAGAACAAAGACCTGTGTGGCATATTAACATCATAACGCCAGCGCCGGTCTCACACCCGTCTCTCTTCCAGCGGCACCAGCGGTTCCTCCTCTTCCCAGGGGTGCATAATCCATACTGTCCCGTTTGAGACCCTCCGGTGGCACTTCCTCCTGCAGTCCATTGTTCCCCCTTATCCCAGCTGCCTTCTCTGGGTGGAGAATCCCCACGTGCCCCCACAGTATTTCACTTTATAATTAAAAAGAACTTATCAAGATCTAGAAATTATTTTAAATTTACATACATTTCCACATCAGTCATCAGTCCTAACCACCTAAACACACTCACCATACCATACAAACCAATGGGCCAGTTTTGGCTCATAAGGCTCTATGTTTGACACCACTAGACTAGACCGTTAAAAACAGCCTCCATCATGGAGCTTCTCTGCTGCATTCCTCCTCCACAGACCCATGCGAAATGAACCCGCTGTGGGCTCAGCAAAAACAGAAGAAGCTGAAAAAAATGTTTCTTTTATAAGAGCATTTTCAGTCTCTCCCAGAGTCTGGAGCAGTGGAGAAGTGAGCCGTCTGTCCTGTTGCCGATCAGTGCATCCCGTTCACCTCCCGTCTGCTCTTTTTTTTTTTTCAACAGTCCCCTCCGAAATAAAACATATCCTGCTTTTTGTGGTGCTAAATGAGACACTCAAAAGTGTGGCCTGCACACACAAACACAGTGTCTGTTTTTGTAAATACGAAAGCTGTCCAGCGCTGATAGGTTAGAAGAGTTCATCATAAAGCATAAACTGTATGACCAACAATGTTTGAAATAAGTGAAAGAAAAAAAATGAAAGAAAAAATATGAAAAAGAATGTTGGGTGCATTTTGCAGCTCTGTCTGTTGTAACGGAAGACAGAGTATCAGCCACTGAACTCTCTATATATCGGTGTATTCCACCACTGATTGTCGTGAGTCTGAGCTCAGTGTTCTCACAGAGCTCAAACTCTCATTTTATGTCTGTCATGGTTATTTTGTCTGTTTCTGTGTTTATTTTTGGTTTTGTGACTGAGCGCCCTTCTTCCTTCCCAGACACTCCCACCAGCTACTCACTCTGTTCCCCAGCCATCTCAGCTGTGAGTAGTTGAATAATTAGGTCACCTGCTCACTCAGCTGCCCGCACCTGCTGCTCGTTTGTTTCCATGTATTTAAGCACTGCCATCTTACTTTCTCATGGCGGCAGTCTTGATCTGATTTGATTGAATCTGATTCTACTGAGTTGTCTCCTCATCTCCTCCAGAGCGATTCTGGCTCTGGAGCGTCTGTCCTTGTAAGTTACCCGAGATTGTATTTTTTGTTCTCTGCACAGTTTGGATTTTTCTGTTAAATAAATGTCACTACTGCAGTTCAGTGTGTGGGTCTGTCTGTCTGCCCCGAAGGGGCCAGTCATGACAGACATAAAATACTCAGACATAAATTGAGAGTCTAAGCTCTGTGAGAACACTGAGCTCAGACTCATGACACTGATCTGTGCTGAGTTTGACATGGGTGACAAAATTAAGACTTATTAAAATGCTGCTGACTCTCCATAGTTTCTCATTGCACCGGTGCTACGTCAGTTCATTCATTTTTGGCACAGAGCTACCAAACCTACCCGATTGGCTGAAATAAATTCAAAATATTGCCACACGGCAGAACGTTCTCTCTTCCTTGCTGGATCCATGTCTCTCACGCAAAATCTCCATCAAAACACACCACAAATCCTGCCAGTAGGCTACTTCACTTTCTTAAAACTATTAAGTCATTGGTCACGTGACTCTGGCCAAACAAATCAAGCCTCAAAACAGTGTTTCTGAACACCTGTGCCGTTTTTTTTTTTTTTTTTTTTGACACATGCTCCAAAGCTTCAGATTCATCCAGACAATCACTAGCTTTTACCATTAAACTGCTTTTAAGGACCAATGCAGTTTCAATCATTATCCTGGGCTGCCGTGCACACTAGTGATGTTAAAACCGAGGCCTCAGGAAACAACGAGCAACTTTGAGACAATTGCTTCATGAGCGACACAATGTTATGAAACATCTAATAAAGACTGCCATCTTGTGACTGACTGTTAGAACTGCATCTGAGTAAAAAAAACCAAAAAAAATCTCAATGCTTTTTTTTAGCATTTGGCCATCCGAGGTTTATTCAAAATTGGATGGCAGGAACAAACAATACAAAGCAAACAAAAAAAAAAATGAATTCCCTCTCAAACTTCCTGCGAGCCCTCAAATCACGTGATGTGACCGACATAATGAGGCCTCGCTTATTACGGTCATGTGACTGTGGGCATTGACACAGTGCTCGACACTCTGCTCACAACACTTCCACTTTATATTGCTCAAGTCAGTGTTACAAAGTTTTAAAAAAAAAATGCTTGAGTCAATGTCGAGCATAACATCACTAGTGCATACAAGTGGGCATGTCCTTCAACCGGTAAGTCTTTTTATCACAGGATTTTTCTGATAATGTAGTGCTAGCCACTGTTAGCATTGTGGTATATGGTTGGGTATAAAAATTCAATTTTAACATGACAAAAAAATGCACTATTAAGATGTAAAGTTTTTCCTAGGTGTAAGGTTTTGACACTCAAACATCTTCATCTAGGATGAAGACAGCCTGGCTTGAAATGTGTATCATGATAAAACGAGCACAGGGTCAGCCAACAGTTTGCAGAGCTCTGATTTTCTTTTAATAACAAACCTGAAGATATTTAAATGCAACTCACACCAGACATAGAAGTAACTCCAGCCCTCACAGACCAACAGAACACCATTCACCCCGCTCTGTATATACTATAGGATCCCTAAAAGCATGGGTGAAGGCACTAATCTATTTACAATATATTTACAAACTATATATCACAAAATACACATCACAATCCTATAATAAGAAATAACATAAATAATAGAGAAAGGAAGGTTAGTAGATGTCAAAGTAAACAAAACATGAGTAACCAGGAAATACTACTAATGATATTAAATGATATGCGTTAAGTTCGGTTCTGTGATTAACATTAGCTGAAGCATAATCAAGTCTTGAAAGATGGTAACACGGATGTCAGACTTGATATTTTGGCCCTTTCTGCTTGCCTTACAGGATTAGTGCTGGAGGATAATCAAGCTTACTTTAGATCAAGGGTGTCCAATCATGTGCCATGGAGGGCCAAGACTCTGCAGGCTTTGCCTCCAGCCACTGTCTTCAACAGCAGATTCCACTCAGCTGCTTCACACTGATTGCTGATAAGTGAAAACACCTGCTGAAGAGACTGGGTAGAAGAGAAAACCCGCAGGGCCTTGGCCCTCCATGGCACATGATTGGACACCCCTGCTTTAGATAGCAGTGATGAAAGGCACCTGGGTTTAGCCCAACACAGCATTATGACTGCAGCAGTTAATAAGGACAAAGTAAGTGTTGCTTAAGATGGAATAATGTCAGCAGATGTGTTTTCTTGCTGACAGTGTTAACTGGTTCTGAGTGTGGATTTCAAAGCAGCTGCTCTCCCCTCCTTCCTGTACTGAGTACTGCCACTTGACTGGGACCAAAGAAAAAACTAAAAACTCTTCTGTGCCTTGTGTCAGACCTGGAAAATGTTGTCTTCCAAACTTGCAGTCTTACTTTTTTAATCAAAAAGCACAAATATATTCTGCAGCATGAGAAGAATCTCCAGCAGCACCTTCACATTGCTTCAGCAGAATAAAATGTTTATTAGAAATATTACCAAAAAAAACACAAGTTTGCTTATCTACCGGCGTCATTCATCATTTGCCTTTAGTGGATTTCATCCCTGCACACTTTTTGCACATTCATAGTCCTTTGTTTTGTTTGGATTTAATGACAAGAGCAATCAATAAAGACGCAAGTGGCGAAGCTCAAAATTTGACTAACTAGTGCTTCTATTAAATAGGACCTGCTTGAAATACCTAAATAAATGTTTATTGGACTCGTTTAAGCATCAAATCATTCAAAACAGAAGTTTTAAAACACTTGTGTTGACTGATTGCCACTGTGTTCTGTTGCCAGAAAAACAGCTTGGAGGGAGTTTCATGTTTGCCAGTGGAGCTGACCGTGGTGCTGAATGCTTTTCAATAAGCTTCGATGGGCACACTTTAACAGTCTAGTGCTGAGGGGAAAGGCTTGTTTGCTTCCTTTTTCAAAAGTTTATTGCAAAGATTAGCCGCCATGGCTCAGTCCAAAATACATAACAATGTTCTTACAGTTTTTCAGTGAATAAACTGCCAGAGGTGGCTAGTAGGGCTGCAACTAAAGATTCTTTTTGCTACAGATTAATCTGCACATTCGTTTTTTTGGTTAGTCCACTTCATCAGCGAGACCTGGTCTCACAGCTGCCATCATGTCACTTTCTATGGAAGCTGAGGAAATTTGGGATGTCAAGCAAAAGCCTTGGCAACTTCTACAGATGTACAGTGGAGAGTGTTATCACCAGCTCCATCACAGTGTGGCATGGTGGCTGCGCTGCTCAGGATAGGAAGGCTCTCCAGCATATTGCAATAAAAACTGCACAGTCCATCTCTGGAGCAGCCTTCCCATCACTCGCAGACAGCTATGCCGACAGGGTCATCAGGGAGGGCCTACAATATCGTCAAGGACCACAACCATCCACAGCGCAGTCTGTTTTCACTCCTGCCATCAGGAAGGTGCTACAGGAGTGTGAAATCCCACACATGCAGGCTGTAAAACAGTTTCTACCTACAGGCCATCAGACTCCTGAACACGAAACCACCCACTCAATGCCCCCCCCCCCCCATGTCTGGTCTAATGGACTTTGGCTTTTGTTCATGTTAGTCAGCACTGCCCCCACAAAACTCAGTGCACTCACTGTACATTTACACAAGGCACAGCACACTTTATTTTATATTTATTCTTATGTTTGTTTTTGCTTATTTTTTACTATTGTATCAAGGGAGTTATGAAGAAGTGATTTTTTTTTAAACTCATAAGTTTTTGATTTTTTTTTCTCAAACATTTTTGATTTTTTTTTCTCAAACATTTTTGATTTTTTGTCAGGAAATTTGTGATTTTTTTTTCTTGGTAAATTTGTGACTTTTTCTTCTAAATGGCCTACTATTTTCTTCAAAATTGGTGATTTGTTTTTCCTCAGAACCCCCCCCCCAACTTTATAACTTTTTCTCAAATTTGTGACCTTTTTATGAAAATATTCGTGAAGCTGCACAAAGAGAAAGAATGACACTTTATGTGTATTAACACTCTGAATGAGGGTGGGTTATTCTACCGACTCCAAAAGAGTTAGATTCTTAGAAGAGCTGTGTTAAAAATGACACACATTGCATTAAATTTTAACACATGGGGGGCATCAGCACAAGGATGACACATGTAAAGTTTTGCACAATGAATGTGTGATATATAGAAAATGGCACTTTTTTGTGAAGTGCAGTATGGTGACCTGCACTTTCCGTCACGTCATCGTACTGCCCTACAGTGGGGCAAAAAAGTATTTAGTCAGCCACCAATTGTGCAAGTTCTCCCACTTAAAAGATGAGAGAGGTCTCCAATTTTTATCATAGGTATACCTCAACTATGAGAGACAAAATGAGGAAAAAAAATCCAGAAAATTACATTGTCTGATTTTTAAAGAATTTATTTGCAAA
The DNA here is from genome assembly GCA_020510985.1 of Pholidichthys leucotaenia. Classification (NCBI taxonomy): domain Eukaryota; kingdom Metazoa; phylum Chordata; class Actinopteri; order Cichliformes; family Pholidichthyidae; genus Pholidichthys; species Pholidichthys leucotaenia. The sequence continues at coordinate 345,509,608 of CM035844.1, read as the reverse complement.
TTATGGTGGAAAATAAGTATTTGGTCAATAACAAAAGTTCATCTCAATACTTTGTTATATACCCTTTGTTGGCAATGACAGAGGTCAAACGTTTTCTGTAAGTCTTCACAAGGTTTTCACACACTGTTGCTGGTATTTTGGCCCATTCCTCCATGCAGATCTCCTCTAGAGCAATGATGTTTTGGGGCTGTCGCTGGGCAACACGGACTTTCAACTCCCTCCAAAGATTTTCTATGGGGTTGAGATCTGGAGACTGGCTAGGCCACTCCAGGACCTTGAAATGCTTCTTACAAAGCCACTCCTTTGTTGCCTGGGCAGTGTGATTGGGATCATTGTCATGCTGAAAGACCCAGCCACGTTTCATCTTCAATGTCCTTGCTGATTGAAGGAGGTTTTCACTCAAAATCTCACAATACATGGCCCCATTCATTCTTTCCTTTATACGGATCAGTCGTCCTGATCCCTTTGCAGAAAAACAGCCCCAAAGCATGATGTTTCCACCCCCATGCTTCACAGTAGATATGGTGTTCTTTGGATGCAACTCAGCATTCTTTCTCCTCCAAACACGACAAGTTGAGTTTTTACCAAAAAGTTCTATTTTGGTTTCATCTGACCATATGACATTCTCCCAATCCTCTTCTGGATCATCCAAATGCTCTCTAGCAAACTTCAGACAGGCCTGGACATGTACTGGCTTAAGCAGGGGGACACGTCTGGCACTGCAGGATTTGAGTCCCTGGCGGCGTAGTGTGTTACTGATGGTAGCCTTTGTTACTTTAGTCCTAGCTCTCTGCAGGTCATTCACTAGGTCCCCCTGTGTGGTTCTGGGATTTTTGCTCACCGTTCTCGTCATCATTTTGACCCCACGGGGTGAGATTTTGCGTGGAGCCCCAGATCGAGGGAGATTATCAGTGGTCTTGTATGTCTTCCATTTTGTAATAATTGCTCCCACAGTTGATTTCTTCACACCAAGCTGCTTACCTATTGCAGATTCAGTTTTCCCAGCCCGGTGCAGGTCTACAATTTTGTTTCTGGTGTCCTTTGACAGCTCTTTGGTCTTGGCCATAGTGGAGTTTGGAGTCTGACTGTTTGAGGTTGTGAACAGGTGTCTTTTATACTGATAACGAGTTCAAACAGGTGCCCTTAATACAGGTAACGAGTGGAGAACAGAGGAGCCTCTTAAAGAAGAAGTTACAGGTCTGTGACAGCCAGAAATCTTGCTTGTTTGTAGGTGACCAAATACTTATTTTGCTGAGGAATTTACCAATTAATTCATTAAAAATCCTTCTATGTGATTTTCTGGATTTTTTTTTCCTCATTTTGTCTCCCATAGTTGAGGTATACCTATGATGAAAATTGGAGACCTCTCTCATCTTTTAAGTGGGAGAACTTTCACAACTGGTGGCTGACTAAATACTTTTTTGCCCCACTGTATGTAGGTAGAGCCAAAGAGAACCAACATCTTCTGAGCATGTCTCCTCATGTTTGGAAAGTTCTCTTCCTTGAAAGAAGAGTAAAAATCCAGCTGTGATCCTGACTTAAAGTGCTCTGCCAGTATCGCATCAGACTGCAGGTCAATTAGTTCTAGCTGAACATCACTGGGTGCATTATCCACACTACAGGTAAAGGGAGAGGAAATCATATGCATTTCATCCTTGATTGTTCTGAGATCTTCAAATCGCCCTGAAAACTCACCATGCAGTGCTACTTACATGGATGAGTACCTGTGGAGGTGATCAGCTGATGGTGTGACTTCTTTCAGGGTTTGCATGTGAGTGAGAGTGTTGCTCTCCAGTTGGCTTGAAAGAAACTGCAACTTTCTCATGAAAGCCTTCACCAGGCTGTGCATTTCATAAACAAAAAGGCCCTTGCCTTGCAGTTTTGTATTCAGTTCATTCATCAGTGCAGTCACATCAACAGCAAATGCAAAATCTGCCATCCAGTCCTCATCTGAGAGCTTTTTGATGCTTTTGCCTTTCTTCTCACAAAACTCTCGAATCTCTGCTTTCAGGTCCCAAACTCTTTTTAGCACTTAGCCCAGGCTGAGCCATCTGACAGCAGTGTGGTAGCCGATGCCACTATGTTCAGTCTCATGCGCCTCCAAAAGTGCAACAAACTGTCTGTGATTCAGTGCTTGTGCCCTGATGAAGTTAACTATTTTAGTTACAACATCAATAACATGTTTAACTTTTAGCACTGACTTGCACAACACATGCTGATGTATAATACAATGCAAAACTACCAATTTCTGATCTGCTTCAATTTCAGTCACTTTATCTTGCATATGTTTCAAAAGTCCAACATTTTTCCCTGTCAGATTTGGACAACCGTCCGTTGTGACACCAACCAGTCTGTCCCATTTCAGCCCCAGTAGATTCATGCATGCATTTACCTCTGTGAACAGGTCACTCCCTGCCGTTGTCCCTTTCATTGACCACATTGCTGCCAGCTCCTCCATAATTTTGAAGTCCGTTGTCCCACGGACAAATACGAGTAACTGGGCTGTGTCATGGACATGACAACTCTCGTCCATAGTCAAGTAAATAAATACTTAGCAGTCCATGTTTTGTTGAAAACCCTGCTTTCGGCATCACCTTTCTTCTTCTAGCGTGCACGGGCATTTTTGAGGGCTAAAGTCGTCTGCTTGTGACAAGGTAGATTCAATCATGCGCAATACTGATTTACGTATTGCGTCATTATACATGTGAATTTAAAAAAACTTCAAAATAAAAGCAGCACAGCTTTATTCCATGCATTAGGTAAAATTAGAAAATGTGTTTATTTTGAAATTTACAATTAACCTCACGCGGAGTCAATCAAAGGGCCGTATGCTACCCGGGGGCCGTACAATGCCCAGGTCTGTGCTAGAGTGTGCAGTGTATCTGAACCGAAGAGCCCACGGAAGAAATCACTCCGCTCGCCCCTGATGACCATCCATACGGTGTCCCCCAGCACAAACGGGTACATGTACTGCACAGTGGAATACGACGGCGTGGAGGTGCTGCTGCTGCTCGACATGGGGGTGGTGGGGTCGTTGCTGAATTGGGCCACGGTGAGGAAGTTTTTCCCCCTACTATAGGATTAGAAGCACCGTTGCATGGCTATGGAGGTGGCAGGCTGTTCATGGTTGAGACTTTGGAGTTAATGGTCAGGTACAAGTCTGCCAAGATGGCTGACTTCACATTTCACGTGACACCATGAGGCGATAACATCATGGGCTGTGATTTGTTTTACGGACTGGGTTTCACCAATAAAGATGGTGCCAGGAACGAATGGTTGGGTTGTGGCTGCTGGAACCCTCCAGTTTTGGTGGTCGAAGAGAATGTTATGTGGGACGAAGAGCTAACGGACACCACAGCGTTCAAGCAGGACCATTTTTGCTCAGGTTTGGTACAGGAGGGTCTCAGTGCCGGTGCTCGGGACATGGTAGAGGGGGGTACCAAGCGTGGCGGTGAGGCACCTGTGTCAACGAGTGACACCAATGTGCTAGCCCCAGATACCTCTGGAGCTTGGCCACAGGAGGATGGAGGATCTACAGCTACGAAGGTGACCGCTACGATGGTTTTAGAAGAGGACGGGGCCAGACCAACGAGCATGGAGTTACTGCATGCTCAGCAGCACCACATCAGGCCGAGCCAGGCCCCACTGAGGGTTTTGGACTTGATTCGGGGTGAAGAACGTCCACAGCAAAGATGGTCCAAACAACAGCCAGCAAAACACCGAGGATGTCTGCACATAGTAGGGAAGTTGGGCACAGCATTCTTCCGGTTGTCTGACGGCTCATTGAGGCACGCCAGTCAACTTCAGCATGTCCGGGAAGAGGCTCCAGATGACAAGTCTGGACGGGAGTCAGTGTTGGTGGTGAAGGAGTCGGGCTCCACCGTCTAGAAGATCAGCCATCATCCCAAGGGTTTGCTGCTTCCAGGGGCTTGCTTGTTGAGAGGCTGCTCTGGGCCCCCCATGCCGGGTCTACCTCTCCCACCCAAGTGGCTGTGCTGTAAAGTAAGGTTGTTCATAGTTCTTGTGTTTTATGCATGCATGCTATGGTATGGGATTATTTTTATGTTTGCATTTTAGTTTAGGAGCACGGCAACTGATTTTAGTTTAATGAAGGACTTTTTCTTTAGATATTGGTGGCAGAATAATCTACCATGCCGTGCGGGCTGTGCAGCAGTCCACCCGCCAGCCCTATTCTACGTTGTTTTGAGGGAGTGAGTTGGGCCAATTTAGTACATTAGTTTTCATTATTTTAGTGTGTAATTCAGGTCCTAAATTGGGGGGGGGGGGTCAATTGTGTGTGTGGTTTTGGACTTTTCTAAGGGGGGGGGGATGTGATATATAGAAAACGGCACTTTATTGTAAAGTGCAGTGTGGTGACGTGCACTGTCTGTCACATCACCGCACTGCTCTATGTAAGGGATGGGCGACCATGTTGTGGTCTCTTTGACCGGTGCCCTTCTCCAGGTGCCTGCTGTGTAACCACTATTCGTTACAACAATAAAGCTGTGTTTGCCAAGTCAATCTTCCCTCATCCTTCACCCAGGTATTTTCCATACATAACAGAATGTACCAGTATACACTCTTTTTGTGCCTTTATCTTGCATTGTGTTGTAATTTACAGAGAATGCATTAAACTGTATCTGCATACTTTTCATACTTGATCTGTTTGACCTGATCTGATAACTTGGGGAATGAACATCATGAGAACTCAGTAAGACTCAAAATATAAAGTCATCAGAAGTGTGCTTAGGAGATTTGGGCCTGTAGATGCAGAACAACTGTACATCTGAACTGATCTTTGCTCCCTGCTGGGCATTTGAAAGAATTAAGCCAGAGATGCTACACTGGTTCAGAGGTGTATCAATCACAAGTTAGGTTCCCCCTCTAGGATGTTTTATTGTCGTTTTTGACACTAACGAGATTCTTAATGAGTTTTTGTCAGGACCAGAAACTCAATCACATTGTTAAATGGTCCAACAGGCTGATTGGTGATTCACAACTTAACCCAACACCCTGTATGTCAAACAGTTACAGCTGTTAGCTTAATGCATACTGTACATGTTGAACTCTGGTGTGTGGAGTTTGCATGAGCTTTCTGCTCTTGCATGGGTTTATTTCATGAGAGACAGCTTGAACTGTTTAATGACAAACTCAATGTACTTCTAGAATAATTTCACCTGCACCATCCCCTTTAAATCTACTAATGAAACCATTCAATGTGTTATTTCATTTACCCATTTGTGACTTTTTATTTATGTATTTGCTTCCCCCACACACCCAGTGAGCTGCACCCTGATGAAATACAAGTGAAAATTTATGGGTTTTTTTGTTGTTGTTTTTTGTTTTTATCAGAAAGGTAACAAGAAACTCAAACAGAAACATACAAGATTTATTGAGCACCACAGGTGGAAGACTCTGAACATCTGCACATCGGCAAACAGAAGAGATTGTGTCTAACTCTCTGCAGCGTTACTGTGAGTTTCTCCACATTTGGACAAAATTTCTAATAAGCACTGTCACTTTTTTCCACAAAAGTAAAGCATGACTTGTTTTCCCCTCACTTAGTCAATTCTTCAATTTCACAGTGTGCTGCTACCTGATCGTAAGAACACAAGTAAACATGTTCTTCATATTACCAACCAAGGAGGTCTCACCTGGAAGCAGCTTCTGACCAGATAGAGTGATGATATAGAGTGAAGTGTGTTGTGGTAATGCACCTGTAAGCTTGTTGCCAACTGCCAATGAAGAAGAAGAAGAAGAAGAAGAATCAGTCTATGAGTAGCTGTCCAGAAAATAGTCATCATGATACAAGAATTAAATGCAGTCATCAGTTCCTCTTCAAATATCCATTTATGCTATGTAAAAATAAATGTCGAAAGACTTCAACCAACAATACATCGTGTAGAATGTCTTCTAATGCAGATGTGAAACCAGACACTGCAATACAAGTTTAGAATGAGCAGGTAGGTATACAGCGGGGAAAATAAGTATTGAACACGTCAACATTTTTCTCATTAAACATATTTCTCATGGAGCCATTGACCTTTTTACCAGATATTAGTAACAACTCAAGTATTCCATACGTACAAAGAAATGAAGGCAACTGTGTTCACAAAACAAGTTATATTGAATGAAGTGGAATGACAAAGGGAATAAGTGTTGAACACACTTGGTGAAATTCATTTAATATTAGCGTGGGTTTACTCCGGGATTTCTCCGGTTTCCTCCCACATGCCATAAACATGCATGTTAGGTTAACTGGCTGTTCTAAATTGTCCCTAGATATTTGTTTCCTATAGGCCCTTAGAATAGAGGGTTAGTATTAATGAAAGCGCTTTGAGTGGTCTTTGTGACTAGAAAAGCACTATATAAGTGCAGGTTAGTTAGTTAGTTAGTTGGAAAGCCTTTGTTGGTAATAACAGCTTCCAGACACCTCCTGTATGGAAAAACTAGGTTCAGGCATTGCTCAGGAGTGATTTTAGCCCATTCTTCCACACAAACTGCCTTCAAATCTTGAAGGTTCCATGGGTGTCTTCTATGAATTATGATCTTCAGTTCGTTCCATAGATTTCAATTGGATTCAGATCAGGTGACTGACTGGGCCATTCTAGCAGCTTTATTTTCCTTCTCTGGAGCCAGTTGAGTTTCCTTGGCTGTATGTTTGGTATCATTGTCTTGCTGAAATGTCCACCCTCGTTTCATCTTCAGCATTTGTGTGTCTTCAACATTTGTCCATTCATCTTTCTTTCAGTTGCATGAAGTCTGCATGTACCATGTGCTGAAAACCCTTGGAATTCCTTTATAAACAATCCATCAAAATTTTGGATAAGAAGACACAACAGTATCACCATTGTGGTATGCTTGCCAAACACAAGACATCAAGCTTTCAAAATATGATCTTGTATGCAAATATACGGTTGTTTGTTTAAAATTATCCATGGTTCTGCAGCCCCACCTCTTAAGACTTTTGTGAACTTAACGTCTGAACAAAATGCCAGAATAACAAGGACTTCCTCTAGGTGGCATTGATGCATCCCCCTACGTAAAACTGCTTTTGGACAATCGGCATTCTCATACAAAGCTATAACAGAATGGAACAAGCTCCCCACTGCATTGAAGACCAGAACAAATTACAGAGACTTTTCCACAGAGACTAAAAAATTGATTTTAAGTAATCAAGCCTGCCAGCATTGACTCTCTCCCTTAAATGGGATTTGAAATTGTACACTTAAATTGTTTTTATGTGTGCTGTTCTTTTATCTTTATCTTTTAAACAAACTCCCTGCTTGTTTCAGGGACAACAGATTCTGAAATTCGACCTGAAGTGCTTTCTATACTGTATGTGCTGTTTTTCTTTTAATATCTTCTTACCTTCCTCAGGGACTGCAGATAGAAATTAGTGAGAACACTGTAATCTGGTACAGAGCATATTTACCCTGTGTATAATGTTTTTTCTATATGTGGTCCCTGACAAACCAGTAAATTAAACTATAAACACCCCCACACCATGATGGGATGTGCGGTGCCATTTCTCCTCCAAACATGCTGCGTGTTGTGGCATCCAAAAAGTTCAATTTTGGACTCATCTGACCAGACTATATTCTCCCAGGGCTTGCCCAAATGTTATGCAGCAAACTTTAAACAAGCTTCAACATGCTTTTTCTTCAGCAATGGAGTCTTGCAAGGTGAGCGGTCATAGAGCCCATGTTGGTTGAGTGCATTACTTATGGTTTTCTTTGTAACAGCAGTACCTGCTAACTCCATGTCTTTCTAGAACTCTCCTCAAGTGGTCTTTGGCTCTTGGATAACTCTTCTGATAATTCTTTTGACTCCTCTGTCAGAAATCTTGGGAGGAGCTCCTGGTCTTGGCAGGTTTATACTAAAATGATGTTCTTTCTACTTCCAAATGATGGCTCCAACAGTGCTCACTGGGACTTTCAGCAGTTTAGAAATGTGCCTGTAACCAATGCCATCATTATGTTTTGCAACAATAAGGTTATGAAGGTCTAGAGAGAGCTCTTTGCTTCTACCCATCATGAGTTTTTTGTGGTGTCACAATCTGATATTCAGACCTTTTTAAAGGCTATCAGTCAGGACTTAACCAGCTGAAATTGATTTGCACTGATGGGGGGGGGGGTGATTGGGTTCCTAAATTCTGATGGATTTCAGCTGGTTTCTTGGTTTTTATGCCTTTTTTGCACCTCTTTTTCTTCATGTGTTCAATACTTATTCCCTGTGCTGTTCTACTTTATTAAATAAAACTTGCTTTGTGAACACAGTTGCCTTAATTTCTTTGTATGTATGTATTACTTGGGTTGTTACTGATATCTCTTGAAAATCTCAGGTCAATGGCTCCATCAGAAATATGTTTAATGAGAAAAATGTTGACCCATTCAATACTTATTTTCCCCGCTGTACAAGTTAAAATGTGAAATTGGGAGCTAGCTTTTTGTAGTATAGTAGTAGTTTGCTTTTGTAGAATTTTGCAGTCGTTGAAATACAGAGGTTATTTTAACTGCTTTCTTGAACAGAGAGTTGATGAGTTTCATGGTGCTTGCTGATGGATGTGACCAAGTTGTGTAACAAAAGGTGATGTGAGAGAAAATCATAGTGTGCATATAAGCCTTTGCAGACTTTAAAGTCAGAGATGATCCTATATCACTGAAATCTGAGAAGTTAAGATTTGTTTTTCACATCGTCTTTAATGCAAGATCTGAAATAAAAATTACTCCAAGATACTTAAACTGTTTCACCTCATCATTTGTATTAAGGTGTAAACAGCAGTTTTGGAGCCATAGCTGCAGTTAGTATTGCAGCAACTTCTTGTTTTGTTTTTGCAAGAGTATATAGTACTGCATCATCAGCATATAGTTATTTTTTAAATGAATGAAAAAGAATTTAATGTAACAATTGCATGCCTGTCCAAAACTGAGCTTTATATTGTCATGGTCTGGGCTGGGTCTGTCATGATCCTGGGCTGTGGGTGGGCACCATGCCCAGTTTCCTGTCTAGTTTAGTGTTTTTTTGTCTGCTTGTTTAGCCTCATGGAACTGGCGCAGAGCTGCAGGAGAGAAAGTTCATGGCCGAGAGGGACCCTGATGAACGATGACAACCCGGTGTGTGTCCTGTCAACAGCGACAGCACCATACCGCCATGACCACAACCAGCACCAGAGGAGAGAGGGCAGAAACCAGACTCGTCTCAGATCCTCATCCGGCATCAGCCTCACGGAGCTGCCGCAGCGCTGTAAGAGAGAGAGTTCCTGGCCAAGCAGGACCCAGCAGAGCAACACTGATCCAGGGCACCTCCTTCCGGCCGTGTGAATGGCACGTTGCCACAACAGCAACCAACATCCGGGACGAGAGAGCAGCAGCGCCGAGTGCAGCTGAACAGATTGCCGCTCGCAGTGCTTGACTGGGTTTGGGTCTGCCGATCTGAATGCCTGGAGCCACAACCGCTCCAGTCACTGCCGATGATGATCGCCGCGCATTTGGGGCCAGCCACCTTCCAGATGGCCGATGGTTCAAGATGGCACACCAGCCATCTGCGAAGGGTGAGAGCAACTGCCCCAGATCAAGCTGCGACGCTGGAACCGATCCAGCCAGTATGGGACCTGGACTGGGACTTTGGAAGAGAACACCCAGATTTGCTGCTGCCAGCGCCTCCAGGGCCGCGCCCATTGCAGGCTTACCAGAGGACCCTCAAGGTGGTTTGTTTGATGTGAGTTCACATACTGCCATAATGTTCACAATAATACTGGTCACAGGTCTGGTTAATGATACTGTCACAACATCATACAGTAATGCATTTAACAACATGCTATATGCCACCTGCCGATAGCCAGGCCATGTATGTGTGCTAGCTAGCCCTGTGCTACGTTACCTGATGGTCTGGTTATGTTTATGTGGTGCTAGCTGTATGCCACTGAATCCCCACACCCAGTTGAAGTAAACCATCACCAGGGGTTCTGGTTTTCCCAAGGGGGAGGCACAGTGGGGAAAAAAAGTATTTTGTCAGCCACCAATTGTGCAAGTTCTCCCATTTAAAAGATGAGAGAGGCCTCCAATTTTCATCATAGGTATACCTCAACTATGAGAGACAAAATGAGAAAAAAAAATCCAGAAAATCACATTGAAGGATTTTTAATGAATTAATTGGTAAATTCCTCGGTAAAATAAGTATTTGGTCAATAACAAAAGTTCATCTCAATACTTTGTTATATACCCTTTGTTGGCAATGACAGAGGTCAAACGTTTTCTGTAAGTCTTCACAAGGTTTTCACACACTGTTGCTGGTATTTTGGCCCGTTCCTCCATGCAGATCTCCTCTAGAGCAATGATGTTTTGGGGCTGTTGCTGGGCAACACGGACTTTCAACTCCCTCCAAAGAATTTCTATGGGGTTGAGATCTGGAGACTGGCTAGGCCACTCCAGGACCTTGAAATGCTTCTTACGAAGCCACTCCTTCATTGCCCGGGCAGTGTGTTTGGGATCATTGTCATGCTGAAAGACCCAGCCAGGTTTCATCTTCAATGCCCTTGCTGATGGAAAGAGGTTTTCACTCAAAATCTCACGATACATGGCCCCATTCATTCTTTCCTTTACACAGATCAGTCGTCCTGGTCCCTTTGCAGAAAAACAGCCCCAAAGCATGATGTTTCCACCCCCATGCTTCACAGTAGGTATGGTGTTCTTTCTCCTCCAAACACGACAAGTTGAGTTTTTACCAAAAAGTTCTATTTTGGTTTCATCTGACCATATGACATTCTCCCAATCCTCTTCTGGATCATCCAAATGCTCTCTAGCAAACTTCAGACGGGCCTGGACATGTACTGGCTTAAGCAGTCCCTGGCGGCGTAGTGTGTTACTGATGTAGCCTTTGTTACTTTGGTCCCAGCTCTCTGCAGGTCATTCACTAGGTCCCCCTGTGTGGTTCTGGGATTTTTGCTCACCGTTCTCGTGATCATTTTGACCTCACGGGGTGAGATCTTGCGTGGAGCCCCAGCTCGAGGGAGATTATCAGTGGTCTTGTATGTCTTCCATTTTGTAATAATTGCTCCCACAGTTGATTTCTTCATACCAAGCTGCTTACCTATTGCAAATTCAGTCTTCCCAGCCTGGTGCAGGTCTACAATTTTGTTTCTGGTGTCCTTTGACAGCTCTTTGGTCTTGGCCATAGTGGAGTTTGGAGTCTGACTGTTTGAGGTTGTGGACAGGTGTCTTTTATACTGATAACGAATTCAAACAGGTGCCATTAATACAGGTAACGAGTGGAGGACAGAGGAGCCTCTTAAAGAAGAAGTTACAGGTCTGTGAGAGCCAGAAATCTTGCTTGTTTGTAGGTGACCAAATACTTATTTTACCAAGGAATTTACCAATTAATTCATTAAAAATCCTTCAGTGTGATTTTCTGGATTTTTTTTTTCTCACTTTGTCTCTCATAGTTGAGGTATACCTATTATGAAAATTGGAGACCTCTCTCATCTTTTAAGTGGGAGAACTTGCACAACTGGTGGCTGACTAAATACTTTTTTGCCCCACTGTAAATGTGGTAGACTGCTAGGTCCACCTTAAGTACCACCTTAAGGGCCTCGGATGTGGGGAAGCATTCGCGCAATGATGTCACCATGTCAGGAGTATACTAAGGAGTTATTGCAGGAGATGGTCTTTTTTGGTGCTCTGCCTTTATGCCGACACCAACCTATGCCAACTGTTTATCAGCATACCAGTCTGTTTGTGTGTTACACGTGCTGTTGGCATCTTTAATAAAGAGCTACTGTTTAGCACAGCCATCATCTCTGCTGTCCCCGTTTTCCAGACATAACAATGTCCACATTGATACGTCATTGCATCATCAACAATATACTGTATGTCGTATTTATGCGACCACTCATTAGCTTAAAATTAAAAAAAAATTATGTATTTTTAGTAAAGATACGTTTAGGATTTTGCTCTGGAAGAGTGCCAACAGTTAGTCGGCTATGTGATGATTTCCACAAGGAGGAAAAAAGCCAGATGTTGGCACTGTGACTATCAACAGCTAGCATGGATGTCAACAATGGAAGTAAGCCACTGTAAATAACTGTAATTCTATCTTTTTCTTGTAATTTTGCTACTTTTTTCATAACAAATTTGCAACTTTTCTCTTATAAATTTTCAACTTTTGTCTTGTAAATTTCAGCGTTCATAACACAACCTTTCATAGGGCCCCCAGAAAGCTAGAAATGTCCCTGACCACAACAATACTTACAGTATAGTGCCCCCTAAATATTTACTCTGGGGAAAATGTTGTTTCTTGCCCCCCTAACAGTGAAATGAAATATCCACCCATGTGATTGACACTGCAAAATGGTGGCAGAAGTTTCTGTTATTTAGATTCAGGAAAACTAATATGTTTAAAGAATAAAAGTTATTGGGGATTAACAATTATTGATATAGGTTAAATTATTTGGCAAGCCAACAAATTAAGTTATAGCTAATTTAACTTGGATAGTATATATACGTATACATATCTATCCCCACCACAGACCTTGCGACAGATGTGCTTATCTGCCAGAACATGCACTACACAAAGAGCAGAGATAAACAAACCTATCATCTGGTCAGTCACTGCAACAGATACTGGAGTCAGTTTGTCTTGGCCTGTCCTTGCCACTGATAATACCTCTGCCAAGAATGTGCCACTAGTCCAGCAAAAGCTAGCGGTACTCAAATACTTTGCAAGCAGTTTCATGAAATGGTCAGTCAGAAAGCAACTCATACCGGCTTGGAGGTCGCCTGGATTAACAAAGCCAGGAGTTCCTGGCAGCGGAGAGCGAAGGACAGAGCTGCGTGGAGGAATCTGATAAGACCTAAATGAAGCAGTCACTGTCGCCCTCGACAGACTGCTATGATCATGATGATGTTTCCTTGTTTTCACGTTTGCTGTATTTGGTTCCTGTTTAATTCTTGTCATTTTGTATCTGTAATATTATGTACATTTTAGGGTTCTGTTGTGTTCATGGTTTCTGATTATGTTTTATTTTGACAGCGCTGTGCAACTTCTGGCTGTCAGACTGGTCGGAGCTGCACACCTGTTATTCATTCTGTTATTTTCTCCACTCATGTATCCACACCTGTCACTGATTACACAGCATAACAAAAATAATTTTTTTGTAAGTTGTCTGTGTTTTTTCAACTGATTTAAGACAATTTTGCACCACTGAATCAGAAAATGACATCCGTTTCTCTCGATCAGGTCAGGTTTTTATGCTAAGTTGTAAGCAGTTGTACAGCAGTTGTACAGCTGTACAGAAAATTGAATAGTAGACATTGAGTACATGTAAGTACATGTAAACTGAATGTTACATCAACGTTGTTCAAAATTCAGAGAATTTCAAGAAATAAAAAAGAATTTTGCATCATATAAAGCGAAAATAGCCATACATGTAAACAAAAACGTAAAAAACATGTGGCCATAGATCAAAAGGTTGACCTGATTGAGCAAAACCAATGTGATTTTTGGATTCAGCGCATCAAAATTGTGCTAAATCAGCTAAAAAAACCTTAGACAATGAATTTGGTGTTGACCAGTGTTATGTACTGCATATAAGGGCACGGCAAACCTCTGTGGATTGTTGTGTCCTTCTACCATGTTTACCCATCCCAGGTATGTTCCAACAGGTATGTTTGTCCCTTATTTCCAGCCGTGAGCCCTGCTGCTTTCGGGAGAGCTCCGGCTGGATTCCGCCCCTGGCCAGGTGTCCCCTGGCTTCCGTCCCCCTGGACGTCGAGCCCCACTCTCCTCCAGTGTTTGTCATCGTGTACTTGTTTGTTAGTGCCTTGCACTCCATGATTTAGTTTTTGTATGTTCACGTTCTTGTCTGTTTTTATGTTAATAAATGTACCAACTCACAGAGAGTGTTTGGTGTTCTACTTTTGCCCGTTTCACGGGCTATTCATGACAGGGTCCTGGGATCATGCCCATATTTTGTGTGTATTATTATGATTATTTGCCTGTGTCTTGCCCTCTGTGTCTCTCCTGGGTCCTCTGTCATTGTTATTGTCTTCTCTGGTCTTCAGTCCGTCATGTGGTCCCCATTACTGTTTTGGTTCTGTGTCCCACCTTGGTTGTCTGTATAAGTCTTGTGTGTGTGTTCCCAGTACTCCCTTTTGTTACCCAGTGTTAAAAACGTAAATAAAATCATACATATTGATACCGCTAAAAAAAAACCAAAACAAAAAAAACACTCATTTCACAATGGGAATAAATATTTTGAAGATAAATATATTCATAAATAGTTAAAAACATTTTCTAAAAAGCTCTGATAAAGTTCCCAATATTTTTATTTGGTATATTGAGCAACCAATAGCTGCATCGTTTGATGGCAGCATCAGCCAATGGGGTCAAGAGCCCTCTCTCTCGGCCTTGGTGTGACCTGCGTGCTGCTCAGACACGGCAGAGACACAGACCGAGAGAGATCCCTTGCTGAGGCTGTATTATCAATTTCTGACACCTCTTTTGTAAAATTTTAAGACTTTGAATCCAAAGGCTGTGAACTCAGGTGAGCTCGGAAATTCCCTTGAAGCACGTGTTGCTCGGCATGGTGAGTGCCATTCATTGTGTATGTGAAATGCAACCCTCAGATGCTAATGGCCGCTAGCTTAAAATGCTAACCTCCGATGCTAATTCCGGCTAGGCTTTTCATAAGAAAAGGTCGTTTTTCAAGGCTGCAATGATTAGCAAAGGTCCAGTTTCACTTGCTACTGACTGTTACTTAAAGGTGAATGTTAAATCTGTGGTTTAAGGTGTTTAAATGTGTCAATTTGTGCTAAATTGTTATGTTATCACACTTTTCTTTTTTCTTTGTGGTGCTAACTTGGTTCAGCACACTGCAAAAATATCAGTGTTAATGTCAAGTGCTTTCCAATGCACTTTACTTATTTTTTTTTGGTACCATTTTGATAAATTTGGATAGTAGATGCGCCTATTTTATGCACATGCAACTATTTTGTGGAATTTTGAGGGTGTATTTTCTATGCACTGTAAAAACGAATGCAAATTATTACTGTTACTAGATTTGAAATATATTAATTTTGGTTTAATGGAAATTTAGCATCCATCCATCCATCCATCCATCCATCTTCTACCGCTTTTCCGGAGGTCCGGGTCGCGGAGGCAGCAGTTCAAGCAGAGAAGCCCAGACTTCCCTCTCCCCAGCCACTGCAATATGAGAAATTTGATTTATTGTTGTACAACATGGAAATATTTGAAAACATATGTACCAAGCTATAGATCATAGTTTAAGCTTTTTGTTCTGACCTATTCTGTAGGTCAGGTTTTTTGGCCTGGATTGAGAAGAACGTGGATCTACAGATCTGGATGGCGAGCCGAAGCCTGAACCTAACTAACTGGTAGAGGTGATCCAACTAGTCACTATCGCACTGATCGAACACTGAAAGACCGAAACAAACATTCAAAGACCGAAACGAACATTCAACGACTGAAACGAATACTAAAGGACTGAACAAACTACAACTGTATTTGGGGGTATTTTTTTTTATTGTTTTTACAAGCGTTCTCTTTTTGTTTTAAGTGTGCACAACTAAAAAATACACATACTTGCAAGCTTTTCATACTTCCTGTGTATGTCTCATCTGTTGTCGCACCCTCCAGGCTCCTACAAATCTAGAATCTGTCTGATCTGGCCCAATTGTCCCTTCTGTCCAGGTAGTAAAGTTAAAGGTAACTACACTGCCATAACTCAGTACTACAAAAAGGGTACAAGACTGCACCTAAAGTGCTACACTTTTCTATCATTCTCAGTCCCTCATGTCTTCCATAGTCATAGCCATTTCTCCTCATGTGTTGCTGATTAATCCCTGATTACTATCCCCAGCTGTCTCGTGTTTCCCCTGACCATCTCCCTATAAATGTCCTCATTTGAGTTCATTTGGTGTGGCATCATTCCGTGGATTTCCCTCTGGCTTATGTCCTATGATTGTGTCTGCAAATATCTATGAGTTTTCAGCCTTTCGAGGCTCGCTTTATGTTCAGCCCCCGTGCTGGTTATTATTTATGTTTTTGGGCTGCTCCTCCTGCTCAGGTGGTTCTAGAACACGGAGAGGCCAACTGACGTGTTCCAGGACAGACACTGGTGGTCTTGGGACTCAGGGAGGCTGCTTGAACTGCCTTGTTCATTAATTAGTCGGGCTTGAGTTCCAGGAGACCATCTAATGGACAGTGTGTGGGTCATGAGTGTTTTCTTTTTTCTTTTTTGTTTGTTTTGTCTCGGTCCCTCCGTGCCTGGGTCCCCCCTCTTCCCCTCCAGGATGGTTGTTTTTCTTGTTGGGTGGGTCTTCTGTGTGGGGGTATTCTTTTTTTTTTCCTCTTTTGCTGTTTCCCTGGGGTATCTGGGGTCCATTCCTTGGGGGGGGGGCACTGTCATGATCCTGGGGCACGTGTGGGCACCGTGTCCAGTTTCCTGTCTAGTTTAATGTTTTTCTGTCTACTTGTTTCCTTGTTTCCTTGTTTGCCGTATTTGGTTCCTGTTTAATACTTATCATTTTGTATCTGTAATATTATTATGTACATTTTGGGGTTCTGTTGTGTTTGTATCATTATGGTTTCAAGCTATGTTTTATTTTGACAGCACTGTGCAGCTTCTGGCTGTCAGACTGGTCGGAGCTGCACACCTGTTATTCATTCTGTTATTTTCTCCACTCATATGTATCCACACCTGTCACTGATTATATACTGCATATAAGGGAAAGGCAAACCTCTGTGATTTGTCGTGTCCTTCTACCACGTGTACCCATCCTCAGGAACAGGCATCTGAGTGTGTTTGGGTCCAGCTGTCAAGAAGAGTAGGTGAGCTCCATCCAGGTATGTCTCTTATTTTCAGCCGTGAGCCCCGCTGCTTTCGGGAGAGCTCCGGCTGGATTCTGCCCCTGGCCAGCGTCCCCTGGCTTCTGTCCCCGTGGACGTCGAGCCTCACTCTCCTCCAGCGTTTGTCATTGTGTACTTGTTTGTTAGCACGTTGCACTCCATGATTTAGTTTTTGTATGTTCACATTCTTGTCTGTTTTTATGTTAATAAATGTGCAAACTCACAGAGAGTGTTTGTGTCTTACTTTTGCCCGTGAAACAGGCGATTCATAACAGGGCCCTGGGATCATGCAAACATTTTGTGTATTATTATGATTATTTGCCTGTGTTTTGCCCTCTGTGTCTCTCCTGGGTCCTCTGTGATTGTTATTGTCTTCCCCGATCCTCAGTCTGTCATGTGGTCCCCATTACTGTTTTGGTTCTGTGTCCCGCCTTGGTCATCTGTATAAGTCTTGTGTGTGTGTTTCCTGTACTCCCTTCTTCTCCTCATGTGTTGCTGATTAATCCCTGATTACTATCCCCAGCTATCTCGTATTTCCCCTGATCATCTCCCTATAAATGTCCTCATTTGCGTTCATTTGGTGTGGCGTCATTCCGTGGATTTCCCTCTGACTTCTGTCCTATGATTGTGTCTGCAAATATCTGTGAGTTTTCAGCCTTTCAAGGCTCGCTTTGTTCGCTATGTTCAATTTGTTTGCTATGTTCAGCCCCTGTGCTGGTTATTATTTATGTTTTTGGGAAAATAAACGCAGTAAACTGAAGTCCTGCCTGCGTGATCTGTCATTTTTGCCGGTCAGAGGTTGCTCATGACAGAATGATGCCACCATTTGACTCTGCGTGCATGGACTTAAGTGTTTTCGGCTTGGATGAGGAGGAGTGTTGGGCTGCGGGCCTGATAGAGGACTTTATCGGCGATGCCCGGGCTTCCTGCACTCCTGAGGAAGCCCTGAGGTACCTGGATGGTGAGCTGATAGATGCTTTCCCCAGCCTCTGGACTAAGCCATGACTGACCAAATTCCTCTCTTCCATTCCTCATATGCAATGATTGCTCTGCCTACCGGTGAGAAGCTCTTCTTCCCCTGTACCTGAGCCAACGGGGACATGCCCCTGGGTGCAGACATCCGCCACTTCTCACTCTGCTAAGAGACCCTCTCCAAGCCGCTCTTCAGCTTGAGTAGCTCCATCATCACCTGTTACTCCTGCTGCCTCAATGCCTACGCTGGGTGGCCCCGTTGGCTGTCAGATTGGACTTGCTGCATCAGGGCCCCAGTTTTCTGTTAACAACGAGGAACAGGAGGACTGCCGACAGGTTTTTATCACACAGACAGAATGACTGTTGGACTATAAACCCTGGCTTCTCTCTGAGTATGTGCCCCTGCTGGGTTGGAACCAGCTGGTTATGGAAGATGCAGCTACTCCTTCGCCGCTTCAGACAAATTCAGCAGCAGCCTCCTCTTCATTCCTGAGCTCTTCATCGGCTGTTCCTTCAGCGCCTTCCTCTTCCTCATCTGCTGCTGCTGCCCTCCTCTTCTCCACGGCATCGGCGCCTGTTGCTAAGCTTCTGACCACCTCATGTGCTGTTTCACCCGTCATCATTAGATTAGATTAGATTCAGATTAGATTCAACTTTATTGTCATTACACATGTATGAATACAAGGTAACGAAACACAATTTAGCATCCAATCAGAAGTGCAAAGGACAGCAGTGCAGTATATACGGTAATTAACAGTATGTGCAATTTAAGCAAATATATGCAAATATATGCAGCAGTGCAGAAAGTTAAAAGTACTGTTATGTGCAAATAATGTGCAATAAGTTAGATGTAGTTATGTAGTTATGCAGTTATGTACAGGTGAGGATGGTAAAAGATGATTGTAAGAGAGTCAGCGGGGAACTAAGTTCAATAACGTGACAGCTGTTGGAAAGAAACTGTTCCTAAACCTGCTGGTTCTAGTCCGAAGGCTTCTGAAACGTCTTCTGGAGGGGAGAAGCTGGAACAGTCCATGAGCAGGATGGTTGGAGTCCCTAAGAATGCTGCGTGCCCGGCGCAGACATCTTTTCCTGTAGACGTCCTCTATAGCTGGAAGTGGAGTCCCTGTGATGCGTTGGGCGGTTTTCACCACCCGCTGCAGCGCCTTGCGGTCAGCTACAGAGCAGCTCCCATACCAGAGTGTGATACAGTTGGTCAGGGTGCTCTCTATCACGCAGCGGTAGAAGTTGCCCAGGATGTCAGCTGACAGATGGTTCTTCTTCAATGTCCTCAAGAAGAAGAGGCGCTGATGGGCCTTCTTGATCAGGCTGGTGGTGTTAACTGACCAGGACAGGTCCTCCGAGATGTGGGTCCCCAGGAATTTGAAGCAGGGGACACGTTCAACAGCTATGCCATTGATATGGATGGGGTCATGTGTCTCTTCCCTCTCCTTCCTGTAGTCCACTATGAGCTCCTTGGTTTTGCTGGTGTTAAGGAGCAGGTTATTGTCAGCGCACCAAGTAGTCAAGTGCTCAACCTCTGCCCTGTAATCTGACTCGTCGTTGTCCCTGATGAGTCCAATCACCGTGGTGTCATCTGCGAACTTTATGATGGAATTGGATCCATACATAGGCCTGCAGTCATGGGTGTAGAGGGAGTAGAGGAATGGGCTGAGCACACAGCCCTGTGGTACACCAGTGTTGAGTGTGATGACGGAAGAACGGTTGGGGCCTGACCTAACATGCTGGGGTCTGTTGGTCAGAAAATCCATGATCCAGTTGCAGGTGGAGGTACTGATTCCCAGGTTCCCAAGTTTGGTGAGCAACTTGGAGGGGATAACTGTGTTGAATGCTGAGCTGAAGTCAACAAACAGCATTCTTGCGTAGGTGTTCTTGTCATCCAGGTGTGAGAGTACATAGTGCAGCGCTGTAGAAACCGCATCCTCTGTACTCCTGTTGCTCCGGTAGGCGAACTGATGAGGGTCCAATGTAGGGGGCAGGCCTTTTTTGAGCTGTGCCAAGACCAGTCGCTCAAAGCACTTCATGACTATGGGCGTCAGTGCCACAGGGCGATAGTCATTTAGGCACAATGGTGTTGAATGTTTCGGCACTGGTACTATTGAAGTGGTCTTGAAGCACGCTGGTACCACGGCCTGGGCCAGGGACAGATTGAAGATGTCTGTGAAGACCCCTGCCAGCTGCTCAGCGCATGCCCTCAGCACACGCCCAGGAATGCCATCAGGGCCAGCAGCCTTACGTACGTTGACATGACTCAGTGCATTACGGACGTCGGTGTGGGTGAGTGTGAGGTGGTGGAGGTCATCAGAGGGTGGGAAATTGATGTTCTTTTCATTGTTGTCCTTGTCAAAACGAGCATAGAAGTTATTTAGCTCATTGAGAAAGGGCACAGTCATGGCTATAGGTAAGGAGTTGCTGGGCTTATAATCAGAGATAGCTTGAATGCCCTGCCACATACGTCGGGGGTCAGAGTCCCCAAAATGTTCCTCCACCTTCAGCTTGTAGCTGCGCTTGGCCTTCTTGATGCCCCTCTTCAGATCTGCCCTGGATGAACTGTAGGCCTGTGCATCACCAGATCTAAAGGCATTGTTACGTGCTTTTAGCAGAAGTCGCACTTCTCTGTTCATCCACGGCTTCTGATTTGGGTACGTGGTGATCTGTCTTTCCGTGGTGACACTGTCAATAGTGGTGTTGATATGGTCCAGGACTGAGTGGGTGTAAGAGTCGATGTTTATGTGGGAGCCACAGGTAGCCTGAGAGGTGAACATACTCCAGTCTGTGGTCCTAAACTTCTCCTGGAGTACAGAGTCAACCCCCTCTGGCCACACTTTGATGGTCCTCACTGATGGCTTCACCCGGTTGACGAGCGGTACATACTTGGGGGTAAGAAACAAGGATAAATGATCAGACTGACCTAGGTGGGGGAGGGGAGTTGCTGTGTAGGCTCCCACAATATTGGTGTAAACATGGTCCAATGTTTTGTCCCCTCTTGTGTGACAGGAGACATGCTGGTAGAATTTAGGAAGCACTGTCTTGAGGTTAGAGTGGTTAAAATCACCCGCCACAATAAATGCTGCCTCTGGGTGTGCAGTTTGTTGTTTGCTAATAGCTGCCTGCAGTTCTTTCATAGCAAGCTTAGCATTAGCATCCGGAGAAATGTAAGCAGCTGTTATGATGGTACAAGTGAACTCGCGTGGCAGATAGAAAGGTCTACATTTAACCATGAGAAACTCCAGGTTAGCTGAGCAGTGTCTCTCAACAGTGACAGAGTTCGTGCACCAAGCCTTGTTAATATAAATGCACAATCCCCCCCCCCCCCTTGTCTTACCGGAGTCAACTGCTGCTCTGTCTGCCCGGAGCGTGTGTAGGCTGGCTAGCTCGATAGCATTGTCGGGTATTCCACTGTGAAGCCATGTTTCCGTAAAAATCATGATATTGCAGTTCATAAGTTTCTTATTGTTGGTGATCCGAAGCCGTAGTTCACTCATTTTGCTCGCCAGAGACCGTACATTAGCAAGGAAAATACTGGGTAGCGATAGCCGGTGTGGTGTTAGCTTTAGCTTAGCTCTTAGCCCACCGCGTTTACCCCTCCTTTGTTTGCGATCTTTACGCCGCCTGCGAGCTCTTCCGGTCGGCCGGGAAGCCTGCCGAGCGTCGGGAGTTCTCCAGAGCTCCGGGAATAGACGTAGATTCAGACATAGGTTGCTGATAAAAAGGTCGTTATCGTTGTTTTGTAAACCAATATTCAAAAGCTCATCTCGGGTGTAAGATGTAAAAGCAGAACTGTTCTGATCGAACATACCCGAAATGAGCAGAAATAACACTGCTAGTCCCCAGAATCTGGTAGGACGCTGAGCCTTGCGTTGTGCACGCGCCGCCATCTTGCGTATCATACCTCCAGTTCTGGTTCCACGTTGCTCTGTGCCTCTAGTTGTGGCTCCACGTCACTCTGTGCCTCCAGTGCCGGCTCCTCATTGCCTCTCAGCTCCAGTACCTGCTCCTCGGTGCCTCCTGGCTCCAGTACCAGCTTCACCGGCCATCTCTCCTGCATTATATCCTGAGGACGTCACCCTGGCAGCAGGAGACCAGGAGTTAAGGCAGTACCTTTTCATTTATGTTCCACCACTATTTTTGAAAAGACTTGCCTTGCTCCTGATGGGGGGACCCAAGCACACTTCCCACCAGTCTCTGCTGCTTATGACTGTGGTGTCGCCTGACTGTCCTCCTGTTTCCCTCCATTGTCCGAGGTGGCCATGTCGAGGATGGAGCCGCAAGAGGGCCACGTTCCATCATAGCCATCATTGGAGAATGCCGCTCCATCATCACTGTCAATGGAGCATGCCGGTCCATCATCACTGTCATCGGAGCAGTCTGCTCCACCCTGGCTGTCCGAGCAGTCCGCTCCACCTTTGCTGCCTGAGGTCGCTGCTCCTCAGCTGCTGTTGGTCCCTATGCTGAAGGCTCCTCAGGTACTATCTTCAAAGCGAAAAGCTCCCGTGTTGTTAGCTTAATCTTCGGAGCAGGAAGCTCCTGTGTTATCATCAGAGCAGAAAGCTCCCAGGTTGTTATCTACATCTTTGGAGCAGAAAGCTCCCATGTTATCGTCAAAGCAAAACGCTCCTGTGTTGTTATTTCCAGAGCAAAAAGCTCCTATGCTGTTTTCAGAGCAAACAGTTTCTTTGTGGTCTCCAGGTCAAAACGCTCCTTTGTGGTCTCCAGAGCAAAGAGCCCCAATGTCATCTCCTGAGTTTAAAACCCCCATGTTGTTTTCTTTTGAGCGAGCGGTGCCTATGTTATCTCCTGAGTTTAAAACTTCTGTTATCTCTAGAGCAAAAAAATCTCATGTTGGCATTCTCTCCTGAGGTTCAAATTCCTGTACTGTCATTACCTCTTGAGTTTAAAGTGCCCATTTGGTCACCTCTTGACATTGCACCTTCTGAGTTTACAGTTCCTATGTTGCTTTCTCTGGAGGGTAAAGCTTTCATGTCATTATCTCCTGAGTATGATGCTTCTGTGTTGTTGTCCTCTGTGCTAGAGGCTCCTTTGCTATCGCTCGCGTTAAAGGCTCCTGAGCTTAATGCTTCTACGGTATCGTGTTCTTTCATCAGGTGGCCTATAGACTGTGGTAGGCCACCCGACACACCATGTTCATCCGTCAGGTGGCCCAATGCACTGTGTTCATCCATCAGGTGGCCCATGGACTTAGGTAGGCCCCCTGACCCACCTCGCTCCCTGGTCTGGTGGACTTTGGACTCTGGTAGGCCACCCGACGCACCATGTTTCTCTGTTTGGTGGTCCATGGTCCTTGGTAGGCCACCAGATGTGCCATATTCCTAGTCTTGGTGGTCTTGGGACTTTGGCAGACCAATGAACATTTTTCTGTTGTTGTCCTTGTTTTGCCTCGCTGTGTCTTTGTCCCCCTCCCCCCGCCCAATTAGGGTGTTCTTTGTTTTGTTTTTGGGCATCTGGATTCCGCCTTTAAAGGGGGGGTACTGTCATGGTCTGGGCTGGGTCCTAGGATCATGCCCACATTTTGTGTGTATTATGATTATTTTCCTGTGTTTTGCCTCCTGTGTCTCCCCTGGGTCCTCTGTGATTGTTATTGTCTTCCCCAGTCCTCAGTCTATCATGTTGTCCCCATTAACTAACTGTTGTGGTTCTGTGTCCTGCCTTGGTTGTCTGTACAAGTCATGTGTGTGTGTTCCCTGTTAAGTTAACCCCTTCCACACCTGTAGTGTAAGGGGCGGCACCTACTGTATATCTGTTTCACTGAACCTAGGCCACACAGCTACTGTTAGTAGTGAAAGCTACAGTGTATGTGTGTGTGTGTGTGGGGGGGGGGGTGTCAGTCCTCTGGTAGATCTGTGCATTAACTTTCCTTTCCCCATTCCATTACGCTAAGCATCAAATCCCTGGCTGGGATTTGAACCCCGGCCTGCCGGTTGTGGGGTGGATGCTCTGCCAACTAGGCCATCACTCCCTGTACCCTGTACTCCCTTTTCTATCACTCTCAGTCCCTCGTGTCTTCTGTAGTCATAGCCATTTCTCCTCATGTGTTGCTGCTTTATCTCTGACTACTGTCCTCAGCTGTCTCATGTTTCCCTATATATGTCCTCATCTGCATTCATTTGGTGTGGCGTCATTCCATGGATTTCCCTCTGACAGCTGTCCCATGATTGTATCTGCAAATATCTCTGAGATTTCAGCCTTTCACAGCTGGCTTTATGCTCAGTCCCTGTGCTGGTTATTATTTATGTTTTTGGGAAAATAAACCCAGTTAAACTGAAGTCCTGCCTGTGTTAGAGTTTGTCTTTTCTGCCGGTCAGTGGTTGCCCATGATATATTTATCTTTTACGTGTTAGATGGAGGACTTGTTTGCAAAATTACTACAAAATCATGGATTATCACCCTATCTACAACAGCTGCACCACATTCAGTTACTTAAAAAAATAGAGTTGTTTAATTGAACTGAAATTTTGTACAATTATACACAAATCCAATAAACAAAGAAGTGTAAGAGCTTGAGGTGCATGTTACCGTTTGAAGTAAATGGGGTTTTGTGTACATGTGCATTTCCATGACCAAGCAATGTCATGAGTTCGGCTAAGCCCCATGTCCTCACCTTGATTTATAGTTTGTATTTCTTGTCACCAGGACATGGGCTCAGGCCGTGTTCTCATTTTGAGTTCATTATTATATATATTTCTGTCTTCTGTGTTCCTGTACATTATGATTATCTTGGTCCTGTGTTTTCCCCTGCCCCAGCCTTAGTTTGGTCTTTGTGCCTATTTTCATTATTATGTCCCTATTTATTTTCCCTAGAATTTGCTGTTTAATTCTGTTGGTTAAGATTATCCTTTTAGTTCTGTTTATTAGTATTATTATTATCATTGTCATGTTTATGTTTGCCCATATTCCTAATAAAAATTACAGAGATGATATGTACATCACATGAGCCACCTGGTGGGGTGCTGGATCCCAAAAAGGCTTATTAGAAAGATCAAAGAAAATCTGCACACTGAAAAGCTCCCATTAATTACTTATTTATTAGTGTAACATTTTGGGCCACCTACCCGTGTCATTCCTGTCATGATCTGCTGTTTTGATTTGAGTTTATTTTGACAGTGCCCTTATTTCCTGTTCTTCATGTGTTAGGGTTTTATTGTTGATTTCCTAATTGTCCACAGCTGTTGATAATTAGTGTTCACTAGCTCTGCTTTATTTAAGGATCATCACCCATTACCTGGTGCAGCATTCTTGCCGCTTGTCAGCATGTAACCCACGCTTCTTGCCTTACCTTTGTTTTTCCTGCCAAGCATTTTACCTTTGTTTTCAGCCCACGAGCTGAGGCTGTTTTGTGTTTTCATTAATAAATAATGTACAAACTTCACCTGGCATTTGTGTCTTCTCCTTTGGCCGGCAGGGGCAACCTTAACAAGTAAGAGCAGTAATGAGTGATGAAGCAATTCTTTTCGCCAGAGGAGAAGTGAAGCAAAGAGAGTTTCACAATTAGGAACATTAAAGGCAGCGTTAGAGGGCAATATTTTGTCTGCTGTATATTTCAGGGTATTTTAGATAATTCCGGGCAACTCTTAATGACTGTCACTGTTATGGTGCTGTTTGATTTTTCTAATTACTAAAGAGGTGGATAATTATTTTGCTAAGTTTTCTAATGTGACAAGAGGAAAACAGACGTGCAACCTGTGGGCAGCCAATTGGCTCTTGTGACGTAAATGTTATGTGTATTCATCTGAGAAGTCATTTTTTATGTTTAATCATTTTACTTTTAGGGGTGTACCTTTTTGCTTTCTTTAACATTTTGTAATACAATATGAATATTACTGAGCAACACTGGTATTTACATAAACGGCAAAACACATCACAAATGTAACATCCTTCCCCTTCTCCTCAGACTGTTGGACTCTTTCATGTTGTCTCTGAGATATGCGTGTATCCTTGGATACATTGTAAACAAACCGTACAGCATGTAGAATAGTGGCAAAAGAAACAAAGTTATCTGAGCAGTGCAGAGAAATGGAGAAAAAGGGAAGGACAGAAAAATTTTATTAAAATAATCTTTTTCACTTCAACCAGTGAGGAGCAGATAGAGAGCAACACTGCTTGTACGAGTACACATGATGCTAATGACGAGCACCTGTTGTTAATTAGGGATGGGCATACTGATACTTCGATACCAGCTGGTCAACACTTTGGAGTCAATGCTTTTTTAAAATATCACGATACCACTGTGTTAATACGAATTGTGCAATTTGTTTTCACTTCTGAGAGTTTTAGGCATTAAATTTATGTGTGAAAACTGGTGAAAAACCAGCCCAGGCATGTTTTAGAGATGGTCTGCCGTTTCACATGTTTATGGCAACCTATCAGATGTCAGAGCCGAAGACTCACTGCACACTGGCAGCCTCCACTCAAGCAGTCACTGACTCCAGTGTAGAGCAGAGTGAGCTCAGCAGCATTGCAGGCAGCAGAAGAAGAATTACTTCTGAAAAGTTACACCATTCATCCAAATTCTATGGTGATACCAAGCAGCATAATTTTGAAAAATAAACACTGCGATGGACTGGCGATCTGTTCAGGGTGTACCCTGCCTCTCGCCCAAAGATGCTGGGATAGGCTCCAGCCCCCCACCCCACCCCCACCCCCACGACCCAAAAGGGATTAAGCGGAAGAAGATGGTTGGATGGAAACAAAATAAGCACTATTTAAGTTAGTAAAATAATAGTGTAAAATAAAATAAATAAATAATAAAATAAAAGGGCAGCTCGGTGGCGCAGTGGTTAGCACTGTGGACGCACAGCAAGAAGGTCACAGAATCGATTCCACCCTTGAACATCGTACTCCCTGACCATTGGCGACCCTTCTATGTGGAATTTTCATGTTCTTCCCGTGTCTGTGTGGGTTTTCTCTGGGTACTCCTATTTCTTCCCACAGGCCAAAGCCATGTAGGTTAGCTTAATTTGGGGCAACTGGGGATTCTAAATTGTCCTTAGGTATGAATGTGAGAGTGAATGGTTGTCTGTCTCTCTGTGTTGGCCCAGCGATGGACTGGCGATCTGTCCAGGGTGTACCCTGCCTCTTACCCAAAGATGCTGGGATAGGCTCCAGCCCCCCACCCCCCCTGCTTAATCCTTTTCAGGATTAAGCGGTAGAAGATAGATGGATGGATGGATAACCCCCCCCCAAAAAAAAAAAATAACAACATTGTATTGTGAAAAAAATGACACATATGCTCCTTGGTAATACCATAGAATTTGGATGAATGGTGAAAAATTTCAGAAGTAAAAAATATTTCAATCCAGTTTACTTGACTGAGCTTTCAGACAGCATACTTACCCATCTGCACGACTGGGGATCTTCACCAAATGAAGAAATTGAATTAATTTTGCCTTTATTTTAAGTCTGAATTATTTTTATTATAAGCGGAAGAAGATGAATGAGTGAATGAATAATTGAATTAAGATTTCGTTTTATTTTCTTTGCTCATTGTTCTATTTTATCATCATTTTATAAGCATTTCTTTCAAGTATTTATGTTCATGAGTTTTATTCATATTTCATATTGCCCTTGCAATAAAGTTATTAATGAAGCTGCAATCATGCAATTTTTCTTTAAGGGGCAAAAAGTGTCAGTGTCGAAGAAAAAGTCCCATAAATTAATGGTATCATATTGAAAGGAAAAATACTGGTATCGTCCATTCCTGTTGGCAATGAGGAGGCAGCGGTGACGCTGGCTGCTGACAGTACAGGGAAACAACTTTTTTTTTTTTTACTATTTTTTTTCTAATTGCAAGCTTTCTGCTGCACATCCACCAACCACAATGCTCCGCACTGTGTGTCTATATATATATCGTCGGCCTCCGTCGGTCTATGATGACCATGGAAGAGAATCCTAAACGTCTACTCTGCTGGAACAGCACCGCCTGTGGCTGAACAGGCCAATGCACGAATGGCAGTCCCTGTCACACAGGTCGCACTTGTGGGTGGTCTCCGTGCTGCTGGGTCTGTGGCGGTTCTTCCTGCGGGTCCTTTTTTCATCTGCTGCAGCAGTCAGTCTCTCTTCACCCGCCTTGAGCTGTCTGGTCAGGGTGCCTCTCCATTTGGAGCGGTCCGTTGCAAGGTTCTCCCAGCGCTCTGTGTTGATCTCCAGTTCCTTCATGTCTCTCTTGCAGACATCTCTAAAGCGCAGCTGTGGGCGGCCAACGTCTCTCCTGCCAGTTGCCAGTTCTCCGTAGAGGACGTCTTTGGGGATTCTGCCATCCTCCATATGGTGAATGTGGCCTAGCCAGCAGAGTCTGCGCTGCCTGAGTAGAGTGAACATGGAGGGAAGGCCGGCGCGGGACAGAACTTCTGTGTTGGGCACTTTGTCCTGCCAGGATATGTCCAGGATGTGGCGAATGCAGCGCAAGTGGAAGGAGTTCAGTCTCTTTTCCTGCCGGGCGTATGTTGTCCACGTCTCACTCCCATAGAGCAGTGTGCTGATGACGCAGGCGTTGTACACTGCCATCTTCGTCTTGACAGAGAGTTTGGGATTCTCCCACACTCGTGTGGTGAGGCGAGAGAGTGTGAAGGCTGATTTTCCAATCCTCTTGTTGATCTCTGTATCAAGGGAGAGGTTGTTGCTGATCGTGGACCCCAGGTACGTGAACTGATTCACGACCTCCAGCTCGTAGTCATCGATGGTGATGGTTGGTGGTGCTTCCATGCCTTGCGCCAAGACGTTAGTCTTCTTCAGGCTGATGGTAAGCCCGAAGTCCTTGCATGCCTGGGAGAAATGGTCCATCAGGGTCTGAAGCTCCTGCTGTGTGTGGGTTGGGACTGCAGCGTCGTCTGCGAACAGCATGTCTCTGATTAGAGCCTCGCGTACTTTGGTTCTGGCTTTCAGGGGGGCGAGGTTGAAAAGCCTGCCGTCAGATCTTGTGTGCAGGTAGATTCCCTCTGTTGCTGTGCTGAAGGCACGCCTCAGGAGCATAGCAAAGAAAATCCCAAAGAGGGTTGGCGCAAGTACACAGCCCTGTTTCACTCCGTTGCGTAAGTTGAATGGCTCTGAGATGTTGCCATAGTGCTGCACTATCCCCTGCATGTTGGTGTGAAATGATTCGATGAGGCTTTGCAACTTTGGTGGGCATCCTATCTTTGGCAGGATCTTGAAAAGACCATCTCTGCTGACCAAATCGAACGCTTTGGTGAGGTCGATGAAGGCGACGTACAGGGGCATGTTCTGTTCTCTGCATTTCTCCTGGAGTTGGCGGATGGAGAATATCATGTCTACCGTCAATCGCACAGCGCGGAAGCCACACTGAGACTGGGGGTAGACACGTTCGGCAAGCTTCTGTAGACGAACGAGAACAACTCGTGCGTAGACTTTACCAACAACGCTGAGGAGGGAGATGCCCCTGTAGTTGTTGCAGTCACTTCTCTCCCCTTTGTTTTTGTAGAAGGTGATGATCTTGGCGTCCCTCATGTCCTGTGGTACGGCACCTTCCTTCCAACACTGGCAGAGGACGTCATGCAATGGCAGCAGTAGGGCGGTCTTGCAGTGCTTGATCAGGTCAGGGGGTATGTGTCACCATGGGTTGAGATGCCGTCTCGGCACTGAGCCCATGTTTTCCCTCATCCCTGCCTCCCATTGAGCAGCGTCTCAGCTGGCCCCCAGCTGGCAGCATTATGGACGGCTGGGGCCAATTAGTCTTCATCAGCTGGGGCGCTGCCAATGAGGATAAATAGGAGCAGCCTCGATGACTCGGGGCTGCGACATAAGCACTGCTAGGCTGAAGCCCCTTCGTCTGGTGTCAGCCTCAACTCCCCTTGCAGCATTCCTGTGTTTGTATCCCGCTGTGAGGATGTACGTCTTGCTACCCCCACGTCCGGTACGAGCTGCTTACCTCTGCGCTGTGCAACCTGTGAGTGTACCTCTGCATGAGTATCTGTGCTCTCCTCATCCCTTATCCCTTACCCAAAATAAACCATCTCGACTCACTGGCTTGTCCCTGGCTCTGATTGCCCGGCTCCCTAGAGCCGGATATGACAGTATGTCGCAGCCAGAAGAGTTGCCGGCGGCCGTGAGTCGCTGTGGAAATGTACCTTTCTGTCCGGGTGTCAGCGCTGCTAGCATGCCGTTTCCCAGGAGTCACTTCCGGCGCCAGGGCGACGAGCTAAGGTCCGTCTCGGAGGCTGTCGACGGGACATTCTTCACCCTGCACGACGCCTCCAACGCGAGACGCTGGCATCCGGGCCGTGCTGAGGAACTCCTGGACTGTCACCCTCACTCTCTGTACCATCTGGAGGACAGTGCCAGGATAGACGTTGCAGGTACACAGCGAGAGAAGCTCCACGGGGTGGATGGAAATCCCGGCAGGGAGTCGAAGTGGGCGACGTCTTTCCCCGCTTCGGAGTCCCGTTCCTGCCGCCATTCCAGTCCGGGAGTTCGCGCCAACCAGAGGACTTCCCCCGACCTGCGCCACGTCACTCGGGATTCCCTTCTAGGAGCCGCAGCTGACAGCAGTTATGTCCGGGGTCGAGTGGCTGTCGCGAGCTCTACTGTGTTTCCTGTCACCACCTTCAGGCATGTGGCGGCGGCAGTGAGATTGATGGTGAGGACTTCAGGGCTACGAAGCTTTCCCGTGCTCGACGCCTTCCTCGTCTCGATCTCCGATCTGGAGCGGCGAATCCTGGGTTTCCCCCTCGCTTCGTCCCCTGGGAGTAGTCGTCATCACATCGCCGAGTCACCTCTGCACGAACCTCGTCCGGATCCAGTTCTGGGTCATCGTCAGGACCGTTCCTCCCACGCAGCTGTCATCCCTTCGCCTCGTCAGTGTGGAGATCCTACAGCCTCGTCCCCTGAGCCTCGTTCCCCCGCTGTCATTCCTGGACATTCGGGCTGGCTCACCCCGGCTGTTTCCCCCTCCTCCTCGACGCGCTTCCTGACCGCTGTGTGTGCCTGGAATCCCGGCCTGGTGAGCTCTCTGCTGGAGACAACGCGAGCGATCCTCAGACGAATTCCCGGGGGGTCCTCCGTTATCGCCGGGCGGGGAGAGGAAGAAGCAGATTCCACTACAGCAGGCGATACTCAACCTCCAGGGGGCAGGCAAGTCATTGTTTTTTCACACCTGCTTAATGATTTGCTCTGTCACATCCCTGGAGGAGAAGTTCAGGGTTCGCAGCTCCCTGAACTCTCCCCACCTGCTGTAACCTGTTTTCCTAATCCCGCATCCTCTGTGTCTCTCTCCGCCGAGCGGTCCCCGGCTCCGGGTCAACGTGGTGGGATATGGAGAGGGCCTGTGGTTCCGCAGCTACATTGCGGACGGAGGAGGGGGACTGACTGCTGCGTGGAGTCTACGCTGACGACTGAGCGTCCCTGGGTCTCCACGGAGGAGCGGTTCGGTCCAGCGGGACGAGATTCTTCTGGCTTCACGCCGAGTGGGTCGTCGGCGGGGTTACCTGAGCTGGAGGGATCTCAAGCTGCGCTGACCATCGTGCTGGCTGCGGGGCCCGACGCGGCTAGATGGGAGCCTGACAACGACCTCCTGACGACGGATCCTGGATCTTCGCAGTCCTGGACGGCGTCAGAACCCGAGATCAGGCGAGTGCTCTCCTTTCTTTTCTCTCTTTTTATCTTTGAGCACTTCAGCCTATCTCCAGGGGAGACGAGCAGGGTGCAGCCGCCCGCTGCGTCTGAACTCGTCTCGCCGGGTTCTGGCGCTGCCGGTGATCCTGATCCCGGTTCTGTTTTCTCTTCTGAGCCTTCTTCCAGGGTCACCGGCGAGGAGTTGCTGTTCCTCGTGGTGCTGGAGGGTCCGGGTTCAACGTTGGAGGTCGGTTCTGGTGCAGTGTCCAACGTGGGTTCGCCCGAGACCCAATCGGGGTCCAACGTGGGTTCGCCTGAGGCCCGATCGGGGTCCGACGTGGGTGCTGCCCCAGTGTTGTCCAGGTCCGGTGAGGAGGTGGCCGTTTCCCTGAGGCCCGCCGCCCTCGTCATCGGCTCTCCCCTGAGCCTCTTCCACCGGGATCCGCTCTGACCCTTCGTCCGTCTCAACGGTCCTGGTGGTTGAGTGATGCGGGTCGACGACCCGACCCGCAAAACTTTCGGTTCGGCGATCTGGTTTCCCCCCACTGGTCTGTGTTTGCCTTTGGGCGGCCTGGTTCGGCAGCCGTTGGACTGGATTCCTGGGATCTGGGTCCAGAGTTCGCCGTCCGAACATTTCTCTTCCCCTGATTCGCCAGCTGGACAATGGGCGGGGAGATCTCCGGAGCCATCTCGGCTATTTTTGGACTCTGCCTGCCATACACCTCGGGTGTCACTTTTTCTTT
Source organism: Pholidichthys leucotaenia (assembly GCA_020510985.1). Classification (NCBI taxonomy): domain Eukaryota; kingdom Metazoa; phylum Chordata; class Actinopteri; order Cichliformes; family Pholidichthyidae; genus Pholidichthys; species Pholidichthys leucotaenia. The sequence continues at coordinate 345,477,428 of CM035844.1, read as the reverse complement.
TATCGTTATTAAGGTCACTTGGGTGTAATGTCTGTCCTGTTGGTGGATGTGTATTTATAGTGCTGTGCGTTTTCCTTCCCTCGTACCCAGCATTTTATTTTTTGTACCATGTTTTTAGTCTCGTTTTTGCATTGTAGAGTTATGTTTTGTTCCCTTTCAGACCATACTCTGCAGTTGCCCATTCATTCCAGTCACTTTCATTTCTTTAGGTGACTGTGGGTATTTATATATTCATGTGTGTGGGTTTTTCTTTGCCTGCACTCAGTATTTCTTTTTTATGCCCTGTTGGTTCATTATAGAGTCATGTGCCTTGTTTTCCGTAACACCATGCTCTGTAATTGTCCATTTGTTCCAGTCACCCTCACTTTTCTTGGTGACTGTGTGTATGTACTTATATTGGTGCTGTGTATTGTGTTTTCCCTTTATTTGACCATACTCAGCATTTTTTGCCCTGTACCTTTTTGGTGGTTCTTTTTTTTTTTTTTTTCTTGCTCTGGGTCACGCATGGTTGGTACTCTCTGGGTAGTATGTAACCGGCGTGCTGACCCAGTTCTTCTCCCCATCTGTACCTGGGTTAATTGTTCTGTTGTCAGTATTGTATTTGGGTTTTTCTTTCCCGCTACCCTACATTGCCCCATTGGTGTTGTCCTTCCCTTGGCTTCTTCCCCTCCGGTCCGCCTCCCTTCCTCCCACCCTAGGTGGGGGGGGGGGGGGGGGCTGGGATGTTCCTGGTCGTTCAGGAGCCCGACCTTGAGGGAGGGGCTCTGTCACCATGGGTTGAGATGCCGTCTCGGCACTGAGCCCATGTTTTCCCTCATCCCTGCCTCCCATTGAGCAGCGTCTCAGCTGGCCCCCAGCTGGCAGCATTATGGACGGCTGGGGCCAATTAGTCTTCATCAGCTGGGGCGCTGCCAATGAGGATAAATAGGAGCAGCCTCGATGACTCGGGGCTGCGACATAAGCACTGCTAGGCTGAAGCCCCTTCGTCTGGTGTCAGCCTCAACTCCCCTTGCAGCATTCCTGTGTTTGTATCCCGCTGTGAGGATGTACGTCTTGCTACCCCCACGTCCGGTACGAGCTGCTTACCTCTGCGCTGTGCAACCTGTGAGTGTACCTCTGCATGAGTATCTGTGCTCTCCTCATCCCTTATCCCTTACCCAAAATAAACCATCTCGACTCACTGGCTTGTCCCTGGCTCTGATTGCCCGGCTCCCTAGAGCCGGATATGACAGTATGTTGTCATTGCTGGGTGCCTTGCCAGCGGCCAAGCAATCAATGGCCTTGCTGAGTTCGTCGATGGTTGGCTCGGCATCAAGTTCGTCCATGGATGGCAGGCAGTCGATGACATCAAGGGCTGACGGTGTCACGGTGTTCTCTCTGGAGTAGAGGTCGGAGTAGTGTTCCACCCATCTCTCCATCTGCTTGTTCTTTTCTGTGATCATCACCCCAGTGGAGGATTTGAGGGGGGCCGTCTTGCTCTGAGCCGGACCAAGTGCTTTCTTGATGCCATCGTACATGCCACGAATGTTCCCTGTTATGGCAGCGGTTTGAATGTCTTGGCTGAGCTGAGTCCAGTACTCGTTGGCACAGCGCTGAGCAGTCTGCTGAACTTTGCTTCTCGCAGCCCTGAGAATCTGGAGATTCTTCTCGTTTGGGTACTTCTTGCACTCAGCAAGTGCTGAGCGCTTGGCTTCAATGACGGGGGTCATCTCGGTCAACTTGGCATCAAACCAGTCCTGTAACTTCGAGGTCTTCCTCCCAAAGGTAGCCAAGGCTGTGCGGTGGATGGTGTTTCGCAGCTCTTCCCACTTCTGCTTTGCAGATTCTCCTTCTTGTGGTACACCAAGTTCCTTCTCAAAGGTGGAGGCAAACTGCTCAACAAGTTCTGGTTGAGCCATCTTGCTGGTGTCAATCCGTGCCTTTCCAGGCTGTCTAGCATGATGGAATTTCTTCAGCTGCAGCTTGACCTTGCAACACACCAATGAATGGTCTGTGTCGCAATCTGCACTCTGGAACGAACGGGTGATTAGCACGTTCTTCAGTGAGGTGCGCCTGGTCAGGATCAAGTCCAGCTGGTGCCAGTGCTTTGAGTGCGGATGTCGCCAGGAAACCTTGTGTTGGGGCTTGGTCTTGAAGAACGAGTTTGTGATGCACAGATCGTGATATGTGTAGAACTCAAGCAGCCGCTGTATGTTGTCATTCATTCTTCCCACGCCAAAAGGTCCAAGACAGGAGGGCCAGGAGTCGTGGTCAGCACCCACTCTGGCATTGAAGTCTCCAAGGAGAATGAGTTGTTCAGAGTTGGGGATGGTCCTGACAGTTGTTGCGAGATTCTCGTAGAACTCGTCTTTTGCCTCTGGTGTGGCTGTCAGTGTTGGGGCATACACACTGACGAGGGTGACTGGGCCTTGAGTGGTGTTCAGGCGGAGGGTAAGGAGTCGTGCAGAGCCAGTGCTGCCCGGTTCCACCATCTTCAGCAAGGTGTTCTTCACTGCAAAGCCCACTCCGTGTTCCCTGTGTTCATCACTGCCCTTTCCCTGCCAGTAGAACGTGTAGTCCTTCTCTCTTAGTGTGCCTGTGTCAGCCAACCGTGTTTCCTGGAGAGTGGCAATATCCACTCCCAGTCTCTTCAGCTCATTATTGATGATGGCAGTCTTCCTGGTGTCGTTGATGTCCTTGAGGTTAGCAGCGAGTCCTGTCATCATAGTGCGTACGTTCCAAGTTCCCAGTTTTAGAGTTGGTCTCTTTTGTTTTATTGTCTTGCCTGGTGCGAAGGTTCTCAGCCTGCTGTTCGGACTTCTCCTCATCCCCATGCACCCAATGAGGAAAGCAAGCTGTGGCGGGACAACACCTTATTGGCTGGGGGCTGCTCAGCTTGAGGTGGGCGGTAGCTGTCCAGTGAGATCCAATGATCTCTCCCACCGTCGGGAACAACCCCTGGCGCCGCGCTGTATGCCAATTGAGCGGTGGCTTATAACCGGTAACTGTCATTCCCCGTGTTTTTTCTACGCCAAAGGCGAAGCTGGAGTGTCCTCTCCAGTGATCTGGTGTTCTACCTTCCAGCGTTGGTGTTGGTAGGATTCAAGCCTGGGCAGGAAGATATGGAGGACAAGATGTTGCCCATGCAGCATGTCCCCCCTCTCCACGTCACTGATGAATCCAAAGGAACAGCAGGGCTGCTACAGTTTGGCACCAGTGCCGTTGCAGGAGCTGCCAGAACGATGTTGAGCACAACATAGAACTGCCTTAGGGGCTCTGACTCCGGATTTTTCCTCAGGGTTGACTCCCGAAGCCATTCCCGTGACCGGGTATGCCGCAAGGCAGCGGAGGTTTGAAATCAGGGTTTACCTTCCCCTAGATGGGCTACATTCCCAGGTTGACGAGCCACCATCTACCCGAAGCATCTGGTTTTAAGGCGCCAGAGATCCACCCTCGCCCCTTCTCCTATTAGTAAAAGCAGTTCCGCCGGGCTTAGAGACTAAACCACACGGGCAGGCTAGGAGTTGGACTTAGTTGTCAGAGGCTTTTCGAGACGCACGCCATAAGGAGCATTTTATGAGCACTGGGAGCTTAACCCCAGTGCCGCTCCTGGCTATGACAACCTTGGAACCATATATATATATATATATATATATATATATATATATATATATATATATATATATATATATACTGTATATATATATACTGTATATATATATATATATATATATATATATATATATATATATATATATATATATATATTTAGATGTACATATGTATACTAGCTGCTCTTGTTTTTTCTTGCCTTGTGATTGTTGCTCTGAGTGTTGCTATCCCTGTGCTGTTGCAATCCTGGAATTTCCCCATTGTGGGACTAATAAAGGCTTATCTTATCTTATTTAAATATGACCAACTGTGCTCCCCAGGTATGCACAGGATATCTGCAGCCTCACAGAAGATGGCATTACATGATATTAAATATAGTTTGTTTGTTTTATTAAGATCCCCATTAGCACTTCTATAAAACATTGGCTAATCTTCTTGGGGTCTAACACATATATTCTCCCTTGTGTCTGCATTGTACAGAGGAGAGAGGGTAATAGATGCCTCTGCAAAATGGACCAGTCAGCAGACCATGAAGAGAACCTTGCTGGCAAATGTGAGTAAGTCAGTCCTTCCAGGATTTCACGGGATGTTTTATGATTGTTGTGGGCCAAAAAGCCTGAATTTGTGGGAGCTTTTTTTAAAAAGTTGCAATAAAAGTTATGATTTTTGAGGGTTTTTTGCACTAAAAGTTGTGGGAAGAATTACAAATGTTAAAGCAAATGCTTTTTTCCATAGTTTATTGCAAAGACATTCTGTATAACACCGCAAGAAAAGCACAGGATTGTCAAAATATTCCTATTTAACAGTGATTTGCAAATTGAGCAGAAACTTCTGCAATAGAAACTCTTGTGCAACAGCAAATGCAGATGTTAACAGAATTAAGTCAGAATGAAGTAGCTACGCATAAATTTGACATAAAAATGACCAATACTGTAGGATTCTCTTGCTGAGAACTTGAATAAAAAGGATGAAAAAATAATTATCCATTACAACAGCTAAATTGCACTGAATGCAATTAGGAAATTATGGCAGCACCTTCATTTGAAAACTCCCTAACCGCAGCAGTCCCCACCCAATCAGTGCCGAGTGCAGAGAAAAAAGAAATAATTTATTCTGTTGCTCTGTACAGTCTATTGAAGTCTTTGTTTTTCTGAAAAAGAATTACTGAATATTCTCTCTCTTTCCATGCCTAACTTCTACCTGTCTATCTGCTGCACGTCTTGACACACACCTGTCTCATCAGATACTCATCTTTCCTTTACTGGAAGTTTTACTCGGACAGGGGGCGCTCCATGGGGGTTTGCCAGGGGCACGCATTGGTCTGTGTCCAGAGTGGAGATTCACAGCTTTAAAGCTCATTGACAAGATGTAGTAATGATTTTACTTGACATTCTGTCAATGAATGTTACAACACTGGCTGTAGTGTTAGATTTGCTCATTTGTTTGTCGTTTTACGGCATCTCTCCTCCCGTGTACTCCTGCGTTGGGGTGCTTTTCAGGCAGGCAGACTTTTTTCAACACAAACCCAGCACTTCGTACACGCGGTCAGGATGGAGACGTGGGGGGATGTCCACCAGCAGGCCGGGGTAGACGGAGGAAGGGACAGTATGGGAAAACTCACGGGTGAGTGTTTTTTTAAATCACACACTGTTTTTTGCTGACGTGTTTTGTTAATAGTCGAAACACGGAAGTGAGTGTTGTGTTAGCGTCTGGACCTTTATTTGTGTGGTACAGGTGGCGGCTCCACCTTCTGGTTCCGCCACCACCCACGGCTATAAGAGGGCAGTGGGTAGGAGGGGCAGTGTCTTTACCATCTCTCTGCCTGATGGCTGCGCTCGTGTGCTAAGTTGTGCATCTTAATAAACGTGTTTAGTTTGACACCTGGCCTCGTCCTTGGCTCCTTATTACCGACATAACATTTGGCAACGAGGATAAAAGCAGGTATGGATGGGTGTGTTACACCTGTTTGGCCGTTTTTGGAGCTTCCCAGTGAGCCACCCGTTCTTTGGTCGAGGTGGTTCGCCACGTTCCAGATGTACATGACGGCGCTAAACCTTGGGAAGAATTGAGGGCAAGTGTGTTGTTGGTCCATAATCTCGTAATGGAGGGACAGTGAATTCTGAGCACGATGGGCGACTGTGATAGCTTTGAAGAAGTGGTTGAGCTAATGGCGCGTCATTTTTGCGCCCCGGAATACATCATTGTCCACAGAATCCAGTTTCGACAGTGCCGCCAACGGATTGGCGAGTCTTTGCAGCGGTTCATGGCAGACCTGAGACTGTTGGCCAGGGAATGCCAATTTGGACCATGGAGGAAGAGATGGTTTGCAACCAGTTGGTGGAACATACCAGCTGCCCCGCTATTAGGTCGAAACTGCTTATGTTCTCGGGTGAACTGATGCTAGCTACGGCTATCAAATTAGCTCAGCAGCTGGAGGCTGCGGATAAACTATCACAGGAGCTGAGTGGGAGTGTGCCACACGACAACTGGGATCACAGCCGACGGCACATGCAGTGGACCCAGACAGCGATGATAGCGTGGAGGGTTATGTGGACGATTTCAACGCTGTGAAAATGAGGTCTGCCCCGGGAACGCGCATATGCATGGGTTGTGGGTCCATGAAGCACTGTTTTAAGGCCAGAGAGTGTCCGGCGAGAGGGGAGCGCTGCGGCAAGGGCAACACTTGCATCATTTCGCTAGGACATGACACAAGTTTGAGTGGGGAAGTCCAAGATGCAAAGACGACTTTCCCGCCTCCATGGTTGTCCATGCTGTGTCCCTGAGCACCAACGGACGCATGTACTGTATGGTGGAGCTGGACGGGGTGGAGGTTCCATTATTGACTGACACAGGAGCGGTGGGCTCTGTATTTAACTGGGCAACCGTGAGGTGTTTTTTCCCGCATTACAGGATTGGAGGTGACCCAGCGCCGCTCTGCGGTTATGGTGGAGGGAGATTGGCCATGATGGGAACGCTGAAACTGACAGCCCGGTACAAGTCGGCTGAGGTGTGTGACCTGAGGTTCATCGTGACAGCCCGTGGTGAGAACATAATGGGATGCGATCTGTTTTATGGTCTGGGCGGGGAGAATGTTGTGTTTGAGTTTGGACCTTTATTTGTGTGGTATGGGTGGCGGCTCCACCTTCCGGTTCCGCCACCATCCGCAGCTATAAGAGGGCAGTGGGCAGGAGGGGTGGTCTCTTTGCCATCTTTCTGCCTGACAGCTGCACTTGTGTGCTGTGTTGTCCTTCTTAATAAACGTGTGTTTAGTTTGACACCTGGCCTCGTTCTTGGCTCCTTATTACCGACATAATGGTGAGTGCGGTGCAGCGACACATTTGATTGGTTAGACTGAATGTTTGAGTGCTACTCAGAGACAAATTTGATTGGTGAAATTAGTAGAAGTTGACGAGGATTGGCCAAAATTGCGGAAAAGTTGTGGTGATTGGACAAAGTTGCAAGGTTGCTCAAAAGATGCGGCGATGGCCTAATATCATGGGAATTAATGCGACTACAATATCGCGAAATCCTGGAAGGACTGGTAAGTGTGAACAAACAGATCTTCCACGTGAATTGTTGTTTTTTTTATAATAGACAAGAGTCTACATTCAATTTGTTGAACTTCTTTGTTTTTCTACAGATGTACAGTAATTCCTGATGCCTGAATGATATCATCATTTGAAGACTTCTGAGGACAATACGTTGCATGTAGGATTTCAATAAGGCCTGAAAAGAAAGTGTAGAACAAAGAAAAAGTAGGGCCCCATTTCTGTTTTTGCCTTGGGGACCAAATGGACTAAGTCTGCTTCTGAGCAAGATTACACAAAAACATTTTTTTTTTTTTCAGATGTGGCCTGTGCCCCAAGAAAGAACCCATTAGATTTTGGGGCAGAGCCAGATCAATGATGGAATATATTTTTGATAATATCATGAACAATAACAAGCTAATCAACCTGAAAATACACAAGCACAGACAATTTGTGGTGTTCTGTAATTTGACATTTTATCTAATAAGTAACCTTGAAGGAGGTGTGCACTCTCTGGATGCCTTTTAGTTTAGTTAGTAAAGTTGTTAGTATGGATTGTGATGATTTGCCACAGGACCACACCATGAATAAAACAACTTCAATAAAAAGTCAAGCAAATTTCATAGACAATCCCGAAAAAATATTTTTATGTTAAACTGAAATGGCAAAAATCCAATAAAAGGTTGTAGAGGCGTACACCAGTCTAACACAAATAAATGGTCTGGTAATGCTTCTGAATACCATTCTGCTGTAATGTCGGGCATATGTAAATTTAGCATTGTGCTTTGCCTTCCTCTGCCACAGCCACAGCCGTGTGCTTTTAAATATACCTCTTGCTTTTTTCCTCCTACCAGCATTATACATCATGCAGCTTCTTTTCTATTATCAATTTAATTGCTGTGCAACTTTTTTATTGCACATCCACCTCAGCGAGACATCAGCATGAGGCATGCCAGGCATTTGCATCCGTTTCTCTGGCAGTTATCCCATTAAGTTCAGTTCAGTGCTTTTTCTTCCCTTTAACAACTATGGAGTCTGCTTCCTACCTCTGCTTTTAACGGTGAGACATAAGCCATTTTAATTTACCCAAAGAGTAGAGCCAGCATTACAATTGTCTGCCACATTAATGAGCTATTTTTCCCTTTGATGTAAAGAAAAAAAATCAATAAGAGAATTAGATGTACAGTGGTAATTTGTCATTAATGTGAAGTGGATGTAACTGACAAACACTAGGTAGGAAAGTCAACTAGGTGCATCTTCTTGTACTATTTCAACCTCCTGCAAGCTAATGTCCAAGTCTGTACCAGACTGATGGTCCATTTCCACACAGATGCCCTCACCTTCTTGTCCAACCTACTGGATCCTGTAGCTGCCACACTCATATCAGGCACATGATTTTCCCATTCTGTCTCTCCGAAGTACGACAGCATTAGACACATGATGGGCCCTAACAGCAGACTTTTGTGCCACGCTTCTCATCTTAGGTCAGTGCTTTTGTTAGTTTCTGCCAGTTCCTTGCCTGTTTTTCATGCTTCGCGTCGCACCATCTAATTACTTGTGGACAGTGTGCCCGCTTTGAGCTCTCAGGAGGAGCCTCATTTAAAGGGGATGTGACAGTGGCACAATCTCAGTGCATCGGTATTTTGTTGCATTTATGACAATGTGCTTTTGATCAGGAAAAAGGAGGTCTGTCATCAGAAGCGCATTGTTAATGCTATTTCAGTGGCGCTATCATGGGGGCCATGTTTGCAAACATGTCCCACTCTTTAAGTTATGTTTCCTTTCAGTTGTCATTATTGTTATTCTACCCTCACCTTTAGTTTCAGTTCATTCTGTGTATTATTATCACCTTTATCCTGTCCTACTCATGCGTACTCATTGTGACAGCACTCTCAGTTTATTTCTGCTCATCGTTATTGGTCCTTTTGTTAATTCTTCACGGCTGCGCCTGATTGTGTCAATCACCTCCCGCCCTACCTTAATTATCCTCTCAGTCTAGCTCCCTCTCGCCCTCGCCTCTTCTCTCTCTTAATTAGTCTCAGCTGTTTGTTATTGTCACTCATTAGTGTCTGTGTATATACTATATATTCCACTCAGTCTTCAGTTCACTGTCGCATCATAAGCATTAGTTATGTTCCTCATTTGTATCCTGTCTGCAGTTTTCGATTATCCAGCCTCGAGCTGCACTCTTTGTTATTAAATCTGCTGAACCACACCTCTGCGTTTGGGTCCGTCTTTTATGCTTTTCCTGCAGTGGATCATAACATGCGCTTTTTGAAATTGCATAGCTTCTATTGACAGGAGCAAGGACACAGCATGCGCTGGGATTTTCACTTATTTTAAGAAACAGTTGCTAAGGTTATAATCTAATCATCCATCATTTTTTTAAAATTAAAACATGATACACTTAATAAGATAAGATAAGATAAGCCTTTATTAGTCCCACAACGGGGAAATTCCAGGATTGCAACAGCACAGGGATAGCAACACTCAGAGCAACAATCAGAAGGCAAGAAAAAAAAAAAACAAGCAAGCAAGAGTAGCTAATATACATATGTACATATTACTATAAAATATATATATACACACACACAGACACACAGTGCAGAGCATTGTAGCTGGATGGAATAAATATATGAATATGTAAACACAGTGCGGAGCAATGTAGCTAGATGGAATAATATGTAGATATATAAACACAGTGAGGAGCATTGTGTTTATACAGTATATCACATATTGTGATATATTGTGTATATTGTGTATCAATATATATATATATATATATATATATATATATTGATATATATTGTGTTTATATATCACAACACACATAATAGTGTTTTTTATTCCATCCACATTTTCATTTTAATCACAGACTTGTTAGGTATTAATGTGTTTAATTTTGGGGGAATGAATGAATGAATTAATGAATGAACAGGGAGTGTGTGTGTTTTACTTTTCACAACAGCCTGTACCTTCTAGACAGAGGCTGTGGTAGACTTTTTTGTTATCTATCATTTTGACAGACAGGGTTGTAAAAATTCTGTCAGAGTCTATCATTATCTGTCATTTTAATTGATTTTAATTACACCACCCTCAGTGTAATCTGTCAAATGACAGACTGCTTTCAGAATTTTCTGTCATTGCTGAAAAAAAAAAATCTGTCAATGAATGAGATTTTTCTGCTACCACAAGCTCTGCTTCCAAGAGAGGTGCAGAAACAGGAGATGCATCTGCCTTGGCTGGTACAGCCTCTTTGATCGGATCTGGAGTATGTATACTCTTAACAGATGGTGGCTGGAAGTGGTGAAATAGAACTGTCAGTCTGAAGGTTTTAACCTACAAGCAAAAAAAAGTATTATTCTGTCCGCATAATGTATGTGTCCTCAGTCATCTCCTTTGATCAGTCTTTTAATTTGCACAAGCGTGTAGTGTCTGGAGTAATGAAAAACACAGCTGTTGTTTTTATGTTAAATGTATTAATCTGAGGACAATTAAATACAAAGTATCCACCTATACTGCATACCTGTAATATAAACTATTCCAGATCATTTGAAGAAACAGTTGAGTTTTTCACTGTACAGAGGAAAAAAATGTTGTGGGTTTATGAAAATATCCAGTGGATCGTCCTCTTTTCCTGAAGTTTCAAACCTATTTATGTCTGTGTCTTGCATCCGTGTGCCGTATGTTAACCATTCAGCTTGATTGTTCAGCCCAATTGTTAATGATTTCTTCCCCATCATCCTCTCTTGAGTAACTAACTGGGCATCAACTGTGATCAATGTTTCCTTAATGCCAAGCAGCGTTACTATATTTTCCCTCATGCACACGCCCTTTGGCCAATGCAAAACTCAGCAAGCCAGCAAGCCATCATGATCAGAGTTTACTTTAGATCGGGGTGTCCAATCGTGTGCCATGGAGGGCCAAGACCCTGCAGGTTTTCTCTTCTACTCAGTCTCTTCAGCAGGTATTTTCACTTACCAGCAATCAGTGGGAAGAAATTCAGTGAAATCTGCTGTTGAAGAAACTGGTTGGAGGTAAAAAACCTGCAGGGTCTTGGCCCTCCATGGTACATGATTGGACACCCCTGCTTTAGATGATGCACCTCTATGCATTAAAAAGATAGGCAGGAATGCTTTGGATTGGATTATCCAAAGCACACCTCTGAATAATTAGACCAGCCTCTTTGCACTTGGTGCAGAGACCATTTTCCCACTGTTGAGATAATAAAAAGGACTGGGCCACACTCACAAATGTGCCCAGTACATCTGACAACTGACCAGTGAACAGACTGTCATGACCCAAAGATGTGGAGGAAAGAAGTCATTACAAAACAATCCAATCACTGTCTAAAATCAGAAAGCACATGGGCTTCATATGAGTCCAAAAGACCCATCATGCTGTATGGAAGGCCACAGCTACAGCCAACTTCTGCTTGTGGGCTGATGGATTACACTGCCATGACAAGGTGAATCTGTCCACAACATCCACACTACTACCAGTCTAAGTATTCACATCCAAGGCGTCTCCAAAAGTTTGAATCTTGGTCTCTTGTCACAGGAAACACACAGCCCAACTGCTTCAGCTTCTTCGCTCAGTGACACCAGTATCTCTGTGATGATGGCCACACAGGGATCAAGTTATAGTATGAGCCTTGTGGGGGTCTCTGTGTAACCATGGTGTGGGGGTGGATTTTTTTTATGCCTGCGCTTACTAAGAGAAACAGATTCATCACTGCTATTAATGTCATTTGGTACCGTACTTAGATTTGGCTTGTAGACCCCACCAGTCTTTTTTCTTTTTTTTTTTTTTTTTCTGGTGGCTTGATGCAGCTTTCAGATCTAGGTGACTGTGTCTTCTTGTTCTCAACAGATATGCAATTTCATATTTGCACACTCTCAAAGGGCATAAGCATGCACATCTGTATACTACGCCCCACTGTGTCTTTGATATGGAGTACAGTGAAGCTACTAATCAATGTGTAATTTTACTGCTTTCATTAGAGTTCTGATTAATATTATGGTACCTTGGCTACCTTGGCTCCTATTGACTCCCATGTAGCTTCAACCCCTGTGTCTACAGTTTCTACAAGTATCACAGCATCATCTGGAAAGTCAAGATTACCACATCCACCCCATAACCCAGTCCATGCTGTGCACTGGAGAGCACAGGGGCAAGAACTCACCTCCTCCTCACCTCACAGAATTTAGACATGGAACCTTTGCACTTCACAGCAATCTCAGTACCAGAATATAGTGTAGATACCAGCTGGATGAGTTCCAGTGAAGCCCATGGATTCCCTGCATACTGAATCTAATGCTTTCTTGAAGTTGGTATAGAGTGCAAGCAACCCTCTAACAAACTCCCTGAAAGGTTCAATGAGGATATGAAGAGCCAGGATGTGGTAAACTGTGGACTTCTCTGGCATAAAACAAGACCGTTCAGGATGATGATGTCATGATCTGGGCATCATGCCCACGCTGTAAGTTCATTTTCTGATGTCATTGTGTTTTCCCTGAGTATTATCTGCATTATTTGCCCTTGTTTTGTCCTCTGTCTGGTTTTGGGTCTTGTGTGTATATTGGTTTACCTATTGTTCACAATCCCTCGTGTGTTCCATACCCACTCTCCCTCATGTGTGCTGCCAAAGAGCCCCTGATTATTATCCCCAGCTGTCCTATGTTCCCCTGATTATCAGTTACCCTTTATATGTTGATTTGTCTGTCAGTTGTTTGTGGCATTATTGCAGTATTTCCCTTCGGTTCATTTTCATTATTTGTGTGTTAACAGCCAAGCCAGCTTCTTTGTTCTCAGCCCTCGTGCTGTACTGTTTAATTCAGTTTGTTAATAAATCATTTTTGCACTTAAAGTCCTACTCTGCCTAAAGGAGTCACCCTTCTTGTATACCAAAAGTTGTTATCTGAGAGAATAATACCACCACGAAACTCTGCGGGTATGGACTTTAAGATGTACGGCTTGGTTGAGGACAAGTGCTTGGCTGTGTGGCTAATAGTTTTTTGAATGTAAAAGATGCAATAGACTTACACAATGGTCCCCTCCGGCATACAACTAGGAACATACCGGTCGCTATGGAGGGTGAGAATATGTATGGGCACATAATCATACCATGTAGGATAACTAAGTAGACGGTTATGCTGTTTCATTCCATCTAGCAACAATGCTCTGCACTGTGTGTGTTTATATATTTACATATTTATTCCATCTAGCTACAATGCTCAGCACTGGGTGTGTTTATATTTATATATCTACATATTATTCCATCTAGCTACATTGCTCCGCACTGTGTGTGTTTATATACTTGCATATTTATTCCACCTAGCTGCAATGCTCCGTACTGTGGGTGTTTATACTGTATATTTACATATTTATTCCATCTAGCTACAATGCTCTGCACTGTGTGTTCATATATTCATATATTTATTCCATCCAGCTACAATGCTCTGCACTGTGTGTCTGTGTGTGTGTGTATATATATATATTTTATAGTAATATGTACATATGTATATTAGCTGCTCTTGCTTGCTTGTTTTTTTCTTGCCTTCTGATTGTTGCTCTGAGTGTTGCTATCCCTGTGCTGTTGCAATCCTGGAATTTCCCCGTTGTGGGACTAATAAAGGCTTATCTTATCTTATCTTATCTTATCTTATCGAGGATTTAATTTTGGACGTCTGCACTTCCCACACTCCTGAGGTGGCCCTGCGATTCCTGGATGGCGCAGCAGAGGTTATAGAGGCATACCCCAGCCTGCGGAGCTACCTAGGATTCACCGGGCTCCTCATCTCGGTTCCCAACCTCCAGCATATGCTCCGCGGGCTGGTGAGAAACTCTCCCCCATCTGTACCTGTGCCGACGATGAAGCGTCTCCTGGTGCAGACGCCTTCATCTTCTTGCCGCTCTCCAGCTTTGGGATCCTCGTCACGCCGTCCTCCAGCAATGGCACCTCCTCTCCACCATACATTAGCAGCAACCTCCGCTCCTCATGTTCCCCGACGCCAGCTGGTGAGAAACTCTCCCCCGTCTGTACCTGTGCCAACGATGAAGCGTCTTCTGGTGCAGACACTTTCAGCTTCTTGCCGCTTTCCAGCTTTTGGATCCTCATCACGCCGTCCTCCAGCTCCGGCATGTCCTCTCCACCATTCGTTAGCACCATCCTCCACTCCTCGTGTTTCCCGACGCCAGCTCCTTGCCGCTTCCCGGCTGCTTCCCACCAGACGAACTCCACCACCACATAGAGCATTTTGCCTGGCTCTCCTTTGGCCATTGCAGCAGCAGTGGCATCCTCAGCGGCAGCGGGAAATACGTGCCACTCCCCCAGCAGTAGCTTCTTCGCCACTTCAGAGAAATTCAGCAGCAACCATCTCTTTGCTCCAGAGCTCTTTGTCGGCTGTCACGTCAGCTCCTTTCTCCTCCTCCTCATCTGTTGCTGCTGCCCTCTTCTCCTCCACAGCATCAGTGCTGCCTGCTAAGCTCCTGACTGCCTCATCCACTGTTCCGCCGGCATCTCCTGAAGCTGTCACATCTGCTCCTGAGGCTGTCATTGCTGGATCAGCTGAGCCATGGGGTCCTCGCCGGCAGCGGAGCCGGAGTTAAGGCAAGTACTTTTTTTTTTTTTAGTATTTTTAACATTCATACTTAAAGAATCTTGCCTTACTCCTGGCAGGGAGACCCACTTGCAGCTCCTATCTGCTTCTGGCCTCCCTCCGCCGGGCTCCACTGCTGGTACCTATATTGACCCAATCCCCACCTGTGTTTTTTCCGCCCCATCTGAGGTGACTGCAGAGGGGATGCAGTTCCAGGCTCTCGAGCAAGCCGCTTGCCAGCCTCCATCATCATTTGGGTTTGCCATTCGCCAGTCTTCTTCATCTGAGAAGGCCGCCCCACCCTGGTCGTCAGAGCAGGCCGATCCTCAGCCTTCACCATCTGAGGTCACCGCTTTTCAGCCTTCACCGTCTCAGGTTGCCGCTCTCCAGCCTTCACCGTCTGAGGTCGCAGCTCCCCAGCCTTTGCCATCTGAGGTCACCGCTCACCAGCCTCCACCATCTGAGGTCAGTGCTCCCCAGCATCTGGCTTCTAAGCTCAAGACTCCTCTGCTGCTGTCCCCTGGGCTGAAAGCTCCTGCAGCACTATGTTTTTCTGTGTGGTGGTCTGTGGACTTGAGGAAGCTGCCAGACTCACTGTGTTCTTTGGTCTGGGGCCCATGGACTCTGGGTGGTCCCTGACTCATCCTGCTCTTTGGTCCAGTGGCCCCTGGACTTTGGAGAGCCACCTGATGCATCATGCACCTCTGTCTGGTGGTCCACAGACTCTGGAAGGCCACTAGACCCACTGTTTTTTTGGTTTGGGGACCCATGGACTCTTGGCAGCCCCCTGATCCACTCTCCAGTTTGGTTTGGGGGTCCCTGGACTTTAGTTTTCTGTTCTCTTCTCTGGGGGTTGTTGGACTCTGGTCGGCCCCCCGACATGCCTTGTTTCCCCGAGTGGTGGTCCCTGGACTCCGGCTGACCACCTGATGGGCTGTTTTGGTTTGTTTTGTGTGGACTTTTTCCCTCCAGACCTCCCCCCCCCCCCCCGCCGGCCTGTTGCTTTTCTTTTGTCTGTTGTGGGGGTGTCTGGAATCTGCTCTTGGGGGGTGGGGGGGTGGGCTCTGTCATGATCTGGGCATCATGCCCATGCTCCAAGTTGATTTTCAGATGTGATTGTGTTTTCCCTGAGTATTATCTGCATTATTTGCCCTTGGTGTGTCGTTTGTCTGGTTTTGGGTCTTGTGCATATATTGGTTTGCCTACTGTTCTCAGTCCCTTGTGTGTTCCATACCCATACCCACTATTTCTCACATGTGCTGCTGTTTAGCCTCTGATTATTATCCCCAGCTGTCTTGTAGTCCCGATTATCAGTTATCATATGTTGATTTGTCTCTTAGTTGTTTGTGGCATTATTACAGTGTTTCATTTTCATTATTTGTGTGTTAACAGCCGAGCCACCTTCTTTGTTCTCAGCCCCTGTGCTGTACTATTTAATTCATTTTGTTAATATATCATTTTTGCACATTTTTGTGCACAATTTGTTACCTACAAAAGTGGCAAGCAAACTAAAACTTTTTTTATGTTTCAAAAGTTAATGGATCTGCACGCTAATCACTAATGATGAAGGCTATTTATTGTATCCCCAGAGTCACTTCCATTGTAATTCTCTATTCACAGGTGGTGTTGCAGCCACTTGTGTGTTGTTATTTTGATGAAGCTGTTTTCTTAATTTGATTTTCTTTTGTCTATTTGCATTTGTTTCCTTAAGCCACAGTGAGCTGAGCTGGGCCACTGTAGGGAACTGGATCTCCTTCATTATAACCTGGAGGTGGTGCTTTGATGGCGTTCTCCATGAATGATCAGCATCAGTATTTCCAAGCACATGCAGTGTTTTCTGGTAAATCAGGTCCCATCTCTGCACACCGGGGCTGCAGCTCCACTTGATGTCTTTACGGGTTGTATTGTAACAGAGAGAAAAGTATTCACATGGTTAGCAGCAACAGTGCAGCACAGTGAGTGGGTCGGCAGTCTAAGTGACACAGCATGTTAAAACCCTGTTGTGTATGTAAATAGGCTGTATTAGTAAGATGGTGGCTGGGTTGGTCATGGGATAGGCTAGGGTGGTTAGCAACCGGTTTCCGGTGGTGACACCACCCCTAGTATAAAGGAGGTGGGTGGAAGAGGCTCTGCCTCTTTCGTCGTGGGAGCCACCTGGCATATATATGCCACCTGGCATATATAGGCTATGTCATGTACATATATAGGCTTACGGCAAGTGCCGTAAGCCTATATATGTATGTGACATGTATTCTAATAAAGCTTCGTTAACTAAGTTAGTTGTGCATTCGTCATTGCCCAATTATGGATGCAACATTTGCCGATGAGGTAAAAGCAGTAATGAAAGAATCTGTTGCCAGTTTTCAGCTGTTTTTGGAGGCCCCGGGCAGGCCGCCCATGTCATGGCCTCATTGGTTTGCTGCTTTTACCAACTACCTTGTAGTTTTGAACCTTGGCGAGCGTGAGAGGCTTCACGCGAGGGTTGTGTTGGTCCATAATTTGGGCACTGAGGGGCAAAGAATACTGGAGAACCTTGGGGGGGGGGCTGACAGTTTTGATGGCGTTGTGGAGTTAATGACGTGCCACTTTTGTGCGCCGGAGAACGTCATGGTCCGGTGCATCCAGTTTTGACAACGCTGCCAGCGGTTGGGAGAACCAGTGAAGAAGTTTGTGGAGGAGCTGGCGAAGAGATGTGGATTCGGACACCTGGAAGATGAGATGATTTGGGACCAGATGGCGGAGCACGTCTGCTGCGCAGCGACACGGTCCAGGCTTCTAGCTCATCCAGGGAAGTTGACATTGGCTGCGGCTATCGAGCTCACCCAACAGTTTGAGGCAGCAGAGACCACCGCGAGAGGCCTTCCTAAAGGGGCTTTTCTGGATGAGGGTGAGTCTTGTGCTGAGGCACTGGTTTTGGACCCTAGTGATGGTGATGTCGGAGAGGATGAGTATGCCTCCGTAGTTAAAATAAGGTCCGCCCCAGTTATGCCACGTTGTTATGGTTGTGGGTCCCCTGTTCACCGCTATAAGTCCAGATGTGTGCCCGGCGGAAGGAAAGCGTTGTGGCAAGTGTGGTTTGCGAAATCACTTTTCCAGGGCATGCGCAAACTTCAAACGCAGGAGCCGTAGGGGTGAACCAGGTGCTGAAGACTCCAACAATAGTACACATGGTCTCCCTGGATACTACGGGGAGGATCGAGTGTGATGTCATGCTCGATGGCTTTGAGGTTCCATTGCTTGTGTACACTGGAGCAGTTATCTCCGTTTTAAACCTGGCTACCATGAAAAGTTTGTTTCCCCACCGGCAGATAAAACAACAAGGGAGAGACTATTATGGCTATGGATGGAACAGACTGGCAGTTTTGGGATTTGTGGAGATGAAGGCCCGTTACAAGTCTGTTGTGCCTCGGGCACGCATTCACGTCACCACTACGGGGGTTAACGTCATGGGGTGCAACCTCTTTTATAGCCTGGGTTTCTCCATTGCCAACGTGTCGGCGAGAAGTGGTCGAGATGTGGACTGTGGAGCCGACTGACTCCGTTGGTGGATGGTGTGGAGGTGCGGGAATCAGACTGGCTGGGCACGAATAACAAGGGAGACCACATTCGGCGCCACCTGTCGCTGCCTTAGGACGGACCCGATGCCGGTCTTTCTGTTGCCCTGGACGAGGGTGTGGGACGGCATGACGGGACCCCAGCGGCGGCCTTTAAGGACGAGGTGCCCACGCCGGATGCTGAAGGGGCGAGACCGAAGAGCGTGTGGATAAATCGTTTGAGTCGATGGTCTACCATGGATGACATGAACTGGACCCGTGAGTCAGCCGGATCAGTGGTGGAGACCAGTCGTGATCAATGTGACCCGGGAAAGAAGAAAAGGGCTTCCCTGCGGCTTGGAGATGTGGTCCGACCCAGGGTCAAGGCCTGGATGAGAGGGGATTACGGTTCACGCGAGCGGCGTGATGACAGGAGGCGGTTCCGGGTGGAGGCTACCCGGGGTGATGGGTATCTGTGCTTGTCTGACCAGAGCTGAAGGCACCCAAATGAGCTGCATCGGGCGGTGGAGGTGAAGAAGCGCCTCAGCGGGAGCCCTATGGTCAAAAGATGGAAGCGGTCGGAGAAGGACCCGTGAAAGGCCTGAGAGTGCTGTTTGTCTTTATTTTCTGTCTATTGTTTATGTGTACCTTACTCTGGTCCTGATGCGTTTAATTTACTGCTGGTGTGGTACCCTGATTTAGTTAAAAAAAAAAAAGGAAATTGAAGAGAGGAAATTTATGCTAACTGAGGAGATTAATGATACCTATGAGAAAATTTTACTGGTCTGTATTGTGAATGCGAGATTTTATTGGCTTAAATGAAAGTGAATTGATGATGTGTAGAACTGTCATATGCTGGGAGCTGTTTTACTGTAAAAGTTGGTTTTAAATGCCCAAGTTGGGGTAGTGGGGTGTATTGATCCTGTTTAATTGACCATTTGTGTAAATTTACATACCCAACGTTGATTATTGTATGATGTGCCCATTGTGGGGTGAGTGTTGGGGGGGGGGGGCGCCAGTAGTCCATGTGTGTATTGTTATTTTGTATGTCTTTTATGTGGGGCTGTTCTGGGGATTGTTTTAGTTTAAGACCACGGCTTTATTTTCTTTGTGTTTGGCGGCAGAATAATCTGCTCACCCGTGTGGGGGTGCTGGCAGTCTACCCGACCCTCAGCCTTAGTCGTATGCATGGATAGGAGGTTTATTTGTTTCTGTGATCATTTTGGCTTTAGAGTGTGAGTTGAGAAGCAAATTCGGGTGGGCTATCCGTGTGCTTGGCATTTTTTGAAGGGGGGGGGAATTGTGTGTGTAAATAGGCTGTATTAGTAAGATGGCGGGCGGGTTGGACATGGGATAGGCTAGGGTGGTTAGCTACTGGTTTCTGGTGGTGACGCCACCCCTAGTATAAAGGAGGTGGGTGGAAGAGGCTCTGCCTCTTTCGTCGTGGGAGCCACCTGGCATGCAGGCAAGTGCTGTAAGCCTATTTATGTATGTGACGTGTATTCTAATAAAGCTCCATTAACTAAGTTTGTTGTGCATTCTTCATTGCCCAATTATGGATGTAACAAACCCAACTTCAGAAAAGCCTTGTGAGCTCTCCGACTCCTCTGCTTCCCCAGAGGACGAGGGTCAGAGTCTGACCAACTTTATGAATGAGGTCTGTGCCTACATGCGCGTGTACGTGCATGCTTGTGTGTAATGGATCTCTGCCATCACACTGGAGCTGAACAGATGGGAAGCCTGCAGTAGGTGTTTTCCTGCTCGCATCAGGGGTGATGGAGAGTGTTGTTCGAACCGCTGTTAGGGAATCCCGTGCACACAGCGTCAGTCTCACCTTGTGTGTTTGTGCTACTGCCAAAAAAAAAAAAAAAAAAAAAGTTGAACCTCAACAGGAGTCCTTCAGCTTCCTTTCAGAGGACTTGAGAATTCAATTTCCACTTCCTGACAATCACTTTTTGAGAAGTACTATAAAGACGTCTTTGAGAAGATTCCAAGTCTGAGTAAAAGACAGGGAAAAAAAGAGAAGAAAAGAAAAACACTTCCAAGAATCACTTTGTCAGTACAGCTGTCTTCTCCATTGTGAAGAATTCTTTCAACAAAACCGTCTTCAGTGTCACGTCTGAATGGAACATCAGACACACTCCAACTCAAGGAATTATTATGCTGTAAAATGTGGATTTAATTAAACTATTA
This sequence comes from Pholidichthys leucotaenia, assembly GCA_020510985.1. Classification (NCBI taxonomy): domain Eukaryota; kingdom Metazoa; phylum Chordata; class Actinopteri; order Cichliformes; family Pholidichthyidae; genus Pholidichthys; species Pholidichthys leucotaenia. The sequence continues at coordinate 345,456,983 of CM035844.1, read as the reverse complement.
AAGGTCTGTCTCGATAAAAAGATCATCAAAATGTCGATGAAAGTCATTTTACAGGAATTGAATTTGGAATTTGAATTTTCCCTTCAGAAAATTCACGTGATCTTTCATCCTGTTGCATTACCTTTTCCTCCTTCAGATGTGACAGTTCAGCTTATCCATTAATAAGAAGAGAGTAGATTAGATCATTTAATAGTAATATATTATTGACAGGATGGTTCCCATTATATTTTCCATGCTCAAGACAGGGATCTATGCCTCACAAATTTATAGGGGTGGAAATCGCCAGAGACCTCACAATATGATGCAGTACTGAAGTCATGATACATTACTATCAAGATACTATGATTCCTTAAGTATTGCGATACCATATGGGTCTACCATACATTTTATTTTTTCCATATATTTATTCTATTCAACGTCAAACATCAGTTTCAAATAAAGTTATTCAGTCAAATCAGCTCACTGCAGTAACTTTTGTTTCGGTGGCTGGAGGATTTCAGGCTTGCGTGGGATGGTGTGCTGTTGCAGTCGCGTGTGGGTTCACTCCTCTAGAAGCCCACATGCTGCGGGTTGGTGTGTTCTGTCCTGTCCTGCTGCGCTCGGGGACTCCTCAGCTTTGGGCCTCACCTCTTGGTTGAGTTTCAGTACCACCATGGCAGCAGGACAGAGTCATATCCCTGGGCTCCAGCGTCTTAACCATGTGGCATCATTTTGTTCTGGATGGATGTACTAGGTCTTTGCATGTGAGGTGCGCAATGGACTGCTGTCTTCTTGGCTCAGTTGGCGTTTGGAGTCAGCTTTGTCATCCTCATTGTTTATGGAGTTGGCTGATTTTTAGCAGTCACTGTTTTAGTTTGACTATTGCCTGCTAACCCTGCTGCCGCTGGATAGTGCAGAGATGTTTGGGCAGTGCCTCTATAGTGTTGGTGGCTAAATGACAAGACAACAAGGTTTCAAAGAAACCAAATTCTGGAGACATGAGAAGGTGATGCAAACAACCAGACCAAGACAGAGAAAGACAAGACTGACTTAAACACAAAAAGACTGACAAAGAGCCTAAAAGACTGGAGGATGGGACACTGATTACTCAGTCTAGACAATAACAAATCAAGTTTTGCAGCACATTTATATTACATTATATTAAAGTTTATTAAGGACACAAGAGGTCCATAGTGAAAGAAAGAAAGAAAGAGTATACATATTTACAACCAGAGAATCATATAAAATACAGACCAATAACATGTATTACAAACTCATGCATTTTAAGAAAACGAAATAAATCGGCCACCTGCGCCTGTGTACAAACAGAAGCGCCAATGTCTCAACAATCTGGAGGAAAGCCTGACTGAGCATAACGCTGAATGGATCAAAGCCTGAATATTCCCTGAAACCGACAACCTTCACATAAATCAATAGAAAAAATTCTGTATTAAGGCAGAACAGGTTTGCACCCCAACACTTACAAACATTTGACTAGCATTACACCATCTTGGCTGTTTAAGAAGCAGTCTCATGCCACCATTGTAGGCCACCTTAAATTTCTGAAAGACACATTTTCTTTAAACCGGCCACATTTGGGCATATAGTGTGGGGTGCAAAATGCTCTAAATAAAGCAATTTTCACCTTAACAGAATACATGCTAAATTTAACTGCAAGCACGTTAGCCTGATCATACATTTTATGGCATTGTCTGTTGATTTCTTTATCATTTGATAAATCATTAACAATATGGTGACCAAGCTATCTAACGTCTTCACATTCTTTAAGAGCAGTACCAGACAAGAAGAATCCAGGAAATACAAAGTTTTTGTCCTCTCTACTTCTTTATCATGATAGTCCCTGCCATACTGCAAACAGACCCTCAAAAGTTGTTGTAAGCCACCACTATATGGGCAAAAGATTACCAGATCATTTGCATACATGAGGTGATTGATAAGGACATCACCATCCATACAGTCTGTATTACATACATTTAGCTGTTGTGACAGATCATCCAAACACCCATTAAAAAGAAAAGGAGACAAAATGCCACCATGGCACACTCCACTACTGGCATGAAATGGTTCCATCACCCCATCTAATCTGAAAGGACTGGCGAGAATACGATAAGTAAGATAAAATTCTAAAAATCACTTTAGGGACACCTCTGTGATACAATTTAAAAAAAAAAAATATCATAATCTATACAGTCAAATTCCTTAGATGCATCAATAAAACACATTAAAATTGTGAAATTCTGACTATTATATAATTGTCTAAAAATCTGTTTTAAAGCAAACATACACATCTGTACCGTGCTGTCATTTAAAACCAAACTGGTTGCTACTCGTAAAAATATACTGCTCCAGCCTTTAAGGAGGATTCTTTCCGACACTTTAGATAAAATGCTAGCTAAAGCTATAGGCCTGTAATTGTCCATGCTGTTTATTTTGCCAGATTTGTCTTTAATAACAGGCAGCACTAATAATACAGGCAAGGTAGAGTCTGGCAGGATCCCATGGGCTAAAAAACCTGTCATACAGATGGCCAGCACTGGAATGAGTTGCTAGGAGGCACATTTTAGATGTTCAGCAGTTACTTTGTCAGGACCACATGCTTTATTTTCCAAGGCCAACACAGCAGCCTAACCTCCTCTGAACTAATAACTATATCCTCCTTAGTGTCAATATCACCCATATCAAAACCATTTCTGCCAATACAGTTAACTAACTCATAATATTGCCACCACATGTGGCAAATTTCACCTGAGCCACAAGCTCCCTCCATGTTTGAAAGTACATTCATTTTACTATTATTCATGGCTCGAACCTCCTTCCAAAAATTGTTATAACTTTTACTTTGTTACTTACATGCTAGGGAGTCAGACCTCATTAAAATCTCATTGCTTTTAATATGTCACAGCACATATTTAAAATTTGAATTTGCACGTTTCTTTTGTTCAAATAATGGGCCCTGTCTATCTCTGCTGGATGCTATCCAAGCTATAAAAGTATTCCTAGCTTTGGCATGAAGCTCTGCCACACAGTTGTTCCGGCCAGGCTTAATATTACATGCCTTATGTTGGTATACATAAAGAGGCCTGTGTAGCATCATCTCACTTTGGCTCAGCAATAATTATTCTTCTGCTTAAAGACATTTTGTTTCACCCAGGAGTAAGACAGTCAAAAAAAAAAAAGGATTTTCTCCCCAGGCCACAGCTGAAGTTCCATTCCTTTGTTAAAACCAGCCTAAGGAATTTCCCCAATGTCCGGCTTTGGTTTATTGCCCCCATAAACATGCAACAGACCTGGGCTACACAGATCTACAACTCAGCTAATTTCCTTAAACTCTGGGACATGCTGGATTTAACCAGTGAACTTTAAAGTATATTATTACAAACTCAATTCTAAACCTTCTTCTTTTCAGAACTATGAAAAGCAAATGGACTCTGATGTTTTAATGTGGAAAATCAATAATATGTGTGAAATGCATTAATCTGTGATTTTATATATATATATATATATATATATATATATATATATATATATATATATATATATATATATATATACACTACTGTTCAAAAGTTTGGGGTCACCCAGACAATTATTTTGTGTTTTCCATGAAAAGTCACACTTATTTACCACCATGAGTTGTAAAATGAATAGAAAATATAGTCAAGACATTGACAAGGTTAGAAATAATGATTTGTATTTGAAATAATAATTTTTTTCCTTCAAACTTTGCTTTCGTCAAAGAATCCTCCATTTGCAGCAATTACAGCATTGCAGACCTAGCATGATTGCACAAGGGTTTTCTAATCATCCATTAGCCTTCTGACGCAATGAGCAAACACATTGTACCATTAGAACACTAGAGTGATAGTTGCTGGAAATGGGCCTCTATACACCTATCTAGATATTGCACCAAAAACCAGACATTTGCAGCTAGAATAGTCATTTACCACATTAGCAATGTATAGAGTGTATTTCGGATTAGTTTAAAGTTATCTTCATTGAAAAAAAGTGCTTTTCTTTCAAAAATAAAGAAATTTCTAAGTGACCCCAAACTTTTGAACGGTAGTGTATATATATATGCATGTTAAAAATGTTTAAATGAATGTTTATTCCTGCATGTTGATTTAGAAGCACTGCTTATAAGATATACTAAAGTTAACTTTGTTTAATACATAAGGAAAATAGCACATTCCAGTATGTATGGGAAATTTGGCTCTGAAACCATGTGACTCCAGCGGCCAGTCTCTGCATGACAACAATTCTTCATTCCATTGGTCCCTTTTAGACTGTTTGTTATTGGACTAAAGGTTCATCGAGCCCGCCCAAGAAAGGACGCTCATTGGCTGAGATTCCTGTCAGCCGGAAGCCCGCGGATAGCTCAACAGAACTTATAAATAACAGAGAGACCCCTGCTTCAGCTCTCTTCTCTCTTTTCTCTTCTTCTCTTCACCTCTGATTCATCTTCTTGGACGTTCATCTCTCTATTGTCTACACACAGCAAGGAAGAACAAAGACTCCGACCACATGTCGCTTTTCTGAACACAGAGCAGATAACTCGTAATTTGTTTATGTAACTTTGTATTTTAATGTCTTTTTCTTTTTCTCTTAAATGCCTAGGAATTCCTATTTCTTTGAGCTCAATTCTTAATCGGAGTTAAACTCCAATTTTTACTTATCTCTTTTTCTTTGTTAAACTTTCTGTACCCCCTCATGGATCGTCACCTTATCGTGGTGGGGGGGTTTGCGTGCCCCAGTGATCCCAGGAGCTATGTTGTCCGGGGCAATTTGCCTCTGATAGGGTCTCCCAAGACAAACTGGTCCTGGGTGAAGGGCCAGACTAAGAACGATCCAACAGACTCTCATGATAAATTGTATATCAAGGATTCAGTGTACCCCGCCCGGTATGGGGTTACCGGGGCCCCACCCTGGAGCCAGGCCTGGGGGAGGGGCTCGAAGGCTAGCGTCTGGTGGCCGGGTTTCCACCCATGGGACCCGGCCGGGCTCAGCCCGAAGGAGTTACATGGGTCCGCCCTCCAGTGGGTTCACCACCTGCAGGAGGGATCATGGGGGTCCGGTGCTATGTGGATTAGGTGGCGGTCAAAGGCGGAGACCTTGGCGGACTGATCCCAAGCTTTCTAAACTGGCTTTTGGTACGTGGAATGTCACCTCTCTGGTGGGGAAGGAGCCTGAGCTGGTGTACGAGGTTGAGCGATACCAGCTAGATATAGTCGGCCTCACCTCAACACACAGCTCCGGTTCCGGAACCAGTCTCCTGGAGAGGGGCTGGAGCTTGGCCTTTTCTGGAGTTGCCCCGGGCGAGAGGCGACGAGCAGGGGTGGGTATTCTTGTATCGCCCCACCTTGCTGCCTCTATATTGGAGTTTTCCCCGGTGGACGAAAGGGTTGCTTCCCTGCGCCTTCGGGTTGGGGAACGGGTCCTGACCATCATTTGTGCCTATGCACCAAATGATGTTTCAGAGTACCCACCCTTTTTGGAGTCTGTGACTGGGGTGCTGGAGGGTGCTCTTCCTGGAGACTCCATTGTCCTACTGGGGGACTTCAATGCGCACGTGGGCAACGACAGTGAAACCTGGAGGGGGGTGATTGGGAGGAACGGCCTGCCCGATCTGAACCCGAGTGGTGTTCAGTTATTGGACTTCTGTGCTAACCACAGTCTGTCCATAACGAACACCATGTTCAAGCATAAGGGTGTCCATATGTGCACCTGGCACCAGGACACCCTAGGTCGCAGGTCGATGATCGATTTTGTTATCGTATCATCAGACCTGTGACCGTATGTCTTGGACACCCGAGTAAAGAGAGGTGCAGAGCTGTCAACTGATCACCACCTGGTGGTGAGTTGGATCCGATGGCAGGGGAGGAAGCCATTCAGACCTGGTAGACCCAAACGTACAGTGAGGGTGTGCTGGGAGCGTCTGGCTGAGGCCCCTGTCCGGGAGGTCTTCAACTCCCACCTCCGGAAGAACTTCAACCACATTCCGAGGGAGTCTGGAGACATGGAGTCTGAATGGGCCATGTTCTCCACCTCTGTTGTTGAAGCGGCGGCCCAGAGCTGCGGCCACAAGGTGGTCGGTGCATCTCGTGGTGGCAACCCCCGAACCAAGTGGTGGACACCAGTGGTGAGGGGGGGCACTAAGCTGAAGAAGGAGTCCTATCAAGCTTGGTTGGCTTGTGGGACTCCCGAAGCAGCTGAGGTGTACCTGCAGGCCAAGCGGAGTGCAGCTCGGGTGGTTGCGGAAGCAAAAACCCGGGTATGGGAGGAGTTCGGTGAGGCCATGGAACAAGACTTTCGGTCGGCTTCAAAGAGATTCTGGCAAACTGCTCGGCGGCTCAGGAGGGGAAAGCAGCTCCCTGTCCACACTGTATATGGTGCGGATGGGACACTGTTGACTTCAACTGGGGATATCGTCGGGCTGTGGAAGGAATACTTCGAGGATCTCCTCAATCCCACTGATACGCCTTCCACAGAGGAAGCAGGGTTTGGGGACGAGGGGGATGACTCGCCTATCACAGGGGCTGAGGTCGCCAAGGTGGTTAAAAATCTCCTTGGTGGCCGGGCCCCGGGGGTGGACGAGATTCGCCCCGAGTACCTCAAGGCCCTGGATGTTGTTGGGTTGTCATGGTTGACACGCCTCTGCAACATTGCGTGGAGGTCGGGGGCAGTGCCTTTGGCATGGCAAACCGGGGTGGTGGTTCCTCTCTTCAAAAAAGGGGACCGGAGGGTGTGCTCCAACTTTAGAGGGATCACACTCCTCAGCCTCCCTGGGAAGGTCTATGCCAAGGTACTGGAGAGGAGAGTCCGGCCGTTGGTCGAACCTCGGATTCAGGAGGAGCAATGTGGTTTTCGTCCTGGCCGTGGCACATCGGACCAGCTCTTTACCCTCTCGAGAATTCTTGAGGGTTCGTGGGAGTTTGCCCAACCAGTTTACATGTGTTTTGTGGACTTGGAGAAGGCATTTGACCGTGTCCCTCGTGGATTTTTGTGGGGGGTGCTTCGGGAGTATGGGGTATCGGGCTTGTTGTTACGAGCTATTCGGTCTCTGTACGACCGTTGTGAGAATTTAGTTCGTATTGCCAACACTCGGTCGGAGTCATTCCCAGTGAGAGTTAGACTCCGCCAGGGCTGCCCTTTGTCACCGATCCTGTTCATAATTTTTATGGACAGGATTTCTAGGCACAGCCAGGGAATGGAGGGTGTCATGCTTGGTGACCACAGGATCTCATCTCTGTTGTTTGCAGATGATGTTGTCCTGTTGGCTTCATCCGGCAATGACCTACAGCTCTTGCTGGGACGGTTTGCCGCTGAGTGTGAAGCGGCTGGGATGAGAATCAGCACCTCCAAGTCCGAGTCCATGGTCCTCAGCCGGAAAAAGGTGGATTGTCCTCTCCGGGTTGGGGACAGGCTCCTGCCCCAAGTGGAGGAGTTTAAGTATCTTGGGGTCTTGTTCACGAGTGAGGGGAAAATGGAGCGAGAGATCGACAGACGGATTGGAGCAGCATCTGCAGTGATGCGGACGTTGTACCGGTCTGTTGTGGTGAAGAGGGAGCTTAGTTCTAAGGCAAAGCTGTCGATTTACCAGTCAATCTACGTTCCTACTCTCACCTATTGTCACGAGCTTTGGGTAATGACCGAAAGAACGAGATCGCGGATACAAGCGGCGGAAATGAGCTTTCTCCGTAGGATTGCTGGACTCACCCTCAGAGATAGGGTGAGGAGCTCAGTCATCCGGGAGAGGCTCAGAGTAGAACCGCTGCTCCTCCACATTGAAAGGAGTCAGTTGAGGTGGTATGGGCATCTGATTAGGATGCCTCCTGGACGCCTCCCATTTGAGGTGTTTCAGGCACGTCCCACTGGGAGGAGACCCCGGGGCAGACCCAGGACTCAGTGGAGAGACTATGTCTCCCAGCTGGTCTGGGAACGCCTTGGTATCCCCTCTGAAGAGCTGGAGCAGGTGGCTGGGGAGAGGGAAGTCTGGGCTTCTCTGCTTGAACTGCTGCCTCCGTGACCCGGACCTCCGGAAAAGCGGTAGAAGATGGATGAAACTTTCTGTAAAACACTGTTTGTTTAATTTTAATGTAAACTTTAATCTTGACTTTATTTTTATAATATTTTTCTTGACCAATCACATACCAGAAGCTATGATTTTTATCTAAAGACCGAAGCTCTTTAATTTGAGATCGGATTAGATATCTTTAATTAATTATTATCGAAGGCCTCTGAGGAGACGCAGCTCCCACATCACGCACAGCTGAGGAACCAGCGCGCTTCTGCAGGATTTCAACCATCGAGATCCAACTTACGATTTCATGAATATCATTCATCGTCAAGAGAATATTTGCGGGACAAATATTCTGGGTTTTGCCCCTGAACAACACTTCAAAACTTCATGAGGACGACGACAGGACCATCATCGAACGAGGATCACGTGAGCTGCAACTTTCATCTGCTGAATTAAACATCTGAGGTTCGGTAATAATTTGTATATCTAATCAGATGCAAATTAAGAAGCCCTTAACATAACTCTTCTTTTCATTAAAATTCCGTTTTTATTTTCTTAAGATTAATCCAGGACTTTTTCATATAATTAGTAAACTTTCTCCATAAATTTGCGTTGTTTCCATAATCTGTTAACTCAAACTGATAGAAATTCATTTCTCAGTTTAACCCTGGTTCCGAAAATATTGACATTGTTAATCTATCATTTACAAAATTGATTTTATGATTAATGAAATTACTGCAATGTCTGTTAATCATTTCGTTTAATAAATATGTGAAAATGAGAGAAGTTGTTGAGAATTTATTTCATTCTGAGTCTGTTCAAGCACAGGTATCGAATTCACAGAAAATTTTTGAGACTGATTATTGATTAATTTATTGAGTGATTAAACAGGTATAAAGTGAAATTAAAGATTAAATTGCTTCTTAGAGATAAAAGCTGGTGCCCCTACGAGTGTTATTAACTTTTCTGATGTACATGAAATGAGATTTTATCTCAGATTCCAATACATCAATAGAAATTAAATAATTCATACCTGATCATTTCATATTCATATTTATTAATATTACATATTTCACGCTACACCTACAAGCAGTTAAAATTGAGGATGCAATAGATTCATAAAAATTACATAACTTCTTGCTGTGTTGAGAATTTTTACAGTTAATATTAAAACATCTTATGGCATCTTTTGGCAGTGTAATGCTTGCTTAACAATTCATCAGTCCTTATCAAATAGTTCTGAACTTCTTTCATAGTTAATTTAGTCCACTCCAATCTCCAAGAGCTGATGCTATTTGTCGGAGCAGATATATTACACAACTTTTCTACATTCAAACATTCAGATTGAGATAATTTTATTTGTCCCTTGTTGGGTAATTCAGTTTACAGTCCCAGCCATAAAGACACAAACAATAACAATAACATCTGCATTCATATTCATACCCAACATTCAGTATTCAGTGAGAAACAGCTCAGCGTAGGGTCCCAAGCAAGACAGAAAGTGGAGAAACACATGTACATTTAAAATGGTCCAGCCACAAGGTTTTAGGCAAAAGCACCTTACTGGGGAGAATTAAACTAACATCAGAGCAGAAATGCAATAAATGGCTGGCAAAGAGGGAGTTCCTATCAGAAATATCAGCATTCATATCACCTACAACAAAAATACAGATTGAGGCATTATCTTGAATACATACACTACTCACAAAAAGTTAGGGATAATCGGCTTTCGGGTGAAATTTCAGAATGCACCTAAAATTCACTATAACCTTTACAGATGAACATAATTTGACCTTCTATAACCTTTTGAATGCACATGTCCAGCGGTTCAGTGTTTCAGTAGTTTATGCATAACTTGCTGTTCTGCAACAAGGTGTTTAACGGCAAAATTCACAACAGGTGTTTGATCCATGAATCGACCAATACATTTTCTGGTTCAATTAGAATTGGTATCTAAACAGTCCTCTTCATCATGCTGTTCACATTTTAACATCACAACACCAAGACGACACCTAACAACTGGCCACTTAGCCATTGTGAGGCTTCAAACAGGATGTTCACAGATCGAAGTGGCCACTCAGCCTAGAGTGTCAGAGAGTGTAATCAGCAGGTTGTAACAGAGATGCAGAGAGACTGGAACAGTCAGAGAAAGGCATAAAAGTGGACATCCTTTAGTTACACCCCACGCTGATGACCGCTTCATTGTGAACAGTGCCCTGCGGAACTGGACGATGAATGCCACTCAACTCCAGGCACATTTAAAGAAGGTAAGAGGCACCCAAATGTCACGTCAGACCATTCAAAACCATTTACATCAGTGGGGTCTGCATGCTAGACAACCTGCAAGGGTACCTGGTCACACCACCAGGCATAGGCGTCATCATCGTGCATGGGCCAGGGAGCATTTATGCTGGATAAGGGACCAGGGGGCCTCAGCGCTGTTCTCTGAAGAAAGTTGATTCACGTTGAGCAGAAATGATGGCCACCAATGATGGTGGAAAGCGCTATACATCAGCCACTGTTGTCACCAGATGAACCTTTGGTGGTGGTGGTGTCACAGTCTGGGCAGGTGTGTCTAGTCAATACCGAACTTCCCTACACTTTGTGAATGGTACAGTGACAAGCTGATACTACCTGAATAACATCATTAATCCAGCCATTGTGCCTCTGCATGAACAACACAGGCCTAATTTCATCTTCATGGATGACAATGTGCCAGCTCATCGAGGTCTCATCATTAGGGAATGGCTGCTGGAGGCTGAGGTACCTCAAATGGAGTGGCCTGCACTTTCTCCAGACCTAAATGCCATAGAAAACCTATTGGATCAGCTGAGTCACCATGGAGAGACGTGTAACCCTGCATCCCACAACCTCAATGACCTGAGGGCTTCCCTTCAAGAAGAGAAGAATGCCATGCTTCGGCAAAACAATAAGTGGACTTGTGAACAGCATGAGACATCGTTGTCAAGCTGTAATTGATGCTCAAGGGCACCTGACAAGTTATTGAGAAACTGAAATTTTTTGTTGTTGTATACCCACCACTGTTGTTGGCTTTTGCTTCAGCACATTGTTTGAGATGAGGAAATCACCATTGCATGCTTTTACTTAAATGCCCAACTTTCATGATATAATATCTCTGTAGCGTGAACTTTTTACATTTTCCATAAATGTCACCCGAAAGGCAAGGCAAATTTGTTTGTATTGTACATTTCATGTACAAGACAATTCAAAGTGCTTTACATAAAAACATTAAAGCATTATAACAAGTTGCAAAAGGAATTCATAAGAATTTAAAAGCAAATTATAAAATAAATTAAAGAGAAACAAAAACAAGCTAAAATAGAATACGACAGAAATAAAAGTTACAGTACATTGTAGGCTACTGAACGGCCGTGGCAAATAGAGGTTTTAACCTCAGTTTAAAACAGCTGCGAGTTTTTGCAGCCCTGATGCTTTCTGGGAGTTTGTTCCATATGTGATGGGCATAAAAAACTAAACACTGCCTCACCATGTTTGGTTCTAACTCTGGGGACCAGTAGTAGGCCTGACCCTGATGACCTGAGGGCTCTGGGTGGTTCATAATGGACCAGCAGATCTGAAATGTATTTCAGCCTTAAATCATTCCGAGCTTTATAAACCAACAGCAGTATTTTGAAATCGATTCTTTGATAGATAGGAAGCCAGCGTAAAGATCTGAGAACTGGAGTTATATGGTCCACTTTCTTGGTCTTAGTGAGGACTCAAGCTGCAGTGTTCTGAACCAACTGCAGCTGTCTGATGGACCTTTTAGGAAGACCTGTGACCTGTGCATTACAGTAGTCCAGGGTACTGAAGATAAATGCATGGACAAGTTTTTCTAGCTCCTGCTGAGACATCAGACCTTTAATCCTTGCTATGTCCTTTAAGTTATAATAGGCTGACTTCACTACTGTCGTAATGCAGCTGTTAAAATTCAGGTCTGAGTCCAGAACTACACCCAGATTTCTGGCTTGGCTGTTGGTTTTTAGCATCATTGATTGAAGCTAAGTACTAACACTGACTTTTTCTTCTTTGGCTCCAAAAACTATTACTTTGTTTTTGTTTAACTGAAGAAAATTCTGGCACATCCACTGTTTAATTTGACCAATACATTTGATGAGGGTTTTAATTGGACCATAGTCTCCTGGTGAGATGGCTGTGTAGATTTGTGTATCATCTGCATAATTATGGTAATGTATTTTGTTGTTTTATTATGATTTGAGCTTGTGGGAACATACAGATGTTGAAAAGCAAAGGTCCCAAAATGGAACCTTGGGGAACTCCACAGATTATTTTTGTTCGCTCAGATTTGTAGTTACCTATAGACACAAAATAGTCCCTGTCTTTTAAATAGGACTCAAACCAGCTAAGTGCTGTATCAGAAAGTCCCACCCAGTTTTTTAGCCGGTCTAGTAAGATGTTATGGTCAGCAGTGTCGAATGCAGCACTGAGGTCCAGTAGAACCAAGCCTAAAATGTTGCCTTTATCTGTATTGGCATGGATGTCATTAAGGACCTTAACTAGCGCTGTGTCAGTGCTGTGGTGTGGCCGAAAACCTGACTGGAAGACATCAAAACAGTTATTTAATGTTAGGAAGTTGTACAATTGTTGAAAAACAGCTTTTTCTATTATTTTACTAAGAAAAGGGGAGGTTTGATATGGACCTATAACTGTTCATGAGTGAGGTGTCTAGGTTGCTCTTTTGTAGAAGTGGCTTGATAACGGCTGTTTTAAAACACTGAGAAAAGACACCTGAATGCAGAGACATTTATGATCTGTCGTAGATCTGAGGCCATACAATACTGTATGAAACGTTTTTAAAAAACCCTGTTGGGAGAGTATCAAGGCAGCAGGTAGTGGATTACAGGTGGTGTATAATGTTATCCAAGATTTTATGATTGGAAAAAAATTTGCTATGGTGTTTACATCTTCTTTATGTGGACACAGAGTAAGAACATGTCCAGCACCTGGCATAGGAGCACTGATTTTCTGAATTTTGTCAGTAAAGAAAAAAGGCAAAGTCATTGCAGGCATGGTTGGATAGAGGTTCAAAAGCTACTGACACAGGGGGATTTATTAGCCTGTCAACAGTTGTGAACAAGGTGCATGCAAATAGCCAAATATCCCTAACTTTTTGTGAGTAGTGTACGTTGAATACTGTATACTCATATTCATTGTAATGAATATGAGTATACATACTCATACAAAACAAGTTCAACCCTGTTCAGTGCAAAAATACACAACAAGCATGCAATGACTTTGAAAAGAAAAAAAATCAACAAAAATACACAGTTGACCTTTAGAATATTACAACTTACAAGGGTGGCTCATTAAAGATTTCCCCTGACCCACTTCTGGTTATTGCAGGAGGCTGAAATATCTCATGTATAATAGTACATATCTCTATAGGTCACATGGTAATTTGCAGCTCTGAACTCTTAATAGTGTCCTGATCCCGAGCACGAGTGGGTGCTGTGCTCAGTCTCCAATTTGAGTTTAGTCCTTTTCTGTTTGTTACCTCCGCCAAGGAGGTTATGTGATCATCGGCATTGGTTTGTCTGTCTGTTTGTCTGTTTGTTTGTCTGTTTGTTTGTTTGTCTGTTTGTTGGTTAGCAAGATAACTCAAAAAGATATGGACGGACTTTCATGAAATTTTCACAGATTGTCAGAAATGGGGTATCCTACAGATGATTACATTTTGGTGGTGATCCGGATCACCGTCGAGAAGAAAACCGCCATTACGGAAAATGCCATTTTCGTCAATAGCTACTGAACCACTAATCCTATCATCCATCCATCCATCCATCTTCTACCGCTTTTCCGGAGGTCCGGGTCGCGGAGGCAGCAGTTCAAGCAGAGAAGCCCAGACTTCCCTCTCCCCAGCCACCTGCTCCAGCTCTTCAGAGGGGATACCAAGGCGTTCCCAGACCAGCTGGGAGACATAGTCTCTCCACCGAGTCCTGGGTCTGCCCCGGGGTCTCCTCCCAGTGGGACGTACCTGAAACACCTCAAGTGGGAGGCGTCCAGGAGGCATCCTAATCAGATGCCCATACCACCTCAACTGACTCCTTTCAATGTGGAGGAGCAGCGGTTCTACTCTGAGCCTCTCCCGGATGACTGAGCTCCTCACCCTATCTCTGAGGGTGAGTCCAGCAATCCTACGGAGAAAGCTCATTTCCGCCGCTTGTATCCGCGATCTCGTTCTTTCGGTCATTACCCAAAGCTCGTGACCATAGGTGAGAGTAGGAACGTAGATTGACTGGTAAATCGACAGCTTTGCCTTAGAACTAAGCTCCCTCTTCACCACAACAGACCGGTACAACGTCCGCATCACTGCAGATGCTGCTCCGATCCGTCTGTCAATCTCTCGCTCCATTTTCCCCTCACTCGTGAACAAGACCCCAAGATACTTAAACTCCTCCACTTGGGGAAGGAGCCTGTCCCCAACCCGGAGAGGACAATCCACCTTTTTCTGGCTGAGGACCATGGACTCGGACTTGGAGGTGCTGATTCTCATCCCAGCCGCTTCACACTCAGCGGAAAACCGTCCCAGCAAGAGCTGTAGGTCATTGCTGGATGAAGCCAACAGGACAACATCATCTGCAAACAACAGAGATGAGATCCTGTGGTCACCAAGCATGACACCCTCCATTCCCTGGCTGAGCCTAGAAATCCTGTCCATAAAAATTATGAACAGGATCGGTGACAAAGGGCAGCCCTGGCAGAGTCCAACTCTCACTGGGAATGACTCCGACCGAGTGTTGGCAATACGAACCAAACTCTCACAACGGTCGTACAGAGACCGAATAGCTCGTAACAACAAGCCCGATACCCCATACTCCCGAAGCACCCCCCACAAAAATCCACGAGGGACACGGTCAAATGCCTTCTCCAAGTCCACAAAACACATGTAAACTGGTTGGGCAAACTCCCACGAACCCTCAAGAATTCTCGAGAGGGTAAAGAGCTGGTCCGATGTGCCACGGCCAGGACGAAAACCACATTGCTCCTCCTGAATCCGAGGTTCGACCAACGGCCGGACTCTCCTCTCCAGTACCTTGGCATAGACCTTCCTAGGGAGGCTGAGGAGTGTGATCCCTCTAAAGTTGGAGCACACCCTCCGGTCCCCTTTTTTGAAGAGAGGAACCACCACCCCGGTTTGCCATGCCAAAGGCACTGCCCCCGACCTCCACGCAATGTTGCAGAGGTGTGTCAACCATGACAACCCAACAACATCCAGGGCCTTGAGGTACTCGGGGCGAATCTCGTCCTCCCCCGGGGCCCAGCCACCAACTCAGCCATCCATGGCCTCACCGAACTCCTCCCATACCCGCGTTTTTGCTTCAGCAACCACCCGAGCTGCACTCCGCTTGGCCTGCCGGTACACCTCAGCTGCTTCGGGAGTCCCACAAGCCAACCAAGCCTGATAGGACTCCTTCTTCAGCTTAATGCCCCCCCTCACCACTGGTGTCCACCACTTGGTTTGGGGGTTGCCACCACGAGATGCACCGACCACCTTGCGGCCGCAGCTCTGGGCCGCCGCTTCAACAACAGAGGTGGAGAACATGGCCCATTCAGACTCCATGTCTCCAGACTCCCTCGGAATGTGGTTGAAGTTCTTCCGGAGGTGGGAGTTGAAGACCTCCCGGACAGGGGCCTCAGCCAGACGCTCCCAGCACACCCTCACTGTACGTTTGGGTCTACCAGGTCTGAATGGCTTCCTCCCCTGCCATCGGATCCAACTCACCACCAGGTGGTGATCAGTTGACAGCTCTGCACCTCTCTTTACGCGGGTGTCCAAGACATACGGTCGCAGGTCTGATGATACGATAACAAAATCGATCATCGACCTGCGACCTAGGGTGTCCTGGTGCCAGGTGCACATATGGACACCCTTATGCTTGAACATGGTGTTCGTTATGGACAGACTGTGGTTAGCACAGAAGTCCAATAACTGAACACCACTCGGGTTCAGATCGGGCAGGCCGTTCCTCCCAATCACCCCCCTCCAGGTTTCACTGTCGTTGCCCACGTGCGCATTGAAGTCCCCCAGTAGGACAATGGAGTCTCCAGGAGGAGTACCCTCCAGCACCCCAGTCACAGACTCCAAAAAGGGTGGGTACTCTGAAACATCATTTGGTGCATAGGCACAAATGATGGTCAGGACCCGTTCCCCAACCCGAAGGCGCAGGGAAGCAACCCTTTCGTCCACCGGGGAAAACTCCAATATAGAGGCAGCAAGGTGGGGCGATACAAGAATACCCACCCCTGCTCGTCGCCTCTCGCCCGGGGCAACTCCAGAAAAGGCCAAGCTCCAGCCCCTCTCCAGGAGACTGGTTCCGGAACCGGAGCTGTGTGTTGAGGTGAGGCCGACTATATCTAGCTGGTATCGCTCAACCTCGTACACCAGCTCAGGCTCCTTCCCCACCAGAGAGGTGACATTCCACGTACCAAAAGCCAGTTTAGAAAGCTTGGGATCAGTCCGCCAAGGTCTCCGCCTTTGACCGCCACCTAATCCACATAGCACCGGACCCCCATGATCCCTCCTGCAGGTGGTGAACCCACTGGAGGGCGGACCCATGTAACTCCTTCGGGCTGAGCCCGGCCGGGTCCCATGGGTGGAAACCCGGCCACCAGACGCTAGCCTTCGAGCCCCTCCCCCAGGCCTGGCTCCAGGGTGGGGCCCCGGTAACCCCATACCGGGCGGGGTACACTGAATCCTTGATATACAATTTATTATGAGAGTCTGTTGGATCGTTCTTAGTCTGGCCCTTCACCCAGGACCAGTTTGTCTTGGGAGACCCTATCAGAGGCAAATTGCCCCCTGGACAACATAGCTCCTGGGATCACTGGGGCACGCAACCCCCCCACCACGATAAGGTGACGATCCATGAGAAATGGGGTATCCTACAGATGATTACATTTTGGTGGTGATCCGGATCACCGTCAAGAAGAAAACCGCCATTACGGAAAATGCCATTTTCGTCAATAACTACTGAACCACTAATCCTATCATTGTGAATCCAATTGCTAGTCATATGTTTTCATGGTCAAGGAATCTGAAAACGCACACACAAACACTGTATGGGGGGAACTGTGGCGCTAAACCGCCATTACGGACAATGCGATTTTCGTGAATAACTACTCAACCACTAATCCTATCATTCTGAATCCAATTGCTAGTCATATGTTTTCATGGTCAAGGAATCTGAAAACGTACACACAAACACTGTATGGGGGGAACTGTGGCGCTTGGTGGAGGTCTGCGCTCTCCGAGTGCTTTTCTAGTTTCCTTCTTTGTTTATGTTGCCGGGATTATGGTCTGTTGCATTTGGTCTCAGTTTATTTATAAGTTGTTTGTATTCTTAGTTTTGTCTTTATAGTCCTGTCTATTTATTGTATGTTACTGTGTGGTTATGGTATTATTTGCATCTTTTGGGACTGTGTCATCTTATTCTCATATTATTATTTAGTTTCTGGTCTGTGCTTTTATTTTGACAGCGCCTTGCAGCTTCTGGCTGTCAAACCCTGTTTCATGGGCTGCACAGCTGTCACTGATTATGTTACTGCGTTACTCATGTATCCACACCTGTCATCCATCAATCATTTATCCATTCACCTCTTTAAGGATACAGCAACGTTTCCCCCTACTGTTTGCTTCCTCTGAGCATCAGCCAAGCTCTGAGTGAAAGTGTTTTCCGCAAAGGTGAACAGGTGAGCTCCGCCATGAATTTAATCCTTTTTTCCTTTCCCTCAACCATGAGCCCTGTTTCCCTTCGAGTGTGACTCCGGCTAGGATTCATCTGTTTTTCCCTGGCGTCCCTACTCGTCTCAGCCTGTGCTCCCTCCAGGTTGTTCTCCAGTCCCGTCAGCGAGAGTCCCATTCTCCTACAGTGCACCTCAATTCAATTCAGCTTTATTTATATAGCGCCATTTCACAACAACAGTCATATCATAGCACTTTGAACTGTAGGGGAAACCCTCACAATTGCAGAAAGACCCCAGCAATCAGGGGATCCACTGTGAGCAAGCACTTGGCGACGGTGGAGAGGAAAAACTCCCTTTTAGCAGGAAGAACCCTCCAGCAGGACCAGGATCAGGGAGGGGCAGTCATCTGCTGCGACTGGCTGGGGGGATGAGGGGATAGAGAAGAGGAAGAAAAGAACAGACATATAGAAAGCAAACAGCATGACAGGGACTCGATCTATGGGAGAGGACAAACAGATGTTAATGACCAGCAAAAATATTTCATTGAGAGTGAAGAGAGGAGTGAAGCCCAGTGCATTGTTGGAGGTCCCCCGGCTGTCTAAACCATTATCAGCATAACTAAGGGTGGGTTCAGGGGCACCTGATCCCACCCTAATTACAGTGCATCTGGAAAGTATTCACAGCGCTTCACTTTTTTCCACATTTTGTTATGTTGTAGCCTTTTTCAATTCAATTCAATTCAATTCAACTTTATTTATATAGCGCCATTTCACAACAACAGTCATCTCATAGCACTATCAACTGTAGGGGGAACCCCCACAGTTGCAGAAAGAACCCAGCAATCGGGCGATCCCCTGTGAGCAAGCACTTGGCGACGGTGGAGAGGAAAAACTCCCTTTTAACAGGAAGAAACCTCCAGCAGAACCAGGCTCAGGGAGGGGCAGTCATCTGCTGCGACTGGCTGGGGGGTGAGGGGATAGAGAAGAAGAAAAGAACAGACATGTAGAGAGCAAACAGCACGATGGGGACTCAATCTATGGGAGAGAACAAACAAATGTTAATGACCAGCAAAAAAAATATTTCATTGAGAGTGAGGAAAGGAGTGAGGCCCAGTGCATTACTGGAGGTCCCCCGGCTGACTAAACCTATTAGCAGCATAACTAAGGGAGGGTTCAGAAACACATGATCCCTCCCTAATTGTAGGCTATATCAAAAAGGTAGGTTTTAGCCCTATTCTTAAAAACAGAGATCGAGTCTGACTCCCGAATCCAGATTGGCAGCTGATTCCACAGGAGAGGAGCTTGATAACTGAAGGCTCTGCCTCCCATTGTACTTTTGGAGATTCTAGGTATTACAAGTAATCCTGCATTTTGGGAGCGTAGTGCTCTGTTAGGATAATACGGTAGTATCAGATCTTTTAAATAAAAAGGAGCCTGATTGTTTAGAGCTTTGTAAGTAAGAAGAAGGATTTTAAACTTAATTCTAAACTCTATGGGAAGCCAATGAAGGGAGGCCAGAACCGGAGAGATATGATCTCTCTTTCTAGTACCTGTTAAAACTCTTGCTGCAGCATTTTGGATCAGCTGAAGACTTTTTAAAGATGTTTTAGGACAGCCTGATAATAAAGAATTACAGTAATCTAATCTCGAGCTAACAAAAGCGTGGATCAGTTTCTCAGCATTACTCTGAGACAAGATGCTCCTAATCTTGGCAATATTACGCAAATGATAGAAGGCAGTCTTAGAAACAATTTTAATATGTGAATTGAAGGACAGATCCTGATCAAAAATAATTCCAAGGTTCCTCACAGAGCTATTAAGAGAAAGAGTAACCGCATCCAAACTGAAAGTTTGATTTGGAAAGGAATTTCTAAGGTTTTTTGGACCAACAAGAATGACTTCAGTCTTATCTGAATTTAATAGCAGGAAATTACAAGTCATCCAAGCTTTGATTTCCTTAAGACAGGCTTTTAACTTGGCTAATTGATTACTATGACTGGCGCCTAGCGGCTGCCCCGGCCTTGGATGCGCTCTGCAGAGTGTGCCCAAATGCCAAGTCACGTTTCGTTACCTTGTATTCATACATGTGTAATGACAATAAAGTTGAATCTCAATCTCAATCTCAATCTCTACTATCATCTGGCTTCATTGACAGGTATAATTGTGTGTCATCTGCATAACAATGAAAATGTATACAGTGCTTTCTAATAATGTTGCCTAACGGAAGCATATATAAACTAAAAAGAGTAGGGCCTAGCACAGATCCCTGTGGAACTCCATGACTAAGCTTTGAGTTGAAAGAAAACTCATTATTTACATGAACAAACTGGAACCTATCAGATAAATAAGATCTAAACCACTGCAACGAAGTTCCATTAAGTCCAACATAGTGTTCTAATCTATCAAGTAGAATATCATGATCGATAGTATCAAAAGCTGCACTAAGGTCTAAAAGGACAAGTACAGAAACTAGTCCATTATCAGATGCAATGAGGAGGTCGTTAGTGACCTTCGCTAAGGCTGTTTCAGTACTATGATGGATTCTAAACCCAGATTGAAACTCTTCAAGTAAACCATTTCCCTGCAGGTGGTCAAATAATTGCGTAGCAACAACTCTTTCTAAGATTTTTGAAATGAAAGGGAGATTAGAGATTGGTCTATAGTTAGCTGAAGCTCCTGGATCTAGCGTTGGCTTTTTGAGTAAGGGTTTAATTACAGCCATTTTAAAAGCCTGCGGTACATAGCCTAAAGTTAATGAAGAATTGATCATATGAAGAATAAAGCCACCAATAAGTGGGAAGACTTCTTTAAATAACCTGGTAGGAATAGGGTCTAAAAGACAAGTTGAAGGTTTGGATGAGGAAACTATTTTGTCTAACTCACAAAGGTCGATTGGAGTAAACTCATCAAGACAGACATCAATAGAAGGAGTTGTAGTAGTTACAGTATTTAAGTTAACTGTGGGAAGAATCTGATTGAATTTATCTCTGATGGATGAAATTTTATTATTGAAAAAGTTCATAAAGTCCTAACTAGTAAGCTCTAAGGGAATGCTAGGATTGACAGAGTCCTGACTCTTTGTCAACCTGGCTACAGTACTGAAAAGAAACCTGAGATTATTCTTGTTCTCTTCTATTAATGCAGAGTAATAACTTGTTGTAGCTTTTCTAAGAGATTTTTTATAAATTAAAAGATGATTTCTCCAAGCTAAATAGATTTCATCTAAATTAGTGGAGCGCCATTTTCTTTCTAATTGACGAGTCTTCTGTTTTAAGCTACGAGTTTCTGTGTTGAACCAAGGAGTTAGAAATCTCTGATTAGACTTTTTCTTTTTTAAGGGGGCCACCAAGTCTAGAGTCTGATGCAGAGAAGCTTTAACACTATCCACCATGTTATCAATTACAGAAGGAGCAAGCTGTCTATAGCTTATTTCCGTTGTGTTGACACATGGCATAGAGGAAACAATCTGCATAAATTTGGTAACAGCATCGTCTGAGAGGCATCTACTGTAATAATATTTTTCTTTAGGAGCCAAATAGAAATAGTAAAATCAAAGGTTAACAGACAATGGTCTGACAGTACAGGGTTATGAGGAGACACTACAAGATTTTCTATTTCTATGCCATATGTCAGAACAAGATCCAATGTATGGTGGAGGTAATGAGTAGAATTTCCTACTTTCTGAGAAAACCCAATCGAGTCTAATATTGAATTAAATGCCACATTAAGGCAGTCACTATCTACATCTACATGTATATTAAAGTCCCCTACTATAATTATTCTATCAGATTTCAGCACTAAATCAGCTAAGAAATCAGCAAATTCGGATAAAAATTCTGAGTAGGTTGATGGGGGACGATAAACTATGGCAAATAAAATTGGGTTTAACCTAAAATTGCTAAAGTGCCCAATACTGAGGACCAGGCCCTCAAAGGAATTATAACATGTTTTTTGCTTTACATTAACTAGTAATTTGGAATGGTAAATTGTTGCTAGTCCTCCTCCACAACCAGAACTTCTGGGATTTTGACAGTTTAAATAACCAGAGGGAGTTGATTCATTTAAACCAACATAATCCTCTTGCCCTAACCAAGTCTCTGTAAGGGAAATTAAATCAATCTGATGATCAATTAACAGATCATGGACTAACAGAGACTTGGGAGTTAGAGATCTAATATTTAATAAACCACATTTGATTTTTAAATTATGAGGAGGAACAGAGGCCAAATCATTCAATTTAGAGGCTTTATGTTTAATTTGAGTTTTACCAATATTTTGCTTTATCACTTTGGGATGCTTATACATTATATTTTTATTTACTTTGGAGGGAGCAGACAACGATTCTCTGATGGGGAAGACAGGGGCTAAGCTGAGGGGTGGCGGATGAAGAGGAGCTGCAGAGAGGCGTGTAAGACTGCGACTCTGCTTCCTGGTCCCAACTCTGAGTAGTCATGGTTTTGGAAATTTGGATAAAAAAGATGCCAGATTGTTAGATAAATGAGAAGCACCATCCATAGTGGGATGAATGCTGTCTCGTCTCATAAGACCAGGTTTTCCCCAAAAAGAGCTCCAATTGTCAATGTAGCCCACGTTATTTGCAGGAAATAATGAATCCCTTTTTCCAAAAGGGATTCATTTTTTCCCTCAAAATTCTACATACAATACCCTATAATGACAATGAGAAAAAAGCTTTTTTGATATTTTTGAAAATTTATTAAAAATGAAAAAAGCTAAGAAATCACATGTACATAAGTATTCACAGCCTTTGCACAATACTTTGTTGATGCACCTTTGGCAGCAATTAAAGCCTCAAGTCTTTTTGAATATGATGCCACAAGCTTGGCATACCTATCTTTGGGCAGTTTTGCCCATTCCTCTTTGCAGCACCTCTCAAGCTCCATCAGGTTGGATGGGAAGCATCTGTACACAGCCATTTTCAGATTTCACCAGAGATGTTCAATTGGATTCAAATCTGGGCACTGGCTGGGCCACTCAAGGACATTCACAGAGTTGTCATGAAATCACTCCTTTGATACCTTGGCTGTGTGCTTAGGGTCGTTGTCCTGCTGCAAGATGAACCGTTGCCCCAGTCTGAGGTCAAGAGAGCTCTGGAGCAGGTTTTCATCCAGGATGTCTCTGTATATTGGTGTATTCATCTTTCCCTCTATCCTGACTAGTGTCTCAGTTCCTACCGCTGAAAAACATCCCCACAGCATGATGCTGCTACCAACATTGATGTGGTTATGAACGGTGCCTGGTTTCCTCCAAACATGATGCCTGGTATTCACGCCAAAGAGTTCAATCTTTGTCTCATCGGATCAGAGAATTCTATTTCTCATGGTCTGAGAGTCCTTCAGGTGCCTTTTGGCAAACTCCAGAGGGGCTGCCATATCAGAATCAGAATCAGAATCAGAATCAGAATCAGAATCAGCTTTATTGGCCAAGTATGCACAACACATACAAGGAATTTGACTTTGGCTAAAAACTTGCTCTCGTTGTTCAGGTGAAGGATTTAAATAAGGATTCAATGACAACCAGAGTATGTACAGTAAATTACAGTCTGTCCACGTTTCTATAAAAGGATGCAAATATATACAGGAATATATGCAGTTATTTACTCGGACTAACCACACTTTGCAGAAATATATGAAAAAATATACAATCACACAGTATTTCAATGTGGACTCAGATTCAGTGATATAATGTGAATGAAGTAAAAAGCAGTGTGAGAGTTATGTGCAATGTAATAATGGATGAAAAGTCATGAGTACAGCAACAGGTAGGACTAGGTGAATGTTAGGAGTTCATCAGAGTGATGGCTTGAGGAAAGAAACTGTTCCTGTGACGGGTGGTTTTGACCTTCAGTGATCTGTAACGACGACCAGAAGATAGAAGTTCAAACAGTTTGTGGCCGGGGTGTGATGGGTCAGCACAGATGTTTCCCGCCTGTTTCCTGGTTATGGACCGATATAAGTTCTCAATGGAGGGTAGGTCGGTACCAATGATCCTCTCCGCAGACTTAATGATCCGCTGCAGTCTGGTCTTGTCCTGTTTAGTGGCAGATCCAAACCAGACAGTGATGGAAAAGCAGAGGACAGATTGGATGATGGCGGTGTAGAAGACAACCAGCAGCTCCTGAGGCAAATCAAACTTCTTGAGCTGACGCAGAAAAAACAACCTCTGCTGGGCCTTTTTCCGGACAGTGTCAATATGGGAGGACCACTTCAGGTTCCGGGAGATTGTGGTACCCAGAAACTTGAAGGAGTCCACAGTGGACACTGTGCTGTTGAGGATGGTGAGTGGGGGGAATGAAGGGGGGTGTCGCCTGAAATCCACAGTCATCTCCACCGTTTTGGCTGGGTTAAGTTCAAGATGGTTCTGGCTGCACCAGAGGATCAGCTGCTCCACCTCCCGCCTGTATGCAGACTCATCATCATCCCGGATCAAACCGATGACTGTGGTGTCATCCGCAAACTTCAGGAGCTTCACCGAAGGGTCCTCTGAGGTGCAGTCGTTGGAGTAGAGGGAGAAGAGCAGTGGGGAAAGGACACATCCTTGGGGGGCGCCAGTACTAATTTTTCGGGAGCTGGATGTAAATCTCCCTAGCTTCACCTGTTGCCACCTGTCAGTCAGAAAGCTGGAGATCCACTGGCAGGTGGAGGGGGGCACCTTGAGCTGGAGGAGTTTCTGATGAAGAATGCCTGGGATGATGGTGTTGAACGCTGAGCTGAAGTCGACAAACAGGATCCTGGCGTACGTCCCTGGGGAGTCGAGGTGTTGCAGGATGTAATGTAGTCCCATATTCACTGCATCATCCACTGACCTGTTTGACCGGTAGGCAAACTGCAGTGGGTCCATCAGGGGGCCTGTGATGACCTTCAGGTGGCTCAGCACCAATCTCTCCAAGGATTTCATGACCACAGAGGTCAGGGCAACAGGTCTGTAGTCGTTTAATCCTGTAATAGAGGGTTTCTTGGGAACTGGAATGATGATGGAGCGTTTGAAGCAGGAAGGCACTTCACGCAGCTCCAGTGATCTGTTAAAGATCCGGGTGAAGATGGGGGCCAACTCGTTGGAGCAGACTCTCAGGCAGGACGGAGACACACCATCAGGTCCTGCAGCCTTCTTGATCTTTTGTCTCTGAAAGACCCGGCGCACCTCCTCTTCACAGATCATTAGTGCTGGTGGGAGGTCAGAGTGGAGGAGGGATGGAGTTCCTGGGGCTGCAGATAATCCTTTTGTGTGGGTGGGAGGTGAGAACTGTAGGTTCTTTTCAAACCTGCAGTAAAAGCTGTTTAGGTCATTAGCCAGCTGGAGGTTTTCCGCAGGGTGGGGGGATGGTCTCCTGTAGTTGGTGATATTCCGTAGGCCTCTCCAGACAGAAGCAGAGTTGTTAGCTGAGAAGTTTTTTTGTAACTTCACACTGTAGCTCCTCTTAGCAAGCCTGGTCTCCTTCGTCAGCATGTTTCTGGCCCGCTTGTACAGAGTCCAGTCACCAGTCCTGTAGGCCTCCTCCTTGGTCTGATGTAGCTGCTTCAGTTTAGGAATGAACCAGGGTTTATTGTTGTTGTATATGCAGAAGGTCTTGGTCTGCACACACATGTCCTCGCAGAAACAGGTGTATGATGTCACAGTGTCAGTGAGTTCATTTAAGTTAATGGCTGCAGCTTCAAAAACACTCCAATCTGTGCAGTCAAAGCAGGCTTGTAACTTCAGCTTTGATTCCTCAGTCCATTTCTTCACAGTCCTTACAACAGGCTTGGAAGTTTTTAGTTTCTGTCTGTATGTTGGAATAAGATGGAGCAGGCAGTGGTCAGAAAAACCCAGAGCTGCACGGGGGACGGCATGATAGGCATTTCTTAAAACTGTGTAACAGTGGTCAAGTGTATTTGTGTCCCTGGTGGGACATTTAATATGCTGTCTGTATTTAGGAAGCTCATTTGTGAGATTAGCTCTATTGAAATCACCCAGAATGATAAGCAGAGAGTCTGGATGTTTTTCCTCCACCTCTGCTATCTGGTCAGCGAGGAGCTGCAGTGCCTCCGTTGTACAAGCAGCAGGCGAGATATAAATTCCGACCAGAATAAATGAGGAGAACTCTCGCGGTGAATAAAAGGGTTTACAGTTTATGAACAGTGACTCTAGGTTAGGGCTACAAAACTTCTTCAACACTGTGACATCAGTACACCAACCTTCGTTTATGTAGAAGCAGATTCCACCACCCTTAGTCTTTCCAGAAAATTCTCGGCTGCGATCAGCGCGAAACAGTTGAAATCCGTCCAGACGGACCGCGCTGTCCGGGATGTGTTCACTCAGCCAGGACTCCGTGAAACAAAGGGCGCCAGATCTGCTAAAATCCCGGTTTTTGTGAGTCAGGAGCAGCAGTTCATCCATTTTGTTCGCCAAACTGCGGATATTTGCCAGATGGATCGATGGGAGCGGCGTGCGAAATCCTCGTTTCTTCAGCCTGACTAACGCACCGGCACGTTTACCACGCCGCCTTCGTTTCCGGCCAGCGCCAATAGCCGCTGCTCCCACAGCTAAGATGGACTGAAAAAACTTCAGATCAGCAGCAGTAACTGGCGGAGAAGTTGCATTGGGAGGTAGTCTGAGTGAAAGTAGTTCCTCCCTTGAATAGGTGATTCGGACAGAAGAGCAGAAGTCCAAAAAAACACACAAAATTATCAAAAACATCAGAGAGCAGAAGCCAGTGGCTGCCATCCGCGGCGCCATCTTGGATTTTGCCTTTTACTAAGGAGTGGCTTCCGTCTGTCCACTGTATCATACAAGCCTGATTGGTGGATTGCTGCAGAGATGGTTGTCGTTCTGGAAGGTTCTCCTCTCTTCACAGAGGGATCATCAGGTTCTTGGTCACCTCCCTGACTAAGGCTCTTCTCCCCCAATCGCTCAGTTTAGACAGCCGATCAGCTCTAGGAAGAGTCCCGATGGTTCTCAACTTCTTCCATTTATGGATGATGGAGGCCACTGTGCTCATTGGGACCTTCAAAGCAGCAGACATTTTTCTGTACCCTTCCCCAGATTTGTGCCTCGAGACAATCCTGTCTTGGAGGTCTACAGACAATTCCTTTGACTTCATGCGTGGTTTGTGCTCTGACATGCACTGTCAATTGTGGGACCTTATATAGACAGATGTGTGCCTTTCCAAATCATGTCCAATTGACTGAATTTACCACAGGTGGACTCCAATTAAGCTGTAGAAAACTCTCAAGAATGATCAGTGGAAACAGGATGCACCTGAGCAATTATGAGCTTCATGGCAAAGGCTGTGAATATTTATGTACATGTGATTTCTTAGTTTAACATTTTTAATAAATTTGCAAAAATCAAAAAAAAAAAAAACTTTTTTCACATTGTCATTATGGGGTACTGTGCATAGAATTTTGAGGGAAAAATTAATTGAATCCCTTTTGGAATAAGGCTGTAACATAAAATGTGGAAAAAGTGAAGTGTTGTGAATACCTTCCGGATGCGCTGCATAGGCTATATTAAAAAGGAAGGTTTTAGCCCTATTCTTAAAAAACAGATTGAGTCTGACTCACAAATCCAGATTGGCAGCTGGTTCCAAAGGAGAGGAGCTTGATAACTGAAGGCTCTGCCTCCCATTGTACTTTTGGAGATTCTAGGTATTACAAGAAATCCTGTATTTTGGGAGTGTAGTGCTCTGTTAGGATGATAGGGTAGCATAGGCATAATTTATGGGGTGAATGTGAATGGGGGGGGGGGGTGTCCAACCCCCCCAAAATCAAATCTATTCAATATAACCCCCCAATAATCATATAATTATAATTAATGAAAAAATATCTACAAGTGAGTATGAAAAAGTAGTTTTTTTTTTTATTTGCAAGCAACGAAAAGTAATATTTCTAATAATCAAACAATGTACCCCCCCTTCCCTGCAGATTTGGTATTGCCCAACCAGTCCATGCGCCTTCTCTAGTCAATACTACTCAGAGTCATTTGTAGGGGCAGCAGGTGAGGATGCTCGTCTAGTCTAGAATGTGCTCAGCTCACAAGTGAGACAGAATGAAGAGCGCTCCATGAAGTGCTCCATGAATGAAGAGCGCTCCATCAAACCATTTTAAATTGTTGGTTGCCACAAAAAAGGACAAACGCCTCTGTCTAAAAGGAGGTAAATATATTGTTGTGTTAGCTGGGGAATTGTCTGAAGTTAGCTGGTTGTTAGTTTGCTATTATGAGTTAATAAAACTATGGGAGTATACCACAGAATGTGCTACCTGGGAGGATTTGGCTGATCTGAGAAATGATTAGCTCTTCTCATGCAAATTTGGGCTTTACATTGTATTACTCATTCATGAAATGCAGTCAGAATGGATTTGTTTGTCAGCTGTTAGTGATATTTACATTTGTTTCAGTAAAATGGTAAATGGCGTTCACTTACAGTATATAGCACTTTTTCCTCATCTCTGGATGACCAAAGTGATTTACAGATCCTGCTATCCACCCATTCATGCACACATTCACACATGGTGGCGGGCAGAGCTGCCATACACACACAGGTGCTAGCCAGTACTCATTTTAATGTTAACAGCTCCGAACATTTATCAAGGACAAACAAACTCTCTATACTACTGGTCCTTAAATATAAATGAATTTAAATATTGCTTATCATCCCCACAAAATTCAAGTTAACTTTAAACTGTTCTGTATTTTTAAAATGTCATGAGTTTGATAATTATAAAATTCAATTAGAAAGCAAGTTTTACCACTTTTGATTATAGACTAAGTCACTCTGAAGGCTATTCTTAAATATCCATGTTAAAAGAAATTGATTATTGCCCCTGCAGATCATTTTCAGATCTTCTATCCTCTGTTAACCTGTTGAACTCTGTTCAACTTCCCTAAAAACGCCTAAAAATAACGTGCCCAAAGTAAATCAAAAGCTTCTTCAACCCTTTGCAGCATCTTCATGGGGTTGGTCTCATTTAAAAGAAAACACTCTGAATTTTTTGGCAAAACAGTCATAATCTCTCTAAGTGCTCCTGCCACTGAGTAACAATCATCTAAACATACTGAATTTGAAGAAAATAAAGTTCGCCTGGGTGTTTTTTTTTAGATACAAATGCTTGCAAATAACATACATCTGTGTGAAACTTGCTGGAAAACAACAAAAATGTAGAACCAAGTGTTTTCAAGCTCAGGTCAAAATTTTGTAACGATACCACAAAAAATGAATATATTACACAGCTTTTTTCTCAGGTTTTAACAAGGCGTTCTTGAACTGTGCCAAACTGTGCCAAATGGCACAGTTTGGAAAGCTATGTTCCAGAGTTCACTATCTCAGCAGTTTGCACAGTAAAACCAAGGGGTAACAACCCAGACATACACAGCACAGTTCCTGTTTTTTTTTTTACAGGCAAAAATAGCCTACAGTGTAAGAAAAAATATGCAAAAAATTAATACATTTCACTGTGTGTCTATATATATATATTTATATTAATATGTACATATGTATACTAGCTGCTCTTGTTTTTTTCTTGCCTTCTGATTGTTGCTCTGAGTGTTGCTATCCCTGTGCTGTTGCAATCCTGGAATTTCCCCATTGTGGGACTAATAAAGGCTTATCTTATCTTATCTTATCTTATCTTATCTTATCTTATCTTATCTTAAAGTATACACAAAAACAACCCTCTCCCCCCTCCAATTTTTCCAGAGTTCACTATCTCACCAGTTTACAACAGATACAGGTCAACTGGACCCCTGACCAAGTGTGCACCCCAAGTGGACCACGGAATCCAATCTGTACATGTACAGGTGCATTCTCCATCCAGTGATTTATAAATGCTGCCCCAGATGAAAACCAGTCTGTGGGACTATAATGTTCTGAATGAGGCTTTAGAAAATTATGAATCACTTTGTAAATCACTGGATTGAAAATGTACAGATTGAATACTGAGGTACACCTGGGGTGCTCACAATAGTGTGCTCACATGGTCAGGGCTCCATTTCACCAGATCATGTTTACACAGTAAAACAAAGGCACAATAACCCAGACATACACAGCACAGTTCCTTTTTTTTTTTTTTTACAGGAAAAAATAGCCTACAGTGAAATAAAAATTATACTAAAAAATTATTAAATTTTTCTGCAATATACACAGTAACTAATAACCCCCCCACGGCACACACAAAAACGTCGCCATGCGGGACCCTTTGTAATTACCGCGACTGGTCAAAAGTTATTTTTCTTACTATTTTTATCGATAAAGAATAATTTAGATTATCCCCTTGACGCCTGTCGTCGCAAATTCGCATCAAACCGCTTCCGCTCCAAATGCAACCAAACTACCGTCTGTATTCCTCCACTTCCAGTTGGAGCACTTCCAACACATACCTAGGAACCTTTTGCAAGCATTAGTTTCTCGTAGGAACGGTCAGAGACGGAGCACCATCCATTTCCTGATTGCTAGGGTTAGGGTTAGGGTTAGGGTTAGGGTTATAGTTTGGCAGTCATGAGAGTTGAAAATACTGAAAATAACTTTGTTGCATAAATAAAAGACTCTTCATACTTGAGATGGGAACAGGTGCTTTTTTACCATTTTTTACCATAGATGCCTGTTGTCGCTGATTTGCATCATACCTAAAATTATATCTATTTTATGTGCTATAGTCAAATTAACTTTCTCAACTTAATTTAGCATCTACTTGAAAGCAAAAACACAAGTGATTTTTTTTTTCATAATTGGAAATAAATTCAGGCGTTAAGGGGTTATAAGACTTACCTGTCCACAACCGCACTGTCGCTGGTATTGTCCACTGGCGTCTGGATCGTCAGCTGTTCCGTTATTGAAATCTCCGCCGTTCATCGTTGACGTCACCTGACCTGGTCAAGCCATCTACGTTTTCATGCATGCCCTTTCGGTTTATTTTGTGAACCATTTTTCAAAACAAGTAAAATAATGGCTAATCTTACCCTGACCCTTCTGCACACTATCACAAAGGACTGCGCGTCTCACAGCGGCAGAGTCAAAAGAGATTTTACGCATGTGAACGCATGGTATTTTACCGGAAATATAAACACTGAACTAGGCATGTAGGATGTCATTGAAGTCAGAAATTGATTGGCTAAACGACACGTCCATTGTCAGATTACTCGGCTTCAATTGGCTTGTTGTATTCGCGGTCGTTGATGGGCAGATACTTCTTGCTAGGTTTACGATCATTGGTTATTCAAGGTTTAAAAACCCAAATCAAGGCTCTTGTTGGTCGAATGAGATGTCAATCTCATTCTAAACCAATAAAACACTCCTTTGGCTTTCTGTTTAGGGCTGTGTCTGTACTGGAAGACCAGAAATACAGCTTTTTTTTTTTCAGTGCGCACTGAGAAGCACTAAGATGCACAGACGTGACCGGCCGTGGAATCTCCCGAGTTCAACCGGTTAAAAAAACAACTGCACAAAAGAGTATCTAAATGAATATATAAGAAATAAACACCAACTAGATGAATGAAAGAATAGATGCATTTCTCCGACCTAAACTTTTTTAAAATGTCTCATTAAGGAAAATACAGCACTCTAAATTTTATCCATATGCATAATGTGTTAAAATGAGTTCAAAGGCACTGCAATACAGCATCACTGATTAATTTGGAATTTAATTATTGAGCATAAAGTCACATTTCTAGTTTTCTGTTCCCATTTTATTTAATCACAAAACAGCATTGCACAAATTAGGCACTGCTCAAACACTGAGATATTGATGGCTTATATCATCACTGCATGGTGATTTAGCTCCTAGTATAACACGATTTATCACCTTAACACCATACCTTTTGAGTTTGTTGGTGTTTAAGGGTCCATTTGCAATAAAGGGAGTGCTAAAAATATAAATAAATTGATAAATAAAAAGTTGCAATGCTTCTTCCAGCATTTTTTTCTTGCAATATTTGTCATCTCCTCCAGCCTGTTGCTTTTCCTGTATGGTCACTTCAGTACTGACTATACTGTACATGTGTGTATGTATGTATATATATATATATATATAATCTAAAAACATATTATAAACCCATTTAAAGTTAGAGCTGTCCTCATTTCCAACTTTTGAGGCTCCAAATATTCTGTCCAATCTTTTTTTCTCCCTTAGTAAACTTCATCAGTGTTTTATGCAGCACTGTGATGTTTCTAATGTCACTTGTTCATGTGTGCAACTTTTTTGTCATAGTTTTACAGCTTTTCTTGTAAATCAGAGGCATTTTTTCTTGTAAATTTGCCTACTTTTTGTATTAAAAATGCAGTATTTCCCCCATGTTGTTTCCCCCCTAAATTCACAGTTTCTCATAAAAATGTAGCATTTTTCTCAAATTTGTATTTTTTCTGTCATGGAAAATAAGCCTTTTTCCTAACATATTTGCAAAATCATTTAAATTTCTGATTTTTTTTTTTGACTATCATCAAGTTGCTACTTTCTTCTTGTGAATTTATACTATTTTCTCCTAAATATGCATGTTTTTTTCTGTTAAATTTGGCAAAGGTAAATTTGTTATTTAACTTTTTTTTGGGGGGGGGGGTAGCTGAATATTAAATTTTAAAACTGGCTGTCATTGCAAAAAATTAAATGTGTACATAATGAATCCAGAGTAAGCTTTTAATACCAGTGTAGAGACAATGATCAGGAGAGGCAACAAGCTGGATGAACACAGACTTTATTTCTCTCTAACAGATCAGGATCACAAAAAAGCTCCCAGACCACTGTGCATCTCACTTATATACCTTTAATTATTTGCATAGTGGCCTGGGGCGCCAACTTCATATCCATTACATAACAAAGCCTGTGCGGTGCATTAACATAACATTGCGCTGGTGCCGCACTTCACTCCTGTCCTGGCAACCCAGCGTCTCCTCTTCTCCTGGGGGGTGCCCAACCTTTGCTGTTCCGTCTGCCACCCCCACCCCCCCGGCAACCTCTCCTCTCATGGTCCATTACTCTCTGGGTGGAGAAGTCTAACACCTTCTTGCCCCCCCCCCATTCCTTGGGCTTAAGCTGGCGTCCATAACGGCTGTAACGGGGGTGGGGGGGGTCGCCGATCCCGTCAAACTGCCCTGCTGGTGGGGCGCACTGGGGGGCACGTCAGTCTGTGAGGGGAAAAGTGGAGGAGGTGAAAACACATCGTCTTCATGTGTGCCGGTCCCTGCTGAGGAATCACCAACCTGCGGAGCCCCCAACGGGGGATGTCCCCACCGGGGAGCCCGGGCCAACACCACCTGCTTATCTACCAACACAAAAGCGGGCTTTAGCCTGTTAATGCAGATGGTCTCTCTATGTCCCCCCAAGTCTAACACGAAATGTTTCGCCCCAGGTTCCAACACTCTGAACGGCCCGTCGTATGGTGGGCGCAGCGGGGTCCGGTGCGCATTGTGCCTGACAAAAACAAAAGAGGCATTCTGCAAACTTTTTGGGCCAAATGCACGGGGAAAACAGTGGTGGACCGGGCCCAGTACACTCCCCACCTCTATGTTGCGTAGAGAATGCATGGGCGGCTTGGTGGGGTTGTCCGGTAAAAATTCCCCGGGACGCCGCAGCGGTTGGGAAAAAACAAGTTCTGCCGGGGAGGCTGCCAAACTCTCCTTCGGTGTGGAACGCAACCCTAAAAGAACCCAAGGCAGGCGGTCTACCCAATTTGTGCCCGTGAGTGAAGCCCTGAGTGCTGCTTTAAGTGATCTGTGGAAACGCTCGCATAACCTGTTGGCCTGGGGGTTGTATGCGGTAGTGCGGTGAATGTTGACCCCCAGGCTCTGGGCCATCATGGACCAGAGTTCCGAAATGAACTGTGGGCCTCTGTTGGACTTGATGTCCGAAGGAGATCCGAAACGTGCCACCCAAGCTGACAAAAAAGTGCACACCACTTCCGTGGACGTGGTAGAAGCCAGCAGTACTGCTTTGGGCCAGCACATGGTGCGGTCCACGATCATCAAAAGGTGTGTGAACCCCTGCGACGGCGGAAGGAGCCCCACCAGATCCACATGGACATGGTTGAACCTCTTAGCCGGGATTTGGAACGGCTCGAGGGGAGCTCTGGTGTGCCTATGCACCTTTGCTCATTGGCACGCAACACAAGCTGCCGCCCACTCTTTCACCTCTTTACACAATTGCGACCAGATGGATTTTGCCCCCACTAGTTTCACTGAAGCGTGCACCCCCGGGTGCGCAAGGGAGTGGACCGACTCAAAAACACGACAACGCCAAGAGCGCGGGACCACCGGGCGCGGGTGGCCTGTGAAGACGTCACAGAGTAGGGGAGGGCACCCTTCTTGCAGTACACTGCTCTCCAGCCTTAACCCTGTTTGTTCAGACTGGAGAGCACAAATGTCTGCATCCCCGGCTTGCTCTGCGGCCATAGCGGGGAAATCTATTCCCACATAGACCGAGGCGACCAATGCGCGCGAGAGACAGTCTGCCACCACATTGAATTTACCGGCAACGTGCCGAATGTTGGTCGTAAACTCTGAGATTGCGGCCAGCTGCCGCTGCTGCCGGGCCAACCATGGCTCCGAGACCTTGGCCAAGGCGTACGTCAGCAGCTTGTGGTCTGCAAATGCGGTGAAGTCGCGCCCCTCCAGCCAGAACTGGAAATGGCGTGTTGCTAGGTGGAGAGCCAGCAAGTCTCTGTCGAATTGTGCTGCATTTGCGCTTGTTGTCGCACAAAGTTCTGCTGAAAAATGCGAGTGGCTGCCACAAACCTGCGACGCACTGCTCCACCACTGCCCCTATGGCCACGTCAGATGCATCTGTAGTAAGCGCTATCTGTGCAGATGGAGCTGGTTGCGCTAGCAACGCGGCCTTTGCCAGCGCTGTTTTGGCGTTCGAAAAAGCCTGGCCCCGCTTGGGAGTCCAGTTGATGCTGTCCGCAGGTTTCTTTTTTTAAGCGCGGCGTACAACGGCTGCATCAGCTGGGCTGCCCGGGGGAGGAAACGGTTGTAAAAATGAACCATTCCCAAAAACTGTTGAAGTGCCCTCACCGTTTGCGGACGCGGAAAGTCCGACACCGCGCGCACCTAGTCCAGTAACGGGATCGTGCCCTCCGGCGAAATGCAGTGGCCAAAAAAATCAATCACTGCCGCATCGCACTGGCACTTTGCAGGGTTGATTATCAAACCGTGCTCTTCCAATCGCTGGAAAACCATCTTGAGATGGGCGATGTGCTTGTCCTTGGATGTGCTGGCTACCAGAATGTCATCCAGGTAGACAAAAACAAAGGGCAAATTGTGCAGCACTGTGTCCATCGTCCTTTGGAAGTTCTGCGCCATGCCTTTTAATCCAAATGGCATGCGCAAAAATTCGAAAAGGCTGAACAGAGTTATTACCACTGTCTTTGGGACGTTTTCTGTTTGCACCGGGACCTGGGGGTAACCACGGACCAGATCCACCTTGGAAAAAATGTGTGCCCTGACCAGGTGTACGGAAAAATCCTGGATATGGGGAATAGGGTAGCGATCAATCGCCGGAAATCGCCGCATGGTTGCCACGACTGCTCGGCTTTCGGCACCATGTGAAGCGGAGATGCCCATGGGCTGTATGAACGCCTGACGATGCCCAACCTCTTCAAGTTGGCGAACTCCTCACGTGCGCTGGCCAGTTTAGCTGTGTCCAGGTGCTGAGGTCGTGCCAATACGGGCAGTCTTTTAGTAGTGATGAAATGCTCAACCTCATGTTGGTTACTGCTGGTGAAAACATCGGCACTGTGAGTGCTGGGAACTGGGCGAGTAACTGTTGGTACTTACCCCCTGGAGCTGTAACGGTGGCCAGTGTTGTCGACCCGGCTCCCCGAGCTGTACAGGGCAGAGAATCAAAAGAGACAGCATCCACCAGTCGTCTATTAGCAACATCAACTAATAAACCATGAGCACATAGGAGCTCTGCACCTAAAATGGGGGAGGCACATGTGGCTATAATGAAATTCCACTGGAAGTTGTGCCCATGCAAACATATTGTCAGTGTCCGCTCACCAAACGTCCTTATGTCCGATCCATTGGTGGCCACCAGCTCGGGACCACTTTGTCCTGCCATCCTGTCTGTGTTGAGTGGCAGGATGAGGCTCTTCTGGGAGCCGGAGTCTACCAGAAACCGTCTCCCCGAACGTGTGTCTGTGATGTATAGCAGCTTGTCTCTGTTGCCAGCAGTCGCAGCCGCTACTGACTGCTGGCCTTGACGTTTCTCGACCGCTTGAACTGGCATGGTGGCAAGCATCGCCATGCGTCCAATCTGAAGCGGCGATGATAGTGGCAGATCATCTCCTTATTGTATCTCCTGGCGTCTGCTCCAGCCACCACCAGCGGCTCCTCGATCTCGCTGGCAGCCCCTCTGGGCTCTGGTGCTGCTGCATTCATGACGAAGGTTCTGGTCGCTAGGATGACGCGATCCGTTTCCTGCGCTAGTGTGTGGTAGTTCCTCATCGCCAGCAGTGGTGAGTTTGCCAGGACTGCCCTCGCTACAGCCAGTAGGCTCCTGAGAAACAGGTGGGTGAACAGGAAGGACTCGTCATCTCTGCCCATCAACGCCAACATGCTCTCCATCAACTCCACGGCTGATCTGTCCCCTAACTCTGAACATGTTAGGAGCCTCTCCACTCTTTCACTGTCTGAAAGGGTGTAGCACTGGATAAGCATCTTTTTGAGCTCCTCGTATTTTCCTTGGGCCGGCTGCTCTTGGAGCAGGCTTGCCTCCTGTTGTGTGGTGTGCGCGTCCAGTGCAGCGACCACATAGTAGTACTTTGTCTCGTCTACTGTCACCCCGCAGAGAGTGAACAGGGCCTTAGTGTGTAAAAACGACGCTGTCGGGTTGTGCAGCCTAAAATCTGGGAGCTTGACTGAAACAGTGCACGCAGCGCTGGTGTTTCCTCTCCAGGATGTCTCCGGGGTGCTCATTTCGCCTTCCATGGCACGTCAGGGTCACCAGTGTAGAGAGAATGATCAGGCGAGGCAACTAGCTGGATCAACACAGACTTTATTTCTCTCTAACAGATCAGGATTACAAAAGAGCTCCCAGGCCACTGTGCATCTCACTTATATACCTTCAATTATTTGCGTAGTGGCCTGGGGATCCGACTTCATATCCATTACATAACAAAGCCTGTGCGGTGCATTAACATCACATTGTGCTGGTGCCACACTTCACTCTTGTCCTGGCAGCCCAGCGTCTCCTCTTCTCCCCGGGGGGTGCCCAACCTTTGCTGTTCCATCTGGACCCCCGGCAACCTCTCCTCTCATGGTCCATTACTCTCTGGGTGGAGAAGTCTAACACCTTGCTCCCCACACCAGGATGATTTAGTCACAAATCTATTCACAGATTTACTATGAGTAAATGTCTTCATAATGTCTCTGCAGGCAGGATAACTGTTACTTTTGTCATAGTCTAGCTGACTAAACCAAAGTAGTGTCCTTAGTTCATCTGCTTGGTAAGAAATAGCCACATGGTGGCAAGAAGTGACATAATAAATTAATGGAAAAAACATTAGTCCTGTCAGAATAAATATTAATCACCACAACTGATTAATAACAAAATAAAATGAGTTAAGAATAATGGTGATTAAGCCTCATTCAATGGCTAGATTAACCTCAGTTAATACTGATTGCACTGTTAAGATGGGTACTGCACTGTTAAGAAGGGAGGAGGGGTGAAGAATATTTTACATCTTTCCAAGTTTTTGGCATTGAAAAATCTAGCATGAATTACATCCTCCAAAATTGTCCATGAAGTACCTCTTTTAAACCATTTGAACATTAACTGAGCTTTTTTATATCAGGAGCAAGAATGTGGCAGCAGCAGGGTGAGCCAAAAAGGAGAGGAAAGAGGAGGTAAAGGTAACCAGAGAATCAGCACAGGTGTCCAGAGGGACAGAAAGACAGCACTGATGACTAGAGAGAGAGAGGAGGCACATGAGGCACAAATGACCAGGTAACAACAGTCAAACCTTGATTTCTGCCAGTGCTGAAATACTTACCACATAATAGGTGTTAAGTAGGCCTGCTGCTTCGTAGTGGCATAGACTATTACAAGGCTGAATATAAATTTGGTAAATTAGGAAAATCATTTTTACAACTGTTATTAATATGGGAATGCCAGAATAAAGGAATAAATTAGCCTTCTCCTTTTAGCAAAGTTAACAATTTTGCATTCTTCCTCTACACTTGGATACATATACTGTCATTTTTTTGCTTAAAAAAAATCCTTTTCCTTGAAAAATGAAAAAGATGACATTGGAGACAACTTCCTGTACTGATGACCTGACAGTCCTATAATAAAAAGATTTTTTTTTTAAATCCTTATACGGGCAGAGATCTCAACCCCCAATGTTTGAAACAAAGTTACACCCTTGTAGGGTAGTATCAGATCTTTTAAATAAAAAGGGGCCTGATTATTTAGAGTTTTGTAAGTGAGAAGAAGGATTTTAAACTTAATTCTAAATTCTATGGGAAGCCAATGAAGGGAGGCCAGAACTGGAGAGATATGATCTCGCTTTCTAGTACCTGTTAAAACTCTTGCTGCAGCATTTTGGATCAACTGAAGACTTTTTAAAGATGTTTCAGGACAGCCTGATAATAAAGAATTACAATAAGCTAATCTAGAGCTAACAAAAGCGTGGATTAGTTTCTCAGCATCACTCTGAGACAAGATGCTCCTAATCTTGGCAATATTATGCAAATGATAGAAGGCAGTCTTAGAAACAAGTTTAATATGTGAATTAAAAAACAGATCTTGATCTTGGGCAGCGCGGTGGCAGAATGGTTAGCACTGCGGCAGCACAGCAACTCACCCTTGGCCGGGGGATCCTGGGTTTGATCCCAGCCCTCGACCAACAGTGATCTGTGTGGAGTCTGCATGTTATCCCAGTGTCTGCGTGGGTTTACGTCTGGATTCCTCTGGTTTCCTCCCACATGCCAAAAACATGCAAGTTAGGTTAATTGGCATCAAACTGGGGATTCTAAATTGTCCTTGGGTATGACTGTGAGAGTGAATGGTTTTCTGTCTCTCTGTGTTGGCCCCGCGATGGACTGGCGATCTGTCCAGGGTGTACCCTGCCTCTAGCCCAAAGATGCTGGAATAGGCTCCAGCACCTCCACAACCCGAAAAGGATTAAGCGGAAGAAGATGGATGGATGGATCTTGATCTTGACCTCATTCCCTCTTTATGTGTAAGTGTAGTGTTTCTGTACTATGTTCGTGTTTATGTTAAATGTAACAAACTCACAGACGGCGTCTGGTGTCTTCTGCTGCCCTTGAAAAGGATGTTTTATGACAGCAGGACACGGCAAGCGTGTGACACCAGCCTCTGTGAGTTTTGCGTTTTTTTGTTTCCAGTAATTTTTTCCCCCTTTTTGTCATCCTATGCCTGCTGAGATGTCAGCAGGTGGAAGACAGTATCCATGGAGCTTGGGTGGGAGCTTCGCACTGCGCTCCGGGAGATAGATGAACATATTGCAGACGCTCGCCAATCTTCCACCACTAAAGACGTTTTGTTGTGCCTGGGTCTTGTGGAGGCAGCTGTGCAGTGTCATCCTCAGCTCGTGCTGCATGCTGAGGGAAGGGAGAGGATTTTTCTGGTGGAAGAACTGCAGCGGGAGTATTGTGGGAAGGTCGAGAGTCCTGTCAGCAAACAGAGGTCTGCGCCAATGAGAGAGCATTCCCGGACTTCGGCGCCATCAGTTCTTCGGCAGCCCCTAGCTCCAGCTCCTGCTCCATCAGCTTCATAGCCACATCCGCGGGAGGAGGTCTGGCAAACCATCCGCGCCGGAGTCTGTACCAATGAATGAGCATCCCTGGACTCCGGTGTCCTGCCCACCTCTGCCTCCTCGCCAGGTGACATCTGCAGCCTCCGCCTTCCCAGCAGCCAACCAACTCCTCGCTGCTCTGGAGAATCACAGCAGCAGCCTCCTCACCATTTTTGAACTGTTTCCCCTCGGCTGTCTCGTCAGTCTCCTCCTCTTTGTCTACCGCTGCTGTCCCCTTCTCCTCCACAGTGTCACCTTCTACTGCTGAGTGGCGGGCCATCAGCATGCCTGCAGGGCCGTTTCCTCCATTTTCTACATTGGTGCCCATGCCTGCTGCTGCCATGAAGAGGAATTCACCTGGGTCTTCAGCAGCAGTTACTATCACGCCCCAGGAAATAAGGCAAGTACATTTTCATTCTCAAACACTTTTAGATGAAATGCCTTGTCTTATTCCCGGTGGTGAGGCTCAGCAACAACAGTCCAATTTAGCTGAGTCCTCACCGCCTGCTGCTGTTATATTTCCCCCACCTGTTTCTCCTGTGTCCTCCTCTGTGTATCCTGTGTGTCTGCCGCTCCTGGGAGAGAGCTGCCAGACGATGGAGGGACCTGCAGCCCTGGAGGATTCTGTTCCAGCCCTGCAGCCATGTTTTGGATAGGAGAGGAGCACCCCCTGTGCCCTGAAGACTGAGCTGACAAGAGAGTGTCCCCTGACTTCAGCCGCATGGGTCTCTGCGCCAGCAGTGAGGCAACCTCCAGCATCAGCCACCACACTGGGACGTTCACCAGCGTTGGCCGCCATGTCTGGAGGCTATTCAGCAGCAGATACCAATGCACCCTGGGAGATAGAACAAGTGTGTTTTCATTTTCCTGCACTTAAAAATGAAATGTCTTGCCTTATTCCCGGTGGTGAGGCTCAGCATCTGCAGCCCACGTAAGCTGAGTCCTCACTGCCTGCTGCTGCCACCGATTCCTCACCTGCCTCTCCCATGTTTCCTCCGGTGTTCTCTGGGAGTCCGCCGGTCCTGGAATGGAGCCACCAGATGGTGGAGGAGCCTGCGGTCCTGGAAGATTCTGTTCCAGCCCCACAGCCACATCCCAGATGGGAGAACGCTACCTGCGCCCTGAAACTTGAGCCGACAGGAGAGCGTCCCCTGGTTTTAGCAGCACGGGAGCTGGCATCATCGGTGAGGCAACCTCCAGCTTTAGCCGCCACGCTGGGAGTTTCACCAGCGACGGTCGCCACGCCTGGAGATCCTTGGGCTGCATCCACCATCATGCCTGCTGCTGGAGTTGTCACAGCAGAGTTGCCAGAGTCCTGGGTAGCAGTGGAACTCGAGTCAAGGCAAGTACTCTTTTCTATTTTAACACCTGCAAATCTAGAGAAATCTTGTCTAGCTCATGGTGAGGAGAACCGGCTGCAGATGTCTTCTGCTTCTGAATTTTCCCCGCCGAGCTCCACCACTGCCGGTAACTATGTTCCGGTGTTTTTCTCTTCCTCCCCATATGAGGTGGCCGAGCTGAGGTGGAAGCGCCAGATGAATGGATTCGAGATGTCCCAGCCAGAGTTGCCAGAGTCCTGGATGGTGGTGGAACTCAAGCTAAGGCAAGTTCTCTTCTTTGTCTTCACATTATCAGTATTATAGAAATTTTGCTTAGCTCTTGGTGAGGAGAACCAGTCACAGCCATTGGCTGTTCCTGAATTCTTCTCATCGGGCTCCACTTCTGCTGGTGGTAGTAACCCGGTTTGTGCTTCTCCTCATTAGCTCGAGTCTTCGTCTGGGTCCGGTGATGGTCATCCGCTGTCACCTGAGGTCACCATGGGCCCTCCATCTCTGCCAGAGGTCGCGTGGGTCCTCCACCTCTGCTGGAGGTTGCCGTGGGTCCTCCGCCTCCATCCGAGATCGCCGTGGGTCCTCTGTCTTTTTTTGCCCCCTTGTTCTGTCAGGCAGCTAGGTAAGCAGAACAGAGATCTGTTACCCTTATTGTGCCAAAACAGATTTACTTTGCAAAAAGGAGCTTTATACAGTACCTAACTATGTACTGTATATTGTTGTAAACTCCTCCTGTAATAACTTTTAATATTTTATTTAAATTATTTTACCCATGGAGGACCCAACAGGTTGGGGAATAGGGAAAGGAAGTGTGTGGAGGGGGAAAGAAAAGGGAGGGGAACAGACAAAAAAACAAACAAACCAACAACTAAAACAAACAAAAGACAAACTGCTTCTTCCACCGAAGATGTCTCAACACGAGTCTGGTATCCGCACCTGTTAAAGGAGACACATTTGTGCGTGTGCGTCCGTGTGTGTATATACAGTATGAGAGTGTGTGCAAAGTAAGTGTGTGCATGTGAGTGGTTTGTCAGGAAACATATGAAGAGGGGGGGCCAGTCGCAGCAACCCCCCCCCCCCGGGAACCCCGAGCAGGCAAGGCAGCACCGCCAACCCCCACAGGGCACAAATCCCACCCAGGGGAGCCCACATAGCCGAGAGGCACTACCTCCCTCAATCCAGCACTTCCCGACTCACAGACATACCCATCCCCACACCTTCACACCCTCATGCTCTCATACCCACCCACATGCACTCCCTTACTCTCACTCACCCACTCTCTCACTCCCGTACCCACCCTTTCTCTCTCACTCCTGTACCCATTCAATCTCACTCCCACTCGCCTTCAGGGTCACCCACTCACATTCACCCATGCACGCACTCTCACTCTCACTTCGACCTACTCACATCCATTCATGCTTTCCCCCCCACACTCACTCACCCTCATTCACCCTTATTTCTTAGGGCAATTGTGATGCAGATGCAGCGAACCTGAATGTGCACCAGTGCCCAGCAGCGGCCGGGGAGACAGCCGGTGCAGGCCAACGGCCACCCCACCCCCCCCCCCCCCCGCCGACCCACCCCAGGGCAGCCCCGGCCACAGAAGCAGACCCCCACCCCCTGCGCCCCCCGAGCGACTGATCAGCATATCACCGCAGGTGCCCCAAGATGCCACCCGGCACGCAAAGCACCACACAAAACCAACCCACCATTACCATCTCATTCATCACTCCCTCACTCTCGCTTACTCTCTTATGCAGTCCCTCCCTCACTCACTTGCTTGTATCCATACATCCAGCCACACCCAGGGATTTTGACAACATGTCGGGTCCCAGGAACCCCGCCGGGCCCCCAGGCCCCCAGCAGGAGAAGGGCAACAAAACATGGTAGGTGTATGTCAGTTGTATGATGTGATTGTGTGTAAATGTGTGGACTACCATAGTGCAGTTAAAATTGGGGGGATGGTGGTTCGAGCACCATTAGACACTACGATAGACAGAGGGGCCCCCATCCCCCCAAATCCTCAGTGTCTAAAATGCAATTAAAATTGTGTTGAGGGCAGCACCACTGTGCAGCAGAGGTATCCCCTTCACCAACATGGTGCAGCAAACCCCTGCCCCAAAGCCCTAAATGTATCCAAGAAGATGCATATTCCACCCAGAATTGGGGGGGGGGGGGCGCAGAAAAAAGACTGGGAGGGAGGCGGTCCAAAAGCGAGGCCATCCCCCCCACCCCCCGCCCCAGAAGCCAAACTGGCTCATGAGGCCTCCTACTGCCCCCAAATCCCAACCCAGGGTGTGGGCCGCCAGGCCAAGCAGCCCAGGACCCACCAGCGTCATGCCCTAGTGTTCCCAGCACCACAAACATGATGGAGCAGCCACACCCATTCCCACTCATCTTGCACACACAAACATGCACAACAACAATAGTCACAATAGTGAACAATGGGCCCAACCCACAAGGTGCCCCACACACCAAGTGACACCCCCGAGTGCCCACCGACCACCTACCCCAGATGCACACCAACAGCAGCAGGCCACCCCACGGCCACCCCGAAACAGGCCCCCCGGACACCAGCCCCTCGTGGTCGGTGTGCAGCCAGCCGCCAGAGGCGCCAAGGAGAGCAAGCCACCGCTTGCCACCCCTCAGGTTATAGAATTAATAAGTGGGGACCAGAGAGAACTGGATTCGGCCAGCTGATTATTTGAGGAGGCAGACAATCTTTTCAGGCTAATAGAATCTAATAGTAAGTTATTATAGTGAGTCATGAATAAATTATTTCTTGATTTTCAATTCATGAAGATAGTTTTTGTTTGCAATGCATAAGGCGGTGGGAACCATGTGTGACATCCTTGCCTCTATATTTACTTCACTTAAATCACCTAATATGCAAAGTGTGGGTGAGGATGGGACACGATACCCAAGGCATGCCGACAGGTCCTCACATGTCTTCCGCCAGAACTTTTGAACCGGTGCACAGGACCACATAGCATGCATATAGTTATCCGGGATGTTGCTGGTGCAGTAGAAGCAGATATTTGTGTGGCCCAGGCCCATTTTGAACATCCTTTGTCCTGTGTAATGAATTCTATGTAGAATTTTATACTGTATGAGTTGTAAATTAGAGTTTTTAGTCATCTTAAAAGTGTTTAAAACCATTGGTCTGGGACGTTTATTTTGGGGATTTTTTTTGCCCAATTTGGTGGATTCGGTGGAAGGTAATTGATTTTGTGACTTCGGCGGACAATTTCAGTTGCGTGGACATAAATTCCTGGACCAGTTGTTCTGGATTTGCTTTTTTTTTTTTCAGCAATTCCGGAAAAAGCAAAGTTATCTCTCATGCTGCGTGACTGCTAATTGAGAACTGTTTCCTTCATCTTCCAGTTCTCTCTTTCAGCAACGCCAAGTCGTGTGGTTAGCGTGTTTACTGACTTTTTCAAATTATTGTTTTCCTCTAAGAGAGACAAGCTGTGCCTGACTGTATTCCAGACTCTCACACATGCTCTGGAATTCTTTATGGAGCAGCTCTACTAACACTAGTCTGCCATCCATGCTGGTAAGATTATTTTCAATAGAAAAAAGGATGTCACTAACCTTAGAGCCATCCCATGATTTCTCAGGTGTTATTTTCGGCAAGTCTGCCGGTCTCAGTCATTTTGACTGGGAAGCAGGGATGGGAGACTGCTCCATGACACAGCAACAGAAATAAAA
Organism: Pholidichthys leucotaenia; assembly: GCA_020510985.1. Taxonomy (NCBI): domain Eukaryota; kingdom Metazoa; phylum Chordata; class Actinopteri; order Cichliformes; family Pholidichthyidae; genus Pholidichthys; species Pholidichthys leucotaenia. The sequence goes on along the minus strand of CM035844.1, from coordinate 345,412,458 downwards.
CTCGTCAATATAGTTCTCTAGTTTCTCCAGCTCTGTATGAAAAAAGAAAGCTAGAAACAGATAGTTAATGGATTAATTACAAAAAGCAGAAAAAAAAACCTACTTGTGGAAAAGTTTGTTTATGCTTGGTTGGCGGGCACTGCCATTTTGGGTTATTGCACAACAGTCTCGGAATATCTCGCAATCACAGCATCGGCCCCCTCCACCTAATGCTCAATCGTGGGTCCTCTGTCTTCGTCCAAGGTCGCCATGGGTCCTCCGCCTCCGTCCAAGGTCACCGTGGGTCCCCTGCCTCCATCCAAGGTCGTCATGGGTTCTCCACCTTTTGTTGAGGTCTCCGCTGAGCAGCCTCCCCCCTCATCTGGTCCATTTGCTGGTCAGCCACCGTGGTCAGCTGTCCATTCGCCTGGTCCCTTCGTTAGTCAGCTGCTATCACTGTCTGAGGTTGCAGCTGGCCAGCAGTCCTCTTCAGGGGTTAACACTCTCCTGCTATGAGTCCACTTGATCCATGCCTCTGCCCCTGTGGCCCGCAGGGAGCACGTGTTCCAGCTGCTGCTTCCAGGAGGGGGTGTGTCGTGTTCTATGGTCTGTTGATTCAGGGATGCTGAGAGGCTACCCGACAGATTACGTCCTTTGCTTGGGTGGCTTAAAGATGCTGGGAGGCCACCCGACACCTTCCATCTCATGACCGGAAGGTCTTTGGACTCTAGCAGACCACTGGAACTGTGTTTATTTTTCCTCTGTTTCTTTAGTGTTCTACTGCCTCCTGCTGTACAGTGTTGTGGGTCATGACTTTTTTTTTGTTGTTGTTGTTGTTTTTTGGTTTGTTTTGGGGTGGGCTGTTTTTCTTGTTGGGGGGGGGTCTTTTTTGTAGGTGGGTCCTTTTTTCTTTTTTTTTGATGTTACATCTGGGTGTCTGGGCTCCACCCTTGGGGGGGGGGGGCACTGCCATGATCCTGAGCATGGGTGGGTGCTGTGCTCAGTCTCCAGTTTGTGCTTAGTCCTTTTCTGTTTGTTTGCTTCTTTGGTTATGTTGCCGGGGATTATGGTCTGTTGTATTTGGTCTCAGTTTATTTATGAGTTGTTTGTATTCTTAGTTTTGTCTTTATAGTCCTGTCTATTTATTGTGTGTCATTGTGTGGTTATGGCATTATTTGCATCTTTTGGGATTGTGTTATCTTATTCTCGTATTATTATTTAGTTTCCGGTCTGTGCTTTTATTTTGACAGCACTGTGCAGCTTCCGGCTGTCAAACCCTGTTTTGCGGGCTGCAAAGCTGTCACTGATTTTGCTACTGCCTTACTCATGTATCCACACCTGTCATCCTTCAATCATTTATCCATTCACCTATTTAAGGATACAGCAATGTTTCCCCCATTGCCATGTCCTACTCTTTGCTTCCTCTGAGCATCAGCCAAGCTCTGAGCGAAAGTGTTTTTCGCAGAGGTGAACAGGTGGGCTCCACCGTGGAGTTAATCCTTTTTCCGTTTCCCTCAGCCATGAGCCCTGTTTTCCTTCGGGTATGACTCCAGCTAGGATTTGTCTCTTTTTCCCTGGCGTTCCTACTCGTCTCAGCTTGTGTTCCCTCCAGGTTGTTCTCCAGTCCCTTTGGCAAGAGCCCCATTCTCCTCCAGCACACCTCATTCCCTCTTTATGTGTAAGTGTAGTGTTTTTGTACTATGTTCATATTTGTTAATAGATGTAGCAAATTCAGATGGCATCTGGTGTTTTCTGCTGCCTTTGAAAAGGGTGTTTTATGACAGAGTTTCTCTTTTACGGGTGCTAAGGTGGAGTAATGGGTGATAATGGAGCCACTTGAATGCAGGGTGCTCATCAGGTTCCTATACATGATAAGCCGCACACCATGGGAAATGTTTGATGAGATTTAAGAGAATTATGAGGAGGATGCCTCATCGTATGACATAGTCAAGCACTGGCCATCGGACATCGATGGAAACTGCACCCATTCCTGGATGACTAGAGTGTACCGTTGATGAAGACACTATCTAGCAAGTGGAGGCCACCATTCTGGAGGATCACCGGATAACCATTCACCAACTGGTCCAGAATGTCAAGGTCAGTGTGGGATCTGTGGAAAATATATCTACGACCATACGTACATACGGAAGTTGTCTGCACAATGGATTCCCCAGTTGCTTACACCTTTTCAGAAGCAAGAACAAGTCATGTGCAACCCTCCCACTTTTGGCCATGTGCCGAGAAAACCAGAAAGACTTCTTTTGACAGACTAATCATGCAGGACAAATCATCGGTCTATCACTATGATCCAGAGACTAAAGCCCAGTGGAAGAAATGGAAGCATTATGACTCACCACCTCCAAAGAAGGTATATGTCCAGCCCTCAGTGGGCAAGGTCATGCACACGGTCTTTTGGAACCAGCATTGCATTTTGATGATGGAGTTCCTGGCAAAGGGTACCACAATTACCAGTACTTACTGTGATTCACTACTGCAGAAATTGTCAAAGGCCATCAAAACCAAAAAGAGTGATATACTGATCAAAGGTGTCCGCTTCCTGCAAGAAAATGCCCAGGTTCACAACTCTCATGCTGCCCAGACAGAAACGCAGTCCTGTGGTTATGAAATCCCTCCTCACCCCCCATACTCTCCTGACCTTGCCCCATCTGACTTCCACCTCCTTCCAGCCATGGAGTCATTTTTGAAGGGCAAGCACTTCCAAAGTGATGAAACACTGATTTGTGAGGTCAAGTCGGGGTTTCTTATGCAACCTGCAGACTTCTAAAGGTGAGGTCTCCATAGCTGCATAAAGCGGTGGGAGAAGTGTAAAGGCCCTTTTCCACTAGCCTCAATTAGCCCTACACCGCACCACTCAGCCCGCTTTAGGCGCTTTTCCACTAGCCCCAGCACCGGTTAGCAGGTACTTTTTTCGTACCTGATCCAGGGCAGGGTCTAACCGGGCTGAGTAGGGCTGTGATATGACTTTAAGAGACTGGTCGCCGCTGATTGGTCAGGTCATAACGTCATGAAAGCGACTTTTTCTGCTGAATTTACTCCACGACCGCCATTTGTAATTGTTCAGCCAGTGAACACAGTGCGCCCCTTTAATACAGTATATTATATTAATATACTGTATAATATACTTATATAACTAGAAAAGCACCCGGAGAGCGCAGACCTCCACCAAGCGGCACAGTTCCCCCCATACAGTGTTTGTGTGTACGTTTTCAGATTCCCTGAGCATGAAAAGATATGACTAGCAATTGGATTCACAATGATTATTTGTTTATTTGACATGGACAGTGCAATAAACAGACAATTAATGAATGACAATCAATGTGATAGTGATAGGATTAGTGGTTGAGTAGTGTAAAACGGGGCTATAAGGGACGGCGGGTTAATAAGGGACACTTTTCTGGGAAATGTTTTAAATGTAATTCTGCTTTTTTTATTTTGAGCAGCACGCTGAGTTGTGTTGTTATTGTCAAATATCCATGAATCCTTCATCAAATCTAGGCGGAAGCAAAATTAAAAAAGCAGAATTACATTTAGAAAAGTGTCCCATATTACCCCGCCATCCCTTATAGCCCCGTTTTACGGTTGTAAAACCATTGCCTCCTTGGCGGAGGTAATAAACTGAAGTGTTGGTGTGTCCATCTCCTCCACTGACGGATGCAGATTGGTTAGACAGGTTGCCGTGGGTTTTATATTATATTGGGGTTGCGCTCCGCGGCAAAACAGAATTTAGAATCTTCCCCGGCAGAGAGGTCGTTTTTACACAGCGCCTATAGCTGGGCGGGGAATTTGTGGCAAATAATCGGGCGGCGGACAGGTGGCCGTGTCAGGTTTTGCAGCGTGGCGCAAAAACAGGCACGCTGGCGGGCCCAGGCCAGCAGTGTTTTCCGCGTGCTTTTGTGCCTAAAACGTTGAAGAACGCAGAGTTTGTGTTGGTCAGACACGACGACCAGCGCAATGTGCGCAGCGCCTATGGCTGGCACAGGCAAGCTGGCGGGCCCAGGCCAGCAGTGTTTTCCGCGTGCTTTTGTGGCTAAAACGTTGAAGAAGGCGGAGTTTGTGTTGGTCAGACACGACGCCCAGCGCCCTCCATTGCGCCTGTGCACATGTTGAAAATGGCCGTATGTCACAGTGTGGAAAAATGCTTTAAAAAATTCCTGTATGCAGACGGTGATGCGGATCATCCCCAAAATTTAATCAGTTCTTCCTTGTACCATTTCCAACAACGCCTGAAAGTTTCATTGAAATCAGTCCAAAAGTTTTTGAGTTATCTTGCTAACCAACAGACAAACAGACAGACAGACAAACAGACAAACACACAGACAAACCCCGGCAAAAACATTACCTCCTCCTGGCCTTTCGGCCTGGCAGAGGTAATAATATACTCCTAATATTATATATTAGGAGGTGTGCAATTTTCTTTCTATATTAGGCGACGATCGCATCCAGCGCGAGTTGGACGGATCTACTTGAAATGCAGGTGTCCGAGCAGATGGCTTCCCAAGGGCACATCCGTACTGCCAAACAGTGTCAGGAGAAGCTGAAAAAGCTGAAAAGCGATTACCGAGCAGTGAAGGACCACATTGCTCGAAGTTCAGCGGATCGGAAAGAGTGGAAGTGGTTCGCTGAGAGACATTGGGCTCAACACGGCCACTGTCACAGTCACGGTCACGGCCTTGGAAACCGTGGATGGTGAGTGTTTTTTTGATATTGCGCATCTTTTCGCCACTTGATCCTTTCTGTGCCAAGCTCACTGTTTTTAAGAAATAGGAAGGTTGTTAGATTGTGGGTAATGGTTGTTACTGAGGCTTGCGTATTGTTTTGCAGCCAACTGCAGATTCACGCTTGCTTTGTGTTAAGTATTAGCGCGAACAAAACGCTGAATTATGCTTATTGTATTCCGGTTAAAAACTTGAGAGTGTTGTGTACATGTTGCACTTTGGTGTTAAGTTTTAAATTGCGTGCATTTTCTTTCTAGAATCGTATTTCATATCACAGGGGTCCACCTCAGCGGACATGATGGACACAGCGGACTCTCCTGGCGCTGCGTCTGCATGTGCGTCTGCCGGAGCGCCAGCTGAATCACTCCACATCACCAGCTCCATCTGGATCACGTTCAAGTGCTGGTAAGGCACAATAACCACAATTTTTTTTTTTGGTTGAAACAGGTCCAGCAGCGGAAACCAGGGTCGAAAATCCATCCATCCATCCATCCATCTTCTACCGCTTAATCCTTTACAGGTCGCGGGGGGGGGGGGGGGGCTGGAGCCTAACAAGTTATGTACCAAATTGATTAATGCAATTTCCTGTAGCTGCATATTAATTAATTGAAAATGTCTTTTTAAATGTACAAAAAGGTTATTCTTTGGTCTTCACTTATCGGTGTTCCACAACCATTTTTAGGTGTGGTGATTGAAGTGCTGTTGTAACTCCTGTTTTAGACAAACAAAGTGCATGAACTGCCGTTGAAATCAACATGCTTCATTGAAATGCTTCGCGTCAGCTGACTGTATTAACCCATTCAGATTTCTGCGGCCACACTACAAGCAACTAGTTTAAACATTACCCATCCATCCATCCATATTCTTAATCTTAATCCTTTTTAGTTTTGCAGGGGGGCTGCAGCCGAAGACAGCACCCTGCGTGTTGCAAAATCTGCTCTACTGAGGGGCAGCAACATGACAGTTCAGCTTATATACAGCAATGAAGCATAATATAATAGTGACATTCCACCACAGACTTTCACCTGTGTAATTCCATAATATATGTAGTGATCCAGCTTTAACGACCACGCCTTTCTGTCTTTCCATCTAGGCAAGACGAAAACAGACAACTCCCATCGCTGACCTTACATTAGCGATGGTCAACATGCATGACGAAGAGATGCGGCTTTTGGAACGGCAACATGACCAGCGGCAAGAATCAGGAGTACATGCAGCATTTGCGACAGGTGGCCGCAGATGTGCGGGCAGATGCGCGTGAAGCCCTGGAGCAGGACGCTGCGTTACGAAGGGAAGAGCTCGCAGAGATGTCATCGCCCAGTCTGTTTTTTTGTTTGTAAATTTTGCTTCTGGAATAAAATTGTATTGTTTGCATCAAAAGTCTGGTTTATCTGTTATGACACCGTATGAGAAAAGCCAATAATTACATACACATTCCATTCTCTGTTCACTCCACATGCTGCTGTTCATCAGGTCAGGTGTATAGCCTTCTAATGGTAATTTAATTTTTAACAACACAACGAAACGTAATGTCTTGGTAGTTTTTTTTTTATTATAAACAAATTTGCAATGCTGAATCCATTTCTCTTGAACGGGTACAATTTTTAGGTTATAAGCAGTTGTACAGGTGTGCTTGAACTTGTAGACACTGATAAAGGTAAGTACGTGTAAGTTGAATGTTGCATCACCAGTCAAAATTTCATAAATTAAGAAGGAATCTAGCAAAAATTAGGCACTAATAACAGTAGACAAATCGGACAAGGATACACAACTGTGTTTTTGTTGCACACAACTGTTGTTACCAACAAGTGCAAAATTTATATTCCCTTTTCCCAAAAATTAAAAATCAATTTGTAAGTAAAAGTGGGAGACCTTTACATGGGAAAATATGACATGTATCAGCACATGATTTATAGTTCAATTTGCATTTCCACCTAAGCAAAAGTGGCTTGTCAAGCTGGATTTTTGTGAAGATGGCCTGTGCGGTGTTTCTGCATGTAATTACATACCTGTCAAGTGATACGGTTTTGCCGTATTTTAATACGGGGAAAATGCAATTTTAGCAAATACGGGCATATTGCCATTTCTGTACGCCAAAGAGAAAAATATACAGGAAAAATTATTGAGAGTGTGGGGAGGAACACGTCGTGTGTGACCCCCACAGCGTACGGGGCTGTCAGAGCGCTCAGCGTGAGCAATTGTCACAACAGAAGTGTGGACTCATCATTAGGCTGATGGCTTCGCACCTTCTTAACAGATAAGCGTTATGAACAAGAGGACAGGTAGATGGACCATGCACAACATTTTATTTACAAAAAACATTTTTGAAATATGTATGCACATAAATGTGGACAAAATAGACAAGTATTGCATCTCGTGTTATATTGTAACATGCAGCTCAACATGGCAACATCCCACCAGGAGGTTTGAACTCACACCTCCCGCTCCGGAGTCCCACACTCTACCTGTGTCGCCAATAGGGTCAACCCACTTGGCAAGCCAAGTAGGGTGCTTATATTGAGTTCGCTACAATATCACCACCCTGCTCCTCTGCTCTCTGTGCTGCTGCCACCACTGGTTCATCTACTGCATCATCCAATGTAGTGTCAAACGTCTCTCCATGACTCTCACACAGATTGTGCAGAGCACAACAAGTCAGCACCATAGATTTAACCAGTTTCATGTCACAGTCATTCCTCTCTCCTTCTCTCCTCGTCATCAGCCATTTTGTTTGTTGTGGAGAATTGGTCGCGTGTTTCACGTCACGAGGGTGTGGCGCCGCCTGCTGTTCAACAAATCCCACCCACAGCAGGTGTGCCAGCAGGTGCGCCAGCAGTAGTTGAAAAGCAACTGAGGCCGAACCGAACCGAAGTGAGTAGAGCCGGATTTTCAATCGGGGCTGAGCGGGGCTAGTGGAAAAGGGCCTATGACTCCTGTACTGTGCCAAGTTTGGTTCCTCTCAGTTCATGGAAAATGACTGAGGGGAAATCTTTAATGAACAGCCCTCATATTAGAAAATGTAATTGATAACATATTACTTTAATTGGAAAACGAGAACATCAAGTTACTTTATATTTTGAAAAACTAATCCAAGTACTCAATGTCCATGTCTGTTCAAATAAATAGAAAACGAGTGAAATCACTGACTGAAAAAAAATTAACAAGAAAACATGTTCTTACAAAGTGTACTTAAAAAAGAAAGAATCATACATACTGTAATACTGTTATCTTTGAAAGATGAGTGGTGTAAATGAAATAACAGGAAGGAAAAACTACAGCCCAATAATCTACTATTGTCAGAAAAAATAGCCAATTATCATAACTATAAGATAGACCTATTGTGATGAAGTCATCACCATATGCACATTTGATCCCATTTCATGAAAAAATAAAATCATACACTTCATATCTTACCGAATAAGCCTCAGACAATGGAAGAAGAATGAGATAAGAGACTCTTGTCCAAACATAGTCTTAACAACAGTGACGAGGAGAACAAGGAGCCCATTGACAGATGGTTTGGCTGCCACAGAGATCTGGTCTCAGCATCATTTAGTCAGTCCAGGATTAGATGACTAGATGGAGGACACAGAGGCAGGCTAAATCCACAAAACTACTGAGTCAAGGGTGGCCAAATGTACCTCAGAGAGGTGCTGCAGTAAAAGGTGAAAGATGTCCACACCGAGTCCTTGACTTTGACTCTGAGATGGTTGAAATCCTGCTCGAGCCTTCTGGCATATATTTATAGATCCATTCCTTTTAAAAACAATTTTAAACTGTGCATCACTTTACTGTCATTTTTAAGCTTAAAAACATCTATGTTCCTCCAAATGCAATTCAGTGTACCACTTTTGGCTTTATTAGATGTACTACTGTCTCCGACCTCCATTATCTTAGTTATTCACTCAATATCAATTACAGTATGTGTGCATATACACAAAACTATATACACATATACATGCATATAATACATACATATAATGCACCACTGAGTAAAATGCAAGGTAAGTATTTTATTTTTCACGTTTTGGAGTTGATGGCAGTTAGAGGTAGGCAACCCTGCTCAGAGGAAAGGGGGGTGAAGGCAAGTATGTAACATAGGTATGCATGATCAATATATTTATTATAATAGATGAGCTGCTTTCTTTAAAGTCCCCATGGAGAAGACACTTCTCATTAGCAGGAGACTAGGGAATGATCAAGGTAGGGAGGGTGAGACTGCAGAGGTTGGGTGTGACGGAGGGGCCCGGGGCTTTCCTGTGACAAGGTTAGTTTAATATTTTCCAATACTGTACAAGGGTTGCTTACTTGGGAGCCCAGAGAAATAAAGTTGAGGATCCAGATGAAACTGAGACAAGGCGGGAGATTCAGCAAAGCGGGAGAGTGAGAAGAATCCTGGGGGTAATGGTTGGTGAAATTACTGAATTGCAGAGAGGCTTACATGATGAATCCACAGGGAAAAAACACCACGGAGGAAGCAACAGAGAGCTGTGTAGTCGTGACATTCCCACAACAAGCAGTACAGTGGCTGCTGTGGAAGCTGATTAGTGGCAGGTGTATTGATGAGGAGCAGCTGCTGGTAATCACAGGCAATTAGAGGATGATTGAGGTGTGTGTGTGGGGGGGGATGGGGGGGGGTGCACATACGTGTGTGTGTGTGGACTCACTCATGAGGGATCCATGACAATAACACCCCTCTGTGTACCTATACCTTCTGAAAATATTATCTTTATTTTCAAGCATGTTTTATGTTTATGCACTGTTTCAAATTCACACTTAATCTGTTCCACTGCAAAAACTTCTTCTGGTTGTGTGAAAAACTGTGCATTTTTAGATTTCATGCACCCCTTGCTATTACAGAAAAGTAATTAAAAGTAAAAAGTTTAATTATGTGTGTAAGGTTGTCCAAACTTTTGCAAACTTTCATATTTATGCATTTATTTATGTTCCTTTCACAAAATAAAACTATGCATTAATGTTTGCTGGTAATGGGATGGTAAAGGGATTTACAAATTTAGCATAAAGGACTGTTGTGAACACTGCCCTTTAATGGGCAGAGGAAGAACACCAAGCGCTCTCTGTAGGTTAGCACATTTATTAAAATAAAGCCATCAAGACACTAACATTTGAATACTAAACATGAGTGTGTGACACTGATAAATGGGTACACATGGTAAACGCTGGAGGAGAGTGGGGCTCTACGTCCAGGGGAATATGAAGCCAGGGAACACCTGGCCAGGGGCGGAATCCAGCCAGAGTTCATCCGAAGACTGAAGGGCTTCACGGCTGGAAAAGAGGGAAACACGTACCTGGATGGAGCTACTCTACTCTCCTTGACAGTGGCCCCAAACACACTCAGGACAAAAGCCTTTTGCTCCTGAGGATGGGGAGACGTGATAGGAGGACACAACAAACCACAGAGGTCTGCCGTGCCCTTATATGCAATACCTGATCAGTGACAGGTGTGGGTACATGAGTGGAAAAATAGCAATGAATAACAGGTGTGCAGCTTCAACCAGTTTGACAGCCGAAAGCTGCACAGCGCTGTCAGAATAAAATATAAGCGGAAACCACAACACAACCCCAACATGAGAACATAACTACAAAAACACAATGACTAAAACTGGGCAAAAAAACAATGAAACAGACAGAAAAACACCAAACTTAACAGAAGGCTGGGCATGGTGCCCATCCTTGCCCTGCGATCATGACAAGGACAAACGTATGACTATAAATAAAGTATAAATTTTCAGACATAAAGGTGCAAAAATATAAAAGATGCAGTTAAAAAGTCCCAGATTTACAAAAAGCAAATTCAAAATTTAGGGAAAAATAAAAGGTTACAAATTAATCAGGCAAAAATCCACACATTTTCCAATGGAAAAAAAAAACCCCGTAACTTTGTGAGAACATTGTCACAAATTTAGAAGAAGAAATGTACATTTACAAGAGCAAAAGCTGCAAATTTGTGTATTTTTTAAAAACTTCTCCAAGTAAAAAAAAATTGCTGATTTGTGACGTTTTAATTGTAAACTTGTAACATTTTTTCTGACAAATTTGTGACTTTTCTAATTGAGTATTTTTTTCCTACATATCTGTCACTTTTAATGATAAATGCAGTACCCTTTTTCCACACAAATTCACAACTATAGATACTCATAAATCTGTTAAATTTGTAACTACAGCGGGGGAAAATAAGTATTGAACATGTCAACATTTTTCTCTTTAAACATATTTCTGATGGAGCTATTGACCTGAGATTTTCACCAGATATCAGTAACAACCCAAGTAATCCATACATACAAAGAAATCAAGGCAACTGTTTATACAAAAAAAGTTATATTTAATAAAGTGGAATGACCCAGGGAATAAGTATTCAACATGCTTGGTGAAATTAATTCAGTATTTAGTAGAAAAGCCTGTGTTGGTCCAGATGCCTCCTGTATGGAGAAACTAGGCACAGGCATTGCTTAGGAGTGACTTTAGCCCATTCTTCCACACAAGCAGTCTTCAAATCTTGAAGGTTCTGTGAGTGTCGTCAGTGAACTCTGATCTTCTGACTGAGCCATTCTCGCAGCTTTATTTTCCTTCTCTGGAGCCAGCTGAGAGTTTCCTTAGCTGTGTGTTTGGGATCATTGTCTTGCTGAAATGTTCAACCTTGTTTCATCTTCAGCATCTTGGCAGATTGCAAGAGGTTCTTATCTAGGATGTTTCTGTACATTTGTCCATTCATCTTTCCTTCAATTATATGAAGTCTTCCTGCACCATGTGCTGAACACCCCCCACACCATGACACTTCCAAACTTCACTGTTGGTATGGTGTTTTTGGGCCGATGTGCAGTGCCATTTCTTCTCCAAACATGCTGTGTGTTGTGGCATCCAAAAAATTCAATTTTGGTCTCATCTGATCACATGATTCTCCCAGTATTTTACTGGCTTGCCCAAATGTTGTGCAGCAAATTTTAAGTGAGCTTCAACATGCTTTTTCTTCAGCAATGAAGTCTTGCGAAGTGAGCGGGCATAGAGCCAATGTCGGTTGAGTGCATTATTGTTTTCTTTGAAACAGCAGTACCTGCTAACTCCAAGTCTTTCTGGAACTCTCCATAAGTGGTCTTTGGCTCTTGAATAACTCTTCTGATAATTCTTTTGACTCTTGCAAGGAACTCGTGGTCATGGCCAGTTTGTGGTAAAATGATGTTCTTTCCACTTCCGAAAGATGGCTTCATCAGTGCTCACTGGAACATTCAGCAGTTTAGAAATGCACCTGTAACCAATGCCATCATTATGTTTTGCAATAATAAGCTTGTAAAGGTCTAGAGAGAGCTCTTTGCTTCTACCCATCATGAGTTCGTGTTGTGACAATCTGATATGCACAGACCTTTTTTAAGACTATCAGTCAGGACTTAACCAACTGAAATTAATTTGCCTTGACGGGGGTTGAGATGGCTTCCTAAATTCTAATGGATTTCAGCTGGTTTCTTGGCTTTCTATGCCTTTTTGCACTTCTTTTTCTACATGTGTTCAATACTGATTCCCTGTGTCATTCCACTATATTAAAAATAACTTGTTTAGTGAACACAGTTGCCTTGATTTCTATGTATGTATGTAATACTTGGGTTGTTACTGATATCTGGTGGAAATCTCAGGCCAATGGCTCCATCAGAAATATGTTTAATGAGAATAATGTTGACGCGTTCAGTACTTATTTTCTCCACTGTGTCTTCCTGTTGCACTTAGAAAGGATACAGAGCTCTTAGTAATTAACAGGGGAGGTCATGTGCATAAACTCTGTCTATACGCGGATGACCTTTTACTCTTTCTATCTGACCCTTGCAGTTCCATTCCAAATGCCCTAAGAATTATCACTGAATTTGTACTTATTTCTGGATTAAAAAAAACCCAAACTTTTCTGGCGCCACACGAGTTGGCAGTTCTTTGCAGCAGCGGCTCAATTCTGAGTTTCTTTCTCGTTTCTTTATTTACTATGCATTTTTTTCTTTGCCACAACTCTTCTGATCCTGTTACCCCATATCCATCATGGACGCCCAGGACACAATATTGCTGCACTGGCGTTGATATTAGCCATCTTTCTGCTCATATCGCCAATGACTACTGACCGGATGAGTGGAGGAGATATTGTTTACAGGAGGAGTCCATTATTAGTATTGGGCTGCTCCGCGATGCTAACTGTGAGACCCAATATCCCACGAGAAAAATGTCAAACGACGGGGATGTCGTGCTGGAGTGAAACGATGCATGAGGAAAATAAGGTACAAGCCCATCCTACCATCCATTATTATGGGAAATGTAAGATTGCTGCTTAACAAGACGAACGAACTGGCAGCTGTGTCCTGGTATGAAAGCGTCTTCAGAGAGATTAGCATAATGTTGTTTACTGAAATGTGGCTAACAGAACTAGCAACAGATGCTAATATCGGACTGGAGGGTTTCCACTTGGTGGAAACCGATCCACGGGTGGATCGGACACCAGATAGCGGGAAGAGCAGAGGTTGGGGGCTGATAATGTATGTGAACCACAGATGGTGTAATCCTGGACACATCACGATTCAAGAACAACACTGCAGCAAGGACACTGAATTGCTAGCCGTTAGCATGTGACCGGCATATCTTCCCAGAGAGTTCTCACATGTCATCGTGATTGTTATTTATGTACCCCCTTCTGCGAGTGCTGAGGCAGTGTGTGACGTCATCTACACAGTCACCAGCAGACTACAGACTCAACACCCCACAGCTCTCCAGCTATTCTCTGGTGATTACCTCCGCCAAAGGGGGAGGTTATGTGATCATCGGCGTTGGTTTGCCTGTTTGTCTGTTTGTTTGTCTGTTACTAAGATAACTCAAAAAGTTATGGACAGATTTACATGAAATTTTCACAGATTGTCGGAAATGGGGTATCCTACAGATGATTAGATTTTGGTGGTGATCCGGATCACCGTCCACAAGAAAACCGCCATTACGCAAAATGTCATTGTCCTCAATAACTACTGAACCACTAATCCTATCATTGTCAGTCCAATTGCTAGTCATATGTTTTCATGGTCAAGGAATATGAAAACGTACACACAAACACTGTATGGGAGGAACTGTGGCCGCCATTATGGAAAATGCCATTTTCCAGAATAACTACTGAACCAGTAATCCTATCATTGTCAATCCAATTGTTAGTCATATGTTTACATGGTCAAGGAATCTGAAAACGTACACACAAACACTGTATGGGGGGAACTGTGGTCGCCATTACGGAAAATGCCATTTTCGTGAATAACTACTGAACCACTAATCCTATCATTGTCAATCCAATTGCTACTCATATGTTTTCATGGTCAAGGAATCTGAAAACGGACACACAAACACTGTATGGGAGGAACTGTGGCCGCCATTATGGAAAATGCCATTTTTCAGAATAACTACTGAACCACTAATCCTATCATTGTCAATCGAATTGCTAGTCATATGTTTTCATGGTCAAGGAATCTGAAAACGTACAAACAAACACTGTATGGGAGGAACTCTTGCCGCCATTATGGAAAATGCCATTTTCCAGAATAACTACTGAACCACTAATCCTATCATTGTCAATCCAATTGCTAGTCATATGTTTACATGGTCAAGGAATCTGAAAATGTACACACAAACACTGTATGGGGGGAACTGTGGCCGCCATTACGGAAAATGCCATTTTCGTGAATAACTACTGAACCACTAATCCTATCATTGTCAATCCAATTGCTACTCATATGTTTTCATGGTCAAGGAATCTGAAAACGGACACACAAACACTGTATGGGAGGAACTGTGGCCGCCATTATGGAAAATGCCATTTTCCAGAATAACTACTGAACCACTAATCCTATCATTGTCAATCCAATTGCTAGTCATATGTTTTCATGGTCAAGGAATCTGAAAACGTACACACAAACACTGTATGGGAGGAACTCTGGCCGCCATTACGGAAAATGCCATTTTCGTCAATAACTACTGAACCACTGCTTGTCATATGTTTTCATAATCAAGGAATCTGAAGACTGTATGGGGGGAACTGCGGCGCTTGGCAGAGGTCTGCGCTCTCCGAGTGCTTTTCTAGTTTTAACCATACTTCTCTGTCCTCCATGCTACCCACTTACACCCAGTATGTCACCTGCCGCACCAGAGGCAATAAAACAGTGGATTTAATTTATGCAAACACCAAGGAGGCTTATACCTTATCGCCACTCCCCCCCTCAGAAGATCCGACCACAACTTGGTTCACCTCCTGCCTGTGTACAAACCCCTAGTACACAGACAACCTCCTGTTACCCGCACAGTGAAGATATGGTCTGAGGAGGTGGAGGACACTCTGAAGGGCTGTTTTGAAACCACTGTGTGGGAGCAGATCTGTGATCCACATGGTGAGGACATTGACGGCCTTACACACACCATCACAGACTACATTAACTTCTGTGTAGAGAACACCGTACCCACTGAGACCATATGGTGTTTCTCAAATTGCAAACCCAAGATCAACCCTCAGTTAAAGTCACTGCTGAAAGAGAAGAAAAGGATCTTCAGGTCGGGAAACAAGGAGGAGCTGAAGTCCATACAGAGAGAGCTAAGGAGAAAGATCAGAGAGGGGAAGAACAGCTACAGGAAGAAGATGGAGGATAAGTTGCATCAGAGTGACATCAGCGGTGTCTGGAGAAGCCTCATAACCATTTCTGGGCACCAGAATACCTCCTTCCAGACCACGGGGGTAGGGAGTGGGTGAACAACCTGAACCTGTTTTTTTTTTAACAGATTTGACCAACTGCCCTCTTCTCCATCTGCCCACCAACCACTGCTGGCTGAACCTTCTTCTAGTCCCACTGTCCATGGCCATCCCCCCACTCCCCCTTGTACACCCCCCGCTGTTTTCGCCCCACAGACCCACCCACCCCCAGCACACAACCCCCCTGCCCCAACCTGACTCTCACTAAGACCCAGATGAGAGCTGAGCTGAAGAAGATCAAGGCGAGGAAGGCTGCAGGTCTGGACGGCATCAGCTCGAGGCTCCTCAAGTCCTGCACAGACCAGCTGTGCAGGATTGTGGAGCACATCTTCAGTCTGAGCCTGAAGCTGGGGAGGGTACCACAGCTGTGGAAAACATCCTGTGTGGTACCCGTTCCGAAGACCCCACACCCCAAGAACCTGAACAGCTACAGACCAGTGGCCCTCACATCACGCCTAATGAAGACTCCAGAGAGGCTGCTCCTCGCCGACCTCCGCCCCCTGGTGGGTCCAGCGATGGATCCACTTCAGTATGCCTACCAGCATGGCATCAGGGTGGAAGATGCGGTGATCTTCCTCCTACATCCTTCCCTGTCCCAACTGGAGAAGCCTGGGAGCACTGTGAGGATCATGTTCTTTGACTTCTCCAGTGCTTTCAACACCATCCAACCAGTGATCCTGAGGGACAAGCTACTGTGTGCAGGGATGGACCAGCACCTGTCATCATGGATCCTGGACTACCTTACAAACTGACCACAGTTTGTGAGAAGCCAGGACAGTGTGTCTGATATCATCATCTGCAGTACGGGGGTCCCCCAGGGAACAGTTCTGGCGCCCTTCCTGTTCACCCTCTACACTCCTTACTTCTCACACAGCACACTGCACTGCCATCTACAGATGTTCTCTGACGACTCTGCAATCATCGGCCTCATCTCTGATGGGGATGATGCAGAATATAGAGGACTTATCCAGGACTTCATGGACTGGTGCCTGCCCAACTGCCTCCAGATCAATGCGAGGAAAACCAAGGAACTGGTGGTGGACTGCTGCGGGCGAGGACAGCCCCCAGAGCACTGGTAAACATCTAGGGAACAGACATTGAGATGGTGACATCTTACAAATACCTGGGTGTTCACCTGAACAATAAACTGGACTGGTCACACAACACCAATGCGCTCTACAAGAAGGGGCAGCACAGGCTGTTCCTCCTGAAGAGACTCGGGTCTTTTGGAGTGCAAGGGGCGCTCCAAAAGACCTTCTATGATCCGGTGGTGGCATCAGCCATCACATTTGGAGTGGTCTACTGGGGCAATGGTATCACGGCAGCTGACAGGAAGAGAGTGAACAGGCTGATCAAAAAAGCTAGCTCTGTTCTGGGGTGATGCCTCGACCCAGTGGAGGAGAGAGAAGGATGGTGGCTAACCTGTCATCTCTGCTGGAGTCCAAGTCCCAACCCATGCAGGACACGCTGAACACACTGAGGAACTCATTTAGTGGTAGGCTGTGTCATTCTAGGTGCATGACCGAGAGGTTCTACTGGTCCTTCCTACCTACGGGTGTCAGACTTTATAACCTAACCAGGGCTGCTCGTAGAGGTCGTGTTAAATGTACTAAATGTAACAACTTTGCACAATAGAGATCATCCCCTCCAATACACATCTAGGACAATAACAATCATTATCGAGGGTGGCAACAACACTGCTGATTCAAATGCAAAATATACTGTTTTCATACATATCCATATTCTGTAGGGTAATTTTACAAATCGTAATGCTGTTTTTTTCCCATCTAGCTGCAATGCTCCTGCACTGTGTATATACAGTTAGGCCCAAAAATATTTGGACAGTGACACAAGTTTTGTTATTTTAGCTGTTTACGAAAACATATTCAGGATACAATTATATAATCAATATGGACTTAAAGTGCAGACTCTCAGCTGTAATTTGAGAGTATTCACATCCAAATTGGAGCAAGGGTTTAGGAATTACAGCTCTTTAATACGTAGCCGCCTCTTTTTCAACAGACCAAAAGTAATTGGACAATTGACTCAGAAGGCTGCAAAAAAAAAAAAAATAAATAACAAGGCTGCATGGACTCTTCCCTCGTTAACCTGTCATCAGTTAAGCAGTTAAAAGGTCTGGAGTTGATTCCAGGTGTGGCGTTTGCATTTGGAAGCTGTTGCTGTGAACACACAACATGTGGTCAAAGGAGCTCTCGATGGAGGTGAAACAGACCATCCTGAGGCTGAAAAAAAGAAGAAATCCATCAGAGAGATAGCAGAAATGTTAGGAGTGGCCAAATCAACAGTTTGGTACATTCTGAGAAAAAAAAGAGTGCACTGATGAGCTTGGGAACTCAAAAAGGCCTGGACGTCCACGGAAGGCAACAGTGGTGGATGATCACAGAATCCTTTCCTGTGAAGAACAACCCCATTCACAACATCCACTCAAGTGAAGAACACTCTCCAGAAGTAGGTGTATCAGTATCTAAGTCTACCATAAAGGGAAGACTTCATGAGAGTAAATACAAAGGATTCACCACAAGGTGCAAACCATGAATCAGCCTAAAAATAGAAAGGCTAGAATTGACTTTGCCAAAAAACACCTGAAGAAGCCAGCCCAGTTCTGGAACAGCATTCTTTGGACAGATGAGACTAAGATCAACCTGTACCAGAATGATGGGAAGAAGAAAATTTGGAGAAGAATTGGAACAGCTCATGATCCAAAACACTACATCTTCTGTAAAACATGGTGGAGGCAGTGTGATGGCATGGGCATGCTTGGCTTCCAATGGCACTGGGTCACTTGTGTTTATTGATGATGTGACAAAAGACAGAAGCAGCCGGATGAATTCTGAAGTGTATAGGGATATACTTTCTGCTCAGATTCAGCCAAATGCAGCAAAGTTGATTGGACGGCGCTTCACCAATGATCCAAAACATACTGCAAAAGCAACCCAGGAGTTTTTTAAAGCAATGAAGTGGAATATTCTGCAATGGCCGAGTCAATCACCAGATCTCAACCCAACTGAGCATGCATTTCACTTGCTCAAGACAAAACTTAAGGCAGAAAGACCCACAAACAAGCAACAACTGAAGACAGCTGCAGTAAAGGCCTGGCAAAGCATCACAAAGGAGGAAACCCAGCGTTTGGTGATGTCCACGAGTTCCAGACTTCAGGCAGTCATTGCCTGCAAAGGATTCTCAACAAAATATTGAAAAGTAACATTTTACTTAGGGTTATGTTTATTTGTCCAATTACTTTTGAGCCTCTGAAATGAGGAGCGTTTTTATAAAAATAGCTACAATTCCTACATGTTTAATCATATATTTTTGTTCAACCCCTTGAATTAAACCTTAAAGTCTGCACTTCAATTCCATTGTAGTTGTTTCATTTCAAATCCAATGTGGTGGCATGCAGAGCCCAAATCATGAAGATTTTGTCACTGTCCAAATATTTCTGGGCCTAACTGTAACTGTGTACATATGTATATTCATTTACTGCTTTGGCTAACCAGTTCTTATCTTATCTTATTTACTATCACTCTGAGTGTTGCTATCCCTTTGCTGCTGTAATCCTGGAATTCCCCCATTGTGGGATTAATAAAGTCTTATCTTATCTTATATAAAATAAATGTGAAAAAAGTTTAATTGTTCTTATTAATAATAGTACCAGCCAAATGCCATTTGACTCATTCCCATTTACAATATGCAACAGTAAATTTACTTATCTTGGGGTAACAGTAACTAAAAAACACAATGACCTGTCAAGTGCAATTTTGAACCAGCTTTGATTTGAACCAGATATGGAACGGTGGTTGACACTCCCCTTATCACTGGCCAGATGCATAAATTCTGTTAAGATGGCGATACTTACAAAACTGCTGTATGTTTATATATATCATCTAAGCTAACTTAAGTGATTCATGACCAACTTTCAGTGAGCATGCACTTTTATAACTCGTTTAAACATTTTCAGACATGCAATGCATTTAAAATAAATGATTAATGAAACATTTCAGACCCATCATTGTCCAACACAGAGGCAGTCATCTTCAACAGTGTTCTGAACAGTATTTCCTGGAAAAATATCAAAATCTTGAGGAGAGAGGATTATTTTAGGTAGATAAAACACAATCCCAATGTTGATTAGATCCAACATGTTCCTGAGTTGAACAGAAGGGGGCACTGTTGGCCCTTTGATAATGGTAGGAGGTCTCAGGAATGTAGTGGATGTCTTCTGGCTTGTATCAAACAGCTATTTAGCACATAAAGCTGTCTGAGGCTAAGTGTTCCTAGGGAATTTATGATAAAAGTCCAGGCGTCTTCGTGACACCAAGAGGATCCTTGGCGTCTTAAGTCAAGCAAGGAATGTAGCGTTATGATACTTTATTTAGGAAACGGTGTGAGTTGGAGGTCTCCTGTTCAGAGACTGTTCAGTGTATATTGGAACTCATGTAACGTTACAAAGATTTATTGGAGATCTATTCAGAGAGGGTGCGTTCATGTCATTTCAGCAGCTAAATGTGAGATTTGATATTCCACAACCACATTTTTTTATGTTTACAAATACAACATTTTGTTAAAAACATTTTCCCCCATCTCTCTCTCAAAACGCCACAGAGGAGCTGGATGGAGGATTGTTTGAATGTCGACCCCACACAGAAAGGGGCCATATCTGAGATGTACAAAGTGAAACAGACAGTAACATCACCCTCTATAGACCGCATTAAACAAAAATGGGCAGCCGAATTAGGGTTAGATCTGTCTGAGGAGACCTGGCAGAAGGCAGGCAGGTTGGTACACACTTCATTAATATGCATTAGACACGGCCTCCTACAGTTCAAAGTGTATCAAAGACTTCACCTGTCGAATAGCAGACTTTCTAAGCTCTATCCAGGAATGGACAAAAAATGTCCATGGTATAAGTGCGATCCAGGTATCCTAAGCCTTATGTTTTGGGCCTGTCAGAAGTTAGAGGACTTTTGGGAAGGTGTTTTTGGTACCCTAGCTGGAGTGTGGAACATTGCGAATCCCTTCAAATCCTGCAACAGCATTGTTTGGTGTGGTTCCAGAGGACTACAAACTGTCAGCTACTCACGCCACAATTGTTGCCTTTACCACACTCCTTGCTCGGAGACTCATCTTGCTCAGTTGGAAAAAGACTCTACCCCCCTCTCACAAATGCTGGACTGAGGACTTGACATCACACCTCAAAGTGGGACAGCATAGGTACACGATCCAAGGATCGATAAACAAGTTTAACAAAATCTGGCAACCATTCCTAGATTACATTGGAAAATTGTCTAGGAAAACTACATAAACTGACCCCTTGTAATTGATGTGATTTATTTATTCAAGATTCAAGATTTTTATCTGTCAGTAATACTATTTGTACAGGACATACAGGAGAACTGAAACAGCATTTTTCTTTCTTCAGTGGTGTGCGCAATATAAAAAAGCCAAAAGGGATAAGGCTGGAAAAACAACAGTAGTCTATGTACAGTAATGCTACCCATTGTGCAAATAGTAACAAAAGATAGACCCAGACATCCCATAATGCAAATAAAGATAAACGATTAAACCCAGCAATACTATATACAGAAAATGTAGAGCAGTAATAGTTGTAGCTGCAAGTCTGATGTGATAGTGTAGGTGCAGACAGTGACAGATGGGACTGCACATGAACAGTATTGCAAAACAGATATGGCATTTGTGCAAATGGTTGTTGTAAAGTGCAGAAACATACAGCAGCAGATGTATTACTGTTGGTATGTCAGTCTTTCTGTTCCAACAGCTGAGGTAGTTGTGCAGGTGAGTGCGTTACAGTCCGGGGGGGGTGGAGAATGGACAGAGTTCAGGGTCCTGAAGAACAAAGCTATTTAACAGTCTTGTGGAGCGGGCCCGGAGGCTTCGGTACTTTTCCCTAAGGGCAGGGAGCTGAAGAGGGAGTGTGAGGGGCGGGAGGTGTTGCCTGCAATGTTGATGGCTCTGCGGGTGAGGCGGGTGAGGTAGATGTCTGAGAGCGGGGGCAGAGGGGCACTGATAATCTTGCTGGCTGCTTTCACTGTGCGTTGTAGTGTCTTCTGGCAGGAGGCGGTGCAGCTTCCATACCACACCGTAATGCAGCTGGTGAGGATGCTCTCAATGGTGCCCCAGTAGAATGAGCACATGATGGGGGGGTGGGACTTGTGCTCTCCTCAGTTTGTGGAGGAAATGGAGGCGGCATTTGAGCCTTCTTGGCCAGTGATGTGGTGTTGTTGGACCAGGAGAGGTCCTCAGAGATGTGCTCTCCCAAGAACTTGGTGCTGCTCACCCTCTCCACGGCTACTGCATCGATGATCAGAGGTGGATGTTGTATGTGACCCTCCTGAAGTCGACCATAATCTCCTTGGTTTTTCCCACGTTCAGGAAGAGGTTATTGTCTTTATGTAGAGGGTTGGAAATAGTTAAGTTATGTAAGAGGTGAAAAAGACATTTGGATAAGAAAATTTAAGAAAAACAGGCACCCCTACAATTTTATGTTATTCCTTAATTGTTTATTTTTCTACAATGCATTTGTAATCCACCTGGTTCCATTATAACTCATGTGAGTTGAGTGCAGTTCCACACGCCGACCAATAGATGGTGCATGTCGCACAGTGATAGAGAGTAGACTCACGCACTGGAGTACGAAGAATAAAACTCCTTGTGTGAAATAACGAAACGTGTTCTGCTGATTCTCTATCACAGGTTGGTAAATACTAATAATTCAAGAGTGCAATATAAACTGTAAGAGTCCTAGGATGTCCGAGATTATATTGTGATACGTGTGAGGCGAAAAGCGGGTTTGTAAGGGTATTTCTGTTAAAGTTGATGTGTTGTTGTATAAGCTAACCTGCTAATGTTAATGATCGAGTGTATGGGACGTACCACAACAGTGAAATCCGCCCACGTTAAAAACGATTTGCTTACTTTATTTAAAGACAGTTATGAAACGGTTTTCATACAGTACGACATTTACTGGTTTGATTTGTCACCAAGTGTGCATATTTCGGGTGTATTACCGAATACCAGGAATACTATTGTAAGTGTGTTAGGTACACAGTGGCCAGGTCAGTGAATTGTTAAGAATAACACCACATGCTGTACATTTATGACAGTGCTTAAAATGATTAATGTAAATGTAAGTTCATGGGTTATTGTTTAAAATATAATATTTGAACAAGTTAAAAGCTATATACATGGGAAGGAGATAAAACCAATAATTCATTTCATGTTAGAGTAATTTGTTAAGAATGTTAAGTATACAGTTAATGTCAAATCGGAAATTGTGATAAATGGACATGATTGTGTTTTGTTTAATGGTGATGTGATCAGACAAGAGAGAAACTATGGACTTTGATAGTAAATACTAGTCAGTTGATGTTGGTCATGTGAATGACTTGAAAGAAGAATAAAACTCCTTGTGTGAAATAACGAAACGTGTTCTGCTGATTCTCTATCACAGGTTGGAGAGTTAACTTCCACATGCACGTTTCCTCCTCCTGGGCCGCTACCCAGGGGAGCAACATTTACACCACTGGGCCATTTGGCTCACCTCATTTCTGTAATTGGCCTCCTCATTGTTGGTGATGAGGCCCATCGCTGTCATGTCGTCCGCACACTTAATGATGTGGTTGGTGTTGTAGGCTGATACACAGTCATGGGTCAGCAGGATGAAGAGCATTGGGCTGAGCACACACCCTTGTGGGACCTCTGTGCTCAGTGTGATGGTCTTGGATGTGTTGCTGCCAACCCACACATTCTGTGGCCTCCCTGTGAGGAAGTCCAGCACCCAGTTACAGAGTGGTTTTGAGACCCAAGTGTCTGAGTTTTTGTATTAGGTGCTGGGGCATGATTGCGTTGAATACTGAACTGAAGTCCAAGAACAGCATTCACACGTAGGACTTCTTTGATTCCAGGTGGGTGAGGGCTGGATTGAGAGCAGCAGCGATGGCATCTTCTGTGAGTCTGTTTGACCTGAATGCATACTGAGATGGGTTGTGGGAGGGAGGGAGGATGTACTTGATGTTCTACAATGACCAGCCGCTCAAAGCACTTCATTATGATGGATGTCAGTGCTATGGGCTGGTATTTGTTGTAGCTGGATGGGAAGGGCTTCTCTGGGACTGATATTATGGTAGCAGTTTTAAAACATGTGGGGACAACAGCTTGACTCAGGGAGATGTTGAAGATGTTGGTCAGGACATTCTTGCGCTTCTCTGTACAGTCCTTCAGAACGCGACCCAGTATGTTGTCTGGTCCAGCTGCCTTGTGTGGGTTGATCCTGCAGAGGGTCCTCTTCACGCTAGCTGAATCCAGACTCACGGACTGCTCGTCTGGTGGAGGAGTGATCTTCTGTGCTGATGTGCTGTTTTGTGCTTCAAAGCGGCCAAAGAAGTTATTTAAGTTGTTAAGCAGTGTCACTCGCACAGGTCTGAGGTGGAGGTTTGTAGTTGGTGAGGGTCTGTATGCCACGCCAGCAAGAACATGCATCTCTGGTGTTGCTGAAGTGGCCGGATATTTTCTTGCTGTACTGTCATTTTGCCTCCTTGATGCCACAGGACAAGTTGGCCCTAGCTGTTGTTAGGCCTGCAGTGTCGCCGGCCCTGAAAGCTGTGTCCTGAGACCTCCGCAGCCTTTGGACCTCTGCTGTCATCCATGGCTTTTGGTTAGCATGAACAGTGATGGTTTTGCAGTAAGTGACATCATCAGTACATTTAGCTATGTATGCTACAACAATCTCAGTGTACTCATCTATGTTTGTGTGTCTATTGTGAGTGGCTGCATGCTTGCATGTGTCCCTGTCTGTAGTGCTGAAGCAGTCTTTAACAGCATCAGAGGCCCTCTCTGGCCACAGATGTTCCTGCTTTTTTGTTGATCTGATTGTTTTCACTCTGAGTTTGTATGCCGACCTTAACAAGATGGTGATGTGATCAGAGAGACCCAGGTGGGGAAGGGAGGCGTCTCTGTATGCTTTCTTGTGAGTTGTGTACACTAGGTCCAGCATATTGTCTCCTCTTGTTGGAAAGTCTACATGTTGGTGTAGTTTTGGTAGGAGGGCCTTTAAATCTGCATGGTTGAAGTCTCCTGTTGTGATGAGGAATCCATCTGGATGCACTGTTTGTGTCTCACTGATGGCCTGATAGAGTTCATTTAGTGCTTTGCTCCTCTCGCCGATGCCGGTGGGTGGGGCATACAAGGTGATTAGTAGGACAGATGAAAATTCTCTCAGAAAGTAAACTGGTCAACACTTGATGATCATTAACTCCACCAATGGAGAACAGTGTTTATGCACAACAGTTGCATCTCTGCACCAGTAAATAGACTCCTCCACCTTGGGTTTTCCCTCCTGCCATGAGCAGCCTATCAGCCCAATAGCATGTTAGCCCAGCTAACTGAATGGCAGAGCCTGGTATATTGTCATTTAGCTGTGTTTCCGTAAAGACAAAAACACAGCACTTCCGTGCATCATGTTGTGTAGGTCTCAGGAGCTGTGCAGTATGTGATCTATTTTGTTGTCTAGTGAGTGTACATTGGCCAGAATGAGGGAAGGAATCAGGAGTCTGTGTGGGCTAGCGGTTAGCTTCGTTCGGATACCTCTGTGTTTACCTCTCTTTTGTCGCTGCTCACACCGTCTACAGCGTCTCCATTTGGGATGAGACACAGCAGTTGAGTCCGGGGGTATGGAGGTCTGGTGGAGAAGACCTAGGTCACGGAGTTCCTCTGAAATGCTCTGATCTAAGATGTAATGTTTGAACATATTCCTTATCTCTAGAAGGCTGTGGTGACTGTAGCTTGTGCGCAGCATCATATAAGACATTAAATACATGAATATACACTTAAGCATAATTTAAACAACACTAAATGGCACAAACGTGCCACCTAGCGTATTCATAATTTGTATTAATCCCCACTGCTACCACTTTTTTCTTTTTTTAAAAAAACATTATTACTACTTGTGTGCAGTGTCTTGTGGTTCATGTCTGTTCTTGAAAATGTGGAAAACTCAATAAAAATATTTGTCTAAAAAATTTGCAACTATCTTCTCATAACATTTCAACATTTTTGTGACACATTTGCAACTCTGCTTTCACTGACATATCCATTTGTACTGTATAAACTATCCTTGCACTCTTTATAGGGATGGAGGGATAGTGGCTTAACAAGGGGGGCAATTTTGGTTCAATTTGCTAACAAGGGGGATACCATCCCCCCTCCTCCCCTCAAATCACCTCTCTGTGTACTCTCTATACAGTGTTTTCTATATTCAACACATCCATGCTACATGTTCTTTCCTTTGCCCTGCTGATTGGCTTTAGCTTCCTTCACTTTCCTATAACCTGAATGTTCTTGCATGACAAAAAAGGATGAAAGAGCAAATGTACTGTATCAAATGTGCATATTCTATATATCATCCAATTTATGCAACGCAACTTCATCCACTTTATGGTGCAGACACATAATCTCCAGATCATGTGTCTCCTCAAATTTTCTTCTTGTATCCTCATATGATCGTCATAGCATTGGTGCTAATACAACAATATAATACTGACATGTTTAGAGAATAGACCCCTATGCAGACACAGTTGAATGTGCAATATAGTTCCGGTGAGAATCTGGCAACCCAGCAGAGAAGGAGAGAAGAGAAAGAGGTAAGTATATTGTTGGGCAAATAGTGGCGAGAATTGCAGTTATTGATTAAGGTCTTACAGGTGTTGATACATAGAGCTACGGGAAGTCTGTTGGAGGGTGGTTGTTGATCCTCAACCAGTAAGTGTATTTCCAGTCTTGGGTACGGTGAATATTTCTTTTTCAGCTGGTTAGAGTCTACCTTGAGCCTGAGGACTTTAAGGCTAGGATATTGAAGTATTTGGGCTGTGACTTACTTGAAGGGAGTATTGGTGGATTTCCGGGTTTGTGGTTCCGCCAGATACACAGCTCAGTCCACCGACATACAGTAGTTAGATTCCTAAGAGATATGAAGTTAAGTTGAGATAATGATGCAATGTCCTTACTGTTTCCAGCGTCGAGTGGAGAATTAAGGAGGAAGGTACAAGAGTGTAGTGATGTTACGCTCGACACCGCCCACTCAACCCTGATTCGAGCAATATGAAACACAAGTGTCATTGAGCTGTGTCTCGAGCACTGTTTCAACATGCCCACAGTCACGTGACTGTAGCGAGCGAGGCCTCGTTATGTCAGTCATATCACGTGACTCGAGAGCTCCCAGGAAGTTTGAGAGGGTTGGGCATTTGGTTTAGGTTCAGTGACATTAAACAAAAACGCATTACATTTACAAAACATTACAGAGATATATGCATACACACTCATTCACACAAACACACATGAAGATAGATAGATAGATAGAGTGTGCTGCATCCATGAGAATGGAGACAACAATGCCATCAACATAACAGGTAGTAGATCATTTATTATTCCATATTATTATTGTGTTTTCCAAACCTCTCTAGCAACCTGTATTAAAATGTTATCAACTCCATAAGTCAGCAGCAGATGAAGAACCTGGGCCTTCAGCGCAAGACAACTTGTGGGACCTTTTGGATAGCAGAGTTGGTTTGTATTATGCTATTACTTTAAGCATCATTCTCTTATTACAAAAGATTGCTAATTACATTTGTTTTTCTTTTTGTTTAGGTGAAACACAGCACTCTCAAAGTGCAACAGCAGATGCCACAGTGGAAGTTCAGTGTTATTTGTTTGAACCCTACCTCTCCAGAGGAGAAGACCCACTCTGTTACAGGGCAGCACACAAAATCATATACCCAAACCTTTACAAGATAGCAAAAAAATATCTCCACATGCCAGCAACATCAGTGCCATGTGAGCGGGTCTTCTCCAAAGCTGGAGAGGTAGTAAGTCACAAGTGGAGCAGACCGAAACCACACAATGTTGAAATGCTTCTTTTTAGAATAAAAATCTTTAAACACTCCTCATTTGATAACACTCTGCAGTTGCAGAAGCATCAGCAAGTTCCCTGATGTTCCACAACATAGATCACACACACACACACACACACACACACACACACACACACACACACACAGAGTCATGTGAAAAAATTGGACACCCCTTTAAATATTCAGTTCTTAAGAAATGTTCATGTGTCTATGTTTAACCTTGTTTTTGTTTTTATTTGCATTTTTTAAAATTTATTTTAGCCATTGTAAGTGGGAATTAATGTGGGGTTGTCCTAAAAAAAAAGATAGGTGGTGTCCTAATTTATTCCTCACTATTTGTTTAGAATTACATTTTACAGAAAATTTGAAAAAAGTCTTTAATTCATTTTTAATTATTTAGTTGTATTATGTGAATCTCCCAGTATTTTTAGCATTGACAGTAAATATCCATATATCCAAATACAGTGATCCCTCGCTACTTCGCGCCTCACCTTTCACGCCCTCAGTGCATCACGGATTTTTCAAAAATATTCATCAAAAATTCAAAATTGAGAAAAAATGGGCGGGTGCTAGCAGAAGGCAGGGAGACTACATTAGAACATCAGGTATCAACACGGAGAGCCCGCACAACTCAAAATCCACCTCTCTGTTCGCTGTTCTCGTGTTGGCTCGGCTCGGGAATCTCGCAAGCTGATTGGCCGAGACGTTTTACCCAGCTTCTCTCCCTGCCGAGCGCCCATACCCAGCGAAGGAAGACCGCATTCATTGTTCTTTATCGCTCGTGTTGCTTAGTCTCACCGCGTGGAACCTTTCGCTGTTCTCTTGTGCCTTTTTGTGCGAAATAGTCTTCCCGTCGAGCCACTACGCCTCCTCCTGCAGCTTCTCCAGCTCTATCGGAAGCTGCCCTCGATGATGCTGCGCCTCTAGCACCTGACGATGAGGCGTCACCTGAGGAGCAGTAAAGCTTTCATTAACCTGTGCAGTAAATCATCTTCATCTTGAGTTACGTATCTTGTTATAAGAATAAAAGAGTTCTAAAAACATATTTATGTACACTTTATTTACATCTACGTATGTATGTACACTTACACACACACACACACACACTTATCATATGAGAGAGAGAGTGAGAGAATGAATGTACGTATTATTTATGGGTGACGTCATTAGGGGTGACGCTACTTCGCGGTTTTTCACTTTTCGCGGTCGGTTCTGGAACCCATTAACCGCGATAAGTGAGGGATCACTGTATGTTAAAAAACACAGGCTTATACAGGGTGTCCTAATTTTTTCACGACTGTACACTACCGTTCAAAAGTTTGGGGTCACTTAGAAATTTCCTTATTTTTGAAAGAAAAGCACTGTTTTTTTTCAATGAAGATAACTTTAAACTAATCAGAAATACACGCTATACATTGCTAATGTGGTAAATGACTATTCTAGCTGCAAATATCTGGTTTTTGATGCAATATCTACATAGGTGTATAGAGGCCCATTTCCAGCAACTATCACTCCGGTGTTCTAATGGTACAATGTGTTTGCTCATTGCGTCAGAAGGCTAATGGATGATTAGAAAACCCTTGTGCAATCATGTTAGGTCTGCAATGCTGTAATTGCTGCAAATGGAGGATTCTTTGACGAAAGCAAAGTTTGAAGGAAAAAATGATTATTTCAAATACAAATCATTATTTCTAACTTTGTCAGTGTCTTGACTATATTTTCTATTCATTTTACAACTCATGGTGGTAAATAAAAGTGTGACTTTTCATGGAAAACACAAAATTGTCTGAGGTGACCCCAAACTTTTGAACGGTAGTGTATATCTCGGAGGTTTCGTTCACTGAAAATTGTCCTTCAACAGATTTTTTTCAGCAATGACTAAAAATTCTGAAAGCTACCTGTCATTTGACAGATTACATGGAGGGTGATCTAATTAAAGTCAATTAAAACGATAGATAACAGACTGACAGAAGTTTTACAAGCCTGTCTGAGAAAATTGACAGAAAAAAAAGTGTAGTGCAACCTCTGATATAGAGTATTGAGGCTTTTGCAGGTCTTCCACTCAGATGCAGTTCTGACACTCAGTCAGCAGATGGCACTCTTTATTAAATGCTTCATAACACTGTGTTGATCGTGAAGCAATTGTCTCAAAGTTGTTCATTGTTTCATGAGGCCTCAATTTCACCATCACTACAAGAGTGTCCAGGTTGCACACAAGAATAGAGAGCACACCAACTTGCTGGCTGGTGCATCAAACATTTCCATGCTGACGAGAGAGACCAGGCCCCTAATAAAGGCTACAGCTAACAAGAGACAGGTGGTGAGTAGCAACTGGACTAAATTAGGTGATCAGCAGGAAAAAAAAGTGTGCACAGACCTGAGGTGCTAAAAACAAAAATCCACCTGTAGCAGTAAGCAGAGCCGTTTATACCTATAAAGCAGAGTACACAAATGCTACAGGCCCGTTCAGCCACTAGGCATCCCCCCCAAAAAGCTACTAGTTCACCTTCAAAAATTTGGGGAAGAATTAAAATTGTCTTCAATTTTTTCTTGCAAATGTGCAACTTCTTTCTTTTAAAATTGCTATTTTTCATGTAAATTTGTGACTTTGTTGTAAATTTGCAACTTTAAAATTTGTGACTTTTTGCATAAATTTGAAACTTTTTCGTGAATGTGTGACTTTTAAAATTACAGGTCTCTCTTGTAAATTTGCATTTTTTTCAGAAATTTGAGACTTTTGTCTTTTAAATTTACAACTTTCTTCTCAAAAGTTTGGTAATTTTCCTTGTAAATGTGGAACATTTCTCTGAAATTTGTGTAATTTTTCTAATAAATTTGCAATCTTTTTTCTTGCACATTTGAAACTTTTTTCTTATTAATTTAGTACATTCATATGGATGCTGGTTAAACATTTATTCTATGCAATGGTTTAATTTATGTTCATTTTTTCAGTGATCAAAGTTTATTTTTTATGTTTTTGCTTGGACTTCCCCATTCCAAACATAGATCCCCCTAAATGCAATCTTGCATAAGGCCCCTAAAAAGCTGGCAGTAAGCATCTCAGAAAACAGGCATGAACAATCTCAAACATCCCTAACCCTGGAGCTGAGTCATACTTTATTTTAACAAATGCAAACACTACAGCTGCGTGAGGCCAGATCTGAATTTCCAGCCGCCTCACTCTGTATATGGAGTGGCACACATGTGACTAGTCATGCAAGATATGGTTCATGTGACCTGAAATGGGGATCTAGCCCACAGCCCAAGGAATCCCTCTGTAACATCACCAATCGTTGTAAATGTGCTCACACGGGCTTCCCTACACGATGTAGGCAGCCTTACATAAGCCCGCTTCCCATGTCGACGGCTTTACCGCCAGAGAAAAGAGGACAAAAGGCTGTGCGGAGGGGGGGTGGTGGTGGAAGGGGAGCGAAAGAGAATTCATTTATATCTCCTCTGCAAATAACCCACGACTGGATCAAATGTCAAATTAAATGGGTGAGGGCTGCAGAAGGCGCGTTATTGATTTTCACACCCATTCAGTAAATGGAAGATGGAAATGGGAAGGATTTAAAGACTGCACAGGTCCTAGACAATAAGCGGCACCATCACCAAAGCAGGCGAGGATGAGGGAGGAAGGGGTGTCAGAGTGAAGAAAATGAAGGAAATAGAAAGGGACAAGAAAAGACAGAAGGGATATAAGGCCCCGCAGCAACCCAGATGAAAGAAAAAAAAAAACATTAAGGGAAGGTTGACATGCAGGATGTTTAAGAAGGAAGAATAATTTCTATCTGCAAATCAGACCACTACTGTATCCTTCAAAATTTGACCCACTCCTGATTTCTAAATCAAGGGTCTGCTATAAATCTGCTCAGGGTCTGTAGGTAAAAAAAAAACAAAAAACAAACTATAAGCGAGCTCACAACCTTTTTTTTTTTTTTTTTTTTTTTTTAACCATAAACAGATATTTCCTAAATCTTATGAAGGGTTTCTTCAAATGCAAACAGAATCTGCAAGCTGAGAATAAAAAGGGAAAAATTGGAAGGCATAAGCTGCCATTTCACTGATTTACACCACCATCACCCCTCCATATGGGTCCTTCATCATCTTGTAACAGTGTTTGTCTGCACTTTTAGCAAATATGCAGGAAATTTACAGGGGGAAAGTTGCAACTTTATGAGAAAAAGGTTGCAAATTTATGAGGAAAAAAGTGACAAATTTACCAAAAAAAAGTTGCGAATATACAGGAAAAAAAAAGGCAGATTTATGAGGAAAAAATATGGCAGATTTACAAGAAAAAAGTTGAAAAATTACAGGAAAAACTTGCAAATTTACTAAATAAGCTAAAAGTCTAGATAGATAGAGAGATAGATTGATGTGCTTTATTTATCCCAAACTGGAAAATTACCATGTAAAAGCAGCATGACAGTAGACAACCAAAATGACAGAAACACAAACAGCATAATAGACTAAGGAATTACTCATGGAATGTAAAACTGCCTAAATAGCTTACATGCATCGTAGATAAATAGATGATGACCTGTATAGATATATGAATCATACCCACTGTACAATGCAGGACTATCAGGTGCAGAGTGAAATGTGAGGCACCAATTAGACTGCAAGGTGCAATATGGCAGCATTATTATGACCAAAATTCAATATTAGAGTGAGTTATTGTACAGTGAGATGGCATGTGGCAGGAAAGATTTCCTGTACCTGGCCGTTCAACAGCGAAGCTGTAGTAGTCACTGGAGTAAGTGCTTCGCTGTCTGCCCAGTGTGTGGTGGAGGGGGTGATCAGGATTGTCCATGATGGATCACAGTTTATTTAGTGTTCTCTTCTCCACCACTGTCTCAAAGATCTCCGGTCTGAGACCAATTACAGAGTCAGCCCTCTTGATAATCTTGTCAAGTCTGTTGGTGTCTCTGGCCCTGATACTGCTACCCCAACAGACAGCAGCAAAGAAGATGGCGCTGGCGACAACAGGTAGAAAAGCTCCAGCATCCTGCTGCACATGTTGAAGGATCTCAGCTTCCTCAGAAAGTAGCGTCTGCTCATTCCCTTCTTGTACACAGCATTGGTGTTAGATTTCCAGTCCAGTCCGTTGCTGATCATGACACTCAGGTATTTGTCATCCTCCACTACCTCCACATCCTCCCCCCTAATCTGCAATGGCTGTGAAGGCGTCCTCTTCTTCCTGAAGTCAATCACCATCTCTCTGGTCTTGCTGATGTTCAGTATCAGGTGATTCTGCGTGGTCCACTCCACAAATCTGTCTACCAGTGCCCTGTACTCCCCCTCCTCTCCCCCTCTTATACACCCAACAACAGCTGAGTCATCAGAGAATTTCTGCAGGTGGCATGACTCTGTGTTGTACTGAAAGTTGGGGGTGTACAAGGTGAAGAGAAAAGGAAAAGGCACAGTCCCCTGTGGAGCTCCTGTATCACTAGCCACCACATCAGACAAGATACTGCCCAGCCGGACAAACTGTGGCCTCTCTATCAGGTAGTCAGTAATCCAGGAGATCACAGAGCTGTCGACCCCCATCACCTACAGCATCTCACCCAACAGCAGTGACTGGATGGTGTTAAATGCACTGGAGAAATAAAAGAATGTGATTCTCACAGTGCCTCCTCCGCCATCCAGGTGCAGATGAGCTCATTGCAGTAGATAGATGACAGCATCTTCAACTCCTAAATGGGGCTGATATGCAAACTGCAGAGGGTCCAGCCACGTCTTCACCTGCGGCCTCAAGTGGGCTAAGACCAGCCTCTCCAGGACCTTCATCACATGAGATGTGAGGGCAACTGGTCGATAGTCCTTCAGGTCAGATAGAGATGACTTCTTGGGGACAGGAATCAGGCAGGATGTCTTCCACAGCACTGGTACTCTCTCCAGACCCAGGCTCAGGTTGTACAGGTGTTTCAGTACCGGAGCTAGCTGGTTGGCACAGGTCCTCCTTCCGCGGACGGAGTCTCTCCAGCTGTTTCTTAACCTGATCTGTAGTCACAGTGATGTGAGGGGGGGCTGGTGCTGATGTCCCCAGAGAAGGGGGAGGGGCTGGGGGGGTGCTGCACAGGAGGGTGAGGGGAGAGGGGTGTGTGGGGTCTGGCTGTGTTGTGGGGTAACAAACGGTGAGTTGAACCTACTGAAAAACAGATTCAGCTCATCAGCTCTCTCAAGGTTCCCTGATGTCTGTCTGTCCCTCCGCTTATACCCAGTGATGTGTTATTCCCGTCCACACATCCTTCGCATTGCTTTGTCTGAGTTTATCCTCCAACTTCTTCCTGTAATTGTCTTTACACCTCCTCTGCATCTCTCTCAGTTCATGCTGCATTCTCAGTTCCTCCCTGTCTCCAAACCTAAAAGCCTTCTTGTTAAGAAGTGCTTTCAGGTCACTGGTGATCCATGGTTTGTTGTTGGGGAAACAGCACACGGTCTGAGCTGGCATGGCTGTGTTTTCACAGAATCTGATGTATTCTGTGATGCAGTCGATCATATTGTCTATGTCCACCCCATGTGGTTCTCAGAGTACGCCCCAGTCTGTCATCTTGAAGCAGTCCTGTAGTGCATCAGCAGCCTCCTGTAAAAAGTTGCAAATTTACAAGAAAAAAGTTTGAAAATTCATGAGAAAAGCAATGCAAATGTATAAGAATTTTGTTTGCGCTTTTGCTCAGACCTGGTGTTTTCAATTTTCTAACATGATATAGAAACGTTTATGAGAGACTCGGTGGAGCAATGGTTAGTACTGTGGCAGCACAGCGAGAAAGTCACGGGATCAATTCTACCCCTGGCCATCATGGGTTCAATCCCACCCCTGACCATCGGTTAGGTGACTCTTCTGTGTGGAGTTTGCATGTTTTCTCCGTGTTTGTGTGGGTTTAATCTGGGTATGGAGTTACATTAATTGGAGACTCTAAAGTGGCCCTAGGTGTGAATGGTGAAGGGATTGTTGCTGCACCGTGGCTGCCTCATCCATCCAGGTGGATGCCTTGAGTTTCCCTCTGGGATTAATAAAGTATACAAAAAAGAAAAAAGATATGATATTTGGTGCGTGTGGGGGGGATGTCCCCCCTGTCCCCCCATGATTTATACTGAATAATGGGCATGGAGGGTAGCAGGATAACAAAGGGGATGATTTTGGCTCATTTTGCAAATGAGGGGGATGGCATCCCCCCTCAAATCACCTACTGCCTATAAGTGAATGTTGTTATTTATGGGTGTGTTAGAAGTACATTATTGTATTCAATTTGCTGTATTGTGATAGCATTAAATATGCAGGCTGAATTCCTCTGTGAACTAGGAAATACCGATCTTACCTTAAGCTGTTAAGCTTTCCTCAGAATCACAGTTTGCGGTGCTTTCATTTTGCAGCGCTCTTAGACGACCCCGTCGATTAACAGCCGTCCTAAATTCTCTGAGCTCTGCGGTCACCAAGGACACGCACCTGTAGGCAAGTGAAGGGAGCAGGGTTTTAATCTCATGAACGCAGCCGAATGTTTTTCATCACAAAAATAATTTACTCACTACTTGGAAAAGCCTCGAAGGCAAGACATGTTTTGTGCAACCAAGGAATAAAAGGAAAGCTCCCCAGTCGTTTATGTTGTGCATCAAGATTTGGGACATGAAGCCTGTGATGGTTTCCAAACAAACCTTTTTTCATGTGCTGTACTCTAAAATCCCTTTAATGTATTTCACTCCAGGTTGGCTATTTTTTTTTTTCTGCCAAGCACGCTGGTTTGTCAGCATAACTCTAATACACATCTGACTGCTTTGATAAAATGTTGATATATTAGTGATTCCCAGCCTGTATACCTCAAAGAAAACTAAATAGAAACTAAGCCTGTGGAAAAAGGCAAAATATTGAGCATTTGTGGAGTAAATTTATTAACTGGATTGAAAGGCATGTTACATTTTGGCACAGTTCCCACAGGTCTTAATGAAATGTCTGTGACATATTTTGGTCAGAATGCCTCATGGTTTAATTATTGCAACACCATTTGACCCATCTTCTGCTGCTGTTGCCAGAATGGCTCATTTCAGTGCATGTCTCTTTAAATGCTCATGAGCCCCCTGTTTACCACACCCTCCCTCTTTCATCACTTATGAGGTCAGTTGTTGACACCATATTACTAATAGCTGGCTAGCTTCAGTAGTGAACACAATCTGAGCTAGTTAACATAAACTCATCTCAAAGAATGAATGAAGCAAAGCATCACTGGTGGACAGTGAGTGGTGTATGGCTTCAGTGGTTGGTGGGATATGACCGGTCCAAACAGCTAACAGCAGCCAACCAGCAGGTAAACAAACGCTGAGTGGTATGACCTGTCAGCCAAGACAGACCAGCTACAATCACCTAGCCAAGCTAATGCTAATGGCCTGATCTACCAATTATCACAGAGAGAGAAAAAAAAGAAGCTAGAATTATGCTAGATATGTTGTTGACTGTAAGTTACTGAACCAGGTGGGAACAAGGATTTCTAATGGGATGACTGGAATTTAAAGAAAATAACAATAAAAGTCATGCTCCCAAGGTTGACTCCATATTGTTATGTATGGCGTTATCCTGGTTCACAGATGAGGCGAGGTGACTTATAGAACACAGCTTTATTTAACACGATGCAGATGGCAGTCACAGACAAGGCACCGGCCAAGGCACAAGCGAGAAAGAGGCTGTAAGATTGCCGACTCCGGCCTTATATAGGGCGGTGCGATGACGCCACCAGAGGTGCGCGTCACTACCCCGCACTTCACAGTATAAGTGCCATATAACGCATAGTAGCACTGTTAGCTCTAAAGCTAATACCTTGGGCTCCAAAACTCTTAGTGGGGACAAAATCTATATCATAGTCACTAGCACAGTGACGGGTTGTAGCTGAAAACCAGTTCATTTCTTAGTGACATAGGGAAATGTAACCTAGAAGAGCTATTTGAAAGCCCATTCTGCCAACATTTAAAATACTCTATAGATAATTCTAAGTGAGGAGAGATTTTAATATTTTTACTCTAATCGTATGACCCAAGAAAGTATTTTAGATGGGAAACCTGGGACCTTCTTATTCATGAGTTCCTCACTTACTTCTAGTCTTTACTCATATACAACGGGGAAAATAAGTATTGAACATGTCAACATTTTTCTCATTAAACATATTTCTGATGGAGCTATCGACCCGAGATTTTCACCAGATATCAGTAACAACCCAAGTAATCCATACATACAAAGAAATCAAGGCAACTGTGTTCACAAAACAAGTTATATTTAATAAAGTGGAATGACATAGGAAATAAATATTGAACACCTTTGGTGAAAATAATTTAATATTTAGCAAAAAAAACCTTTGTTGGTCCAGATGCCTCCTGTATGGAGAAACTAGGTGCAGGCATTGCTCAGGAGTGATTTTAGCCCAT
This sequence comes from Pholidichthys leucotaenia, assembly GCA_020510985.1. Classification (NCBI taxonomy): domain Eukaryota; kingdom Metazoa; phylum Chordata; class Actinopteri; order Cichliformes; family Pholidichthyidae; genus Pholidichthys; species Pholidichthys leucotaenia. The sequence continues at coordinate 345,375,628 of CM035844.1, read as the reverse complement.
TCTTCCACACAAGCTGTCTTCAAATCTTGAAGGTTCCGTGGGTGTCTTCTATGAACTCTGATCTTCAGTTTGTTCCATAGATTTTCAATTGGATTCAGGTCAGATGACGGACCGAGTAATTCTAGCAGCTTTATTTTCCTTCTCTGAAGCCAGTTGAGAGTTTCCTTGACTGTGTGTTTGGGATCATTGTCTTGCTGAAATGTCAATGCTCGTTTCATCTTCAGCATCTTGGCAGATGGCAACATATTCTTATCCAGGGTGTCTCTGTACATCTGTCCATTCATCTTTCCTTCAATTATATGAAGTCTGCCTGTACCATGTGCTGAACACACACCCACACCATGATGCTCCCACCTCCAAACTTCACTGTTGGTATGGTGTTTTTGGGGTGATGAGCAGTGCCATTTTTCCTCCAAACATGCTGTGTGTTATGGCATCCAAAAAGTTCAATTTTGGTCTCATCTGACCAGACTATATTCTCACAGTATTTTACTGGTTTGTCCAAATGTTGTGCAGCAAACTTTAAACAAGCTTCAACATGCTTTTTCTTCAGCACTGGAGTCTTGCGAGGTGAGCGGGCATAGAGCTCATGTCGGTGGAGTGCATTACTTATTGTTTTCTTTGAAACAACAGCATCTGCTAACTCCAGGTTTTTCTGGAGCTCTCCATGAGTGGCAGTTGGCTCTTAGATAACTCTTCTGATAATTCTTTTTACTCCTCTTTCAGAAATCTTGCGAGGAGCTTTGGTCATGGCTGGTTTATGGTAAAATGATGTTCTTTCCACTTTGGAATGATGGCTCCAACAGTGCTCACTTTAACATTAAGCAGTTTAGAAATGCACCTCTAACCAATGCCATCATTATGTTTTTCAACAATAAGCTTGCAAAGGTCTAGAGAGAGCTCTTTGCTTCTACCCGTCATGAGTTCTTCGTGGTGTGACAATCTGATATTCACAGATCTTTTTAAATGGTAAATGATAAATGGTGTTCACTTATATAGCGCTTTTTCTCATCTCTAGATGACCAAAGTGCTTTACAGATCCTGCTACTCACCCATTCACACACACATTCACACACTGATGTTAGCAGAGCTTACTTTTATTTTATTTTCCCCGCTGTATATGAGTAAAGACTGTCATTCAGGATAATGCCATCATCAATTCCATTATTACGTTTTGCAACAATAAGCTTTCAAAGGTTTAGAGAGAGATCTTTGCTTCTACCCATCATGAGTTCTTTGTGGTGTGGTGTGGTCTGATATTCACAGACCTTTTTAAAGGCTATCAGTGAGGACTTAACCAGTTAAAATTAATTTGCACTGATGGGGGATAGGATGGCTTCCTATATTCTGATGGATTTCAGCTGGTTTCTTGGCTTTCTATGCCTTTTTGCACCTTTTTTCTTCATATCATGCCATTCCACTATATTAAATATAACTTGTTTTGTGAACACTCTTGACTTAATTTCTTTGTATGTATCGATTATTTGAGTTACTACTGATATCTGGTGAAAATTTCAAGTCAGTGGCTCCATCAGAAATATGTTTAATAAGAAAAATGTTGACGTGTTCAATACTTATTTTCCCCGCTATATTACTTAAAAGGAAAAAAAAACAAAACTGTTGTTTCTCTAGTATGGGCCCTGTCTAAAAGAAGGTCTTAAAACAAGAGCACTGAACTGATTGTTCTGTCTTATCAACTGTGGGATAAAGACATGACAGATGACGGGGGTCTTAGCCTGCCACTGCATTTAATAACACAATCCATATTGTCGACATGCACTGGATGCCTTTCATCCTCTTTAACTCTGCAGAACATTTCAAAATGCCGGCCATAATATACATCCACATGGAAGAAGTCGCTGACACATTGAGCCCTGTGGTACTGGTGGAGGACACCCTGACAACAGATCTGTCACAAGGATGACTTCAAATCATCTCAAACATGGATTTACATCATGCTCAAGGTTTTCCTTCCAACAGTCCCTCTGGCATTTTCACTGATAACAAGACACTGCAGTATTAATGTTTTTAGCTTTTCTCTACAACCTTTCAAGTGAACTTTGGCAAACAAGAAATTATTTCTTTGATAAATACTAATTCATACTCTTGCCCTTAACCCATAGAGCGCCGAATGCTGAGTAATGTTCACAAACGTAGTGCTTTTGAGGTTTCACCAGGGTTTGTAAATGGGTTGCTAAAATGTTCTCAAACAGTTTTTCTTGTCCCCCCAAATTTGGATATGTTTAAAATAAACATGTATTTTTCCACAAAAAGTCACGAAAGGCCACACACCCCAAAAATGACATCACGAGAGGTGTTGCGTGGGGTGCTTTTGTGTTGTTTCTGCTGGTTGTACAGCTCTTGATTTTTGTAACTTGATGTGTGCCATGCAGTCAGCTCATTAAAACAAATGGGGAAAAAAAAATTTCCCCTGTTTTTTGTTTTTGGTAACATCTTGATTCATTCTTAAACACATACTATCTGATGTTTACACATTTATTTTGGCACAGATGTTGGCACAGATTTTTCTTATTAATGTATGTTTTAAACAGCAAAAATGGAAATCTCTGTACAATTGAACATATTAAATCAAGATAAATGTACTTGTTTTTAGTTTAGTCTCTGAAAAAAGCAGCTAAAATCACCATCGTTTACAGTGAAAATCCCAGACACTCCATGCACCTGTATGCAAGCTTGCAAGCATACAGTCTCCCTGATGAGAGATGTTATGCAACCATAACAAAGAGCAAAATGGGCAAGATGGTGCTGCGCTCACCCAGATCCACATTTGCATAACCAGACAACCAGGGTCATTTCTAGCTTTTGGAGCCCTATGCAAGGTTGTGTTTAGGGTTCCTATTTTTAATGGGGAGAAGTTAAAATCCTTTAAAAAGGAGGGGTGCATTTTTGTTTGACATTAAAAGACTTAATGAGAAAAAAGTCACACATTTAAGTTGTACATTTAGGGGGACAAAAAGATGAAGATCATTTTAATTCTACCCCCATAAAGCATTGAGGGTTTCCTTGTAGCTTGGGTGGCCCGCTAGAAGTCGAGAGGGTCTGTTGCATTTGTGTGTTCTGCTTTATAGGCAGAAAGCTCATGTCCTTTAATCCCCACTATCACTGAAGGAAACACTTTTCCCTGGACTGCTCAAATATTTGAGGACAAATCAGGACACAGCATACCAACACCAGAATTACTGTATTTGGTTTGGGAATTTGTTCAAAGTCCTGCAGCCAAGCCTTGGCACGTCAACTGCAGGTGCAATCTGCTTGTCAAGGAGGATGCCACAAAGGGACCATCCTCCTCTAAGTGAGCAAAGGAAATGGCTAAACATTATTATGCTCTCAGAAAATAAATGAATAAGCACTCTGTTTTTAATCCTCAACAAGTGGCTCCAGCTGACGCAGGAGAGCCCCCTCAGAGGTGAACATTAAAGGATTTTAATGGAGAATGTGGCATAAACAAGTCATTCTTTTTCCTCTGCATTAATCATTTAACATGCACCTCCTGTCCTCGCTTCATCTTTAAAATCTTTAGCCAAGGCTGTCGGTGAAGATGGGTTGGGTTCACAGGGAGGAAGGTGAGCAATATAGTAATCCCAATAAAAAGCTTGTGGATAACAAGGCTCTTATTGATCTGAACTTTTCTAATGCACCCAGAGGCCCACTGAACTCCGAAGACAAAAACCTGTTTACTCCCGCAGGTCATACAGCCAGAACTGAAATTAATTACTACACAGAAGAGAGCATATTTCAGGGTTACGCTGCAGTGGGAACAGCACAACGATCACATGTTCCTTTTCGCATCAGGCTTCCAGTCACCGCTTACTGTGCAGGCCAAGTGGAGCTTTCATTTTACACCCACGGGATGCTGTGTGCATGTCATCTTTGCATGGGTGGCTATTTCTTTTTCACTGCTGGGGGGACAATCAACGGAACATTTTCTCAAGAGTTGATATTGAGGGGGACACTATGAGTATTATTGTAGTCAAGGCTGTTTGTGGCTTTTTGGGGATCCTGTGCAAAATTGCATTTGGGGAGCCTCATTTTTATAAATAAAACATTTCATCGAATAAAATTTTAACCAGCATCCATATGAATGTTAAAAATTTACAAGGCCCTATCTTCTTGCAGTGTTTTAGCAGGATTATGCAAAAACTGCAGGATGGATTTTGATGAAATTTTCACCAGAGGTGGCCCTTGGTCTACAGATGACCTCATTTGATTTTGGAGGTGATCTGGGTCAGGATGCAGACACAGATTTCACTTTTTTTAACATTGTGATATAGAACCTTGGTGGAGGTATGCACTCACTGAGTGCCTTGTGTTTCTTTAAGATGCCATGAGCACATACCTTTGCCAAAGCTCTATCTCACAATGTTAAAGAACATGGAAAAAATAATCCAGAATTCCCATCTTGACCTTGATCACCTCCAAAATCACATTGGTTCATCTGTAGTGCAGGGGCTACTTCTGTGGAAAATTTCATCAACTCCATCCAGTAGTTTTTCTCTAATTGTGCTGACAGACAGATAAAAGAAACCAACATGAAAACATTACCTCCTTGGTGGAGATAAAAAAATGCAGATTTACAAGAAAGATGTAGCAAATTTATGAGAAAAAAAGTTTATAACCAAAGCAGTAAATTTACTAGAAAAAGATGTAGACATGCAAGAATGAAGTTTTGTGTAAACAGTTGCAATTTTACAAGAAAAAAAAAATTTGAGGAAAAAATGCACATTTAAAACATTACAAATTTACAAGAAAAAGTAATTCTGCATTTATGCTTAGCATTGGTGCTTCAAATGCATCTTATTCAGTTATTTAATGTGACAGGTTTATGATGATATGGGGGGGGGAGGGGGGTTGCAATTCTGTCTTCTTTCCAGGTGGGACATGACCCCCCCCCCCATCCCCCTGATTGCCAGGGCTACTCAATTACAAAATCAATTGGGCCACAATAGAGAATAGGCATTGACGTCATGCTGTGCTGCATTTTGGGCCGTTGTCGTCATTGTCATGGTCTGGCTTCTTTGTTTACCTGTAGTCTAGGCAATTGCTAATGTGAACAGACATAAGTGCAATGGAACTGAGCAAACAGAAAATTCAAATTCCTTTTTCAGAGAAGCTGAATAAGGAAGCAAAGGAGCGCGACCTCTAAAAAAATTTAAGAAATAAATGGGATAGCTCGATATGAACACAAGAAATGGACCAGGGATCTCGACCAACTGTCTCGAGTCACGCTGTCAGATGTGTTTACCTACCTGGTTTGTGGGGTGAGTGCATAAACCTATGATCAATTTAAAAACTATAAATCATTAGAGGTTCATGATGAATTCACCAATGGATGGTCCAGCTGCCTCAAATATTCTGGGTGAGTGACCAGAAAACGTCATTTAGCACAAAGGTAAGCAGTCATTGTTTCTACAAAGTCGAAATACGTCGAGATTAATGTCTAGCATACCCCCAAATTATTTCTAGCATATGAGTAACACTCTTTGAACCCATATGTAACTTATTAAACAGGTTTCTAACTTACAGCTACCAAATAATGGTGTTTTTGCAGCATTGGTTCACAGGAAAAAACGTACAGAGCTCTGCTGCTGCCTGCAGCGTACACACACACAAAGAGCTAAACACAGGTACTTGTATATATAATGGAAACTGTCAAGGATGTGTCTGAGCACTTTCAAGCTACAGGATAAAAATTTTAACCTTTTACTGCAGTCTGTAACATCAGCTGTCCAGTGTTGTTCTGATAAATATGCCAAAATGTCAGAACACCGGAGGAGGTGGATCCAATCAGCTGATCGTGCTGCCGCAGGAAAAATTACCGGTATAATTAGCTGCTATAAAAACATCTTAAATCAGGATAGTGACATTTTTATAGTCATCTGAAAGAGGAGAATCTACTTAATTTAACGATACCAAACAGTCTAGGGACTTCAATCACCAACTGATATTAAATCCATGCGTAATGAAAGCAACAAGTAATCAAAACGTCAAGAAAAAAAAAATCAAAGAAAATCAGCAACACCGAAATGCTCCCATTAAAAAAAACAAACAAAAAAAAGCACTGCTCCAGATAGCAAGACAAATTTGGAATAGTAGAGATGATGTGGGGAAATTATTTGATTTTGCCCTGTGCGTTTTTACACATTATTGAGAGATGACAGGGAGCCGTGGCTGAAGTGCAGCCAAAGGCATGGCATGCAAGACGGCTGCTCTGGTGAGGGGATGTCTTTCTGCATTTTTAAATATTTTTTAAATCACAACTTGCCTTCATGAAAATGCCATGAACACACGAGCATGTGTGCAGGAATATTGTTCGAGCTGATGTCTTTCCTTCTGACTGCTGCAATCCATTCCATCCGACGCCTCTTTGTTAGCTCAGAGACCTGATTCGCTCCACTATTCTTCCAAGTCGGGAAGTTAAAAAAGCGTACGCCGTTATCAATCTTTTTTCACACCAATTGTGAGAGCAGTTGTTGCATTTGATAACGCAGCAAAACTTCCCCATTCTAGCGTTGCGTGGTATTCGGAGGAATAATAATGTGATTGAAAGGACCACATTGGAAATAAGTGTTTTCACTTTCTTGTGTCATCGTGGATTTTGAATGACGTTTTATATGTATATTGACATTTCCTATGTTTGAATAATAGATTCAGTGTCATTTTAAGGCTGCATGTCCACAGGGAAAGTAAAAATGCTCTCAACCTGTTTTCCTGAGCGCTTTTCATACACTTATTAAAAAAAGCACTATGTCTGGTATCCTGGCAACCGCTTGACCTGTCACTCAAAGCGTGCCGGGGATTTTACAGATTTTGCTCTGAAACGCTCCACTCACTGGAATCACATCAAACTGATAAGAAGATACACGCCAAGCTTTTTCTATTAAATATGGATCATGGTATAGTTTTAGGCTGATTGTGATCGGCTGGTGAGAGAGGTGTGCAGCCGATGAGTGCTGCAGCACTCCGAAAGCTGAACTTTTTTCAGCTTTCAGCACCATGAGCACAGTGACAAAATACGCTGACTGATGAGAGCGTTTTTGCGCCGAGGGCACTGAGCGCATTAAACACCAGACTACATAGAAAATGAACAGAAAATAGTCACCCACAGCAGAAAAAAACACATTTGGTGGACACTCAGCCTAACCACATTCATTGCTCATTATTAAGCACAGACAGGCAGAACACTTTTCCCACAATTCCTTGCAGTTTTTCCGCCAGGTGACATCACACGCCCATTCTTAATTTGAAATCAAGACATGTAACTGGGACATGTTCAGCAATCTGTTGAATATGACAAATTTCAAACCAACACAGATCAATATGATGAAAAATATGCACTTTTTATTCATTGTCTTGGTTCTAAATGTGCACTTGGCATATGACAAAGGCACATCAAAAGTGCATAAAAACACAATAACAGTGCTGGGGTTGATCAGCACTTGAAGTAGTAGAAATATTTTTCCTCTTGAACAACAATTAAATAAATAGAATGAAAAAAATAAAATTCTGTAAATAACCATTTTGGTTACATCTTACTCAGGCATATCTCAAAGTGCATAAAAACTCAATGTGCACTGTTAGTAGCATTAACATTTGTTTACCTTTTGAAATATAATATACTACATCCTGGTTATAACTGAACTTGGCACATCACAAAGTGCATTTAGCTGAATGAAAAATGAACTGTCAAACACTTCAGTGCACAACCCCCCCAAGAAAAGATTGATAACATTAACAAACATTGCACAACCACTCTTGTAGTTTGTTTTGTTTTAAATCACCACACGTGTGCGCAGGAACCTCTTTTTATAACCGGAGTGGTGGCCTAGGGGTAGAGCATCCGCCCCACAACCGGGAGGCTAGGGTTCAAAACCTGGCCGGGTCATACCAAAGACCATGTAAAAGTGGAGCTTCCTACCATCCACCTTGGTGCTCAGCAGTAATGGAACGGAGGAGGGAAATGTTGGTTGCCCAGCCATAGTGGGTGCACAAGTAAAGTGTACTCCCTGCGCTGGTCCCAAGCCCGGATAAAATGGGCAGGGTTGCATCATGAAGGGCATCTGGCATAAAAACTCAGCTTCAACTGTAAAGAGGACCCACCCCAACTGTGTGACTTACTGTGTCCTGTCAAAATAAATACGGATGATGATGATGAAACATTCCATTACACAGACATATTAGTCCAGGCAGGGTTAAACCGATGATTTTCATCATCAATTTTATGCTTCAGAGTTGACAATGACATGTTTTAAGGTGCCTTCACACCAAATGCAAACGGGCAAATTTTTCATGTGGCACAATTACATTATACAGTCCCTCCAGGATTTTGCGATTCTACCAATTCCCGCAAATTCAGCAGGACCTGTATAATTTTAATTTTGTCCAATCACCGCAGCTTCCCCACAGTTTTGGCCAATTGTCATCAACTTCCACCAATTTCGCCAATCAAATTTGCCTCTGAGTAGCACACAAACATGTACGTCATCAGTCTGACCAATCAGATGTGGTAATGGACCACGCTCACTTCCGTGTTTACAGTGAGTATATAACATGTCAGCAGTGTTGGGGGTAGTTACTCAACAAAGTAATCCATTACCAATTACTAGTTACTTTTTAAAAATGTAATCCCTTACTTTACTTAATTACTCATTGTCAAAAGTAATCAACGACAGATTACTTCTGGATTACTTTCAGATAGTGTCAGTGAAATGTACCATATTTCCACATAAGTTAAACTGTATATGTCCAAACTACACATTTTTATAGCCTATACTAACAAATAAGACAAAGAAAAAGCTTTTTTTACTCTTCTGTTTTTAATGTAAAATTAAAATCTCCTTGATGGCACTTAACACAAATGAAAAACAGTACTGGGAGTATGCAAATTTCACAAAATAAAAGCTTGAAAACACTGCACAAAGCTAAATCCCTTTTATATATTGTGGCCAAGTGCAAACTTCATTTTTCAACATTTTAAGAATTAAACTTTTAAAAAATGGGCAGTTCCTGCCATCCCTTGTAAACATAAATTACTGTTTGAAATAAAAATAAAACACTACCCTTGAATGTCAAGTTATAATGAAAGTTTTAAGGAAAACAACATGGCTTATTGAATATACTTTTAAACTAACCAGGGGGCGGCTGTGGTGCAGGTGTGGTGTGGCCGACTACTGATTGGAGGGTCAGGGGTTTGATTCCCACTCTGTCTGCAGTCTGCATGTCGAAATGTCCGTAAGCAAGACACTGAAACCCCAGTTGCTCCTGGTGGGTCAGGCCAGCGCTGGTGCTGGCAGCTCTGCCGCCATCAGTGTGTGAATGGGTGGATAGCAGGATCTGTAAAGCGCTTTTGGTCATCTAGAGATGAGAAAAAGCGCTATATGAGTGAACACCATTTACCATAAATTATTAGTTAATATTGTTGTGGCTGGTGAAGTAAATCCTCAGCGATTCAGTCACCCTTGCCTTTCCCTGCATATGAAACCTGATTATGAAGCCTAACCACACCTGTTTGCTAAGCGACTCTTCATTATTGTTTCCCTTACCAGTGGGTTAAAACCACGATAAATGCGTCCACTGCTTACATACCTCTTCTGCTTTTTTTCAGCGTTAAAAGTACTTTAATAAGCTCATGCTTCTCTTGGACAGTGACGATAGCAAGACACGCTGCCTGCCAACTGGAACGGGCACGTGGGCGGGGCACTTCTGAACCCCGGGCAGATGATGGTCACGCGCATTGTTTGTGTGTGTGCTTGTGGACCGTCATTCCTTCATATTTTTTTCTTAAATTTATATTTCCTTGGCATGGCGACATAACTTCAAGGGTGGTGGCCCGCCACACAAAATGCTACCAAAGGAAACCCTACCTTTGCTTCTCTGGTTGGACCACTGGGCCTGGGCCACTTGGAGGCTGGTTCTGGGCTGCATATGACCTGCGGGCTGCTAATTGAACAGGCCTGCTCTATGCCTATGAATATTTGTGCACGCCTGCTGTATAATCTCGGCTGCCACTCCAGGCTGGATTACTTTGTGCTGTGAGAAGAAAACAGTTCCAGTGTTTCTTGATAAACACCCTTGCCTGACTCTGCCATATAATAAACACACACACACACATGCACATGCACACGCAGAGCTCACAGACAGGCTGCTGCACCACCCCCTGCCGATCTCACACTCATGACATTTGCAGGGGTGAAATTAATTTGATTTGCACACTGTGGCAGCCTTATTTCTCACCAACCTGCACACATTCATTTCAAGCCTTAAGGGCATGGACAGACAAGAAATTTAAGGCTGGCCTCCCAGGAAGGGTGGTAATTTAACTTTTATTAAAGATTTGTAGCAAAAAATAAATGCTTAAGGTTGTTTGGTATTGACAAAAGGGAAAATATTTTTTTTAGGAGACCAAACACTGCCTAAGAGTTACCTGTTTACTTTCAGATGCATATAAAAAATTATTATTATTATTATTGAAGAGGGTAATGTTGTTGATCAGGCCTTTTTGGAGGCCCTATACACAATTGTGTTTCAGGGCCCCTGGTTTTCAAATAGGGAAAAGTTCAGACCCTTTAAAATGGAAAGAAAGTCACAAAAAGTCACAAATTTATGAGAGAGAAAGTTGCAAGTCCCCTCCACGGATCACCTCTTTATCATGGCGGTGGGGTTTGCATGTAATAATCCCAGTGTAGTGGTCTGGCTGCACACTGCTCTCTCTCTCCACTAATCATCTCATTCCCCACAGCTGTACCCACCACCTGCTGGCAATCACCACACCCTTTAAATAGCTCCAGCATCCTTTTCTCATCAGGAGCTTGTCAGACTACCTCCATGCAGTCCACAGATGCGTGTGCAGCCAGTCCTCTCCTCCACCACTCCTGAAAGAAGAGTAAGCATATTAACCTCTCCAAATTATCCCCCTTCCTCTCTTCCAGGACTCACTGGTGGATTTGGATCCCCACCTTGGCTCTCCACCTTGTGGAGCATAACCTGGACTATCTCCTACCCTTCCCCCGTAAGTGCACTTACCACCTATACCTCCTAACCTCTTCACCTTCTTCCCAAGCTCCTCACCCATTCTCCTGAGCCTCACCTAGTTGTGTTCCCTCCTACGGCGACTGGAGTCCATCATCTGATGATCACTGGCACCTGTAAGTTAAAGGCAAACAATAATAAAAAAGGTAACGCCAACTTTATTGTCATTCAATCTATACAGCCAATCATGTACAGTACAACGAAATTACGTTTCTCTTATCTACAATGTTAATCACATCTAGAATCAGAGGGGTCACTGCCATGCAAGGCACCACCACAAATTTCCCTCCTCCGTTCCATTATTGCTGAGCACCAAGCTGGATGGCAGGAAGTTCATCTTTTTATATGGTCTTTGGCATGACCCGGCTGGAATTTGAACCCAGGCCTCCCAGGTGTGGGGCGGATGCTCTACCAACTAGGTCACCACTCCGGTACACTCCGTTACACTCCTCTTAATATCCATCTATACTTACCTCTTGTTCTCTCTCCCCCACTGCAGGGTTGCCAGACTCTTTGCGGCAGCTCGTCACTACTTTCTCAAAATAAAGATAATTGTTTAATCACCTATCTTGCTCTCCTTGTTGTCTGCTTTTGGGTCTGTAATTCTACATCATGAACAACGAGAGCAAGTTTTTAGCCAAAGTCAAATTCCTTGTATGTGTTGTGCATACTTGGCCAATAAAGCTGATTCTGATTCTGATCATGTCAGTACGAGCTCCTCAACAAGACCCAGCAGTCATAGCATGGGGAGCATTAATGGCTCAGTTAAACATTCTAGAATAGCGGGTAGGTCACTTAATTCTGCAAAACCAATCCATCAGCACTCAACTCTCTAAGGTCACTGATAGATCAGTTATTACTCACCATTAACATGAGCACATCTGCACCTTTCCCAAGCTCTGGTTCCGATTCCTTCTCAACCGGGTGACTCCATAGCTGTATCCACCCCCACTCGCTACAGTGGGAAATTGGGAGAGGGTGGGGGGGTTCATCTTGCAGAGTAGCCTGGTTTTCCAATGCATGCCAGAGGATTTTCCCTCCGAGCATAGCAAGATCAGCTATGCGGTTAACTTACTAGACGGCCGGGCGCTCACCTGGGCACACATAATCTTGCTAAGTTTGCACTACCACACCTACACCTTTGACCAATTTGTCACCAAATTCCTCAAGGTTTTCGACCATTCTAACTGAGGGGGAATCGCCTCGGCCCGTTTGCTCAACCTACAGCAGGGGGATCGGTCAGCCTCAGAGCACTCGGTTGACTTCCGGGTGCTTGCGACCGAGGCAGGTTGGGGGTGATACCGCATTAAGAACTATTTTCATTGTAAGCCTTAGCTCTCACCTCTGGGACGAGTTGGCCAGCCAAGACAAGTCCAACTCCCTCAATGCTTTAATCTCAGTAGTTATTCGTCTCAACAATCGCCTCAAGCAGTGCATCCAAGTGCATCAACATGATGCCCGCTCATCCACTTCTTCCTCTCCTCTCACAGCCACGCACACTCCAACCCAAAAGGCAGATCACCCGTCACAGTAGAGGGACTGGCGGGCCTTCCATCTAAACGTCCTCAAACTAAACTTACCCTTCCGGTTCTTATCCACCTATCCTCTCTGGAGCACTCTGACCTCGCTTTGATTGAATCAGGGGCTGAGCAGAATTTTATATCCGAGGGTCTGGCAATCCGGCTTAAGATCCCCTGCTCCCTGCTGTCGGTGCCCATAAGAGTTGCAACATTGTCGGGGAGGCCTTTACTCACTGTAACCCAAATACCTGCCCCACTTTCTCTACTGGTCTCTGGCAATCACAGAGAGAGTATTCAATTCCTCATTCTCTCCACTTCCACTCCACCCATAGTGCTAAGGTACCCATGGCTTCTTCTGCACAACCCCACCATTGACTTGCAGGGGAGCGCAATTACATCTTGGAGCACCCTCTGTTACACTGCCTGCCTACAGTCCTCTGCCTGCTCTCCCTCAGTGTCAATATCGCCCCCTGCTGATGAACCACCAGACCTGTCTAAGGTACCCCCTGAGTATCATAACCTGGCTCCAGTCTTTAACAAGGCCAAGGCTCTCACTTTTCCTCCTCACAGGTCATATGACTGTGCCATAGAGCTCCAACAGGGGGCACACCTCCCTACCAGCTGACTCTACAGCCTCTCCGGGCCTAAGAGAGAGGCTATGGACAAATGCATTAAGGAGTCCCTTAGTGCCGACCTCATTCGACCTTCCTCATCAGCTGGTGGGGCCGGGTTTTCTCTGCTTTTGGGTCTGTAATTCTGCATCATGTCACCCAGGAGCTATGTTGTTGGGAGCAACTTGCACCTGCTAGGGTCTCCCATGGCAAATTGGCCTGGCTGAAGGGCCTGACCAAGAGCAGTCCACTTGATCCCTATTAAGAAGTTGCAAGGATCCAGTGTACCCCACCTATTTTGGGGTTACCGAGGCTTGAGGGCAAGTCCCTGGCAACCAAATTTATATACAGTATAAGAAAATTAATTGGTCAATTCATGGATCAAACACCTGTTGTGAATTTGGCCATTAAGCACCTTGTTAGAGAACAGCAAGTTATGGAAAAAGGACTGAAACACTGACCAGCTGGACATATGCATTCAAAAGGTTAGAGAAGGTCCAATTAAGTTTACCTGTAAAAGTTATAGTGCATTTTAGGTGCATTGTGAAATTTCACCTGAAAGTCGAATATCCTTAAATTTTTGTGAGTAGTTTATATTTTGCATGTCTCTTTAAATGCCCATGGGCCACAATTAACTCCACCCTCCCTCTTTCATCACTATTGCTAATCTGAGCTGGCTAGCTCCTAGCTCTGGTAGCAAGCCTGAACCAACTAACGTAAATTTGTGTTAAAGAATGAATGAAATAAAGCATCACTGGTGGACAAGAGTGTTTCACTGGTCGATAGGCTATGACTGGTCCCTGAAGTAAAATAGCACAGAAATATTTGCAAATGAGTGAATGGCTACTCTGCCAGCATCAGCTAGCCACCTTGGGTCTTGGTTAGCGAAAATGACATTAAACTAAGCTAAAATAATATCTAAGAATCATATTTCTAGTGGGAGTGAATATAATTTAAAGAAAGAAGCGATGAAGCTGGTCGGATCAACAGCTTCTCCCTGCTGAGGCGAGCGCTAATGCGATTAGACAGACCGTCTCTGACCAACTAGCCAAGTTAATGCTAATGGTTCGATGTAGCATCACTGTGAAAATATAGCAAAATAAGTCAGAATGACACAAGATATACTATCAGCTGTGGATTAGTGAACCAGGTGGAAACAGTCATGTCTATTCGGGTGACTGAAATTTAAAGAAAATAACAATATAGAGAGCCTAAGTCACGTCCTTTCTACTTCCGCATACGGGACCTTAAATCGGAAAAAAATCTCCATTGAAGTGAATAGCAAGAACAAAATTATTATTATTATTATTATTATTATTATTATTATTATTATTATTATTATTATTATTATTATTCCCATCCCTTTATTCTCTACTGTATTCCCATTGAAAATATGAACTCACCTGATCAGTGATAACTTAAAACAAAAAACAATGTTGAGGGGGGAAATTTTAATTCAGCATTTCTATTACTGGAATTAATCGTGCCAGCCCTGCCAAAATGAGTCCCTGCTGCCCCGATGTGTGGTAGATGTAAATAACCCGAAGCAATCAGTATTACAGGAACATTTAAATTCAAATGAGTTTCAGGACAAGAACAAGTGTTTTTGAATTAAGTCATCATTTCCCAAACATGAAGGCAGCTTTTGTTTAGGGACATATTGATTGTCTCACAGCTCAGACCTGTACTTCCAGTGACACCCTTCCATTTATTACAAATAAGATTCGACAGCTCTTCACTGATCTACCGGTTCATTGATCTGCACCCAGCACCCAAGGCTGATAGCTTCACTTTCTATGAGAACTGGAAGGTTTTTCAAGCATGAGTTGTTTGGAGGGGATGGTGGTGAATCCTTCCTGTTCAGTCGTCTCACCCTTTTTCTCTGTGCGTTCCTTCTCTCGTACTTCCTATTCTGTCTTTTGCACATCTCATGAATACGAAATGCGTAGTCCCTGCAATGCGCTTGGCTGCTGCCGTTGCAGAAGGTCTTAGCCATTAGTGAGAATAATCCATAGCTGTGAACTCCAGCCTTTTGCACTCCTCTGTAAGCTCCTTTCCGTGCACTGCGACTTGGAGAGATGGGCTGGAAAGAATGAAAGCCACCATTATCAACTGTTGGGGCTGTGTGTGACTCACAGAGCGTGAGTCATTATATGCTGTAGTAAATCTGACCTATAAAAAACAGGAACATTTCTAAATGGGTTAATTTGTTTGTATGCTACTGTCTTTCACTTCAGCCCCTTTAGTCATACATCTGACAAAGAAACATCATGCTGCTTTTTTGTGCCACATAGCATTTAATGCCAATCACCATTATATCTTAATTGCATTAATTCAAACCATGCTAGCAGTCATGCTCTTTTATCATCTGCAGGTGTTCACTTCCAAGATCCTTTCCTGGGGCACCAGGTCCAGGCTTGGGTTCAGTGGAAAGACTTCTCATTTTTTGATTAATTTTACAGATGTGGATCAGGTTGCTGGTGAAGCTTTCCATAATGCACTGTCCACATCTATCTTTTATAATCTCTACACATTACACCAAGACTGGTGGTGCAGGTCATTAAAGTTTGTCTGCTCTCTCCCATTGGTTGTTGTGTTTGCTCTCTCTATAATGCTCTTCTTTTATCCCTCACCCATAACTGTCCAATCCCTAGATGTAGGTTCTTAACCACCCCCCCCCCCCAATCCAGTTCACTGTTCAGCAGCTCCAATTATGGCAGACTGTAGTCTCTGTTGAGCGAATGATGCACTGCAGTCAGCCCTTATCTCTGGCAGTGGCAGTAGCGCACCAAATGGTGATAGAGCAGGTGAAGATGGACTTTATGATGGCAGTGTAGAATGGCACCATCTTTTCATATGGCCTGTTGAATTTCTTCACCTACTTCACAAATTACATCCTCTACTGGGCTTTTTTTTTTTTTTAATTACGATGTGATGCTTAGCTCCCACTTGAGGTCATGTGTGACGATGGAAGTCAGGAAGGGAAAGTGATCTGCTAAGATGACTGGAGTGTTGCTAGAATATTGGGAGTGAATTGAGTTGGGTTCTTTTTCAAATACACGTCTTTTGGACATTGTGCACCAAGTTGTTCTGTCTGCACCAGGCCACAGAGAGGTCAGGCCAATAAATTCCATGTCTTTGCAAACCTCAGAAGCTTGCTAGATGGCTGAGAAGAGCTGCTATATAGGCATACAGGTACTAGAAGGAAAGAGGAGAAAGGACACGGCCTTGAAGGGGCCCCACTGTTTCCCCAGCTTAATCTGTCTGACACAAGGTCTGTGACTCACCTGCAGGTGGAGTCAGGCACATTGTTGTGTAGAAGAGCCAGGATGATGATGTTGAAGGCAGGGTGAAAAAACACAAATAAGAACCTAGATTATATTCCTGAAGAGCAACAATGAAGAGTTGACAACATTGCGAAAGATCTGCTGGCTACATTGGTGACCTGTAGGGGCTCCAGGAGAGGGTCAGTGATGGCTTTGAGGTTAGTCAGTACAAGGCGCCCAAAAGGCTTCATGACCACAGAGGTTATAAATTTAAAGGCTCCATGTTGTGCGTTTTCCATGAATTAATTGTAACTTTTAATATCCTCAAGGACTTACTGTTTCACGTACACCTCTTGAACAAAAAAATCCTTAAAGTCCCATCTGAAGTAGTCATTTTTCAGCCTGACTGGATAAAGATTGTTTGAATCACAAGTAAGGAGGCAGTCAAAATGGGAATGCTTTGCAAATGTAGAGAAATGAATGTGGGAATTATTGGCTTGTGATGTCTCAAAACCCAGGAAGCGCAATGTGCTCACTTCTTTAACTCCAGTATCTCACGGACCGGTTGAATGGTTGAGTGGTGAGCGTAACACTTTTTTGGTTTCCTCAGGGTCCGTAAAAGTTTGCCAATCAGTTTGCAGTTTTTAAGGTCCCTAACAGTTTTTTTTTTATTCCTCGCCGTTCGAAGCCCAAAGGGGTTGAAGAGCCCTTCTGGCAAAGACCGAAGAAGACTTATGTTGTGGGTCAGTTCATCCATCCATCCATCTGTCCATCTGTCCGTTCTTCCATCCATCCATTTGTCCCACTTTTTTTTTTTTTTTTTTTTGTTACTTATTTGTACTCGTAGGTAGATTTGGTTTGCAGTCTGGTGACAAGCCACCGGCTGCCGGTCGCTGCGTGCACGAGCGCCCTAAACCTACATGTTTTTTGGTATGCGGGAGGAAACCGGAGAAATCCCGGAGTAAACCCACGCAACACGGGGAGAACATGCAAACTCCACACAGCTCACTGTTGGTCGGGGGCTGGGATCGAACCCACGATCTCGTGATCCCCGCGATCCCCCGGCCGAGGGTAAACTGTGCTGCCACAGTGCTAAACCACTGTGCCACCGTGCAGCCCGTGATTTTTGTGAAATCAACTCCTCCTACAGCTTTTTTCTGATTGTTTTGAAACTTTGTATCATTGTCTGGTATACTCTGATGATGCATCCATCCATCCAGCCATCTTCTTCTGCTTAATCCTTTTTGGGTCATGGGGGGCTGGAGCCCATCCCAGCATCTCTGGGCTAGAGGCAGGGTACACCCTGGACAGATTGCCAGTCCATCGCAGGGCCAACACAGACAGACAGACAACCATTCACTCTCACAGTCATACCTAAGGACAATTTAGAATCCCCAGTTTGATGCCAATTAACCTAACTTGCATGTTTTTGACATGTGGGAGGAAACTGGAGAAATCCTGGAGTAAACCCACACAGACACGGGGAGAACATGCAAACTCCACACAGATCACTGTTGGTCAGGGGCTGGGATCGAACCCAGGATCCCCCAGCCAAGCGTGAGTTGCTGTGCTGCCGCAGTGCTAACCACTCCGCCACCGTGCTGCCCCACTGATGATGTGAATATTGCAATTTGATTCTGATCGGCTTATTTTTGCATGAGTTATAGCCCTGACTTATGACCTCTTATTTCACCTCACTTCTTAGACAGTAACTGTCTTGTTAAATCAGCTCCTCCTACAGTTTTGTTCCAAATGTTTTGATATACTCTGATAATGCAAATACTGCAATTTCACTCTCATCGGATGACCTTGAGGTCAAAGGTCAGATTTTCCCTAAATCTTCTAAACACAATAACTACTGAAAGAAATGATGTAGGGTTTTCAAAAAGTTAGTTGTATTAGTTATATCTAATACACATCTTGGATGGCTTACATCCTGAAGTGACTACAGGTTTGGGGCCAAGGGGTCAAAGGTCACAGTTAACATTCCAGTTGCACTATGGTAAATGCTAAATTTACTATTACTGTAAAACGAGTAAAGCTTGGGCCACCAAACCTGGCACACAGGTTCACCTTGGGATCCTGACCTCTGACTATGGGTTTGAGGTCAAAAGGTCAAAGATCAAGGCTGACATTCCCTATGCCTTATTACTGTACAACGAGTAAAGTTAGGGTCACCAAACTTGGTAGTGGTACACTGTGACCCTGAAGTGTGACTATAGTTTTTGAATTGCAAGATCAAAGGTCAACAGCAAAATGGCTTATAAACTACAGTATATCTCAACAACAAAGAAAGCTACGGTCACCAAACCTGGTACACAGGTTCACTCTGACTCCATGACGTCTGACTACAGGTTTGGGGTCAAAAGGTCAAGGTTAGCACTTCCTATGCTCTCTTACTATTGAATGTGTAAAGATCTCTAGGGTCACCAAACTTGCTAAACAGGTTCACCTTGGGATCCTGGCCTACAACTATGTGTTGTATACTTATATATTCATGGATGATGGGCTTATCATAATATGGTTCTGCCACAGTAATTATATTGAAAAGTTGAAAACTGCTTTCTGCCAGTAAGTATTAGGACCATCAAAGAAAACAGAGGAGGGGGATATTGCACTCACTTCAGAGTGCTCTTGTTCTTGTATTTTTCCACAAACACTTGGCTTCCAAAATAGTTGCAAGCTTTTGCAAATGGTTGTAACATGTTTGCAAACACCTATAACACGTAGTTAATGTAATTTTTGGTTTGCCAAGCACAGCCCTACTTCAAACAAGCAACTCTATAAAAACAAATGGTTTTAAAAGAAACAAAAAAGAAAAATAGGAGAAACAAGCACAAATGGCAACTATGTGAAACAGGAGACTTTTACAACATTTAAAAAATGTATTGGGTTACTCATTTTTTAGTAAAAGTAACTTAATAATGGTGAGCTATAATTGCATAAATAATGTATTAGGTTGCTTTTTTACTCACAAATATAAGTTTAGTCGTCTTAACATGTTACTTCACACCACTTTATCATACCTATCGTTGTATAGCCATTTATATAAATTAAATATAATTAAATATAAATTACCTCTCTCAACTAATGCTCTAATTATAGTCAGCAAGCTTTAATGATTAAATATCAAAAATCAATTTTACTATACAAAGTAAGATAATAAGACAATTTGCATGGCTTCTATTCACTCTTCTACAAATTGCACGCCAATGTAGAATTCAATCTAAACTGCATCCCTCTCCTGCAAAGTATATACAGTGAGGAGAATAAGTGTTGAACACGCTTGGTGAAATTCATTTAATTTTTAGTAGAAAAGCCTTTGTTGGCCTTTGTTGGCAATAACAGCTTCCAGACGCCTCCTGTATGGAGAAACTAGGTGCAGGCATTGCTCAGAGGTGATTTTAGCCCATTCTTCGACGCAAACTGTCTTCAAATCTTGACGGTTCAGTGGGTGTCTTCTATGAACGCTGATCTTCAGTTCATTTCATAGATTTTCAATTGGATTCATATCAGATGACTGACTGGGCCATTCTAGCAGCTTCATGTTCCTTCTCTGGAGCCAGCTGAGTTTCTTTGGCTGTGTGTTTGGGATCATTGTCTTGCTGAAATGTTCACCTTCTTTTCATCTTCAGCATTTTGGCAGATGGCAACAGGTTCTTATCAAGAATGTCTGTGTACATTTGTCCATTCATCATTCCTTCAATCATATGAAGTCTGCTTGTGCCATGTGCTGAAAAGCATCCCCACACCATGATGCTCCCACCTCCAAACTTCACTGTTGGTATGGTGTTTTGGGGCTGTTGTGCAGTGCCTTTTCTCCTCCAAACATGCTATGTGTTGTGGCATCTAAAAAGTTCAATTTTGGTCTGATCTGACCAGACTATATTCTCACAGCATTTTACTGGCTTGCCCAAATGTTGTGCAGCAAACTTTAAACGAGCTTCAACATGCTTTTTCTTCAGCAATGGAGTCTTGCAAAGTGAGCAGGCATACAGCCCATGTTGGTTGAGTGCATTACTTTTTGTTTTCTTTGAAACAGCAGTATCTGCTAACTCCAGGTCTTTCTGGAGCTCTCTACAAGTGGTCTTTGGCTCTTGGATAACTCTTCTGATAATTCTTTTGATTCCTTTTTCAGGAATCTTGCGAGGAGCTCCTGGTCATGGCTGGTTTACGGTAAAATGATGTTCTTTCCACTTCCAAATGATGGCTACAGTAGTGCTCACTGGAATATTCAGCAGTTTAGAAATGCACTTGTAACCCATGCCATCATTATGTTTTGCAACAGTAAGGTCTTTGCTTTAAGAGGTCTTTGCTTCTACCCATCATGAATTCTTAGTGTTGTGACAATCTGATATTGGCAGACCTTTTTAAAGGCTATCAGTCAGCACTTAACCAGCTGAAATTAATTTGCACTGACGGGCGATGGGGTGGCTTCCTAAATTCTGATGGATTTCAGCTGGTTTCTTTGCTGGCTTTCTATGACTTTTTGGACCACTTTTTCTTTGTGTGTTCAATACTTACAGAATAGAATAGGCTTTAATGTCATTGTACAGTTGTAAAGCACAACACAATTATTCCCTGTGTCATTCCACTTTATTAAATATAACTTGTTTTGTGAACACAGGTGCCTTGATTTCTTTGTATGTATGGATTACTTGGGTTGTTACTGATATCTGGTGAAAATCTCAGGTCAGTGGCTCTATCTATGTTTAATGAGAAAAATGTTGACATGTTCAATACTTATTTTCCCACAGTATAGGTTTTTAATCTTTACAGTTGCATCTAAATGAGGTGGGGTGGTTAAAATCCACACTAATGTTATTAAAGATAGAACTCAACTTGACTTCTTCTCTCAGGTTGTATGTGTGCATGGGCACAAGGCGGCCCAAAAGGTCAACCTGCATCCATCAGGAGCTTCCACTGGGCGTGAATGATTGTCATAATAGTGCTGAAATAACTAGGAGGGGGAGAAGGGTGTAGGAAATCATCGGGAGGTGAAAAGAGGAGATACAGTAGGATTCCCCGTGTCGGCTCATCCGCTGAGACAAATGACAGTCACTCGGTTTCTCACCTTAATGCACATAAAAATTCATTCTCCCGTGCAGCGAGATGGCTAGGTTCATATCAGCCTCATTCTGAATTCACATTCCCAGTGATGCTCTCCTTTCTTCTGACCAAACAAATGCCTGCACTCTTGTGATTAAACTTGCTGTCACTGTGTTTTCACTGAGGACCTGTCCTTTTCTCGTTCTTCCCATCACTACTGTTTTCAGTGTTGTTTTTAGGTAATCTTCTTCAGAGAGCATGAAGGACCTAATGGGGTCAAATGCTGGTCACAGCTGTGACGTGACCCGCAGAAAAAGACTGAAGATGGAGGAAAAGAAAAAAAATATATATTTATGAGAAAAAAGTTGAAAACTTACAATAAAAACACTGCAGATTTATGGGAAAAAGGTTTTCTGTCATGTCCGCTGCGTAACCGCGTAGCGAACAAATGAATTGATGTGAGCCCAAGATGCAGGTGAAGTGAGCGTGTTTATTAACAGAAAGGGGAAAACAGAAAATACACAAAATGTTCAATGGAAAAACAGTCTGACACGCAAAGTGACGGATGTCCGAGCTCAGTTGGCAGGAGGAGGAGCCCCACGCGCTCCCAGACTGGACTAGGCAGCGGATAGGAAGGGCAATAATAATAAGGGAAGACTTACATGTGGGGTTGGAGCCAACTGGCTCTGGAAACAACAACTCCCAGCATAGTCCAACAGAGAAAAAAACCCAACAGCTCCAGGATATCAAATCAAATCAAACTTTATTTGTATAGCACTCTTAAAACATTAGATGCTGCACAAAGTGCTTTACATAGATAAAAACAATAGACACATTTAATTACATACTTTACATGATTACAGCCCCACTCCTTCCAACCCTCCCATAAACATACCCACAAACACAACACACACAGGCACATAGATCACCCCCATTTCTCTTACACACATATAAAATAAAGGAGACATTGCTCGGCACCGAGGCACCACATGAAGGAGCAACCATCCTGAGGAAACACTGGAGCTAAAACACATAAATACAAAATAAAACTAAAAACACAACGAGCAAAGGGAACTAAAGACCCATACTTAGAAACTGAGCTAAGAACACACCAAAATAAGAAAATCTAAAAGCAAATGGAGCTAAGAAGAATGTAAAAACAATGGAACATAAATGACTGCTTCAATAATAGTTAAACGGTTTGTTAAAAGCCAAAATTTGATGATGATGGATTGAGCCATCGCCAACGATGGATCTCCCGCCTTCTGGCTGCATTAAATTGTAAGGGGGTGCTTGTGACGGTGATGACTGATGAGGCCGATGCGTGAAGCACATGGCATATCGCAATCGGGACAGATGTACATAATTGGCTGAGTGGATGACACCGACTGCTGTAGACGTCTCTGTTGCTGGGGGGCACCGTGACATGCTTTATGGCGGGCATCCAAAAGGGCAGTTCTCTCTCGAAGAAGTAGAGGTCAACACCTTCATGGCAGATCTTTCACCAAAGTGGACGGTTCTTGGCCTGCATTTCCCATGTCACAGGATCAATCCCACACGACTTGAGTGAGGCTTTGAGCACGTCTTTATACCGCTTCCACTGACCACCCCGTGACCTCCGCCCTTCGTCCAACTGGCCAAATAATAGGATTTTAGGAATGCGTTGATCTGTCATCCAAACAACATGGCCGGTCCAGCGCAACTGGGAACGTATGATGAATGACTCGATGCTGGTGATATTGCACCCACGGAGGACTTCTGTATTGGCAACTTTGTCTCGCCATGTGATTCCACACAGCTTCCTTAAACACCGCATGTGAAACTGTTCAAGTTTCTTCACATGGGGGCGGTAGGTTGTCCATGACTCACACCCATAGAGAAGTGTAGATAGAACAACGGTGCTGGTTCACCGCTGGTCAAAATTGGTCACCTTGATCTTGGTGCTTAGACAAATGCCACGCTTCGACCATAGACGATGCTGTAGGCGTCCATAGGATGCACTAGCCTTGCTGATGCCGTGGGTAATTTCATCATCAATCTTAGCGTTCTGCGAGATGGTGCCCCCCAGGTAGCAGAACTTGTCAACTGCCTTGAGGGGTTCGCCACTGATGGTGATAACAGGATTTATTGGGAGCGTACCAGGATGAGGTTGATGTAAAACCTCTGTCTTCTTGATATTTATAGTGAGTCCATAACGATTTGCTGCTCTAGCAAAATGGTCAATGATGAACTGTAAATGTAGAGGTAAGAAGCAAATGGAGCTAAGAAGAATGTAAAAACAACGGAACATAAATGACTGCGGTTTGTTAAAAGCCAAAATTTAAAAAGGTACAAAAAAGAACTAAAAACACATAAAAACAGGAACTAAAAAACCCATACTTAAAAAAAAACCCTGAACTAAACACATCAGTAAGAAGTTGAGAAAATCTAAGAACAAATGGCGCCAAAAAGAACATAAAACATCAATGTAGACTAGTGTAACTACAGACTTGGAGTATGACTATGACCAGTCACTAATGACTATTACCGCCACACTGAGTGCACCAACCGACAAACATAAATACCAGTGAGCTAATGATGTCAAGTGGATGCAGGAGTGTGGCTAAGCAGGTGCGTGAGTGAATGTCAGAGCATGAGAGTAAGAATATGTGTGTGTGTGTGTGTGTGTGTGTGTGTGTGTGTGTAGAAACACAAAAGATGATGGCACAGCTGGTGAATGCCTGAGAGGAGGAGGGGAGGCTGTAGACTGGCAGAGAACCAGGACAGAGCCCCCCCCCCCCCACAAGGGGTGGACTCCAGACATTTGTTTCATCAAAACAAAACAGAAAACCTGCCCCCCCATCCACCCACCCAGAGAACAATCACATAAACCCGGGTGGGAGGTGGGGGGAAACAGGTCAGGAGGGAATTAACCAACAAGAAATAAAACAACAATACAACATAGGGAAAAAGAAAACTCCCAACTCCAAACTAAGACTAAACCTTCCCCAAAACCCAAGAGTCCCAAAGTTCAGGGGGCCGGTCAATGTCCCAGGGCCCCCAAACGGCCATGTGAACCAGGCCAGGTGGCCTACCAAAGTCCAACACCAGCTGGACCACCAGGCAAGGTGAGTCGGGTGGCCTGCCTGGGAAAATTGGCCACCTAACCCAATGGTACAGTCTATCAGGCGGCCGACCGTAGTTCTTCAGCCACCAGGCCAGGTGAGACCCAGTCCTTTGGGTGGCCGGCCCACAAAATTGAGCCACCAGGACTGGAGGGGTGACTGAGGAGGTGGCCTACCGACCGGGAGGTTTAAAGGTGGGTTGCCGGACCAGGGAAGGGGGACCCCAGCGGCAACTGGTGGCAGGACCTGGTGGACCATGGTGGTGCACAGCAAAAGTAGGAGGAACACCCAGCAGGCCTCCAGAAGAAATGAGGAGACCCCGGTGTCCCCAAGCTGATTGGCTTCACCTTCAGTGGTCCCGGCTTGGGACAGAAACTCGGCCGCACCTGCGGCAGACCTGGGCTGGGCCATGGTTTCACCCGCGGTGGTCACGGCCTGGAACAACGTTGCACCAGCGGTGGCTCCGGCCTGGGACCTCATTGCTCCTGCGGTGAGCCCCGGCTGGGCCTGCGTTGCATCCCCGGAGGACCCCGACCGGGCCATGGTTGCACCAGTGGTGGTCCCGGCCTGGGACCTCATTGCTCCTGCGGTGAGCCCCAGCTGGGCCTGTGTAGCACACATGGAGGACCCCAACCGGGCCATAGTTGCACCCACAGTGGAACCTGGTTGGGCCCCTGCTGCACCCGTGGTGGACCCTGACTGGGCCATGTTTGCACCCTCAGTGGAACCCGGCTGGGCCCCTGCTGCACCCGCGGTGGGATCCGGCTGGGTCATTTCTGACCCCAATGCTGCTTTAACCATGGGCCAGCCGACCCATATGAGCACCTGAGCCAGGAGGTGGTCAATTATGGGCACCCTAGGCTGGAGCTGAGTACCCATGACGACCTCTTCAGTAGGGAAGGCAGGACCCCCGGTTACCTCCAGTGGCGAGCCTGGCTCCACGGACTCGTCCGGTGATGATGGACTCTCTCCGGTGACCCTGGAAGAGGACTTGGACAGAGAGGAAGAAGGGTCAGGGTCACCGGCAGCAGCGGAGCCCGGTGAGGCAAGCTCAGGTGCAGCGTGTAGCTGCAACTGGCTCTCCTCACTTAGAGCTAGGCAAAAATGCTCTATAATAGAAATGAGAAAAACAAAGGAAAACACTTGCCTTAGCTCGAGCTCCACCGCCGTCCAGGACTCCGACGGTCCGGGTGATGTTCTCGTGGGCTCGGCCTCCTGGAGGCTCAGCTCAGTCGCTGACTCTGCTGCGGTGGCCTCAGCAGAATGGTCTCTGCAGTCCTTGTTGTCCCAGCCATCATAACCCATGCTGGGGACTCCTTCGGCATGGCGGCTGGGGTCTGGCTCACCATTACTATGGGGGAACAATCCCCCCAGACCTCTGGCTCCTCCTGGCCCCGATGGTTTTGCTCCAGCGATGGCGTGCATTCAGAGAGGGCAGGAGAGAGCATAGAGAGGGCTGGTAAGCAGTTCATAACAGCAGCAGGTGGGGAGAACTCAGGGGACTGCTTATCCTGAGTCTCCCTACCGGGAATCAGGCAAGACATTTCATTATTAATAGGGATAGAATGAAACAAAACTTGCCTGTACTCCCGGATCATGATGTTGCCTGCTGCTGTAGCGAGTTCGCCATCCCTCTCCGTGGTGAGGATGTTTCCGGGCTTCCCTGAACATCGCAGAAGAGCTGCCCCTCTGGCCACGGGAATGGGAGTGGCTGGTGAGGAAATCAAACGTCCCCTGCCAGTCTGCAGAAACACAGAGGGAGGAGACCTCACAGCAGATGTGGAGGGAGATTTTGCAGACGGGACTGCTTGGGAGGACAAACGTGAATGAGGATCCACTTCAGAGATAGCCGGGCTCGGTGTGGGGAAGGAGACAGTTGGAGGGGCTGAATTATTCCTTCAGGAATCCGGGACTGGATGACGTTGTCACCGCTGACCTGACGACGGCCGTGTTCGAGGTGGAGACAAAGTGGAAGAAAAGATGGCCACTGACTGAGAAGAGCGTCTCTGCTTGGGCTTAGTGCAGAACGCCCGTCTCCTCAGGTCAGGGAAAGCCTGCTGGAGTGCGCAGATGGAGGACAACAATTCGGCATACTGGGGATAATTCCAGAGGCCAGGATGAGCCTCCAGAATATCCAGAGCCCCGTTCAGGCAGCCCTACTTTTCTCCGGGGCCATAGGCTTCGTCTGCGTCATGCATGAAACCCCGGATGAAAATGGTGCCCATTCCTCCTCCACGCTAGGATGCCGCGCCGCTCATCTGCTTCTGCCGGTGTAGAGACACTGCGCCGAGGACATCGTGCTCCAGAACAGGTGGGTGAGAACACAAAAAATTGGCGAAAAGAAACACAACACTCACTTCACCGCTGGGCTCTTTGTTGGTGGCGGCGAACTGTCATGTTCACTGCGTAAACGCACAGCGAACAGATGAATTGATGTGAGTCCAAGATGCAGGTGAAGTGAACGTGTTTATTAAAAGAAAAGGAAAACACAAAATACACAAAATGTTCTATAGAAAAACAGTCTGACACACAAACTGATGAATGTCCAAGCTCATTTGGCAGGAAGAGGAGCTCCACACGCTCCCAGACAGGACTGGGCAGCGGATAGGAAGGGCAATAATAATAAGGGAAGACTTACATGTGGGGTCGGAGCCAACTGGCTCTGGAAACAACAACTCCCAGCATAGTCCAACAGAGAAAATAAACCAACAGCTCCAGGACATCAACGTAGACTAGTGTAACTACAGACTTAGAGTATGACTATGACCAGTCACTAATGACTATCACCGCCACACTGAGTGCACCAACTGACAAACATAAATACCAGTGAGCTAATGATATCAAGTGGATGCAGGAGTGTGGCTAAGCAGTTGCGTGAGTGAATGTCAGAGCATGTGAGTAAGAATGAATGTGTGTGTGTGTATGTGTGGAAACACAAAAGGTGATGACACAGCTGGTGAATGCCTGAGAAGAGGATGCTTGGCTGTAGACTGGCAGAGAGCAAGGATCAGAGGCTCAAATAACCTGCCACCTGGAAATAATTAACAACAATCAGGACCTACAGCCACAGACCATGAAACAAGGTTGAAACCTCAACCCCATTCATGACATTTTCAGTGTATGAGGGAAAAGGTTATACATTTACAAGAAAAAAGTTGCAGATAAAAAAGTTTTTAATTCATGAGAAAACTAGAAAAGCACTCAGGGAGCACATAATGTCATGTGGCGCCAGCCACATGACTGGCGCCTAGCGGCTGCCCCGGCCTTGGATGCGCTCTGCAGAGCGTGCCCAAATGCCAAGTCACGTTTCGTTACCTTGTATTCATACATGTGTAATGACAATAAAGTTGAATCTCATCTCATCTCATCTCATACCTCTGCCAAGGCTCCTTCCGTCTCTCATGGATCACCTCCAAAATATAATGGGTTTGTGTGTAGGCCTAGAATGACTTCTGGTGAAAATTACATCAAAGTGTGTCCATTAGTTTTGGAGTATTGTTGCTAACATATAGTGAGAAAATAAGAGCCTTGCCTTAGGTCATCGCCAAAATGTAATGGGTTTGTCTCTATTCCAAGAACCACCTCTGTTAAAAATGTAATCAAAATCCATCCAGTAGTTCTGGAGTACTGTTGCTAACAGTATGTGAGAAGATAAAAGCCGTGGTGGAGGTATGCATTTTCAGATCATCATCAAAATGTAATGGGTATGTCTGTAGGCCAAGAACCACCTCTGGTGAAAATTCCATCCAAATCCGTTCAGTAGTTTTGGAGTATTGTTGCTAACATATTGAGAATATAAGAGACTTGGTGGAGGTATGCATTCTCAGATCCTCACCAAAATGTAATGGGTTCCTCTCTAGCCAAAGAACCACCTCTGGTGAAAATTTCATTCAAATCCATCCTGTAGTTTTTGTGTAATCCTGCTGCACAAATACAAACAAAGCCCTTGGTGGAGGTATGCACTCTCAGATCATCACCAAAATCCAATCATCTGTTCCCCATGCCATTAAACACCTTTCCTGAAAATTTCATCAAACTTCGTTCATAGCTTTTTGAGTTATGTTGCTAACACACAAACCAACAAACCAACGCCGCTAAAAACATTACCTCCTCCCATGGCAGAGGTAGAAAGTTGCAAATTTGCAACAAAAAGGTTGCAAATTTAAGAGAAAAAAGTTGCAGAATTAAAGGAAAAAGTTTCAAATCTAAGGGAAAAAAGTTTTAAATGTATGAGAAAAAAAAGCTGCAAATTTACAAGAAAAAGTTGTGGAATTAAAATAAAAAATGTTGAAAATTTATGATAAATCTAGTGGGCACTCAGAGAGCGCATACCTCCACCAAGGCTCCGTCCCTCCCTCCCTTTGTCCTCCCCTCCGTCCCTATGCCCATCCATATCACCATCCATTGGTACATTGCGAGATAGGGCCTTGGTGGAGATATGCACTCACGGATTACCTCTAACATCTAATGAGTTCATCTTTGGGCCAAGGGCCACCTCTGGTGAAAATTTCATCCAAATCCATCCATTAGTTTTGGAGTATTGTTGCTAGCACTCTGTGAGAAGATAAGAGCCTTGGCGGAGGTATGCATTTTGAGATCATCACCAAAATCTAATCATCTGTTCAGTGTGGCATTACACACCTTTCCTGAAAATTTAAATGAAAGGCTCTATATAAATGCAATCCATGATTATTATTATTATTATTATTGTTATTATTAACATACAGAGAAATGACAGCAAAAACAATATGACTACATTATAAGAAGAAGAAGAAGACTGTCATAGTTGTATTGACCATACACTGGGGCTGGGCAATTCCACCTTAAATCAACATAACAGTTTATTGCAGGCTTATTCAATTAGCGGTCCGCGGGCCACATGCAGCCCAGAACCAACCTCCGAGTGACCCGCGGGCCCAGGCCACACCAAGGAAATATAAATGTAAGAAAAAAAATATGAAGGAATGACGGTTCGCAAGCGCGCACACGAACAACACGTGTGACCGTCATCCGCGTGGAGTTCAGAAGCGCCCCTCTCACGTGAGCGTTCAGCTGGATTCCAGTCTGCAGGCCAGGCAGAGCGTCTCACTAGTGTTGCTGTCCGAGAGAAGTATGAGCTTATTAAAGTGCTTTAAACACGGAAAAAAGCGTAAGAGGTATGTAAGCAGTGGAGGTATTTATTGTAGTTTTAACCTGCTGGTAACGGGAACAATAACAGTCGCTGAGCAAACAAGTGTGGTTAGGCTTCATATGCAGGGAAAGAGGCAAGAATGACTGAATTGCTGAGGATTTGCTTCACCAGCCATTACAATAATTTATGTTCATTATTATGTAACTGGCAAGTTAAGAAGTCAATGACTTTAATCTGTCAGCAGCCTTCAGCCAAACTAAACGTGCCAACATTTGCATTTAAAAATAAGGGAGTTTTTTTCCTGCTGTCTGGTTGGTGAGGTCTAAAAAATTATAAA
Organism: Pholidichthys leucotaenia; assembly: GCA_020510985.1. Lineage (NCBI taxonomy): Eukaryota > Metazoa > Chordata > Actinopteri > Cichliformes > Pholidichthyidae > Pholidichthys > Pholidichthys leucotaenia. Next base: position 345,345,564 of record CM035844.1, on the reverse strand, counting down.
TTTATAGAAATATTTTAACAGAAATAATGGAATCTTTGATTAATTGTAATTTTATGAATATTTTTTCTTTGAAATCAGAGTTAAATTATTGTTCTGTTCTGGCTCTGCAAAATTATGGTCAAAAGTATAAATTGTATAAGGAAAAAAAAGTCAATTTTACCACAATCTGTTTCAAATTTAGAGGAAAAAGCCACAAGACTGAGCATGGCAGAAACCTCCAGTGCTCAGCTCGTGACACCATTGTAATATATATACAATTTGATCTGTTTTCTAGGTCCCTGCTTTGCTTGTGCTGAATAAAGTTTGATTAATTAAAAAAAAACAAAAAAACTTCCATTCTCGTCTCCCTGTACTGGCGTCCTATGGCCCGCCCTTCCTTAATTCTGATTGGCTGCTTAGAAAGGCCTGACATTGATGAGCGCAGCTATACAGTAGTCTGACAAGTTGAACTTTTTTCAGCCCTGAGCACCACCACTCAAAGCGTTTCAGCACTGAGGGTGCTCAGCGCTGTAAACACTGGACTACATAGAAAACAGCCGCCCACAGCAGGAAAAATGAGTTTGGTGGACACACCCCCTAATACTTTTTCTGCAGTGTTTGACTTCCGGGTTGCTGATGCGCACGTTCCTATGGTGTGACCACACACGTTAACTGAGTGGACACGTCTTAAAGGGGCAGTACATGAAAAGCGCCAGATTAATATATAAAATAATATTCCAAAAAATTCCTGCATCCACATCGCGATCTGAATCACCACCAAACTCTAATCATCTGTTCCCTGTGCTATTACACACCTTCCCTGAAAATGTCATCAAAATCCGTTCATAACGTTTTGAGTTATGTTGGTAACAGTCAAACTAACCAACCCTACCGAAGACATTACCTCTGTCCTCCCTTGGCGGAGGTAAAAATTTGCAGATTTACAAGAAAAAAATAATTTATAAGAAAACAGTTGTAGATTTAAAACTGGTACTTCAGATGGTTTTATTCTGTTATGAAACATGATATAAAAAAGGTTTATGATCAACTGGAGGGGACAATTCTCTGTCTTCTCCAGGTTGAGGGGACGAAATCAACCCCACCCCCCGACACCCCCCGTAGATTTGTACCTATGCTGGAGCCCTTTGGAATAGCACTGTCAACCCTAGCTTTATTGTCATCTATTTTAATAATACTAGGACTAGACATGTCCCATTGAGCTTCCAAACCCACACACCAGAAGTGCAACTAGCCTAGTTAGCTTAGCTGAGTGCCCATGGTTTCTATTGCTACTCTCTTTATATTCTATTTAACCCATTCATGTTCACAGCAGTTTCATTAATCCACACCTGATCATATCTCATTTCTATGAGTAATTCACCCTTATTTTGTTACATTTTGGACATGATAACCCTGTAGTCACACTAGTTAGCCTAGCTTCTAACTTCTATTTTTGAGATCCACTCATTTATTCCCCAGTTGTTTATTGTAAATTGTAAATAAAGTTTTTTTTTTTTTTTACCAGTTACATAATTTAACTGCATTCACAGCAAACAGCATTGTACTTTATGTATATTTTACATTGATTTGGTAGAGTGAATAAAGAAAATAATAGAATAAATTTAACCTAGTGTTTACAGTTGTATTTCCTCCATGGATTACATTATAAGCTGCTGATTATTATGTCTGCATATGAATTGCTGGAAATGAACAAAAAATCACAATCACGCCGGAGCTGCCCCCTTGAAAGACTGCTGCACCTCCCCGCCTCAGACTATAAATTTTGACACCATAAACATTTCTGGCGGCTCAGGCAAACTGTTCAGTCGGCCTGATTTCCACCACAATGCATCTTTAAATATATTCATCTCACAACAAAACAGTATGAGACACGCCTAGCGCTTCTACACGAAGTGAGGTTCCATTATTCTTACAAGGAAAGCAATATGTTTCCAAAGAGAATCAGATACAACACTGCTGTGGTCAATAAATTACATCGTGTGACAGGCCGGCTGTATTGCATGATGAATTGTTTCTCATTAAATTTCCAGTTTAGATTTACAGGAGTTGTTAGACCCATTACGCAGAGCCGAGCAGCGCTGCTGAGGACCAAGCGGTGTCAGATAAACATCAAATTCCTAATGTAGAGAAAAATTACGTTGCTTTATTTCATTATTCACATCCAGTTTTAATAATTTCACTTGCCCGCTGGACTAATGTTGACTAATGGAACTTTTCACTTTTGGGGAGAAAAAAGGATGCTGTTAGGATGAAACAAAAATATGTTTGTTATGGCTGAGTCGGAGGTTTTGTTTTTGGCGGTTTGAAGTGATTTCTGACCTGAGTGGAGCTGGAGTCCACAGTATGATGCTGCTAAGATCAATTTTACAAGTCCCATATCATGCCATTTACAGGGATTAATTTTAACTTTTGATGTCCTCAAGAGCACATACACAGGTGCAGTAAGGCCAATCACAACAAATGATAAACTGCTAGCTTACTGCTAACTGCTAACAATAACTGCTGATTTATTATTTTATTGCTAGTCGCAACACAGCTGACATTTGTCCAAAAAACAGGACAGCGGAGAATATCTAACACATTTACTGCATTTGCATCCAACTTAATAGCATTTTAATGTGGCTTTCTGATAACACTGGTCAGCACCAAATTTATTGTCTAAGTTTTTTTTTAGCTGATTTAGGACAATTTTGATGTGCTGAATCCAAAAATTGCATTGGTTTTGCTCAATCAGGTCAACTTTTTGAATTATGGCAACGTTGTTTTATACGTTTTTGTTTACATGTACGGGTATTTTCGCTTTATATGATGCAAAATTCTTTTTTATGTCTTGAAATTCTCTGAATTTTGAACAATGATGACATAACATTCAATTTACATGTACTTACCTTTATATAAAGGTAAGTACATGCACACTACTAAGTACTAAGTACAGGTTTTTACTTAGCACCTGATCGAGAGAAACGGATGCCATTTTCGGATTCAGCGGTGCAAAATTGTCTTAAATCAGCTGAAAAAGACACAGACAACTTAAAAAAAATTATTTTTGTAACCCTGTGTAATTAGTCTAAACAAGCATCTGCTTCCATCAACAGCATTAAGTGAATTATTCAGGAAGGCCTCAACCTCATGCATAAAATGTTGACAGGAAATAAAGAGATGGAGCCAATGAATGAAACATAAAATGAAATCTAACGTGTGGGAAGAATACCCGTTGTACGGTGTCACTTTTGAAGAGTTTGTTACCGTGATGGGATCAAACAGTCTGTCTCTTCAGTAGCCATGCGTTTGTAACCTGTTGCACACAGCCAGGATATAATCATTATTGTGAATCAGCCATTTTCATGCACTTTATTTAATTCAGTCTGAAGTGATTCACGACTTAATTAACCTCCTCCAAGTGTATACTGTACATTTCTAATGCACATTTAACAATTTAAATGATTGCCGTGCATTTTCATGCAGGTTTTGTTATGCTCATATCCCTAATGAACTTTAAAGGTCCCATTCACTTCACGTTTTCCACATGCTGACAGCAGGTCTTAATGAACATGCTGTCAAGGTGAACATAATGACATGCTTTGGTCAAATTGTCTTTAATTAAGTAATTATTGCAGCATCATTGCAAATCATCTTTTCAAGCCTTCCTCAGAATGGCTTGTTATGCATGTCTCTGCAAATGTTCATGAACCCCCATTACCCCCTCCCCCCCGGTCACTTATGATGTCAGAAGTTGAAGCCATAGTGCAAATGTTAGCTGGCTCTCTCCAAACTTGGGTAGCTAACACAGCTGACAGGCTGCCGTTGAACTGTTGAAGTATAAGCTTTTGAAAATATTTAAATAGACAGACTACAATCCCAAATTTGTGTAGGTTAGATCATCATTCTCAAGCCCAAGAACAACTGACTTAAAGCCCACTGGGGTAGCTGCAGCGTTGTTGGTTTTCTCCTATTTAGAGGCTTTTTTTTTGTCAGTCAGAAAAAAGGAGGTGAGCTTTAATAGGATAATCGTGACAATTGTGATTGGTGGCATATATAGTGCAAGAAAAGTAGATGTACAGTGGTGTGAAAAAGTGTCTGCCCCCATCCTGATTTCTCATTTTTTTTTTGTATGTTTGTCACATTTAAATGTTTCAGATCATCAAACAAATTGGAATATTAGACAAAGATAACACAAGTAAACACAAAATGCAGTTTTTAAATGAAGGTGTTCATTACACTGGTCAATACCAAATTTATTGTCAAAGTTTTTTTTAGCTGATTTGCTGATTTTCTGATGTGCTGAATCCAAAAATCACATTGGTTTTGCTCAGTTGGGTCAACTTTTGGAACTATGGCCACATGTTGTTTTTTTACGTTTTTGTTTACATGTACGGGTATTTTCGCTTTATATGATGCAAAATTCTTTTTTATTTCTTGAAATTTCTCGAACTCTGAAGAGTTTGCATGTGCCAGTTTATGACATGATGTCATAAATTGTCATGATGGCTGATTACTGTTGGACTCTGAAGAGAGACATCCCTGCCGCTGAGCATTCTAGAGGTTCGAATAAACAGAAGTTGAAGCGCTGAATTTTGTTGACGTAACATTCAATTTACATGTACTTAAATTACATCACAGACACAAATTACATCAGTGTCTACTTTCAATTTACAGTAATCAAAATTTGTAACATTTAATCAAAAAATTGTGTTAGAAAATATTTTTTTTTTCCTCTTAAAGATCTATTTCGGATGAGAAATATTAACAAAAATCAACTGATAATGTCACAAAAATGTAATTGATTTAGTCAGAAGATCAATTTTTAAAAAAAAATCAACTTAGCATAAAAACCTGACCTGATCGAGAGAAACAGATGTTATTTTTGGATTCAGCAGTGCAAAATTGTCTTAAAGCACTTGAAAAAACACAGACAACTTACAAAAAAATTATTTTTGTAACCCTGTGTTGGTAAGGGTAAAATAAAATCCAAACCTACATGGCCCTGTGTGAAAAAGTGATTGCCCCCCGTGTTAAAACATAAACTAACTGTGGTTTGTCACATCTTTGGGAAGCTGAGTTCAGTTTCTCTAGCCACACCCAGGCCTGATTACTGCCACACCTGTTCTCAATCAAGAAATTACTTAAATAGGACCTGCCTGACAAAGTGAAGTAGACCAAAAGATCCTCAAAAGCTAGATATCATACTATGATCCAAAGAAATTCAGGAACAAATGAGAAACAAAGTAATTGAGAGCTATCGTCTGGAAAAGGTTATAAAGCCATTTCTAAAGCTTTTGGACTCCAGCTAGCCACAGTGAGAGCCATTATCCACAAATGGCGAAAACATGGAACAGTGGTGAACCTTCCCAGGAGTGGCCGGCAGACCAAAATTACCCCAAGATCGCAGCGACAACTCATCCAAGGTGTCACAAAAAACCCCACAACGACAGCCAAAGAACTGCAGGCCTCACTTGCCTCAGTTATGGTCAGTGTTCATGACTCCACCATAAGAAAGAGACTGGGCAAAAATGGCCTGCATGGCAGAGTTCCAAGACAAAAACCACTGCTGAGAAAAAAAAACATAAAGACTGGTCTCAGTTTTGCCAGAAAACATCTTGATGATCCCCAAAACTTTTTGGAAAATACTCTGTGGACTGATGAGACAAAAGTTGAACTTTTAGAAGGTGTGTGTCCCATTACATCCGACATAAAAGTAACACAGCATTTCAGAAAAGGAACGTCATACCAACAGTAAAATATGGTGGTGGTAGTATGATGGTCTAGGGCTGTTTTGTTGCTTCAGGACCTGGAAGACTTGCTGTGGTAAATCGAACCATGAATTCTGCTGTGTACCAAAAAATCCTGAAAGAGAATGTCCGGCCATCTGTTCGTGACCTCAAGCTGAAGCGCACTTGGGTTCTGCAGCAGGACAATGATCCAAAACACACCAGCAAGTCCACCTCTGAATGACTTGAGAAAAACAAAATTAAGACTTTGGAGTGGCCTAGTCAAAGTTTTGACCTGAATCTGATTGAGTTGCTGTGGCATGACCTTAAAAAGGTGGTTCATGCTCGAAAACCCTCCAATATGGCTGAATTACAACAATTCTGCAAAGATGAGTGGGCCAAAATTCCTCCACAGCACTGTAAAAGACTCATTGCCAGTAATCACAAATGCTTGATTGCAGTTGTTGCTGCTAAGGGTGGCCCAACCAGTTATTAGGTTTAGGGGGCAATCACTTTTTCACACAGGACCATGTAGGTTTTGATTTTTTTCCCTTAATAATAAACACTTTCATTTAAAAACTGCATTTTCTGTTTACTTGTGTTATCTTTGTCTCATATTTAAATGTGTTTGATGATCTGAAACATTTAAGTGTGACAAACATACCAAAAATGAGAAATCAGGAATCGGACAAACACTTTTTCACACCACTGTAGTTCAGTAAGCAGCTATTTTATGACAACCTAATTGTAGTATTCTGGGTTAGAGCACATGTAACGGGCACCAGGCTGTGGCACCCATGTACAGTTGTGTTTTCTAAAAACAGGAGAAAAAGGATCACACAGGGAGACACAACTTGCTTCAACCATGTTCTCCAGACAAATTTATTAACATATTCACTGTATACTGATTTTGTACCATCCATTTCACATATATCCAGTTAGTACTATCATTCTCTGGTATAACCAATGCTTCACTGTATTTATTGTCTTCTCAGACGGAGTCCATTCTCTGTTTTCAACAGAAAACACATCAAAACATTTCAAAAACACACATTTTTGACATGTTTCGGGACCCAGGAGACAGACACTGACACGGGCAAATTAGTGAACAATAATCTTTATTAGAGTGAAAGGGTGTGTAGTGCAAGTGTAAGAGCGTGGATAGTATCCTGGTCACTGGAGCTGAGCACCCTGGATGGAGACCTGGCAACCCTGGAACATATAAGCACAGACAATTACTTTTGTCCCATGCTAGTGACAAGCTATCAGTAGTGAGGCTTACTTGGGAGAAGCACAGGTTACGTCCTGCTGAGAACCAGCGGCCGTGCAACGTGGAGGTGGAAGCGTCCGTGAATGTGCTGAGGCTTCCACCTGTGACTGTGGCGAGGTCAGATCTTCCAGAGACTCCGGCTGTGACTCCACAGACCGGGACGATGACAAACCAGCTGATGACAAGACCAGTGATTCCACAGAACGTGGTGACGATGATAATCCAGATGATGACAAGGCGAGTGATTCCACAGAGCGTGGTGACGATGATAATCCAGATGATGACAAGGCGAGTGATTCCACAGCGTGTGGTGACCATGACAATCCAGATGATGACGAGGTGAGTGATTCCACAGAACGTGGTGACGATGACACGACAGATGACGAAGACACAAACTCCACCGGTAACGGTGGCCAGTACTCCTGTAACTGATACAGTAATAATTCAGGAATTTGTGGAGCAAGTCGTACCGGTAGTCGTGGTGGTAGCGAACCGCTACGTGTGCGTGTTGGCGTAACCCCGTCAGCTGGGGACGCAGGTCCGCCGCCAAGGGAGTCCACCTGTGCACAGGGGTAGAGGTTAGGAGTAGAGTAGCAAACGGTTCTCTTACGAGCTTGACTTTGAACAGAAGTCCTAGACGAGGCAAGAGAAGTTCTTGACGAGGCCAGAGAAGTTCCTGACGAGACAGTTCCTGACAAAGCAGTTCCTGACGAGACAGTTTCTGACGAGACAAGTTCTGACGAGACAGTTTTTGACAAGACAGTTCTTGACGAGACAGTTTCTGACGAGACAAGAGAATACCTTGACGAGGCCAGAGAGCGGAGTTCTGGTTCTTTCTCTGACGAGGAGGACAGACGACTCCGTGCCGGGCTGTCAGCAACGCTGGCTTTTAACAGCTGCTGATTAACACCTGTGGATCTGTGCGCAGCTGGAGTTAATGATGCCAATGATGCCAGAGGCCGCCATGACAATTTTGCTTTTGTGTCATCCTCATGGCTCTATATTCACTTTTCCAAATAATACTTTTGGTCACAATTGCATCATTAATGCATCAATAAAGAGATACTGCCCAGCATCAATTGGACACGCATATCACAGTAGTAAGTGAATGAACTGCTTTTTAAACTCATTAACTTATGTATTTCAGTACCACAAATTTGTTATGGGTGGCCCTCATGGGCCATTAATGAGACGCCATAGGCAGCCGATGAGTTTGCATATTTATTAACACAAGATAAAAGTGACAAAATAATAAGCCACGTGGGGCAAAAACACATACAAGAATTACAGCCGAGGCACAATAATAATACACTCAGGCTAAGGAGTAAACTTACTGAGAACGGGAAGGAACGAGAGGATGACTGGAGCCGGGGTTAGGGACTCCAGCTGAACGTTGTGAGGAACCAACGTTGTGTGAGGTCGCAGCCAGGAGTAACCTCAGCTGCTCCCTTAAATAGGGCTAAGGATTAATAAGACAATGAGGAACTAATCACTGGAATGCTGATCAGCTGTCACGGCGCAGCTCGGCTCTGACAGCCGGAAGCCCTGCTGTGACGCTGTCACAATAAGAGCCCTGGACGGCCATAAGGAAACAACACGGAATAATGGGGAAAATACTGGATGATCCGAGCGCGGACAACATCAGCGCTCAGACCATAACAGTACCCTCCGTTCACAAGGCGCATTCCAGGCGCAAACGTAGCATCCAAGCCCCCCCCCCCCCCCCCCAGAAGGCCACCGGGGCCACCCCAGAGAGGGTGGAGGGGGAAACAGGCCAGGAGGGCAAGAACCAACAAAACACCGTATCAAAGAGAAGAGAGGAAAAGAAAAATAAACAAAAAAAAAACAGGAGGGCAACAACGATACACAAAATGAAGAGGCTCAGACATGGAAAAAACTACGACAGGCTACTACATACCCAGAGCCTAGAATACACAAAAAAGTAAATCCAGGTACAGCCACACTGCACCCAAAAAATACCAGGAGGAAAAAAAAAACTCAGCCCGCTACAAGCAGCGCAGCACACCAAGTAAACAGTCTAATAAATGTAACAGGTCAGGAGAACAAGAAAAACAAAAGAGCATCTCTCAAAATACAGAGCGGACCAGAAAAACTGAAATACAGGCACAAAACAAAATACAGAGTACCCTATAATACCAGAAAAAAAAAAAATTCAACACGCTACAGAGCAGCGATATACAATCAGTTCAATATAGTCTAAAGACAAAAAAACAAGAGCATCCCTAACATTACAGAGAGGAAAAAAACAACTACAAGGATGTCAGCAGGCAGAGTACAATGAAACAAAAAACAGAAAAAAATAATTCAACACGCTACAGAGTGGCGATATACAACCAATTTAATATAATCTATAGACAAAAACACAAGAGCATCCCTAACATTACAGAGAGGAAAAAAAAAAAACACTACAGGGATGTCAGCAGGCAGAGTACAAAGGAACAAAGAAAAAATAGTTCGGAAGGTCTGCCTGCATCCAGCTTCCAGATCGCTGGCAGGGGAATAGAATTAGTTCGGGTGGTCTACCCCAGTCCCAGTCCCGGAGAAACAGTACTGCTGGCGGCCGGACCAGGTCGCCGAACAGAGAAAGCAGTCGGTCGAGTGGCCGACCCAGAACGCCGAACCGGTGAAGCAGTTTCCCAGGCGGCCGACCCGCGTCATTAGGCCACCAGGACCGAAGGAGAGAACTTGGAAGCGGCCTCCCTACTGAGAGGGATAGGGAGGGGAAGCCGAGCCGAATACGGGGAATCCCAGCGGCACCCGGTGGAGGAAGAAAGGGATCGGGGAAAAGATGAGGGGCCAGTCCGGCGTCGACTGGCAAAGGATCTGCAGCTCCTTCTCCGAACTTTACTCGAACCGGCGCTGCACCCTCGCTGGACCCCGATCGGGACAGTGCTGCACCCACGACGGACCCCGACTGGGCAGGAACAGCGCCAGGAATGACCTCCAAACACGAACCTGGAATTTCCAGGACAACGACCAGAACCGACTCGTCAGCGGTGACCCTGGGAGAAGGCTCAGAGGTAAAAAGGGAACTGGGATCAGAATCACCGGCAGCGGCACAGCCCGGCGAGACAAGCTCAGATGCAGCAATTGGCTGCACCCGGCTCGTTTCCCTGAGAGACAGGCAATAATGCTCTAGAATAGAAAAGAGGAAGACAAAATAGAGCACTTGCCTGATCTCGGGCTCCACCGCCGTCCAGGACTTCGATGATCCAGGTTCAATGATCTGGGGGTCCACTCCCGGTTCCCACTCGACTACGGCGGGCTCCGCAGCCGACATGATGGTCGTCACAGTCTGGGGATTCCCTGGCACTGACATCCATGCTGAAGGCCCGAACGGCGTGGTGGCAGGGGATCCGTAGCCTGCTGGGTCGAACTGCCTCTCCACGGAGACCCGGTGATGCTTAATCGTCGGCGCAGGCTCCAAATGGCAGTCCGCTCTCCTCCTCTGGCCGTGACGTGGCTGCGGGGCTGGTACCAGGCTCTCCAGGGCCGCAGGCTCCTTCCTCGTCCGGCGGTGTAATCCTGGCACCGGGGAACGCTCAGGGGAAGGAGACACAGAGAATGCAGGTTCACAATTAGTAACTGCAGCAGGTGGAGGGAGCTCAGAGGCCTGTGAGCCCCGAACTCCACCCCCAGGAGTCAGACAAGGCAATTCACACTGTGACGGAAAAGAATGAAATAGCACCTGCTTGCTCTGCTGAGGGCCGATGGACACTGCTGCAGCGGGCTTGGTTTTCTCCTTCTTCCTCTGGATGGTGACGGAGGGCCCCCCGGGAAGATGAGGAGGAGCCGCTCGCACAGGATCAGCAATGGCGACAACCGGAGTCGGACTCGTGGAGCTCACAGCAGCTGGGGAAAGCATCGAGGTGGAGGGAGAAACAACCGAGACAGTCCGGGGATGAGGAGCTGACAGAACAGCAGGAATGGAAGACCCGGAGACAGAGGCTGCAGTCTTACCCCTCTGACGTGACGTAGAAGCAACAGCTGACTGGGAGGAAGAGTTCTTATGGCTACCCGGAACTGGATCTGGACGGGGATCTCACTGAGGCCCATTATGAGCATGGCAAAGGTAAGGCCAGGGAAATGTCGCTCCTGCGTGGAGACAGAGGCAAGCAGTTCAGCGTACTCAGGGTAATCATGGAGTTCGGGACTGATCTCCACCAGTCGGACTGCCGTCGTCACATGCTTCATAACTTCGGTAGGATGGGAGGCAGAACGAGCCGCAGCCACATGGTCCTGGAGGATCACAGCTGTCCACTGAGTCTCCTCCGGGGGAATCCCAGCTGACGTCCTCCTCCGCTGGGAACTGCACTTGAGTGATGCAGACTCCTGGGCTGGATGGGTGACAGGAACTGGATTCTGAGGTGAGGAGCGGGGATGTCTCATCTTCAGCTTCCTGCTGGAGTTTCCCTCCAGTCCGCTGATCTTCTCCCGGAGTGCCGAGATCTCTGCCATCCTCGTCGTAATTTCAGGGTGGTCAGCGTAGAGAGGATAGCGGTTAATTACCGTCTCTGCGAGGTCCAGGTACCAGCATGAGCTGCTGTGGGTGGGGCCACTACGAGCGCTGGAGAGGATACCATCGATCTCAATTAGGGCTATAATTAGCTCGTAGCCCAAGCTCATAGCGTAGCCCTTACGTGGCGACGCCATCTCGCAGCACAATTGTACGCCGAAAAAGGAAAAAAAAAACTACAAGCCCAAACAATGCAAACTCACGGTGACCGGCGTCTCGTTTGGCTGTGACCTACTGTTATGGGTGGCCCTCGCGGGCCATTAATGAGACACTATAGGCAGCTGATGAGTTTGCATATTTATTAACACAAGATAAAAATGACAAAATAATAAGCCACATGGGGCAAAAACACATACAAGAACTACAGCCGAGGCACAGTAATAATACACTCAGGCTAAGGAGTAAACTTACTGAGAACGGGAAGGAATGAGAGGATGACTGGAGCTGGGGTTAGGGACTCCAGCCGAACGTTGTGATTAACCAACGTTGTGTGAGGTCGCAGCCAGGAGTAACCTCAGCTGCTCCCTTAAATAGGGCTAAGGACTAATCAGACAATGAGGAACTAATCACTGGAATGTTGATCAGCTGTCACGGCGCAGCTCGGCTCTGACAGCCGGAAATCCCGCCGTGACGCTGTCACAATAAGAGCCCTGGACAGCCATAAGGAAACAACACAGAATAACGGGGAAAATACTGGATGATCCGTGCGCGGACAATATCAGCGCTCAGACCATAACAAAATTTCCATATTTTTAATCACTTAACTTATGTATTTAAACTTTTTTAGCAACTCTAAACTTTGTTGTTAGCATATCTATACCATAAATACATTTTGCACTTTAAACACACATTTGCACTTTAAACACACTTCTATTGTACCAAAATAAATAATGGAGCCGGTTAATATGGTCTCAAAACTCACTTAATGGAAGTGTGTGGTGTAGTGTCCGAATAATAAGGAGGCAAGGTGAAGTTTTATAAGGTTTATTGACAAGAACTAATATACACTTGGGGAGACCCTACCGCGAGTACAGGAGTGTGGCAAGGAGACCAGAGGTCTCCTGCTCCAGGCTTTTATATCCCAGGTGACGCCACCCCCCGAAGGTGGGGCATCACCCCTCCCAGCCTAGGGCACCGCCATACTACTATATTATATTATATTACTATCCTACACTCCCCCCCTTGAAAAATTGCAAGCACACAAATTACCCAACCAAATAATTTACACCCGAATCATACGCTAATACAGAGGGGAACAGGCCTATCCATTCACACTACACACTGGCTCAGTGGAACTCTCCGCTATTTAATTGAAATAGTCTCTGAAATAAAATGTGCCACACACCAAAATAAATCAATCCCTCCTAAACTAAACACATAACAAATACAGATATAGACAATGGCGGTACCCAATCCCATAAACTCACAGGGTACATAAATACGTAAGCAGAACCCCCCCCCCCCCAAAAAAAAACAAACAAAAAAAAACAACCCCACACACACAGCTTCACACTATAGGGCATTAATCAAACCACTCACACACAGGTGTTACTGCACCTCACACTCAACACCATTCACCCCACAACAATCACTCCACAACAGTAGTCATGTGCACTAAATATCTAAATCACCCTGTCACAGAGGCACATGTTTCCCTGTTCCTAATGAAAACACAAACAGCCGTAAAGGCCCAACCTGAGACAGGGGAATATACGCAGCAACTTGTGCTGGAAATAAAAAATATAATACTGCAAAATACTTTAAACACTTACTGTATACTGACCAAGCAGTAGCACACCAATCGGTCACAGTACAACAAACAGAGCTATTAACACACTTCCCATTTCTCGTCTTACTTTTCCTTTTTTTTTTTTTAAACAGAACATTTCAACTACAACCAGAACATATATTAATAATTGCACATATCAGACACACTGTTAGCCCTCATGCATTCAACCCGGGTCTCCCAAAGGCCTCCCCCCACGGCGTGTCCTTCACGTGGCCCACTTCCAGAGTGTCTCCGTTTTGTAGTGACCGGAGACGGACTGCATGGATGCCCTTTTGTGCTCTGACGTCGTAGCTCATTGGGATGCCGTCTCGACCCATTAGTCAAACTCAGTTAGCTGTCGCTGCCGGACTGGACAACCCGCAGATCATCCTGTCCCGCTGTCCCGATTCTGGAACTGCACACCCGACCAAGCCGAGGCTTGACCCTAGGGTGCACGTTATCACCCTCACCCAGGGGAGCACTTACTGGCTTCCTCCGTCGTCTGCGCCACGATCTGGCTTCCTAATGACGTCAAGTTGACTCAAGCCATGTCCCTTGCCTTTGGTGTCAGCACGGATAGGGTTTGTGTCGTCTGGAGGTACCCCGGATACTCCATGTTGGTGCGTTGGAGCGGCATCAGTCACTGTTGGCTCAGCAGCCGGAACCTGTCGGCCGCCGGAGCCCTGTAGCTCATGCTCTTTGGACTTTTCCACCACTGCAGGGATGAAACCATGCTGTTCGAGTCCACTGTTCATGGGACCACAAACACTGGCACGGGACTCCCGCCTTGTCGGAGTAGTAAGGTGCTGACTGTGTCCCTCTTCACCCAGAATGGGCCACCCTAAGTCCCACACTTCAGTGCCACTTCCCACGTAAAAGAAGTCACTACCAGTCAGATTAATGCCTTCTCGAGACAATATAATATCAAGGTGATCATTACCATATCCCCAACAGGCAGTGCACGTCTTACTCACATTGTGGTGGGGAAAACACCGTCTTACACTGACCAAGTTCAAAATGGAGGTTGCCGACTCCGCCAACATCGGCACCGGTGCCCCGGCCATCTTGGGAGAGACAGTGTGGACCACTGTAGGCACCTTCTTCTTTCCCCCGTCCCTAGCAGACCTCCGTTCCTCCTTGTCGAAACTGAGGCAAATACTGGCAAAGTGATGGAGCAGACCGCACCGTCCACAACGCTTGCCCCTCACCATACACTCCCTGGCTCGATAACGGTGCCTGCTGGATCCACAGTCATAGTATCTTGGCGTCCCCAGGGTGGACTTTGTTTTCACGATGGCCGTGCTGTCAGCATAACTTCCATCGTCTGAATCCAAGGCCAGGGTCGTCCCTTATGTGTCGTTCTTCTGCGGGGCTTCACTGTCCTTAAGACGCGTTGTCACCCATTCTGCTGTCTCGTTTTGTTGTGCTAGCTCCATGGCTGCTATGGGTGCTAGCTCACCAGCACAAGTTAGCAGGCCTCCTGCTGAGGAGCCGGCCACGTGTTCCACTAACTGGCTGCGGACCAACTCCTCCTCCAAAATCCCAAGCCTGCACTCACCCGCCAGCCGCCAAAGGTCTGCCACAAACCGTTGAACTGATTCTCCGGGTCGCTGGTTCTGCTGCTTGACTCGCATGTGCCGCGTCATGATGTTTTCAGCGGTGCCAAAATAGCCTGCCATAGGTCTCGTCATATGGCCAAATGAGTCACCTCCTCCCACCGTACCGAGGGTTTTCTGGCCATCCTCATCCAGGTTATGGACCAGGATATCCTATGCATATAATTTATCCATGTCGCCGAGGTCTAACGCTGACAGATAGTATCCGAAGGCCGCCCGCCACCTGGCCCACAGGACCAACGGCTCACTCAGAGCCTACAAAACAAAGCGCAGCACAGCAGCAGCCCTCTCCAGCTCCGTTTGTCCTCATCGCCAAATGTAGTGTCTGAATAATAAGGAGCCAAGGTGACGCTTTATAAGGTTTATTGACAAGAACTAATATACACTTGGGGAGACCCTACCGTGAGTACAGGAGTGTGGCAAGGAGACCTTTTCTATTCTAGAGCATTATTGCCTGTCTCTTGGGGAAATGAGCCGGGTGCACCAGGCTTTTATATCCCAGGTGACGCCACCCCCCGAAGGCGGGGCATCACCCCTCCCAGCCTAGGGCACTGCCATACTACTATATTACTTCAAAGAGACGACGCCTCTGTGTCAAGTCAAAGAAGAATCCTAGTCACAGTCCTAAAGCCGAAAGCAAACAGCCCCAAGAGCACTTTGTGGTAGGATCTGCCCTTCGCATATTACAACTAAACGTTGAAGGCCTATCTGCAGCCAAGCGAAGCCTTATCGAAGTCCTCGCCTTCCAACATTCGATTGATGTAATCTGCCTCCAAGAGACTCATATTGGCACAGAGGAAGCTGGCCGCTTCACCATCAAAGGCTTTGACCTCCTGTGCTATGTTCTACATGCTAAACATGGACGTGCCACCTATGTGCGTTCTGACATAGTTGAAGCAAATCACCTGATAACAACACATTTCTCAGACACCATAATCATTGGTGGCTTCCATATTGTCAATGTGTACAAGCCCCCTAATGCCAACTGGGATCTGCAGGTCTTACCCACCCTACCCCACCCTGCCATCTATGTGGGGGACTTTAACAGCCATCACCCTGACTGGGGGTACCCAGCAGTGGACAGTGATGGGGAGGCACTTTCAGACTGGGCATCCAGAAATGACCTCGCTTTGATATACGACCCCAAACAAAGAGGAACCTTCCACTCTGCTAGGTGGAAGAAGGACTATTCTCCTGACCTGTGTTGGGTCAGCTCTTTGAATGGGGAGCCATATCCTACACAGATCCTCATTCTTGATGATTTTCCACACAGCCAACACCGGCCCCTGCTTGTACACATTGGCCTACAACTTCCAGTCATATACAGCCCAAGGAAGATGCGCTGGAACTTCCGCAAAGCCAACTGGAAGAAATTCAGTGAAACTCTGGACCGGAGCATTGTTACCATCCCACTCCACACCATCACTGTAGATGAAGCATACAACCGCTTCTGCAGCGCAATCTTCAAGGCTGCCCATACTGCAATCCCACGAGGCTACCGACCCCTCTATGTCCCATGTTTGGACGGAGAAAGTGCTGCCCTCCTACAATCCTATCAAACATCAGGGGACCCAGAGATAGCAGACCATCTCATTGAATCGCTAAATACAGCCCGGCGAAAGAAATGGGAGGAGACAGTTGCTGACCGGAGCTTTACCCACTCTAGCAGGAAATGTTGGAGCCTCATCCGTCGCCTAGGAGCTGCACAGAAGCCCCCTAGCCAAAGCCGAGCATCCGTCACACCCAACCAAGTTGCATCCCACCTACTGACTATCGCCAAAGCACCCCAAGACAAAGACACCAGAAGAGCAGTTACAACTGAGCTAAAAAAACACCAAAAAATGCCTGTAGAGGAAACGAACCCTGAACCCTTCGAGGCTGCTGAACTGGAGAAAGTCCTACAGGGCCTGAAATGTGGAAAGGCAGCAGGATACGATAACATCTTCCCAGAATTCATGAAGAATCTTGGCCCCCGAGCCCTAACCTGGTTGACACAATTCTACACAAGGATCACACAAACGAACTCGATCCCAAAGAAATGGCGGACAGCAAAGGTCATTGCCATCCCAAAACCTGGCAAAGACCACAAACTACCAGCAAGCTACCGCCCAATCTCCCTACTCAGCGTTCCTTACAAAATCATGGAGCGCCTAATACTGCAACGCATTTCCCCAGAAATAGAGGATATTCTAAGTGTGGATCAAGCAGGTTTCCGCAAGGACCGCAGTACAGGAGAACAAGTACTGGCCCTAACCACCTTCATTGAAAATGGCTTCGAGAGCAGACTGAAGACAGGGGCTGTGTTTCTCGATCTTACAGCCGCCTATGATACGGTCTGGCACAAAGGCCTCCTCCTGAAACTTATAAAGGCGATCCCTGCTTGGGCAACAGCAATTATAAAAACCCTGCTGACCAACCGAAGGTTCAGAGTCCACCTCAGTCAGAACACAAGTGCATGGAGAATGCAGAAAAACGGACTCCCACAAGGCTCAGTTCTAGCTCCAACTCTGTTCAACCTCTACATAAACGACCTGCCTACTACAAAATCCCGCAAATTCATCTATGCAGACGACATCTGTTTGGCATTCCAAGCACCAGACTTTGAACCACTGGAACGGGTGCTCACGGAAGATCTTGCTAAACTGGACCAGTTCTGCAAAATCTGGCGCCTAAAACCAAGCCCAGCAAAAACCGTCTCCAGTGTATTTCATCTCCACAATGCAAAAGCTGCCAGAGAACTAAACATCCACCTGAGCGGACTCAAGCTTAAGCATGCCCCAAATCCAACTTATCTTGGAGTGACCCTTGATAGGACCTTATCCTTCAAGGAACATCTAAAGGGGACGGCTGCTAAGGTGAAAGTACGAAACAACCTGCTCTGCAAGCTCGCTGGTGCAAAATGGGGGGCGGCAGTCTCCACCCTGCGCACCTCAGCACTGGCCCTTTCATACTCTGTAGCAGAATATTGTGCCCCTGTCTGGTCCAGGTCATCTTACACACACCATGTAGACACCCAGCTCAACTCAACCATGAGAACTATAACTGGAACAATCCGCTCAACACCACTCCCCTGGCTCTCTGTACTGTCAAACATAGCCCCTCCACACATCCGGCGAGCAGCATTAACTCAAAGGATGCTCCAAAAAGTTAAAGATTTTCCTCACTTACCAATCCATGCAGATATCTACACCCCACCCACTGCCCGACTTTCATCCAGACGGCCGATTTGGAAAAACCCTCCCCCAGCTGACTTTACCATCCAGACAGCTTGGCAAGAGGAATGGGAAACCAAGGAGGTCCCAAACAAACAGCTGGTGATAAACCCCAACCAACAGGTCCCGGGCACCAACCTCCCAAGGAGACAGTGGTCTACACTCAATCGCTTCAGGACTGGACATGGCCCCTGCTTGGCCAGCCTTCACAGATGGGGCAGTAGCCCTAGCCCACTGTGCGCATGTGGAGAGGAGCAAACTATGGAACACATCATAGAGGCTTGCCCGCTCCAAAGACTGGAAGGAGGATTACACACCCTCCATACAGCAAACCAGGAGGCAACTGCTTGGCTTAAGGACTTTGCATTCGCTAAATAAATAAATAAATAACTATATTACTATCCTACATGTGGTCTATACATCTTATCATTAGCTTCTGCTAACACTTTAGCACTATGCACAACCGCCATTACAGTTACTCTCGGCACACATCAGGTTTCGTAAAACATGCCCTTTTCTCACTCACGTTTGCATATGGACTCAACTTAAACACTCCTAAACAGTCACCAATAAGTTACAGCAGTTTTAGTGAGAGTTTTAACCTTTTAACTGTCCACATTTTCACACGCCCCTAGTGGCGCAGCACCGCAACTGCGCCTGTCAACTGAATCTTGACATCCCTTTAACTCCCCAGCTGTACTAGGACTTGTACTAATCGTGATAGTTCAGAAGATGGCAGGCACACGTTGGAGGACTCATGGATGACACGTAATACACCCAAGAAGAACTTATTTCCTTTTCCTGTTTTCCTTCTCTAAGCCCAGAAAGCAAATATGGCCGCCATGCACCGTCATATAAAACTGCATTATACTCGAAAAATTGCCGGGGAATACAAACAAATTTGACGTGGGATAATCATAAGAGTGTCTAGATGTGGGAGAGAGCGCAAATGACCGACAGAACAGAAAATAACGACCACGATTGACAAAAATGGACAGACCACGCGTGCCAGTGAGTCCCCTTTGATGCCGGTAAGTGAGGAATATCTTTGTTTTTTTACATTGTACTGGTTTTATTGTTCATATACTTTGAAGATAAGATGACAACGTACCCCTGTACAAAAAACGGTGTCAAAAGACTGAACCATTCTTTGTGTAAATATGTCCAAAGTCCACTTTTGACTGAGTTATGTAATTCAACATAGCTGCCGTGAGCAAATTCACTCCTATCTGAAACTTTGGATCATATTTTACATCTTTGTAATTGACAGTAAGCCATTATCTCTTGCAACTTTCAAGTTATAGCCTTGGAAATCTCACCAGAGGATCTGAATGTTCTGTTGACAAAAAATCTATACCACTCTTGGCCACTATGGGTTATGTCGCCATACGGCGACTGGGACAGTTAATGGGTTAACAGACTACGAACCTGAAAAACAAGAGAAAAGGGATCACACAGGGAGACACAACTTGCTTCAGCCACGTTCTCCAGATGAATGAGGGAAAATGGGCCGCACTTCTGGTGTCCTGAGTCCTGGTCCTTGTAACAGCCAAGATCTCACACTGCCCCCTGCTGTTAACATGTTTGCTGCAGCAAGTGCATGTTTTGGTCCACAAATTGCATTTCTGAAACAAAAATATATCTCTTCAACCGAAATAAAGTTCAGAAATCATATTAAGTTATAAAGCACCTCAAAAACATTACATTCACACAATGTGGGTACACATCATTGGGTATCACACACACTCTCACACTCCCCCTTCTTCATTGATTACCTAATCCTGCTCAGCTGCACTAATCACTCAACCTGTGCTTCATCAGCTGCTGCCTTTAAATAGGACCTCAGTGCTCACTATCATTGTGGGAGTGTTGGACTTCACTCCTCGTTTCTGGCTGTGAAACTCAACCTGAGTGTGCGCTCCTGCTGCTATGTGCCTTTTTCCTCTCACCTTCTTCCTCTGTGGGAAATCAAGTAAACTCAGTTAATCTCTGCCACACAAATTCCTCACCTTCTGGTTTCTCCCAGGACTCCTTAACCTGTATTTCTCTCTTGAGGTGGACTAAAGACTCCTGTGGCGGACTTTGGACTTATCCTGGTGGACCTCAGTTTTCACCTGGAACCTTAACAATGTCACCTGTAAGTCTCACAACATTAAAATATTTAAATTCACCTCAAGTCCCCAGGCCTGGGACACCCTCTTCTCACCAGCAGTCTTCCTCCAATACTCACTGGAAGATCACCACAGCAAGAAGAAGGCTGAAGCCTGTAAACTACTCAACAATTGCCGCCACACCTGTAAAAGTAAGAAACTGTCATTCAAGTTCAATTCAGTTTGCCTTACCCTCCAGACTCGCCATTCTCCTTTCTGTCTCCCCAGAGTTGGTGCGGCTGGTGCATTCTTGCTATTCGTTTATCAATAAAATCATTCGCTTGTGCACTTTATCGTTTTCCTCTGTCTGAATCGTGGGTACTGTTATGTATGAAATAAGTAAGCCGTGAGCCATCTTGTGCCTAACAACCAACTGCCCTTTATTACAGAAATGTGTATATATATATATATATATATATATATATATATATATATATATATATATATATATATATATATATACTATATATATATATATACACACAGAGCGGCCGCAGCCCGCCTGACGTCCGCAACGGCAAGCCCCAACAGCCAAACTAACATATCACACCCCCCCTTCACAAAATGTAGAACAACAGATAACTTTAGCAAATCACCCCCCAAATATAGCAATTCAAATACCTGTAAATAAGAACATAACTTTTAGAACATTAATGTCTTGAATTAAAGAACCCTTAGCTAACTGGGCACTTGGGTGGACTACCAAGATACCTGCCTGTTGAGGTGGATTATTCTGCCACCTATTAACCAACACGTCCTGGCTATCTAAGTCCCACGATAAAGTCTTTCAGATGATCCGGTCTCTGACGGACCTTCGCTGAGCACCTCACTTGTTGAAGTCCTATTGCTGGCCCTGTCGGCTGGTCTCGCGTTTCCTCCAACACCACTTCAGCAAAGTCCCAGCCAGTGTCCATCTCGTCCATCAGTGCTCTCAGATCCTGGGCCAGCAACGATTTCCTAAGATGGCTGGTATGCCACCGTGACTTGTCTGAGAGGCGAAACGTGTCTGGACCCAGTTGCTTCGTGATCTGCAGTGGTCCCATCCAGAACGACTGCAGCTTGTGTGTGCAGTTAGGGTGTCTGATCCTAGCCCAGTCTGCTACCCTGAGTCCATGTGTTTTCACCCTGTGCTTCCTGTTGAAACGCCGTTTCATTCACTGCTGCTGCTCCAGTACCCGCCCCTGTGGCAAAATTGCATCCACCGGAGGGGTCGCTGCGGGAGGCCGCAAATGGTCCAGAGGAAGGTATAATTCGCGCCCCAGCATGAGCTTCACTGGAGAACACCCCATCATGGCGTGGGCCGTCGCTCTGCAGTGGAGGAGCATGTTTTGAAGAGCGTCGATGAATTAGAAACCATCCGCCAGATGTGCTCTCAGTCCATTCTTTAGTGTTTTGTTGAAATGCTTCACCCTCCCATTCGCTTTAGGATGGTTGAATGTGCTCCACGCCCCTCTCCCCCTAAAATTCCTCAAACCCCACAGAAATGAATTGAGGCCCATTGTCGGTTGCAATGGTGTCTGGAATACCCCACCAAGCGAAAAGCGAAGTGAGAAAGCCAATAACCACGTCGGTTGTAACCGAACCAGTGGGCAAAACATCCAGCCATTTTGAGTACAAGTCGTAGCCCACCAACAGGAAACGGCTGTTCACAGGGGTTGTATGCAGTTCACTGCAGATGTCCAACTGAATGTATTTCCAGGGGCCCTCCCAGATACTATAGAGGTCGTAAAGGCGGGGGTGGCGGCATTCCGGTTTTCCCACTCTCCAAGCATGGCACACAGTCCTTAAGCATCACCTCAATGTCCTTATCGATGCCTGGCCACCAGACCGAGTCCCTGCAGCACTGCTTCACCCTACCTGCCCCCAGATGGCTGTCATGAAGCATGGCCAAAACGTGGGCCCTCAGTGACCCCGGAACCACTGTGCAATGTCCTCTTGCCACGCATACATCATTCCAACAACTCAGTTCATCCCTGACCCTGTGAAAAGGCGCCAGTTCACCCTGCATCTTCATGCCCACCCTCCCCCCTCCCGATCAACGAACGAAGTTGAGACAGCGTTGTGTCCTGTTCTGACCCCACCTGGAGTTCCTGAAGAGACATGGCATTCCAGAGGGGGTCGTGTAATGTGTTGATCAAGTCCGCCTCAAGGAGGTTGCAGTCAGTAGTTTGTCTGTCGTTGGGTGTGACACGGGACAGGAGGTCCACCAAGACATTCTCTCTGCCCAGGGTGAACTGGGTAGTGAAGTTGTAGGCCCACAGCCTCTCCGTCCATCTGTGTATCCACAGTGGTCTGTGGCACGACTCAGTCATTTCCAGCAGGGTCATCAGCACCCTGTGATTGTCCGCAGCGTGAAGTGTCACCCATACAGGTAGATGTGCCATCGCTCGCACGCCAACACGCATGCGATTGCCTCCCTTTCACCCCCTAAGTACCTTTGCTCCAACCATGTAAGGGACCTTGATGCGAATGCCACTTGGCGTTTCGTCCTGTTTTGAAGTTGGGACATGACTGTCCCCACTGCCGAGCCAGACGTGTCACAAATTACAAAAGTGGGGCATCGGGGGTCAAATTGAGCCAACATTGGCAGGGAGTTCAGCTGCGCTTTTAGTTTAGTGATGGCAGCTGAACAGGCCGGGGTCCACTCCCACGGTGCATTCTGTTTCAGTAGGGCAAGAAGGGGCTCTATCGTTTCCAAATAGCCAGGGATAAAGCATCCATAGAAATTTGCCATGCCCAGGAATAACGAAATTTGTGTGGGTGTTGGGGGGTCTGGGAGTTGTAAGACTGCCTCCACATTCAAAGGCAGGGGGCTCAGGCCCTCGGCGGACAGGTGAAACCCCACAAACTCAATGGTTTCAGCTGCAAAAATGCACTTTTCCTCGTTCAGTGTTACCCCTTGATCCAACAGCACCTCCATCACTTGTCTCAGGCGTTCGTTGTGGGCAGCTCGTGACGCGCGGTGCACCACAATGTCATCCAGCTATACTACCACACCTTTGAGGCCTGCCAGAATCATGGTCATGATTTTTTGGAAACAGCTCAGTGCTGAGCTGAAGCCAAAAGGCATGCGAGTATACCCGAAAATGCCCATATGGTCATGAATGCCGTCAGGTTGCGACTGTCTGGGTGGAGAGGCACTTGTAGATAGCCCTCTCAGAGATCCAGCTTTGAAAAAACTCTGGAACTGCTGAACATCTCGGTGAGTTCTTCCATCGTGGGCAGGGGGTATTTATCCACAATAATGGCTTTGTTGACCATTCTTACATTGATGCATGGCTGTATGCCGCCCGGTTTCTTCTTAGCCACCACGATATTTGAGATCAATGGTGAGACGTCCACCTTCTCAATGATGCCTGCACCCAGAAGTTTATTCAGTTCTGCCGTGACATCGTCCCATAGTGTGAGGAGTAACCGGCGAAGGGGCTGGCTCTTGGATGTCACCATTGGGTCAATGAGTGGTTTATGGTTGACAGTGGCAATGCATCCCAGGCCTGTGAACAGCGCTGGCCAGCAGAAGTGCCAGGCTGGTGAAACAGTCAGCACTGCCAAGCCCGTCGGATCCATAATAGAGAACCCCAACTCGCCCAGTAAGTCAGTGCCCAATAAGTTAGCCCCATAGCGCGAAACCTGAAAGGTGTACGCTGGAATCGTGTTCAGCCCACATGATACTGAAAAGCTGACAGTACTCGCCATGCTAATTTTTACATGACCATAACCCCACATGTAGTCAGCCCTTGCCACAATTGTCTTTGTGGGGAAAAGTCTCCTTACCATGGACATGCTCATTATGGACCGTGCAGCACCCAAATCCACCATGAGTGGCACATCGACTCCATCTAGCTGTACCACGTGCCACTTTAGCGGCGAGTTCTTGGTGCCTGCTATGCACATTGTGGGTACATCTGCAGAACCTGCATCAGTTCCCTCGTGGGTGGCGGGACAAATCCTAGCCAGGTGGTTAGCTTGCTCACAAAGATGGCATCTCTTCCCTCTAGCAGGGAAAATGGATGAGCTCGTTGGGTGATGGGGGAAACCGCAGCTGTCACACAGTCTCCCAACTCCTGCTCCTGCCCGTGCCACTGTCCGTCTCTGCGTGGAAGTCCGCCCCGAATGGCTGGCTGCATCACCAACGGCCTGGCAGTGTGGGTTAGCTTGGGGTGCTAGCTGTTCGTTAGCCAGTAGCTGTCTTGCTAGTTGACTGGCGACTTCCATTTTGCTAGCCATCTGCAACACCTGGCCTAGCATGAAACTGTCCTTTGCTGGCAAAAGCTTTTCCCTTAGCCACACGTTGTTCATGCTATACGCTAGCTTGTCTCAAATTAGCTCATTCTCCAGAGGCCCGAAGGCATATATGCTCGCCAAATTACGGCGGTCTGTAACATAATGCTGCGTGGACTCACCCTCTTCTTGGTAGTGGTCAAAGAATCTGCATCGTGTACTTGTCGCTATAAAACTCGTCCATTAGTTTCAAACAATTGTCCAGAGAGTCTGTACTGCCCAGAGTCCAGAGCACTTTCTGTCACCTAGACAATGAATGAGGACGTTCTTCCATCTCTTTTCGTCAGCATCATCCAGGCCGGCCACACTGATAAAGTTGTTAAATGAACCCAGCCAGTAGTGCCATGGTCTGAGAGACACGCCTGGAGACTCCAAGAATGGAGGTGGTGGTCCTGCGCACGCTTCCATGAGTTTACCTCTCGTTGCCAAATGTTATGCATGAAATAAGTGAGCCGTGAGCCGTCTTGTGCCAAACAACCAACTGCCTTTTATTACAGAAATATGGATATACACAGCGGCCGCAGCCTGCCTGATGGCCGACGCCAACTACAACAAGCCCCAACAACCAAACTCACATATCACAGGTACATTCTAGTTGAAACATGTCAACAACTTTATATGAAAAATCATGTTTAAAATTGGCAAACATCTTATGTATAATGTATGGTAAAATGCAATCAGAATGGAAAAATCATTTCTCTTTTGCCACTGACTCAATTTTTTTTTCCAAAGTTAGGTCCCACACTGTGGAAGTGGAGGGAACGGGACTTAAGGTCTGTATGGTGACCATGTAATCAGTGTCAGTGATGTGAGGAAACCTGAGAATAAAACACAGTTCTACCATCACAGTCACTTCAACTGCTCCATAGCTTATAAGCATTTCCCTGACAGGGTGTCCTGATGTGAAATGATGACTGGCTGCCACTACATCTCAAACAGAACAAACCTGCAACAGCTTAAAATGTGGTAATGAGCCCAAATGCTGTGCACTATCTTTTTATTTCCATGACTATTCTCAGTTTCTCAGCAAAGACTTGACCGATCTGTTATTTTCTAAATTGTGACACTGCTGGTGAAGAGTAGAACACTCAACGCACTTCAGAAAATGGAAAACTCCACTCTCTGAAATGGCGAAATTGTATGCAGTTAAGGATTCAAGATGCTCTTGAGAAATGATCAGTTTGTCTGACTGATAATGACTTTTATAGACTGATTTATCATTGCACATTAAGCAGCAGACAAACACATTTGTGGCTGTTGTAGCCCTCAGTTAGAGAAACTGAACCAACCAACAGCTTAACTTGAATCTGGCTTGCTTGAGGGGCCAGCATAGACTGTAAATAAAGATGGAAAACAGATCTTCTAAAGTTAAGCCTGTGCATCTCTATCACCCTCTGGTGGTTGGTTACAGAATGAACATAAGTCCCTCCTGGCATTACTGGCATTACTGTGTGCAGCAACTGTCCCACCTTCAGCTTCCTGGGCACCCACATCTCCTTTGACCTCTCCTGGACTGTCAACATCAAGGCCCTGGTGAAGAAAGCTCAGCAGCAGCTGCACTTCCTCCGTGTCCTGAGGAAGAACAACCTGGACCAGAAGCTGCTGCTGGCCTTCTATCATTGCTCAGTGGAGAGCATGCTCACCTACTGTCTGGGTGTGTGGTACGCCAGCTCCATGGCCGAGAACAGGAAGGCTGTGCAGAAGGTCATCAACACCGCCCAAAAAATTATCGGCAGCCCTCTGCCCTCCCTGGAAGACATCTCCAGAGCCTCCTGTCTCAGAAGGATCAAGGCCATCACAGGAGACCTCCCACATCCCGCTCACCACCTGTTTGACTTGCTTCCCTCTGGACGACGGTTCAGATCGATCAGGTCCCACACCTCCAGACTGACAAACAGTTTCTTCCCCTGGGCCATCCAAACTGCAAACAGTCAGAGGCCCCACCCCCACTCCCTCTGAACGTTCACATGCACAGAACTGAGGACCTTTAAATTATCACTATAACTCACCTGTCGTTGCACTCCTCACTTTCATGTCTATTGACCCATCTGTGAAATCACAACTGTATATATCTTCCTTAATCCTTGGGCCATTTTTCTCTATTATGTGTTCTGCACTCCGCACTTCTATGTACATAGTTCCACCCATGAAACCACGAGAGTATCTGTGTATATACCAATGGACTATTTATTATTTTTGCTTTTACCTTTACCTCAGTAGTATGGTTAATCGTGTATTTTATTTCAAATTCTTTGCACTTACTCTGTTTTGTCAAACTAAAAAAAAAAAAAGAATGATCCTCGACTAGATTTTTCCAAAAGAAGATTTTTATTATCATAAGTAGATCTGATAGTGCCAAATTATTTTCGAGAGTTATTTTTGTGGATCAGTTTGACTTTGATTAGTTATTTGATGCTATAAAAACGGGGGTGTGGTCAAGTCTGACTATGGGTGTGATACGCATTTTGGGGGAACTGCCTACAATGGATTGCTATATGATCAGCAGCAGAACCTTAAATTCAGGAAGTATAGATCTATTTTATTTATTTATTTTAGAAGTGGCAGCAGTTCATACATACTCAACAGTCTATAGTGCCTACAGCAATTATGGTCTGCCTCTTGCTGAATTTAAGAGTTTTAGACTCAAGGTTTTATGGTGCTGTGGAGCATGTGTATCAGAGATTTTTTTTTTTTTTTCTGCCAGCACCTTTTGCTATGAGGAAAACTGCAAGAAAGCAATCAACCAGAAAATCCCCACTTGTAATGTAAACATTCAGGTCCATCATATAAAGGTAAAAGATTTTTCTTTATAGAGTTATTTTCATTTTCACTGTCCTGCAATGGAATAAGAACTGAAATCATATGGAAAAGAGATAATACAATAGCATGAATGATAATAATCCACCCATCTCCCATTGGTTTGTTATTTGTTGGATAAAGATTTCATTTCTTATCACCAGTCAACATTGTCTAATGACAATATTTGCTCTGAAAGGGGAAAAAAATCACTGGGCTATCCCGTTGCCTGGTAAAAGGGTCTTTGTCTCTGACTGATGAAGATTTTAAAGTCCCATGTACAGCTCTTTTTCTGCATGTTGACAGGTCCCTCAATCTTAATTAAATGTCTGTGACATATACAGTACTTTGGTCAAATTGCCTTTAATTACTGAATTATTGTAGCCATCATCGTGAATCATCTTTTTCAGTCTTGCTGAGAGCTGTTCATTTCAGTGAATGTCTCTTTATGTGCTAAAGGGCCCCAGTCAATGTTGCCAGATGTACAATAATTATCAAACTTGTATGATAATTTTGCCCTCTGTATGATGTATGATCAATAATTTAAAAAAATCCTATGATATACAATAATTTGACCCCTTCAATACATGGCTGAGTTAATACATGAGCAAACACAGCCAGGATACAGATCATGTGCAAAGTGCATATACATATTACGCTTGTTTTTACACATCCTCTCACACGCGCGGGCTGCGTGGAAGGAGACAGAAGATTCGGTGGTGGTAGCAAAGAGGCGGCCTTGGATGGAGACTACTGATGGGATCCACAGTTCACTGAAACATACTGAGTCAAGCTAAAAAGATCTGTGAGAAATAGTGGTACAGCAAATCACTCAGTGCTGCATAGGAGCTCCAACTGTCTACCATGAGAGTTGGCTGAACAGAGCGGGCGGGGCTCGTTTTCTGTCTAGGTGGGTGATTCAGCTGGTGATTCCTGGCTTTCATTGCAGTTCTGGTGAGTGATTCAGTACAGTCAATTCACAAATAAAAAACTACTACATCAAATCATTCTTGCATGTAACAGCACTAATGCAGGCATGGCAGACAACAAGTAAGCAACATTACCAGCAGGTTAAGAAATGAATGAATGAATGAAATTATTTTTTTTTCCTCTCCCCTGTCCCCCTAAATGCTACATGGCATGTGAACATGCAGTGGCCTCTCTTCTTTCTTCATTCTCTGTGCCATTTAGTGTTGTTTATATTACACCTTCATGTGTTTAATGTACTATCAGTGGCGTGAAAAAGTGTTTGCCCCCTTCCTGATTTCTCATTTTTTTGTATGTTTGTCACACTTAAATGTTTCAGATCATCAAACAAATTTAAATATTAAACAAAGATAATGCAAGTAAACACAAAATGCAGTTTTTAACTGAAGGTGTTTATTATTAAGTGGAAAAAAAATCCAAACCTACATGGCCCTGTGTGAAAAAGTGATTGCCCCCCATGTTAAAACAGACATTAACTGTGGTTTATCACATCTTTGGAAAGCTGAGTTCCACTTCTCAAGCCACACCCAGGCCTGATTACTGCTACACCTGTTTTCAATCAAGAAATCACTTACATAGGACCTACCTGACAAAGTGAAGTAGATAAAAAGATCCCCAAAAGCTTGACATCATGCTGTGAGCCAAAGAAATTCAGAAACAAATGAGAAACAAAGTAATTGCGATCTATCAGTCTGGAAAAGGTTATAAAACCATTTCTAAAGCTTTGGGACTCCAGCAAACCACAGTGAGAGCCAGTATCCACAAATGGCGAAAACATGGAACAGTGGTGAACCTTCCCAGGAGTGGCCGGTGGATCAAAATTACCCCAAGAGCACAGCGACGACTCATCCAAGAGGTCACAAAAGACCCCACAACAACATCCAAAGAACTGCAGGCCTCACTCCAGACTCCACCATAAGAAAGAGACTGGGCAAAAATGGCTTGCATGGCAGAGTTCCAAGGCGATAACCACTGCTCAGCAAAAAGAACATAAAGGCTTGTCTCAGTTTTGCCAGAAAACATCTTGATGATCCCCAAGACTTTTGGGATAACACTCTGTGGACTGATGAGACAAAAGCTGAACTTTTTGGAAGGTGTGTGTCCCATTACATCTGGCGTAGAAGTAACAGCATTTCAGAAAAGGAACATCATACCAACAGTAAAATATGGTGGTGGCAGTGTGATGGTCTGGGGCTGTTTTGCTATTTTAGGACCTGGAAGACTTGCTGTGTTAAATGGAGCCATGAATTCTGCTGTCTACCAAAAAATCCTGAAGGAGAATGTCCAGTCATCTGTTCGTGACCTCAAGCTGAAGTGCATTTGATTTCTGCAGCAGGACAATGATCCAAAACACAACAGTAAGTCCACCTCTGAATGGCTTAAGAAAAACAAAATGAAGACTTTGGAGTGGCCTAGTCAAAGTTTTGACCTGAATCCAATTGAGATGCTGTGGCATGACCATAATAAAAAGGTGGTTCATGCTCGAAAACCCTCCAATGTTACTGAGTTACAATAATTCTGCAAAGATGAGTGGGCCAAAATTCCTCCACAGCGCTGTAAAAGACTCATTGCCAGTTATTGCAAATGCTTGATTACAGTTGTTGCTGCTAAGGGTGGCCCAACCAGTTATTAGGTTTAGACGGCAATCACTTTTTCACACAGGACCATGTAGGTTTGGATTTTTTTTTTTACCCTTAATAATAAACACCTTCATTTAAAAACTGCATTTTGTGTTTACTTGTGTTATCTTTATATAATATTTAAATTTGTTTGATGATCTGAAACATTTAAGTGTGACAAACATACAAAAAAATTAGAAATCAGGAAGGGGGCAAACACTTTTTCACACCACTGTATATGATGCTGCGCACAAGCTACAGTTGCCACAGCCTTCTGGAGATAAGGAATATGACCAAACATTACGTCCTGAATAAGAGCATTACAGAGGAACTCCGTGGCCTATGTCTCCTCCACCAGACCTCCACCCCCCCAGACACGACTGCTGTGTCTCATCCCAAATGGAGACACCGTAGACGTTGTGAGCGTCGACAAAAGAGAGGTAAACGTGGAGGTATCCAAACAAAGCTAACCACTAGCCCAAACAAATTCCTGATTCCTTCCCTCATTCTGGCCAACGTACGCTCCCTAGACAGCAAAATAGACCACATACTAACTAACTAACTAACCTGCACTTATATAGCGCTTTTCTAGTCACAAAGACCACTCAAAGCACTTTCATTAATACTAACCCTCTATTCTAAGGGCCTATAGGAAACAGATATCTAGGGACAATTTAGAACAGCCAATTAACCTAACATGCATGTTTTTGGCATGTGGGAGGAAACCGGAGAAATCCCGGAGTAAACCCATGCAACACAGGGAGAACATGCAAACTCCACACAGATCACTGTTGGTCGGGGGCTGGGATCGAACCCACGATCCCACGATCCCCACAATCCCCCGGCCAAGGGTAAACTGTGCTGCCGCAGTGCTAACCACTGCGCCACCGTGCAGCCAACTCCTGAGAATTGTGCAACGTGATGAGTGGAACTGTTGTGTTTTTATCTTTACGGAAACGTGGTTAAATGACAATGTACCGGACTCTGCCATTCAGTTAGCTGGGCTAACATGCTATCGTAATGACAGAGTGTACATGGAAGGAGGGAAGATGCGCGGGGGGGTGGGGGGTTGCGTGTACATCAGTGAGGCTTGGTGTCGTGATGCAACTGTTGTACACAAACACTGTTCTCCACTGGTAGAGTTTATGACCATCAAGTGCCGACCCTTTTACATTCTGAGAGAATTTTCATCTGTCCTACTAGCCGCCATGTATGTCCCGCCCATCGGCAACGGTGAGAAAAGTAAAGCACTAAAAGAACTCTATCAGACCATCTTTGAGACACCAATGGCAAATCCAGACAGATTCCTCAGGGTAAATGGTAAATGGCGTTCATGTATATAACACTTTTTCTCATCTCTTGATGACCAAAGTGCTTTACAGATCCTGTTATCCACCCATCCACGCACACATTCACACACTGATGGCGGCAGAGCTGCTATGCACTGGCACTGGCCTGACCCACCAGGAGCAACTGGGGGGTTCTGTATCTTGCTCAAGTACACTTCGACATGCAGACTGCAGAAAGAGCAGGAATTGAGCCCCTGACCCTCCGATCAGTAGTTGATGTAGCATTAACCTTTTTTTGGTTCCAGTTTATAAAAATCATTCTTTGCTGAAGAAAATTGTTTCAACAACTAAGTCTGGTCGTGAACTGCTTCTGTCATCAAAGGACCACAGTTGTAACACTATCCATCGGCTATAAAGTGGAAGTTAATCCCTTCTCCAGGACTTAGTCATCCTCCCTTTTCTGCTCTTTGGCAAAGGAATGTTTCAAATTGAGAGATTTATGTTTGACGTAATAAAGACTTGGGAGTCAAGATTCTCCAGTAAACAACCAGACAGTTTCACAGTGTCATCTGGTGGATAAATCAGGAACATTTAATTTTTTTCTTTGCAGTGGATTTTATGCATTATGGACAAATAAATTAATTCATATTCTTTCTCTCAAGACAGTATCCACTATGGAAGACATGGTTGAACTCTCGGGACGGACAATGGGTTTCAAATGCTTTTATTGATATGATTTGATATGTGTTGCTTTATTTTCAGGAATAAATTAACTTTTGCATGCTTACTATCACAAATTAATTACAGTTACAATGTAGAGACATTGTATGTTCCCTTATTATTGAGTAGAATATCTTAGTCACTAAAGTCCAAAGAATTTATGCTTTCATAGGCTGCACACATACTTGAGGAGGATTTCACTCTCATATCAAATGTCCCCCCCCCCCTTCTTTAGGAAACCATAGTTGCACTTGAACTGACCAATAGAACTCCAGGCTTTACTGCATCTCCTTTTTTTTTAGATCGAGTTTATGACTTTTGTTGAAAGAAGCTTAAATGTAATTGGTTCAGCTCAGATTTCATGAAATTCAGTGAGATTCTTCCGCACCCCAGAAAACTTTCCTTTGTTCAGTTTTGGGGCATTGGTCAAGCTGTAAGGAGCCTCTTCTGCTCCTCCATTTTTTTTCTCTCTTCCAAGTAAGGTCCAGAGCCTGTCATGCTCTGTGAAAATTCTTTTTCTTTTCTGTAAAGTTCACATTTTTACTTATTTCAATCCTTTCCTTTAAATCACCGTGCAAGAAGATTTTATTTGATTTTTTTCTAAGCTTAAACCAACTCATTTAAACCATCAACATTGGAAGAAATGAATTTGTAATGTGTTTTGCCTCTGTTTTGAATTTCTAATGGGACTATGCACAGTATACCAATTCCTTTTCAGTGCATAAGAGGAGACCTCGCCCAGCTTGCTGACAAACAGCCCAATTGCAATTTCAGGAGCATGGCCTTGTGGGGGTATCTGTCCATCAACCTCTCCATCAACAGAATCCATGGGCATCCAGCTGAATTGGGGTTGGCACATGGGGGCCCTGTTGCCACCAAGGATGTGATCTGACTCTGTGGCTGACGGTCTGTTATTTAATTTAAACTTGATTTTTCAGAATATTCCTGGTGTAAGTTCTTTTAATTTAATTTCATGCAAACCCCCATCAGAATTTCAAAATGCATTTTGTCCTGTCATTAATTTACGCTCTTGTTCAGAGTAACACCAATTTTCCATTTTTATAAATAGTTAATCATCATTTTCTTCATAAAATTGCATCCACTTTTCTTAACCAATGCTATTTTATAGTTTTCTAATTTCCAGTATACTGACAAATTAAACTACGGTTTATTTCGTTCCACAAATGCTTGATTTATAAGTAACTCAGTAATAGTCTATAATGCCCATAATACATGTTGAATTCTGTTTTAAAGTTATCCAAATGTGTTAAACCATTCTGAGATTTCTTATTAAACTACTGAAAGACATATGGGAGTTACTGTTTGATTTCATGTCCATTTTCTTGATTATCAGCAGACAAGAACTCACAAGGTTTTTTTTTTTTTTGAGACTGATTCATAATTGGTACAAATAAAGAATTTTTAATAAAAATGTCCCTTATCTGGGCTGGTGCCCTACGAGGATCTGAGTGTAATGAATCTTCATTCCTACTCACATTCATATTTATATTAATACTTGTACCAACATTAAAATGTCTATAAACCCATAAATCCGCTACATATTTTATAAAATTGCCCCATGTGAGGCTCTGCTAGAATCTAGAGATGGACATGAAATTATGATTTCACAAGCTTTGTGGGTATAATCAAATCTGATCTTTTGCACGGTAAAACTTTTTTTTTTTCCTCTGTATCTAACTGGCCGCTCAACCAATGTTTAACCCCCTTATCTGCTGAGCCTGGCAGTGTCTGTGTGAAGAAGCACAGAGGGGCGGGGTCTTAGACCACACTCACTGCTGCACTGCAAAGACTGTGTTTTTTTAAAGCATGCTATAAGTTCAGAAAAAGCATTATCATATCCTGAATTAATTAAAATAAGGTCTGAAAAGACGGAAGTGCGACAAAATCCGATCAGCTTCTTTTGTTACTTCAACTCGTTGGTGAGAATTCCTGGTGAAGTAGATTGACTTAATCATTTTTTTTAAAGTTAAAATTGTAAGGTTATTCTTGCATGGGTTTCGTTAAAGAAACAAAACAAGGCATGGTCAGCGGGCCGCATTCACATCCCGGGTGACCGAGTTGCCACGTGTGCATCCCATTCTGCTTGTGGGAGCTGCACATGTGCAGATTATGCAGAGCAGACTCCATTTTAGAGTTGAGACCGATTGACCGCCTCTGAACGACGTCACCATGTGTCCTCCACCTACAGTGCAGAAGGAACTGCCTCCATCTTGTGGTCAACCATAAGAACTGCATCCATTCATAAGATAAGATAAGATAAGATAAGATAAGCCTTTATTAGTCCCACAACGGGGAAATTCCAGGATTGCAACAGCACAGGGATAGCAACACTCAGAGCAACAATCAGAAGGCAAGAAAAAAAAACAAGCAAGCAAGAGCAGCTAATAAACATATGTACGTATTACTATAAAATATATATATATACACACACACACAGACACACAGTGCAGAGCATTGTAGCTGGATGGAATAAATATATGAATATATGAACACACAGTGCAGAGCATTGTAGCTAGATGGAATAAATATGTAAATATATAAACACCCACAGTACGGAGCATTGCAGCTAGGTGGAATAAATATGCAAGTATATAAACACACACAGTGCGGAGCAATGTAGCTAGATGGAATAATATGTAGATATATAAATATATAAACACACCCAGTGCTGAGCATTGTAGCTAGATGGAATAAATATGCAAATATATAAACACACACAGTGCAGAGCATTGTTGCTAGATGGAATGAAACAGCATAACCGTCTACTTAGTTATCCTACATGGTATGATTATGTGCCCATACATATTCTCACCCTCCATAGCGACCGGTATGTTCCTAGTTGTATGCCGGAGGGGACCATTGTGTAAGTCTATTGCATCTTTTGCATTCAAAAAACTATTAGTTTGTTACGTCTTTTTGCTATCTCTGCGAGCAGCCCTGCTTAGGTTGTACAGTCTGACAGCCGTTGGTAGGAAGGACCTACGAAACCTCTCGGTTGTGCACCTGGGATGATGTAGTCTGCTGCTAAATGAGCTCCTCAGTGCATTCAGTATGTCCTGCATAGGGTGGAACTCGGACTCCAGCAGAGATGACAGTTTAGCCACCGTCCTTCTCTCTCCTATCTCCTCCATCGGATCAAGGCGCTGCCCCAGGACAGAGCTAGCTTTCTTAATCAGTTTGTTCAGTCTCTTCCTATCGGCTGCAGTAATGCCACTGCCCCAGCAGACCACTCCAAAAGTGATGGCTGATGCCACCACCGTGTCATAGAATGACTTCAGCAGTGCCCCTTGTACACCAAAAGACCTGAGTCTCCTCAGCAGGAACAGCCTGCGCTGTCCCTTCTTGTAGAGTGCATCAGTATTGTGTGACCAGTCTAGTTTATTGTTCAGATGAATACCCAGGTACTTATAGGATGTCACCATCTCGATGTCTGTTCCCTGTATATTTACTGGTACTGTGAGGGGCTGCCCATGCCTGCGGCAGTCCACCACCAGCTCATAAAATTCATTCATAAAATAAAATTCATTCATAAAATTCATTCATTGCTGCAAAGTAGGGAGAAATCAGGATGCCTGAACCCGCCAAGTCTGCGCCCAAGAAGGGCTCCAAGAAAGCCGTGACCAAGACCACCGGTAAAGGAGGCAAGAAGAAGAGGAAGACCAGGAGGGAGAGCTACGCCATCTACGTTTACAAGGTACTGAAGCAGGTCCACCCTGACACCGGTATCTCCCCCAAGGCCATGAGCATCATGAACTCCTTTGTCAACGACATCTTTGAGCGCATCGCCTCCGAGGCCTCTCGTCTGGCCCACTACAACAAGCGCTCCACCATCACCTCCAGGGAGATCCAGACCGCAGTGCGCCTCCTGCTGCCCGGTGAGCTGGCCAAGCACGCCGTGTCTGAGGGAACCAAGGCTGTTACCAAGTACACCAGCTCCAAGTAAACTCCTGACTACACTCATATCAACCCTCATTCATAAAATCATATCTAAAACTTTTAATCTATTAAGCCAATTTATAACCAAATCGAGCTTTCAAATTAACTAATTAATTAAGCAATCCATATTAATTAGAACAACATAAATTTAAAACCAAGTTAAAGTTTGGTTTTGGTTACCAAAAGCAGCAAAAAAGAAACTTGTTGGCTGTTGAAGGTTTATCCTCATTGGTGGACTACATTCTACTGCAAATACACACAGTAGAAGTGTATAAAAAGCATACACTTTGTATTTAATCTCTTATGTTAACCACACACTTTAATCTTTAAAGTTAAAAGCACATATATTTACACATTTGAAATAACAAGTGCAAACTTTTGAAGATATATATGTCTGTTATTATTATTATTATTATTATTATTATTATTATTATTATTATTATTATGCTACATTGTGATTTCTTTCACAGGAAACCACATTAATCAATTAACACTAAAAGCTCCAAGTGTTATTTAAAGTCATTGTGCTATTCTTGGTTCATGTTTTTTCTCCATAGGAAAAGGAAAACATTAACCAAAAGTCAAAAGGTGGAAACACTGATTATTTTGTAAATAAAAACTTTATAGAAAACAATCAAGTAAATCACCATTAGCTTTAATCCTAAGAAATCCTTGGTAGCAAAATACAAAGAAACAATTCACTTTTGTTTCCTAATCTGTAAATATTCGAACATTTAAAGCTTCAAATGAAAATAGGCTTTAACAAATAAAAACAAAAGTCAACCTTAACTTTAAGAGAAAGTGAACGCTTGTAACCTTAAATCTCTAAAGCATCTAACCTTTTCTGTTTTTGTTTTTTCCCTTTTTGTAAATAAAATAATCACTTTAAAGTGACATGCAACAAAAATTCCAAAGCTAGTTATTGATGAAAATTCCAATACTAGGCTTTGATAATTTAAGTAAAGAAGTCAATCCACACAAATTTTAAACTACAAATCAAAATACAGTTTAAACAAACAAATAAATTAAAACAAATAAATTAAAAATAAATTAAAACATCTCCACATTTCAACAATAATTCTTAAATTCTACCTCCCTTCTTACAAGCCTGTAAGTTGTAACAAGTTCTAAAAAGAACTTATAACAAGTAGATTTTCAAGCTAACTGGTAAACAATGGTAAAACATGGTGGGTCTACGAACAACCAACCAATTTACGGAACTGGCTAACCTTCAAGTAACATTGGAAGAATGGACTTGTGATTTTATATTTAGCTTCACACCACGGGTCAAGAAAACACAGCCCAAAGATCTGAAGCAACTCACTGAAGAACTTTTGGATGATAATGCAGAAAACCCACCAATAGGGAAGAATCTCCCCAGCGCATTAGGAAAGTTCACGATAGCATTAGTCGTGAGATTAAAAGTAGCTGAAGCTAAAGCGTTATTCACCGAGAATGAGCTAAGGAATAAACAATCAACAACCTTCTCTCTCCAGGAAGAGAACAAATCATTAAGGAAGAAACTGTAACAATCTCAAAATGAAAACAACGATACTCAAGCTCAACTTGATAACGCGTTACGAGATTTGAACCAGGCAAAACCAGAAAAGTGACAGTTGACTAATGACAACGACTTCCTTCGCAAAGAGAACAGTGAACTTGAAGATGCCCTTCAGGACACGAAGAAGGAACTCAGAAGAGTTGAAAGTCAAATTGAAAACGTGAAGTCTGACTATGAAGAATGTCAACTGCTTCTACAGGAAACACATCAACATCTAAAAGATTTAAAAGAAGAAGTGGAGGAATATCAACAACACAAGGAAGCAAGACCACATTTGCTTCCACAACCTCCAGAAATTCCGGCTGCTCCCAACCGAGACCATGAACTGCGAACAGGTCGGGCAGGCCGAAAGGAGAATGCATCTCACAAGACCGGGACTTTCACCGCGCCCCATCGCCCAACTCCTGTTTTGACTACAGACGATCGCATGGACAGCGTGTGTGTGCCCCTTCAGACCTTGACAAGATAGCACGAAATCTCAAGATGTTTGATTCAGGCCCTACCGGTTCACCTGATACCAAAGCCTATTTACAAGACATTGACTACTACCTGTGTAAGTACTCTGATGCTATGGTCGACGATCACATCTATTTGATTAAACTAACATCTAACAGGTTGGTATCAAAATTTATAAACAGACAGCCAACAGACATCAGGATGGACTACATGCAACTCTGTGAAGCCATCGAAAAAGAATTCTCAGACGACTGCCTACAATCAGGGCTATTGGCAGCCCTGGCTGTGAAGCAAGGTCGCTCCGAGCCTCCACAGGCTTACTACCAGTGACTCCTTCTCGCATATTTTGGATCTCAAAATACACCAGGGATGGAAGAAGACTACAATTTTAAGACCCTCTTCATCCAGAACCTCCATCCCACTGTGAGTCATCACCTTGGAGTTACAGCTAACCCAAGGTCAAGCTCAGTACGTCAGCTAAGAGAGTTCGCACATTATGTGTTCC
This sequence comes from Pholidichthys leucotaenia, assembly GCA_020510985.1. Classification (NCBI taxonomy): domain Eukaryota; kingdom Metazoa; phylum Chordata; class Actinopteri; order Cichliformes; family Pholidichthyidae; genus Pholidichthys; species Pholidichthys leucotaenia. The sequence goes on along the minus strand of CM035844.1, from coordinate 345,307,132 downwards.
AAAAACAGCAACAAAGTCGCAACAAGCACGCTGAGCCTGCCAACATGCAAGCTATCAGCACTGCTTCTAACACCCTGAAGTAGGAAGGAGCCCCTCGCCTACTCCATCTCCTACACCGTGATCACATGAAAATCCAAGACGTTTCGCCAACCAACCTCATCATGGTCAAAACCAAACTAGGTCCTCTGGGTCTCACTCAGGACCAACTTCGCCAAAGCCTAACTACCATCATAGGCCAAATCCACCAGATAGGTAGCAAGAATACGGTATGGAATCTCAATATGACAGATACCGATACAAACACATGCGTATCCACGGCAAATGGTCTCCTCCACCTCATCACAGAAGCTCAGAAGCAGAGACCAACCAGAAACCTTGGAAGAAGAAAGAATATAGAGGCTCTCAAACATCTCCTAGCGAAGATTCAAAACAACAAAGAAAATGAAACTGCTGACATCCTAGCTATCGCAGCTATGCCACCTCAGAAAAAAATGCTTGAAACAATGAAGAAAAGGCATAAAGAGAACCCCTCCTACAAATGGAGAAGAACCAAAGGACCCAATGCAGTCCAGTGCTGTTACAGGTGCCCAACCACAAGTCAAAGGCCACTCCTCTAAAAACGACATTTCACAAATCTGTGTCGAACCACCAGTTCCACGATTTCTGTGTGATTTAAACAAGAGGGGGGTGGCATGAAAATTCTATCTTCCACTGACCTTTTTTTTTTTTTTTTTGTTACTTATTTGTACCTGTAGGTAGATTTGGTTTGCAGTCTGGTGACAAGCCACCGGCTGCCAGTCGCTGCGTGCGCGAGCGCCCTAAACCTACATGTTTTTGGTATGCGGGAGGAAACCGGAGAAATCCCAGAGTAAACCCACGCAACACAGGGAGAACATGCAAACTCCACACAGCTCACTGTTGGTCGGGGGCTGGGATCGAACCCACGATCTCATGATCCCCGCGATCCCCCGGCCGAGGGTAAACTGTGCTGCCGCAGTGCTAAACCACTGCGCCACCGTGCAGCCCCAACTTTGAAGACGTGATGTGACAATCTTTCTGACCAACTACGTGTAGCTGCTAACCACGCTCACAAAGATTTAAAATTGGAACCTTGTTCATTAGCCATTTGACCATACGCACTCACGAACACGACTCTGTCGGCGTGTCTCTAATCAAAGTCACCATTGGTCCCATGACTTTGAAACATCCGGTCTATGTGTCCAAACTTGATTTCATTCCATTGCTCATCGGCAAAGACCTACTGAATCGCTTTGAGCCACTGATTGACTTCAAAAATCTCAAACTATGGGCTCAAACTCAACACCCTCACCCATTCGACCTACCAAGGACAACTGAATCACAATGCTTTGTTCTTGACACTTCGGACACCCTGTGTCTCAGACAACTAGCACTGTTGGAACAACTGAACCCAATCAAAAGTGACCATAAAAGCCAAGGTGAACACTGTCCTCAAGAAGTCAAAGGTCACCTTCAAACACAAGGTCAAGACAAAGAATCAAATGACCTTGGGAACTCACTGGCCGAGCAAAAAGCTCCACATAGCCCCCTTTGTACCTTTGACTCAATGTTGGTGTCACCTTCTGAATCCCACCCACCCACCCCTACGGCCTGCGTGGTCACAGGAGCCAAATCAACCGGCTCCCCGGACCCTCCACAACCTAAGGGTTATGCACTGGTGGACCCAACTTTTGCAATCACTAGGCCCATGACTCCATGGTCCATAACACCGTCAAACACCGGTCGCACCCGAATGTGCATGCGCTCCCCGCATTAAATTCCTTTAACATACCAAAATCAAAAACATTTCCTACGATGCGACCTTTTCGGCAGCTATGCACTGGCAATTGTATTCCTGCTTCCGACGATCAATCATCACCACAGCTAGTAGTTCCTCGAAACCAGAGGGGGGTGATGACTGCCAACACCCAGGACCTTCCAGCTGCAGAACACAGAGGCGTCAAAACGACGTACAGTCTCCCAAGGCTACATTTCAAAAACACTTGGACCGATCCGCCAAAAGACCCAAAGTGTACAACGACCAAAAAGCCTCCCATGGCAAACCTCAAGGGGGGTGTGTGGGGTGGGGAAGGTATTCCACTACACATTTGTACCGCAAACACAACAAATCAATCTACAGGCAGGGAAAATCACTCCTAAATTCCTGCCCAAATGGATGAATCCACACGTTGTCAACAACAAACTTTGGCCACTTAAGTACCAAATCCAGGACCCCATTTTCAAATGGGCTCATCACAATTAGAGTAAACTTTACCAAAACCCCATGGGACTTGTCAGTTACAACACTGTCACAGTAAGTCCATAAATAAGATTAAAATCAGGCCTACATCCGAGAAATAACCCTTAGCTAACTATTAGCCTCAGGTACACTCGGTCGCATTTCTCCAAAGCAATCAGTTAACTGCATCAAAACTTCCAAAAGAAAAAAAGATTAAATAAAAACCAAATTATCCCTTAAATTAATCTTAAAGGCCTCTGTAAAATTTGAATCAATTTCAATTGACTTACTATTATCAAATAGTACACACAAAAGATCCAAAACCATATTTGTCCATATTAAAAAAAAATATGGGGAGATTTTAAGAAGGTTTTTTGTAAACTATATCCAAAGATCTATACTCAGGAATAGATTCTGTTTCCAAGCTATTGCTTATGGACATCAGAACTGCTATCTCAGCAGTTGAGTCAAGAGTCACCAATGGGAACCAGCCACCAAGGATGTGTACCAAAGCTGACCGAAGCTCACCATTGATACAGAGGGGGGATAGGTCGCGTTAACCCTTTTTTGATTCCTATTTATAAAATCATTCTTTGCTGAAGAAAATAGTTTCAGCTACTAAGTCTGGTCGTGAACTGCTTCTATCATCAAAGGACCAGAGTTGTAACACTATCCATCGGCCATAAAGTGGAAGTTAATCCCTTCTCCAGGACTTAGTCATCCTCCCTTTTCTGCTCTTTGGCAAAGGAATGTTTCAAATTGAGAGATTTATGGTTGACATAATAAAGACTTGGGAGTCAAGATTCTCCAGTAAACAACCAGACAGTTTCACAGTGTCATCTGGTGGATGAATCAGGAACATTTAATTTTTCTCTTTGCAGTGGATTTTATGCATTATGGACAAATAAATTAATTCATATTCTTTCTCTCAAGACAGTATCCACTACGGAAGACATGGTTGAACTCTTGGGACGGACAATGGATTTCAAATGCTTTTATTGATATGATTTGATATGTGTTGCTTTATTTTCAGGAATAAATTAACTTTTGCATGCTTACTATCACAAATTAATTACAGTTACAATGTAGAGACATTGTATGTTCCCTTATTATTGAGTAGAATATCTTAGTCACTAAAGTCCAAAGAATTTATGCTTTCATAGGCTGCACACATACTTGAGGAGGATTTCACTCTCATATCAAATGTCTCTCTCCCTCCCCCCTTTCTTTAGGAAACCATAGCTGCACTTGAACTGGCCAATAGAACTCCAGGCTTTACTGCATCTCCTTTTTTTAGATTGAGTTTATGACTTTTGTTGAAAGAAGCTTAAATGTAATTGGTTCAGCTCAGATTTCATGAAATTCAGTGAGATTCTTCCGCACCCCAGAAAACTTTCCTTTGTTCAGTTTTGGGGCATTGGTCAAGCTGTAAGGAGCCTCTTCTGCTCCTCCATTTTTTTTCTCTCTTCCAAGTAAGGGCCAGAGCCTGTCATGCTCTGTGAAAATTCTTTTTCTTTTCTGTAAAGTTTGCATTTTTACTTATTTCAATCCTTTCCTTTAAATCACCGTGCAAGAAGATTTTGTTTGATTTTTTTCTAAGCTTAAACCAACTCATTTAAACCACCAACATCGGAAGAAACAAATTTGTAACGTGTTTTGCCTCCGTTTTGAATTTCTAATGGGACTATGCACAATAAACCAATTCCTTTTCAGTGCATAAGAGGAGACCTCGCCCAGCTTGCTGACAAACAGCCCGATTGCAATTTCAGGAGCATGGCCTTGTGGGAGTATCTGTCCATCAGCCTCTCCATCAACAGAATCCACAGACATCCAGCTGAATCAAGGTTGCCACGTGGGGGCCCTGTTGCCACCAGGGATGTGATCTTACTCTGTGGCTGACGGTCTGTTATTTAATTTAAACTTAACCTATTGACTGCCTGTGGCACACCGTTGTGCTGTCAGCCCCTAGCGGTCAAGGTTTTTTTCAAGAAAATATTCAGTTCAGATGTCAGAGATTTCCAAAGCTATAACTTGAAAGTGATAAGAGATAATGGCTTACTGTCAATTAGAAAGATGTAGAATATAATCCAAAGTTTGAGATAGGACTAAATTTACGCACCTAATTTGCATAATGCAACGGCAGCCATATCGAATTACATAACTTTCAGTCAAAAGTGGACTTTGGACATATTTACACAAAGAATGGTTTTGCTTTTTGTCACCGTTTCTTGTTTTGGGCATTTTGTTATCTTATCTTCAAAGTACATGAACCAGAAAATCAGTACAATGTAAACAAACAAATTTGTCACTTACCGCTGGCTGGGTGGCTCGCTCGCTTCATCCTTTTGCGGCATCCTGGCCGTTATTTTCTGTTCTGTTGGACATTTTATTTCCCCCCCACATCCAGAAACTGTTATGATTATTCCATCTCAATTTCGCTTTTATCCTGCCGCTATTTATCTTATATGACGACATGGAACCGGTGTGACTGTTCTCTCCAGTCACATGGCGCTGGGGGTGATGGCAGGTGAACATCAACCAGCTTCACCCACCCTCTGTTATAACAAAATATATATATTTACCTTCATAAACTAAATAATCTGTTTTTAGAATCATAGTTGGCAAATTTGGGAGCAAATGCCTCCTCTGTCTTGCAATGGCGATGGCAAACATCAACATTCGTTTACAAACTCTTCTTCTGTGATGTCCAGAAGTGAGGTTTTAGGATGGTTCTACGCCTGCCATCAGTCCTCCAAGGCAAGAGGAGTAAGTTATACGTGTCGGGTACCTTGTGAGGTGGAATTCTTAGTACAGCTGGGGAGTTTTTGGCCACGTCACATGACATCACATGACAGGCGCAGCACTGCGCCATAGGCAGTGGGGGCGCTATCTGTTCATGCAATCAAGGATGTCAAAGGGTTAATTCTTCAGAATATTCCTGGTATAAGTTCTTTTAATTTAATTTCATGCAAACCCCCATCAGAATTTCAAAATGCATTTTGTCCTTTCATTGTCACGCCGCGCCATTCATCAGCGGCGCCACCTGCTCACGCACCTGCTACTCGTCAGCGGCGAAGGATAAAAGCCGCCTCGCCCTGAGCTTCGGCCTGAAGCCGTAGACTTCATTTTCCTTGCATGGACTTCTACCACATTCTCTTCAGCATCCTCTTTACCGGTAAGAAGTTCACTTACCTCATCTCTCCAGTCTGCTCCCCTGTGCACAGGTGGATTCCTCGGCGGCGGACAACCCCGTCCCTCGTCTCTCCTCGCTGCTGCACCGAGCCCTGCAGGTGGCTGTCTCCCGGGCTTCCATCCTTGAAGCGCCAGTCATCTGCCCAAACAAGTAAGCTTCTCTCCCTCGCCTATTCTCCTCCTGTGTTGGTGTGTGCTCATCACCCTGTGTCCAATTTCTCCCATAGGGTTGCCGGCTGAACGGTCTCCTGCCTCTGGGTCCGAAGCAGACGCCACCACCAACACATTAACATTCCGCAGACACGCACCCAAACATCCCTGTTGTTAATAAACAGTTTGAACTACTCTGAGCCTGTGTGTGTGCGTCTCCTGAGCCGAACGTTATGTCATTCATTTATTTACGCTCTTTTTCAGAGTAACATCAATTTTCCATTTTTATAAATAGTTAATCATCATTTTCTTCATAAAATTGCATCTATTTTTCTAAAGCAATGCTATTTTATGATTTTCCAATTTTCAGTATACTGACAAATTAAACTACGGTTTATTTGGTTCCACAAATGATTGATTCATAAGTAACTCAGTAATAGTCTATAATGCCCATAATACATGCTGAATTCTCTGTTTTAAAGTTATCCAAATGTGTTAACCTATTCTGACATTTCTTATTAAACTATTGAAAGACATTTGGGAGTTATTGTTTGATTTCTTGTTCATTTTCTTGATTTTCAGCAGACAAGAAGTCACAAGGGTTTTTTTTTTGAGACTGAATAATAATAGGTACAAATAAAGAATTGTTGATAAAAATGTCCATTATCTGGACTGGTGCCCTACAAGGATCTGAGTGTAATGAAAATAAATCTTCATTTCTACTCACATTCATATTTACATTAACATTTGTACCAACATTAAAATACCGATAAACTCATAAATCCACTACATGCGACCAGCAGCTGGTGAAATAGTGCGTGTGTGTGTGTGTGTGTTTTATACTTTTATACGTTTTTATAAAATCCTCTGTGTCGTTTCTGCCTTGGAGGGGGTGTGGAATATATGGCGAAGAGCTCCCTGGTACCTACAACATGGATTTATTCTCCTTTCTCGCACTGCTGCTTTCTGTGCTCTGGCTCTTTGTCCCTGAAGTAAACGCGTTCGGCTCCATGGCGGGCAGAATAGCGGGCAGAATACAATATTCCAGGGACGTGTTGCTGCATTTAAATACGGCTGATTCAACGGCTGTGATTGAGCCTAAGCTGCAACTGCCGGACTTTATTTTGAGAGACGGACACAGCGGTGAAAAGAGAGATGTGAGAGGCAGCAGAAGGAAGCGTGGAAGGCGTGGAGGTGTGAAATTGCACCTTAGGAGACGTCAGTTTGGTAACATTCCTCTTCCTTCGATAATTTTTGGGAATGCACAGTCTGTGAGAAACAAGGTGGATGAAATTCAAGGGAACGTATGCCACCAGAAGGATTTAAGAACTGCTGCGTCATGGCTTTCACTGAATCTTGGCTTACTGCGCATGATCGAGATGCAGACCTGTGGATTGACGGCTTTGGAGCCCCGCTGCGCTCGGATCGGCAGGAAGAGGTAACGGGGAAGCGTCAGGGGGGTGGAGTATGTTTATACATTAATAAGCAGTACTGCACATCTGTCACGGTCAGAGAGCGCATCTGTACACCCGATGTGGAGCTGCTGTCTGTGTCACTACGCCCCTTTTATTTGCCTCGCGAGTTTCCCCAACTTTTCATCACGACTGTGTACATTCATCCGAGGGCAGACGCTGACTCCGCCTCCAGAACCGTCTTTGTTGTGGTACAGCGGTTGCAGTCAATTTCTCCAGAGGCGCCAAACTTCATTCTTGGGGATTTTAACCATGTTTCTTTAAAGAAGACACTTAAAAACTTTTATCAGTATGTCTCCTGCCCAACCAGGCGAAAAAAGACATTGGACCTGTGCTATGGATCCATAGAGAGGGCCTATAAATCACTCCCCCTTCCTCCTTTAGGATCCTCAGATCACAACTGTGTACATTTGCTGCCCACATATAAAACTGCTCTCAGAAGAGGCAAGGTGGAGATGAGAGACATAGATGTGTGGACAGAAGATTCAGAGCACAGCCTCCAGGAATGCTTTGACTGTACAGACTGGGAGATGTTCATAATGGCCTGCGGGGATGATTTGGACTCTCTGGCTGAGCTCACATGCTCATACATGGCTTACTGTCAAAATAAGATTGTTCCACGTAAACGTGTCAAAATATATCCCAACAACAAGCCATGGGTTACTAAATCAGTTAAATCCTGCTTACAGAGGAAAGCACTTGCCTTTAAACAGGGGTCTGTTTCTGAGCTATAGGTTGCCACTAAGGAGCTGAAGTCTGAAATTTTAAGAGCAAAACAGAATTATAAATCAGAATTGGAAAGCAAGATGGCAGCAAATAAACTTGGTTCGGCCTGGGCCAGTATGAAAACTATTGCAGGCCTTCAGAGCACAGAGCGCAGTAATCATGTGTTTTTAGATGGTTTTAATTCAGACACAGAGCTGGCTAATGCTCTTAATTGTTTCTATGGTCGTTTTGACTCCTTTGATTTCAGTACAGAAATCCAAGATTTGAAACAGAAACTCAAAGACAATCAGCACTTTAATATTGAGGTGCAGGATGTTAAAAGGGAGTTCTGCGCTGTAAAAGTGAACAAAAGTCAGGGCCCTGATAATATATGTGGGTGCTTGGTAAAGTCCTGTGCACATGAACTGAGTCCTATATTTCATTATATTTTCAATAAGTCCTTACAGACACAACATGTGCCTAAGATCTGGAAAGATGCCGTGGTTGTTCCCGTTCCAAAATCCAGCTGTCCTAAAACGGTAAACGACTTTAGACCAGTTGCTTTGACTTCAATTTTAATGAAAATTTTTGAAAAACTGGTCAGATGTGAGGTCCTAAGGCAGACTGAACATGCATTGGATCCTCTGCAGTTTGCCTATAGGCCTCACAGAGGAGTGGAGGATGCCACTGTCACTATGTTTAACATGCTTTTTAAACATCTGGATTTTAATGGGACACACGCCAGGCTTTTATTTGTGGACTTTTCTTCCGCCTTTAATACAATCCAACCTCATATTTCAGTTGAAAGGCTCCTGCAACAATTTGATTTGAGCAATAATCTGGTGGGTTGGATTCTGGACTTCTTAACCAACAGAACGCAGAGAGTAAGGGTCAATGGTACATTGTCTGACCTAAAGTGCTCTTCTACTGGCTGTCCTCAGGGGTGTGTGTTGTCACCACTACTCTTCATCCTGTACACAAACATGTGCCGGAGCAGTCATGACAACAGACACATAATAAAGTATGCTGATGACTCAGTCATTGTCAGTCTCCTCCAGGACGGTGAGAGTGGCCACGGCCCAGTAGTTGATGATTTTGTTCACTAGTGTGAGGATTCCTACCTTCGGCTGAATACAACAAAAACGAAAGATATGATTATTGACTTTAGGAGGAAAACTCCCAGGCACAAAGTCACCATACTAAAAGGCCAGCCCACCAAATGTGTACAATCCTACAAATATCTTGGGACAATTATTGATAGTAATTTAAACTTTGAAGTGAACTGTGAAAGAGTGTGCAAAAAGGGTCAGCAAAATTTGCATTGTTTGAGGAAACTTGCACGCTTCCAAATTGACCGAACCATAATGACAATGTTTTATCGGGCTTTTATTGAATCTGTTTTATCCTTTTCTTTAGTGTCATGGTTTGGTCAGATAAAACTGAAACAGTGGAAATCCTTGGATCAGGTAGTTAGATGGTCCAGTCGTTTGCTTGGTGAGTCACAGCTGAGCCTGACATCCCTGTACACCAGACAAGTACAGAGGATGGCTGCCTCCATTTTAAATGATGACTCCCACCCTTTGCACTGCAACTTTCAGCTTCTTCCCTCCAGACGGAGGTTTGCTGTCCCAAAACGTAAAACCCAGCGCTACAAAAACAGCTTTGTCCCTGCTGCTGTCAAAGAGTTGAACAAGCTATAAAAATATATTGTACATATTTTATATTTACTTATTTTGTATGATGTCACTTGGGTTCTAAATACTTTATTGGGTTTTAGACCTTTGAGTTTTTTAACCTCTGACTAGTTTTTAACTTTTAACTTCAATATGACCCCTCTCTCTTACCTCTGGTTTCTCCCTCATCTCTTTGTCTTTTTATACCCTGTTTGATGGAGCCTTGAGTATTTTTATCATGTTTATAGTCAGCTTCATGTGTGCCTGTGTTTGTGTCTATGTTGAATGTAATTAGTGGCTTGTAAATATGGTTGTCACCAGACTGGAAAACAAATCTACCTACAGGTACAAATAAAGTAACCTGAACCTGAACCTGAACCTGAACACTTCACCTGTGCCACAGCCGTGTTCTGTGCCATTTAGTGGTGTTTATATTATTCCTTCATGTGTTTAATGTGCATATATGATGCTGTGCACAAGCTACAGTCTCCACAGCCTTCTGGAGATAAGGAATATCTCCACAAGGCTGTGGACTTCACCTTCAAAGTCAAACTTCAAAGTCACAGCAGGAGACTTCAACCATGCAGCTTTAAAGGCCATCCTACCAAATCTACACCAACATGGAGACTTCCCAACAAGAGGAGACAATTTGCTGGACCTGGTGTAAACAACTCACAAGAAAGCATACAGAGCACCCCCCCCCCCCCCGGGTCTCTCTGATCACATCACCATCTTGTTAAGGCCGGCATACAAACACAGAGTGAAAACAATCACACCATCAAAAAAGCAGGTACGTGTGTGGCCAGAGGAGGCCTCTGATGCTCTGAAAGACTGCTTCAGTACTACAGACTGGGACACTTTCAAGAACGCAGCCACTCACAATGGACACACAAACCTAGAGGAGTACAATGAAGTAGTTATAGCATACATAGCTAAAGGCATTGATGATGCCACTCACTGCAAAACCATCACTGTTCACGCCACCCAAAAGCCATGGATGATAGCAGAGGTCCAAAGGCTCCTGAGGGCTTGGGACACAGCCTTCAGGGCCAGCGACACTGCAGGACTGACAACAGCTAGGGCCAACCTGTCCCATGGCATCAAGGAGGCAAAATGACAGTACAGTAAGAAAATACTACTTCAGCTACTTCAGCAACACCAGAGATGCACGCTCTCTCTGGCGTGGCATACAGACCCTCACCAACTACACACCTCCACTTCAGACCTGTGCGAGTGACATCACACTGCTTAACAACCTAAATGACTTCTTCGGCCACTTTGAAGCACAAAACAGCACATCAGCACAAAAGACCACTCCTCCTCCAGAAGAGCAGGCAATAAGTCTGGATCTGGCTAGCGTGAAGAAGACCCTCTGCAGGATCAACCCACACAAGGCAGCTGGACCAGACAACATCCCAGGACGCGTTCTGAAGGACTGTGCAGAGGAGCTCAAGAATGTCCTTGCTGACATCTTCAACATCTCCCTGACTCAAGCTGTTGTCCCCACATATTTCAAAACTGCCTCCATAATACCAGTTCCAAAGAAGCACGTTCCATCCAGCTACAACGATTACCGGCCGGTAGCATTGACCCCTATCATAATGAAGTGCTTCGAGCGGCTGGTCATGCAGAACATCAAGTCCATCCTCCCTCCCTCCCACGACCCATCTCAGTTTGCATAAAAGTCAAAAAGATCCACAGAGGATGCCATCATTGCTGCTCTCAATCCAGCGCTCACCCACCTGGACTCAAAGAACTCCTATGTGCAGGTGCTGTTCTTGGACTTCAGTTCAGTATTCAATGCAATCATCCCCCAGCACCTAATACAAAAAACTCAGACACTTGGGACGCAAAACCTCTCTCTGTAACTGGGTGCTGGACTTTCTCACAGGGAGGCCACAGAATGTGCAGGTTGGCAGCAACACATCTAAGACCATCACGCTGAGCATAGGGGCCCCACACGGGTGCGTGCTCAGCCCGCTGCTCTTCACCCTGCTGACCTATGACTGTGTACCAGCCTACAACACCAATCACATCATTAAGTTTGCTGATGACATGGCGGTGGTAGGCCTCATCACGAAGAATGAGAAGGCCAACTACAGAAATGAGGTGAGCCAACTGTTCCAGTGGTGTAAAGACAATAACTTCTTCCTGAACATGGGGAAAAACCAAGGAGATTATGGTTGACTTAAGAAGGGGACACACACAGCATCCCCCTCTGATCATTGATGGAGCAGCTGTGGAGAGGGTGAGCAACACCAAGTTCTTGGGGGTGCACATCTCAGAGGACCTCTCCTGGCCCAAAAACACCACATCACTGGGCAAGAAGGCTCAAATTCCACCTCAATTTCCTCTGCAAACTGAGGACAGCATAAGTCCCCCCCCCCCCCCCCCCCATCATGTGCTCATTCTTCCGGGGCACCATTGAGAGCCTCTTCACCAGCTGCATCATGGTGTGGTATGGAAACTGCATCAACATTGCAGGTGACACCTCCCACCCCTCATACTCCCTCTTAAGCACCCTGCCCTCGGGGAAAAGGTACCGGAGCCTCCGGGCCCACTCCACAAGACTGCCAAACAGCTTTGTTCATCAGGCCATCAGGACCCTGAACTGTGTCCACTCCCCCACCACCCGGACCGTAATGCACTCACCCGCCCAGTAACAACCTCAGCTGTTAGCACAAAAAGACTGTCACACCAACAATAACACATCTGCTGCTGTATGTCTCTGCACTTTGCTTCAACCATTTGCACAAATGCCCTATCAGCTGCTGTCTGTTATTGCAATGCTGATCATGTGCAGTCCTATCTGTCACTGTCTGCACCTACACTACCACACTGAACTTGGTATTACGAGTATTACTGCTCTACTTTTCTGTATATAAGATTGCTGGGTTTCATCGTTTATCATTTATCTTTATTTGCACTACGGGGGGTCTGGGTCCATCTTTTGTCACCATTTGCACTACTGGTAGCATTACTGTACATAGACTGCTGTTGTTGTTTTTCAAGCCTTATTCCTTTTTCTTTTTTTATATTGTGCACACCACTGAAGAGGGCAGCATGGCGGTGCAGTGGTTAGTTAGCACTGTTGCCTTACAGCTAGAAGGTTCCTGGTTCAAAATCCCCAGGTTGGCAGGGGCTGGGACCTTTCTGTGTGGAGTTTGCATGTTCTCCCTGTACTGCGTGGGTTTACTCCGGGGGCTCCGGTTTCCTCCCACAATCCAAAGACATGCATGTTAGGTGAATTGGTTGTTTTAAATTGTTCCTAGATATCTGTCTCCTATAGGCCCTTAGAATAGAGGGTTAGTACTAGTGAAAGCGCTTTGAGTGATCTTTGTGACTAGAAAAGCGCTATATAAGTGCAGGTTAGAGAGGGAAATGCCATTTCAATTCTCCTGTATGTCCTGTACGTATAGTAGTACTGACAAATAAAAATCTTTGAACGGAGGGAAACAGACCTCAGTTTTACTGGGTGGTTCAAACCTGTTGTTGGCATTAGTACTAAAGCTTTCTGTTGCTACTGTAATGTGCATACATTTGTGCTAAAATGTCACTGGATTGTGATTCTCAATAAAACTGTGAAACAGATTTCTACTTCAATTGTCAGAGGCATTTTAGTAGTAGTTTAGGTGGATTGATTGCCGTTTGTTCTTAATGTATAAACAGAGTACTTCTCAAAATATTTATGAGGTAAGACCTTGATACATGATGATTCAACAAAGCCATACAGAAGATAGTTAAGTATGACTTAACTATCTGGGCTGTTCAGTGCAGGCCAGGGGCTTATCCTGTACTCCGCACAGGTAGAGGCGCTGGTCTGCAAAAGGAGCTTTTTTTCAACCAATCTGTTAGATTATTTAAAGGTAAAACTGCATGTAATGATGTAACTGGATGTAATATGCACGATCTGTGATGTGTTACTGAAGCAGATGATCCTGAACCATGTCAGAATGAAAATGGTGTGTACAATAATTTTCCTCAAAATACGATAATTTTAAGCCACTGCAATACTTCAACATTTCCCATCTGGCAACACTGGCCCCCATTCACCCCACCCACCCACTTTTTGCGCTTATGATTTTGCTAATATTCACTGGTTAGTACCTAGCTCAGGTAGTGAACACAGCCTGAGCTAACTAATGTAAAATTGTCCAAAAGAGTGAATGAAATAAAGCATCACTGGTTTACAGGTGTGTGTGTGGATTCAGTGGTCAGTCATATGACCGGTCCCTGGAGAACAAAAAATACTGAAATCATCACAAATGAGTAAATGGGAAATTGGTAACGGCAGCTAGCCACCTTTAGTCCGAATCAGAGTATAATAACATACAATGAAATAAGCTAAAACAAATCTAAGAATGACAAATAAGGTCAAGTGTTGGTCAGTGAATAAGGATTCCAGTGGGGGTGAAAACCTATTGTGATTGGACAGTTAAGCTAACACTAGGTGGCATGACTGTTAGCTTCTCCCTGCCATGGAGAGCTCAGTTGTGGTTAGACAGACCAGCTCTGACAACCTAGCCAAACTAATGCTAACAGTTCAATCTACCACCCTCACAGTGAAAATAAAACGAACAAACAAAAAGAATAATGTGTAATATGTTATCGACTGGATTACTGGATCAGGTGGGAACAGCCTGGAGTGACTGGAATTTCAAGACGTTAGTAAAAATCACACTTGGTAAGCTTACCGCATATCGGCACTGTACGCTCTGATGCTAATGCCTTGAGCTCAGAAACTCTGGGCAGGGACTGGATTGATTGCTATCACAGCCAGTGTTGCCAGATGGGAAATGTTGAAGTACCGTACCAGTGGCTTAAAATGATTGTATTTTCAAGAAAATTATCGTACACACCCAGTTTTCATTTTGATTTGGTTCAGAACCATCTGCTTCAGTAACGCATTATCACAGATCGTGCATATTACAGCCAATAATGCAATTTTACCTTTAAATAATCTAACAGATCGTTGGAAAAAAAAAAAAAAAGCACCTCTACCAGTGTGGAGTACAGGATAAGCCCCTGGCCTGCACTGAACAGCCCAAAATATCACTCATACTTAACTATCTTCTATATGGCTTCTGTTGAATCATCATGTATCAAGGTCTTGTCTCATAAATATTTTGAGAAGTACTCCGTTTATACATTAGGAATAAATATCAATCAATCTGCCTAAACTACTACTAAAATGCCTCTGATAATTGAAGCAGAAACCTGTTTCACAATTTTATTGAGAACCACAACCCACTGACATTTTTGCACAAACATTTGCAGCAACAGAAAGCTTTACTGCTAATGCCAACAACAGGTTTGAACCGCCCAGTAAAATCGGGGTCTGTTTCTCCCATTCATTTCTTAACCTGCTGGTAATGTTGCGTACTTGTTGAGTCTGCCGTACCTGCATTAGTGCTGTAACGTACGCGAATGATTCAATCAAGTGTACTAGTTTTTATTTGTGAATGGACTGCAATGAATCACTCACCAGAACTGTGGTGAAAGCCAGGGATCATCATTAGCTGAATCTCCCGCCTGTTCGGTTCAGCCGACTCTCATGGTAGACAGTTGGAGCTCCTGTACAGCACTGACTGATTCAGTGTACCACTATTTCTCATGGATCTTTATAGCTTAACTAAGTATGTTTCAGTGAACTGTGGATCCTATCAGTAGCCTCCATCCGAGGCCGCCTCTCTGCTGCCGCCATTGAATGTTCTTTCTCCTTCCATGCAGCCCGCGTGCGTGAGGCGATGCGTAAAAACAAGCGTAGTATTTATGTGCACTTTGCGCAGGATCTGTATCCTGGCTGTGTTTGCTAATGTATTAACTTAGCCATGTAATGAAAGGGTCAAATTATCGTACATTATGGAATTTTTGAAATTATTTATCGTACAAAGGGCAAAACTATTGTACAAATACAATAATTATCATACATCTGGCAACACTGATCACAGCCAACACAACAGGGTCGTAACTGAAGACTGGATTAGTTGTTAGTGACAAAGGGAAATACAACCCAGAAGAGCAAAACTGGCTTCTGCGCAAAATAGATATATTTCGAAGTGAAGAGAGATTTTAATATTTTTACTGTAGTCATACGACCCAAGAAAGCATTTTAGAAGGTTAAAACCCACAAGCATACTATATTTGAGTGAATGGGCTCTTTAAAGAAGCTATGCTATTTTTTTGCTCAGTATTTTTTTTTTCCCAACAAAATGCACTCTATAAGAAAGTACCTCCTCAAAAAAACCCTCATGTATAACAAACTCTACTTGCTACAATAAAACAGATGCTTGTGATGTTCAGTGGAAGTGATGAAGCAGAAAACGCCTCACCAGGCACTGCTGCAGAAGAGGAGACGAACAAATCCACTGCACCATGTCTACTCTCTTTCTGCAGACAGACAGGACTGTGTGGGCGGCCTTATTTGTGCCAACAGATTAACCCTTAAATTACAGCCAGATTTGGAATTAATTAGCAGCTTTATTTCCTTGGTAATTACACTTATTTTGTGCTGCGTCACAAAGGGGATAAATATGGGTTTAAAGATGAAAATAATAAAAGCTGCCATGCTGTTTATTTCACATTACCAACACTTTTAAATGACTTTAATGACTGCAGCAGTGATTTTCTTTTTCATCCATCCACAATTAGATGTAGTGCTGCTGTCCAAATCAGCTATCAGTCAGATTAAGTGTATGAAGTAAGGAGATAACTCCAAGTCTGAATCAACAATGTTAATTAGAGAAATCAATGAGAAATGCCAAAGTGGTTCATTATGCTTTTAATAATGCAAATGAGACAATTAAATATTAATAAGCATTTTATTGAGTGAGTATTTATTGAGTGGGAGAGAAGCAACTCCATTAAATTTTAAATGCAAAAACCAGTACAGGACTGTGCGAGCCCCCCCGCCCCCCGCCCCCCCAGTAAGACAGATTCTGGAAAACAATGAATATTTACAATGAGTGCTTTCTAACCAAAAAGACAGTTTCAGGCCAACTGTCAGCTGAGAAAGACCATAGAAAATATTCAGATTTGCAGTTCCTTCTCAGAAATGCCTGAAGAGAATGTAATCCTGTGACCTGTTCTTTGCAGATGATGTGGTCCTCTTAGCTTAATCGAGCAATGGCCTACAGGTCTTACTAGGAGGGTTTGTTACTGAGTGTTAAATGGCCGGGATGAGAGTCAGCAACTCCAAGTTCAAATACATCGTCCTCAGCAAGAAAAGGGTGGACTGTCCTCTCCGGGTTGGGGATGAGCGGCTGCCCAAAGTGAAGAGATTCAAGTACAGTATCTCAGGGTCTTATTCCCAAATACAACAGGAATGGAACATTGACAGACGGATTGAAGCAGCATCTGCAGTGATGTGGAGGCTGTATTGGTCTATTATAGAGAAGAGGGAGCTGAGCTCCAAGGCAAAGCTGTTGATTTACCAGTCTATTTACATTCCTTACCTCATCTATGATCATGAACTTTGGGTAATGATCGACAGAATGAGATTACAGATACACACTGCTGAAATGGGCTTTCTCCCTAGGGTGGCTGGACTCACCTTTAGAGAGAGGTTGAGGAGCTCAGTTATCTGGGAGAGACTCAGAGCCGAGTCGCTGCTCTTCTTGCCAGCTAAGTAGGTTTGGGCATCTTATCAGGGTGCCAAGCGGAAGTCTCCCATGTAAGATATTTTAGGCACATCTCACCCCAGGGCTGACCCAGGAAATGCTGGAAAGACAATATCTCCCAAACGGCCTGGATTGCAGCCAGGTGTATAAGTTCAAAAGCAGACGCAGTGAAAAGTTAAAACAAATGTTGGGCCGTTTTTGAATTGTATAACAAAGACAGAACAAAAGACCTTCTTCTCTCATGTATCCCGCTCAGATGTTCAGCTTGGTGTTGTAAAGCCAAGCCCTTGTCTCAGGGTCCACTTGAAAGAGGCTGGCCTTTGAACGTGGTCTGTACAGTCTGCAGGTGGTAATGATGTGGTCAGCAGTTTGCTCAGGGTCCCCTCACTCGCATGCTGCACTGTTTGCCAGGCCCCACTTCTTCATGGTTGATTTGAAGCAGCCAACACCTGTACGTAGGCGGTTCAGCAGAGTCCAATGACGGCAAGGAAGACCCATTCCTTCTAAGCCATCCCCCGGGTCCCAGATGTAGTGGTGAATACGTGAGGGCCCAGATGACTCCCACTCCTGCTTCCAGGATGCTGCCAGCCAGTCACTTGTTGACTGGTTCTCAGGGATGGAGCAGAGCAGCTCTTGTGCTGCCCCCCCCCCAAAAAAAATGCAAGTTTGGACAGAGTGTTTCTAGCTACATAAGCATTCCTGCGTAGCGTGATTGGTTTTAACATCGGTATAACAGCGGTAGCTGAGGCACGTGAGGTCGTGGTTCCATGGCGGCGGACAGGCGCAGTGGACCACCGGACCCTGGCGGGCACCCATCAGCCCCTGGATGGGACCGCCGAGAGCCACCTAATTTTGGCAGTGGTCGGCCGTGGACAGGACATCGCACCATCTGGCTCACCTCCTTCACTCCCACGCATTAGAGACTCAAACAGCGAGCCAGCCAGAGGGGATGCCAGTGTTGTGCCGAGAAATGCATGTCTGCCGTGGAAAATATTCCCCTTCGCTGGAACGCATATCTGATGGGCTGAGCTGTAAAAACACACACAATAAGAGAAATATAACACTGCAGCCAGTGTTGTAACCCTTTATATAGTTTTAGAAGTTAAAAAAGGGGAGGGGGAGGGGGATCCTTTCCACAGCAGACATGCTTTTCTCAGCACAGTGCTAAGCTGTGAGTGCGCCAGGAGCATGTTTCTGAGGAGCAATACTGTAAAACCACATACAAACAACAAATATAACACTGCAGCCAGTGTTGCAACCCTTTATATGATGTTACAAGTAAAAAAAAGAGGGAGGAGAAGAGGGACGTTTTCCGTGGCAGATATGCATTTCTTGGGCAGACATGAATTTCTTGGCACAACACTGACCTTGCAGCATCCGCTACTGGTGGACAGGAATATAGCTCAGTCCCTCCAGGATTTCGCAGGATGTTTTTATAATTGTTACAGTCCAAAAAGCCTGAATTCACAGGAGCATTTTTACAAAGTTGTGATAAAAGTTGTGACGTTTTTAGAGTGTTTTTTGCACTAAAAGTTGTGGGAAGAATTACAAATTTTAAAGCAGGTGTTTTTTTTTCCAGTTTACTGCAGTGATTTTCTATATAATAATACAAGAAAAGCACAGGATTGTCAAAAAATTCCTATTACAGTGATTTGTAAATTAAGCAGAAACTTCTGCTCTACAGAAAAAACTCTTGTACAACAGCAAATACAGACTTTAACACAATATCAATTACAACAGCTAAATTGCACTGAATGCATGCTAAGAGTATAGATTTGGAAATTATTGGCTGCACCTTCATTTGAAAACTCCCTACGGTACCCAACCACTCGGTACCAAGCGGAGAGGAAAAAAAATAAATGATTTATTCTGTTGCTCTGTATTGTCTGAGGACTCTGTTTTTCTGAAAGAAAAAATTACAGACAATATTCTCTCTCTTTCCATGCCTAATGCCTACCCGGCTGTCTGCTGCACGTCGGTCTTGACACACACACATCTTTCATTTACAGCGGGGGGGTGCATTTGTTATAATAAATAAATAGTGAAGATTAGTTAGTTAGATATTACACAAAGTGCGCAGGTCACACGCCAGGACGGAGACGTGGTGAGACATCCACCGGCAGGCTGGGGGAGACGGAGGAAGGGACAGTGTTGGAAATCTCGTGGGTGAGTGTTTTTTTTTTTTTTTTTTTTTTAAATCACACACTGTTTGCTGATGTGTTCTGTTAATACTTCTGTAAACACGAAGTGAACGCGGCGCAGCGATGCATTTGATTGGTTAGGCTGAGCATTTCAGCGCCAGTCAGAGACAAATTTGATTGGTGAAACTGGCGGAAGTTGACGAGGACTGGCCAAAATTGTGGGAAAGTTGTGGTGATTGGACAAAATTACAACTTGCGCTGATTGGCTGATTTTGCATGAATTAATGTGATCGCAACATCGCGAAATCCCGGAGGGACTGATAGCTGGAGCTAATTAGAATATACATTGATCCACACATACTTAAGTAGGTGGAAAATGTAAAAGCTCTTTTCAAGCAATTCTAAGGCAATGAAAGTTTTTCTGTGTATAAAAGGCCACAATATACTATTTTGGGCAATACACATTTGTTTTTGAGGTGGTTTTAGAGCTGCTGGAATGCATCTTAAATAATTATGAAATGACAACATGTTTAAAACTGAAAAGTACTCAGAGAACACATACCTCCGCCAAGGCTCCTTCCATCCCTCATGGATCACCTCCAAAATGTAATGGGTTTGTGTGTAGGCCTAGAGCCACTTCTGATGAAAATTGTATCAAAGTCTGTTCATTAGTTTTGGAGTACAGTGATCCCTCACTTATCGCGGTTAATGGGTTCCAGAACCGACCGCGAAAAGTGAAAAACCGCGAAGTAGCGTCACCCCTAATGACGTCATCCATAAATAATACGTACGTTCATTCTCTTACTCTCTCTCTCTCATATGATACGTGTGTGTGTGTGTGCGTACGTGTACATACATACGTAGATGTAAATAAAGTGTACATAAATATGTTTTTAGAACTCTTTTATTCTTATAACAAGATACGTAACTCAAGATGAAGATGATTTACTGCACAGGTTAATGAGAGCTTTACTGCTCCTCAGGTGACGCCTCATCGTCAGGTGCTAGAGGCGCAGGATCGTCGAGGGCAGCTGGAGAAGCTGCAGGAGGCGGCGTAGTGGCTCGACGGGAAGACTATTTCGCACAAAATGGCACAAGAGAACAGCAAAAAGTTCCACGCGGCGAGACTACGTAACACGAGCGATAAAGAGCAATGAATGCGGTCTTCCTTCCCTTCGTGGGTGCTCGGCAGGGAGAGGAGGTGGGTGAAACGTCTCGGCCAATCAGCTTGCGGGGTGAAACGTCTCGGCCAATCAGCTTGCGAGATTTCCGAGCCGAGCCAACACGACAACAGCGAACAGAGAGGTGGATTTTTTGAGCTGTGCGGCTCTCCGTGTTGATACCTGATGGTCTAATGTAGTCTCCCTGCCTTCTGCTAGCGCCCGCCCATTATTTCTCAATTTTGAATTTTTGATGAATATTTTTGAAAAATCCGCGATGCACTGAGGGCGTGAAAGGTGAAGCGCGAAGTAGCGAGGGATCACTGTATTGTTGCTAACACACTGTGAGAAGATAAGAGCCTTGGCTGAGGTATGCATTCTCAGATCATCACCAAAATGTAATGGCTTCGTCTCTAGTCCAAGGACCGCCTCTGGTGAAAATTTCATCCAAATCCATCCAGTAAATTTGGAGGATTGTTGCTAATAGTCCGTGAGAAGATAAGAGCCTTGGCGGAGGTATGCATTCTCAGATCATCACCAAAATGTAATGGCTTCGTCTCTAGTCCAAGGACCGCCTCTGTTGAAAATTTCATCCAAGTCCATCCAGTAGTTTTTGTGTAATCCTGCTGCACAAATACAAAAAAAGCCCTTGGTGGCAGTATGCACTCTTAGATCATTACCAAAATCTAACCATCTGTTCCCCGTGCCATTACACACCTTTCCTGAAAATGTCATCAAAATCCTTTCATAACTTATGTTATGAATGGATTTATGTTATGTTATGTTATGTTGCTAACAGACAAACCAACAAACCAACCAACACCACAAAACATTACCTCCTGCTAGTCATAATTATTTGATTTAGATACACTATATGAAATAATGCAGGACTCTTGTGTTTTATATTAGTTGTATTTTGTAAAGTGACGTACATCCTATATATCTCACTAGTTAGACCAACACTTGTTTAGGATCTTTGGCCGATCTGTCCTTCCTCCTATCTTTCTCCCATATCTAACACATGGGGCTGAGATGCAAGAGGACGCTATGTTAGCATAGTTATCATAATGAAAACCACCCATAACTGTTCTGCAGTATTTCTTCCAAAACAGTGCCAAGAAGCCAACGGATGCCTGCAAGACACCAAGCTCGAGTTTATGCGGCTCATGCCATAAATAGAAACATGCCACCCCCTGTAGGCTAAAATCCCCCCCCCCCCAACACACACGCACACACACACACATGCATTCCCTTTAAATTCAAGGCTGGCCTAATCCCTTAGTAGAGCTGAGAGCTGCACTGCTCTGAAATCTGAGTGGTGAATACTTTGATCCTCCATGACAACAGCTCCTAAACACAGTCTATGAGGCATGGCTTATGGCTGCTGGTTTTAGTTACCAATCAGTCACCAATCAGTTTGTCATATGAGGTGTACGTGTCTGGAGTCTGTAAATGGGTGTCCTCCAACACGCACCTTCCATTTAACTTTAGAAGTTGTTTTATGATGGATACACATCTATACACTCAGATCTAATATGTACCAGCAAAGAGATGGGTCAGACTGTGGGTAATCAACTTTTATGCATGACATGTTTATTTTTTTAAAGGAGTAAACAAAGGCATCTTACTAATGTTTTAAAATATGATAGATTCTCTGATAGTGACTGAGGAGTTAGAAATTCTCCCCTCTAAATCTTGGTGGCTTAAAGGCAGCACTGATATTTTTCTCAGGCCATAGCACATAGTGTTTTAATGCTTTTTGATTTTCTCCCTCACCAGTCTTGTTTTTTGTGCAAACACTGATTTCTCATGACAAAAACTGATTTGCTGTCAGAAAAAAAATGAAAAGGGGGAAAAGGAAAAATAGGAAGACGATAAAAGTCTACCACACATCGTTTTGACTGAGGAAGAAGCAGGATAATGCCTGTGAAGAGTGATAATGTCTGTGTCTTCCTAATAAAGCTACAGTCCACATCTGAGGTGTTAGACATTAGTCCTAGGAAAGAAAAAAGGCAAGGTAAAGACTTACCACTTTAAAATCTAAGGGCGTTGGGACAGGAAAGTTTAAAATTTAAGTAATCTGGTTCATTATTGAAAACCTTTGAGTTTACCTTTTTTTTCATTGAGTACACTTTTGTGAACATGCATGCTGGTGGGTAGAAAGTAAGTCACCGACAGACAATAGGAAACAGAAATGTCAGAATGCCATGTGGAATATGGCGTATACATTCTTATAGCAAACCTTTTGGTTACCCCCGAGGGTGAGCACTTTTGTTTTGTCTTTTGTCACATTTGAGTGATACTTGAACTCAGTGAAGCTGCGGGATGGCCAAGCCACTAGAGAGACCCAAGTTAAAGGGCTCATTGATTGAAAAATGCTGTGTTTGTTAAAAAAAAATTCTATATTTTTTTTTAGAAAAGTCACATTGCTAAAAAAAAAAAAAAAAAAATGATGCTGATGAAATTTACTGAAGGTGAAAAAAGACTGGACAGAATATTTGGAGCTCCAAAATTGACACTGAGAACAGCTCTAATTTTAGATGGGTCTATGATATGCTTTCAGTAGTTTTATACAGACTTATCACTGTCCATTTGGGTGGGCAGTTATGATTTTTTTTTTAATTAAACATGCACAAATAATTTTCCCAATGTCCAAGCAGACAAATCCTTGCACTCAGACCCCAGGTGTCATGTTCGGGGTCGTCACCCCGTCCATGACTTGTGGCTGTAGGGTTTAATTATTGCTTATTAATTTCAGCTGGTGGATTGAGCCTTGCTCTCCGCCAGTCCTACAGCCACACCTCCTCTTCACCAGGCATCCACCAGCTGTATGGTTCACCACATACACACGCATGCACGCACACACACACACACACACACACACACACACACACACACACACACACACACACACACACACACACACACTCATGCACGCACGCACACACACACACACACACTCACATTCACACTCACGCTCACACACACACATAGTCCTATCAGTCACGCACATGTTGCCACATGGCTGGTCTACTTGCTGTCATTAGGGCTTTGTACAAATAGCAGGGCAGTACGACCAGCCGGCGTGGCAGCTTAGCAATGTCAACACTGGACATCCAGTCTTGCTTTTGTTGGTTTACCCCTGGACTGAATCGTGTTGTTCCCTCAGAGCCTTTCCGCTCCAACACTGTTGTAAGTCTTTCCTTGTGCCTTTTTCTCTGCTCCTGCCTAATTGGAGCACGTTAGGCATTCCTGTACACCAACCAAGTTTGTAACCGGGTGTCTTCCCCCTTTCTACCGTGACTGTTTTTTAGACTAACTGTACATTCACCCATTGTAAATAGACACGTTACTTACTCTGCGTTTTGGGCTCGCTGCTATTTCATATGTTCGCTGCGAAGTTACGCAGTGAACATGACACCAGGTTGGAAACCCCTGTTCAAGAGCATGGAGAGCGCGCTCAAAGCTTCCATAGCAAGGTTTGGTTGGTTAATGATAGTAGTGGCATCATATCAGGGTCCTTTGTGGAGTGTCGTGGCAGCGCTGGCATCGTGTCAAAGTCATGGGTCCAACCTGCCCCTGTGAGGCTCGGTCGTCATGAATTTGGAGCAGGACTGACCATGCAGGTAAAGGTGGCGGTGAGCTAGTGCGTAGCTGCATACGACACAGTCTGAAGTGGGTCGTGCCAGGTTGTGTCCAAACTGTAGTGCGATTGTGGACATACGTGGTAGGGTAGTCAAGGGAAGGTGCTGTTGACCTACAGTATTAAGCGTAGTGGGTGGGGGTGGGGGCAAAGAGAATCTTGGGGACATAGAAACTAGCAGAAAGTAGCAGAGGAAAAGTGCTGCATTGTCTTTACTACCTTTGTGCTAAAATGTTTCCAATTCTTCAATGATTCAGCTACTTTCTAATAGGTTGCGGAGAGCGTAGCAGAAGGCGAAGGGCCCCTAGACTGTGAGCCAGTAGTTACATTAATGGACCTTTCTGGCCAAGCTCCACCACAATATACATATTAGATACATCCACAAATTAACATCTGGACAGCTAATGGCACACACGATCAGATTAAAAACCAAGATGGCTGAAAGTGAGCGTGGCCTTTTAAGTTACAGCTTGGAACTTCCACAACCTTTGGTTTAGTGGCACAAAGTGTTTGCACATAACAAGCAGGCAGCAGCCAACGGCAAAACAAAAAAATCATACATCCTGTGCCTGTGTTCACTCATTAAATATGTTGTATCTTCCCAGAAAATGCAGATGAGGTTCATAGTATGGCACCGGTGCCGGACACACCAAGGTCCAGCAGTCCAGAAACATTGCTGGTTCAGACTTGACAGACAGCAGATCGCCAGCTTGGTCTGTCTCCAGTTTAAGGATTATTTTGAACAATGGCTTATAAAACTCCAGTAGAGAGCAAGCAAAAACACAAAGCTAGACAAGAGCATAATGAATTCTATATAAAGAAAATGTATTGTTTATCATGGTGGAATATATGAACAGAAAAGATAGCAACTGTTGACTTGACGAACTGTGCCTGAAGCAGTGCATTTAATTGCCAGATAAAAGAGCTAATGACTGCTGAGAACAGAACAATACAATGCACAAATCATAGCCATTTCTGCTGTGGTTTAATTTGATAATGGCTGGGCAGGAAACAAATGTTTTCTCTTATTTTTAAACAAAAACCTCCAATTTTACAATGACAAAGCACCTCTGTCATAATAATGGGAGTATTGCAGGGAGATGATTAATTGAATGTGGCTTATTTAATCATTTGTTTTGAAAAGAAAAAAATTATCTGCACATGTGGAAGCTGTATGAATCACTGTCAGAGTTAGTCAGTAAACCAGAATAATGTCTTTAATTATCACAAATTCTGTGAATGCACTTGCTTTGGCACCATTTCAAGTTGTCATATTCATGTCCTAAACACCCCATATGCACTGTTAATGAAGCATAAGTGTATTAAAGGCCAGTTTATGGCCTATTGTGTCATAGTGGGCAGACCAGTGCTTGTAAAATGGTCAGTCTTTGTTCTTTGGTGCATGTGTCATTATTCATTCTTGGAGATTAATATTTTTTTTTCTTGGTGCTTTGTCAGTTTTGTGTCAGTTTGGCTTAACAATTTCAAAAGGAAATTCCCCAAAGTGAAGCATAAAGGTCAGTCGACTTCATCATGGCGGCGGTCCAGTCTCATGGTAGATTGCGAAATATCAGTGAAATGTGACCTCTTCGTTCTTTTACTTGCACACAAGCAGAGAGACATTTCAACATTAAAAAAAGATCTGTCCCAGAAACAATACACTTGTCAGAGTCTTGAAACTCGGGAGAGCTTTGAAATACCAGTCAGGGCAAAAAAGAAAAAAATGTTGCTGTAACAGAATGCACCCCTTCTAGAAAATGTTGCTGTTACCAGTGCTACAGATACTTCTGTTTGCACTGGAACACAGAAAACCAAAAAGCAAATTCTCACATATTCTCACAGAGCTGAAAAAAATTTACTGGATAAAATTATTGGCACTCTTAACTTAATGTTTATACACGCAACTGAAATCAGTTACTTTGTGCACCAATCACTGAGTTTTCTATACCCCTCTACTGGAGGGTTGGGACCACTTCCTTTGCTAAGGGGCCTCATGTGCAAAGGGTGATTACACACAAAAACATGGCGTACGTCCTTTTCCATGGAAAATTTCAGATGTATCAAGAATGAAATGACAGTGGAAATATACGCAGTGTGGAAGATGTGAAAATGACGAGGCAGCGTTCTTTCTCAGAGTCAGCTTTATTCACATCTCCATCAATTCAAAGCAGAAAAAAGAGAGAGTATGAAACAGTAACTCTCGTCCTTAAATATCAGGGACTTCACACCTCATAGATCACATGTCCCACAGACCACCTTGCATAATAAAGACAGTCACAATGCATTTCACCACCTGGCATAATAAAGACAGTCACAATGCATTTCCCTCCATGATATCACTTCCACTGTTTCCCACGCATCCTTTAATCGACCCCCCACAGTCTCCAGCTTTGCATAACAAGGCTAAGCTTCCTGCCTTTGTTCTGACCTGAAATGCGAGTCACAGAACCGGTCCAACAGGTCCATTGAGTGTTCACCACACAAGGCCCCCCAGCATTTTAGAAAAACAGAACAACAAGAAAATAACCACATGCATGCCGCGATAGCATCAATACACATCAGTCCACATGCTGGATAGGCTTCAGCCTCCTGCCGAATCTGCTGTAGCTGGGGTTCACAGTCTCTGCGGCGCTGTCCTGCCAGGGATTTGCCGTCTGGGGGCGGAAACCCTTTGTCAGTCTCTGCGGGTGTTCTGGGGAAACATTACTTTGGGAAACATTACTGTGTGAAACCCTCTGTGGTGGTCTATGCCAATTTTCTCTTCCCTACCCCCCAAATCTAGCAAAAACTGCTTGTCCCCTGTTTCTAGCACTCTGAATGGTCCGTCATAAGGCAGTCACAGCGGTGTTCGATGCGCATCGTGTCTAACAAAAACAAACTCTGCGTTCTTCAAAGTTTTAGGCACAAAAACGCGCGGAAAACTGTGGTGCGTGGGGCCGGGCAGCGTGCTTGATTCTATGTTACTGCGCAACAGCTGAGATGGGGAGGCGTTTGGCGCAGGGTTATCTGGGAGAAACTCCCCAGGCAGCCGGAGTGGCTGCGCAAACACGAGCTCCGCTGGGGAGGCTTCTAGATCCTCTTTAGGTGCAGAACGCAACCCCAATAACACCCATGGTAACTTGTCAACCCAATTTGTATCCGTCAGTGCCGCTCTGAGAGCCGCTTTCAATGACCTATGAAAACGTTCGCATAACCCGTTAGCCTGCGGATTGTACGCGGTTGTGCGGTGAATTGTGACACCCAGGCTGCGGGCCATTGTCGACCAAAGCTCGGAAACAAATTGAGGGCCTCTGTCGGATGTAATGTCCGACGGAACGCCGAAGCGCGCCACCCAAGCTGTTAAAAACGCGCGCGCCACTTCCTCGGCCGTGGTTGATGCCAGCGGGACCACTTCAGGCCAGCATGTGGTGCGGTCCACCATTGTCAGAAGATGTGTGCACCCCTGTGACAGCGGGAGGGGTCCAACGAGGTCCACATGAATGTGATTGAACCTCTTGGCCGGAATGTGAAACGGTTCCAAAGGAGCTCTCGTGTGCCTGTGTACGTTGGCTCGTTGACACGCCGTGCAGGCTGCTGCCCACTCTTTGACCTGTTTGCGGAGACTCGGCCAAACAAATTTCTCTCCCACCATTTTGACCGACACGCGCACTCCAGGGTGCGCCAAAGAATGAACCGAGTCAAAAACACGGCGGCGCCACGCGGCCGGTACCACTGGATGCGGCCGTCCAGTGGAGACATTGCAGATTAAGGGGGGCATACCGTCTTGCAGCACCCTGCTCTCCAGCCTTAACCCTGTTGGTCCAGACTGGAGTGCGCGCACGTCTGCGTCATTAACCTGTTCTGCGACCATGGCTGCATAATCTAACCCTACGCTGACTGGGGCCGCCACAGCACGCGAGAGGCAATCTGCCACTACATTGAGTTTACCCGCCACATGCTGAATATCAGTGGTAAACTCTGATATCGCGGCCAGCTGTCTCTGCTGCCGGCCTGACCACGGTTCCGAGACCTTGGCCATCGTGAATGTTAGCGGTTTGTGATCAACGAACGTGGTGAAAGCGCGTCCTTCCAGCCAGAACTGAAGGTGGCGGATGGCCAAATGGAGAGCGAGCAGCTCCCTGTCGAACGCGCTGTATTTACATTCGCTATCGCGCAAGGTCCTGCTGAAAAATGCGAGGGGCTGCCAAACCCCGGCTACATGTTGCTCCACGACCGCCCCTATGGCCACATCTGACGCGTCAGTGGTGAGCGCTATGCGGGCCGTTGGGTCTGGGTGTGCCAACAACGCAGCCTTTGCCAAGGCTGCTTTAACCTCCGAGAACGCTTGGTCCCGCTCCGGGGACCACTTGATCTTATCCGCAGGTTTCTTTTTTTTGAGCGCGGCATGCAGTGGCTGCATGAGTTGCGCCGCGCGGGGGAGAAAACGGTTATAAAAATTCACCATTCCCAAAAACTCCTGCAACGCCCTGACTGTCTGCGGCCGGGGAAAATCTGCCACAGCGCGCACTTTGTCAGGCAGTGGAACTGCTCCTTTAGGGGAGACGCGGTGTCCTAAAAAATCGATCTGCGCCACCCCGAACTGACACTTCGCTGGGTTGATTATTACCCCGTGATCTCCCAACCTTCGGAAAACTGTGGCCAGGTGTTTTTCGTGTTCATCTTCGGACGCGCTGGCTACTAAAATATCGTCCAGGTAGATGAACACGAAAGGGAGATTGCGAAGCACCGCGTCCATCATGCATTGGAACGTCTGAGCAGCCCCGTTAAGTCCGAATGGCATGCGTAAAAACTCGAATAAACCAAACGGAGTTATTACCACTGTTTTGGGTATGTCCTCAGCGCGCACTGGGACTTGGTGGTAACCGCGGACCAAGTCTATTTTAGAAAAAATGCGCGCCCCTGCCAAATGAACCGAGAAATCTTGAATATGTGGGATTGGGTAGCGGTCGTGCGCTGTAGCATTGTTTAACCTGCGAAAATCCCTGCAAGGGCATCATGATCCGTCAGCTTTCGGGACCATATGTAGGGGGGACCATATGTAGGCCCCCCCTCATGGATCGTCACCTTATCGTGGTGGGGGGGTTTGCGTGCCCCAGTGATCCCAGGAGCTATGTTGTCCGGGGCAATTTGCCTCTGATAGGGTCTCCCAAGACAAACTGGTCCTGGGTGAAGGGCCAGACTAAGAACGATCCAACAGACTCTCATGAATTGTATATCAAGGATTCAGTGTACCCCGCCCGGTATGGGGTTACCGGGGCCCCACCCTGGAGCCAGGCCTGGGAAAGGGGCTCGAAGGCTAGCGTCTGGTGGCCGGGTTTCCACCCATGGGACCCGGCCGGGCTCAGCCCGAAGGAGTTACATGGGTCCGCCCTCCAGTAGGTTCACCACCTGCAGGAGGGATCATGGAAGTCCGGTGCTATGTGGATTAGGTGGCAGTCAAAGGCGGAGACCTTGGCAGACTGATCCCAAGCTTTCTAAACTGGCTTTTGGTACGTGGAATGTCACCTCTCTGGTGGGGAAGGAGCCTGAGCTGGTGTACGAGATTGAGCGATACCGGCTAGATATAGTCGGCCTCACCTCAACACACAGCTCCGGTTCCGGAACCAGTCTCCTGGAGAGGGGCTGGAGCTTGGCCTTTTCTGGAGTTGCCCCGGGCGAGAGGCGACGAGCAGGGGTAGGTATTCTTGTATCGCCCCACCTTGCTGCCTCTATATTGGAGTTTTCCCCGGTGGACGAAAGGGTTGCTTCCCTGCGCCTTCGGGTTGGGAAACGGGTCCTGACCATCATTTGTGCCTATGCACCAAATGATGTTTCAGAGTACCCACCCTTTTTGGAGTCTGTGACTGGGGTGCTGGAGGGTGCTCCTCCTGGAGACTCCATTGTCCTACTGGGGGACTTCAATGCGCACGTGGGCAACGACAGTGAAACCTGGAGGGGGGTGATTGGGAGGAACGGCCTGCCCGATCTGAACCCGAGTGGTGTTCAGTTATTGGACTTCTGTGCTAACCACAGTCTGTCCATAACGAACACCATGTTCAAGCATAAGGGTGTCCATATGTGCACCTGGCACCAGGACACCCTAGGCCGCAGGTCGATGATCGATTTTGTTATCGTATCATCAGACCTGCGACCGTATGTCTTGGACACCCGAGTAAAGAGAGGTGCAGAGCTGTCAACTGATCACCACCTGGTGGTGAGTTGGATCCGATGGCAGGGGAGGAAGCCATTCAGACCTGGTAGACCCAAACGTATAGTGAGGGTGTGCTGGGAGCGTCTGGCTGAGGCCCCTGTCCGGGAGGTCTTCAACTCCCACCTCCGGAAGAACTTCAACCACATTCCGAGGGAGTCTGGAGACATGGAGTCTGAATGGGCCATGTTCTCCACCTCTGTTGTTGAAGCGGCAGCCCAGAGCTGCGGCCGCAAGGTGGTCGGTGCATCTCGTGGTGGCAACCCCCGAACCAAGTGGTGGACACCAGTGGTGAGGGGGGCCATTAAGCTGAAGAAGGAGTCCTATCAAGCTTGGTTGGCTTGTGGGACTCCCGAAGCAGCTGAGGTGTACCGGCAGGCCAAGCGGAGTGCAGCTCGGGTGGTTGCTGAAGCAAAAACCCGGGTATGGGAGGAGTTCGGTGAGGCCATGGAACAAGACTTTCGGTCGGCTTCAAAGAGATTCTGGCAAACTGTTCGGCGGCTCAGGAGGGGAAAGCAGCTCCCCGTCCACACTGTGTATGGTGTGGATGGGACACTGTTGACTTCAACTGGGGATATCGTCGGGCGGTGGAAGGAATACTTCGAGGATCTCCTCAATCCCACTGATACGCCTTCCACAGAGGAAGCATGGTTTGGGGACAAGGGGGATGACTCGCCTATCACAGGGGCTGAGGTTGCCAAGGTGGTTAAAAATCTCCTTGGTGGCCGGGCCCCAGGGGTGGACGAGATTCGCCCCGAGTACCTCAAGGCCCTGGATGTTGTTGGGTTGTCATGGTTGACACGCCTCTGCAACATTGCGTGGAGGTCGGGGGCAGTGCCTTTGGCATGGCAAACCGGGGTGGTGGTTCCTCTCTTCAAAAAAGGGGACCGGAGGGTGTGCTCCAACTTTAGAGGGATCACACTCCTCAGCCTCCCTGGGAAGGTCTATGCCAAGGTACTGGAGAGGAGAGTCCGGCCGTTGGTCGAACCTCGGATTCAGGAGGAGCAATGTGGTTTTCGTCCTGGCCGTGGCACATCGGACCAGCTCTTTACCCTCTCGAGAATTCTTGAGGGTTCGTGGGAGTTTGCCCAACCAGTTTACATGTGTTTTGTGGACTTGGAGAAGGCATTTGACCGCGTCCCTCGTGGATTTTTGTGGGGGGTGCTTCGGGAGTATGGGGTATCGGGCTTGTTGTTACGAGCTATTCGGTCTCTGTACGACCGTTGTGAGAGTTTAGTTCGTATTGCCAACACTCGGTCGGAGTCATTCCCAGTGAGAGTTGGACTCCGCCAGGGCTGCCCTTTGTCACCGGTCCTGTTCATAATTTTTATGGACAGGATTTCTAGGCGCAGCCAGGGAATGGAGGGTGTCATGCTTGGTGACCACAGGATCTCATCTCTGTTGTTTGCAGATGATGTTGTCCTGTTGGCTTCATCCAGCAATGACCTACAGCTCTTGCTGGGACGGTTTGCCGCTGAGTGTGAAGCGGCTGGGATGAGAATCAGCACCTCCAAGTCCGAGTCCATGGTCCTCAGCCGGAAAAAGGTGGACTGTCCTCTCCAGGTTGGGGACAGGCTCCTGCCCCAAGTGGAGGAGTTTAAGTATCTTGGGGTCTTGTTCACGAGTGAGGGGAAAATGGAGCGAGAGATCGACAGACGGATTGGAGCAGCATCTGCAGTGATGCAGACGTTGTACCGGTCTGTTGTGGTGAAGAGGGAGCTTAGTTCTAAGGCAAAGCTGTCGATTTACCAGTCAATCTACGTTCCTACTCTCACCTATGGTCACGAGCTTTGGGTAATGACCAAAAGAACGAGATCGCGGATACAAGCGGCTGAAATGAGCTTTCTCCGTAGGATTGCTGGACTCACCCTCAGAGATAGGGTGAGGAGCTCAGTCATCCGGGAGAGGCTCAGAGTAGAACCGCTGCTCCTCCACATTGAAAGGAGTCAGTTGAGGTGGTATGGGCATCTGATTAGGATGCCTCCTGGACGCCTCCCACTTGAGGTGTTTCAGGCACGTCCCACTGGGAGGAGACCCCGGGGCAGACCCAGGACTCGGTGGAGAGACTATGTCTCCCAGCTAGTCTGGGAACGCCTTGGTATCCCCTCTGAAGAGCTGGAGCAGGTGGCTGGGGAGAGGGAAGTCTGGGCTTCTCTGCTTGAACTGCTGCCTCCGCGACCCGGACCTCCGGAAAAGCGGTAGAAGATGGATGGATGGATGGATGGATGTAGGGGGGAAGCCCATGGACTGTTTGAACGTCTGATAATGCCCAACCTCTCCAGGTTGGCGAACTCCTCGCGCGCTATGGCCAGCTTAACTGCATCCAAGCGCCAAGCTTTTGCAAAAACGGGCGGTCCGGTAGTGGTAATAAAATGCTCCACCCCGTGCTTAGCAACTGTTGTCGAAAATGTGGGAACCGTGAATGCTGGGAACTGAGTGAGCAGTGTGTGGAACTTATCGCCTGCTGTTGTGACGTTGGCTTGTGCTGTAGGCGGGGCCACTCGCGCTGCACAGGGGACAGAATCAAAAGAAAATGCATTAACTAGGCGCCTGTTAGCGAGATCAACCAACAACCCATGTGAGCACAAAAAATCAGCCCCCAGCATATTGAAATTTACTGTTGCTACAACAAAAGTCCACTCATATGCACGGCCGTGTAGAGACAGAAGCAGAGTCTTCTCACCAAAGGTCTTAATCTCCGAGCCGTTCGCCGCTGTCACCAGGGGAACTCCGGAACCCGCCAGTCTGTCCACGTAGGAAGGAGTGATGAAACTCAACTGGGAGCCTGTGTCGAAGAGGAACTGCCTCCCGGAGCGTGCGTCCGACAAGTAGAGCAGCTTGTTCTCTTCCCCGAGGGCCGCGGCTGCTACCGACCCCCGGTCTTGGCGTTTCCCGAATGCCCGAACTGGCACGGCGGTACACACTTGTGTGCCCTCTCTGCGAAGTGGCGATGGTAGAAACAAAAGACGTCCGGTCTATGCTCCCTGGCCCTTGCCACCGCCGTTGTCGGCGAGTCTGGCACCGCTGTCTCTGGCCTCCTGTCGTCTGCGGTCATCGCGCCGAATTCTGCTGCAGTGGCTGTGGCTGCGCGCCGCTTGGCGGCGTTGACAAACCGCTGTGCCTTTCGGCCCAGCGCGCAGTAGTCCCGTAGGGCCAACAGTGGCGAACTGGCCAGAGCCGCTCTCGCTGCTGACGGTAGGGTCCTGAGGAAGAGGTGGGTGAAAATGAAGTGATCATCGTCGGAGTCTTTCAACCTCAACAACTTCTCCATCAGGCTCGTGGGCATGTCGTTTTCCACCTCCGTCAGCGCCAGGAGCTTCTCTGCGCGCTCCTCCACCGAGGGAGTGAATTGCTGGATGAGTGCAGCCTTCAACGCGCCGTATTTGTCGCTCTCCGGCGGCTGGTCGATCAGGCTCTCCACATGATGGGCCGTGTTGTTGTCCAGCTTTGCGACTATGTGGTAGAATTTCATGACATCTACCGATATCCCCTGGAGGTTGAACTGCGCCTCAACTGCGTTGAACCAGGAGCGCGGATTGTTCTGCCAGAAGTCCGGTTGCTGGACTGTAGCGGCGTTCGCTTGGCTGGGGGCTCCTGACGTGGCTGGCCCGGGGGAATTTCTTTCTTCCATGATACGTCTCAGGGTCACCAGTGTGGAAGATGTGAAAATGACGAGGCAGCGTTCTTTCTCAGAGTCAGCTTTATTCACATCTCCATCAATTCAAAGCAGAAAAAAGAGAGAGTATGAAACAGTAACTCTCGTCCTTAAATATCAGGGACTTCACACCTCATAGATCACATGTCCCACAGACCACCTTGCATAATAAAGACAGTCACAATGCATTTCACCACCTGGCATAATAAAGACAGTCACAATGCATTTCCCTCCATGATATCACTTCCACTGTTTCCCACGCATCCTTTAATCGACCCCCCACAGTCTCCAGCTTTGCATAACAAGGCTAAGCTTCCTGCCTTTGTTCTGACCTGAAATGCGTGTCACAGAACCGGTCCAACAGGTCCATTGAGTGTTCACCACAGCAGCCCCATGCCAACTTCATGGCTGGCGTAAGTGCGTTTCTACTGTTATTGGTCCGTTGGTGACACTTAGAGGTGATGTTGGGAGACTGATAATGATGTGAAAATTATTGTAAACACCGGAGACACATGATGAACAAACATCCAAGTGTGCGCAATTAGATGAGTGGATATAAATGCAAGTGTAAAGAAGTGCAGAAAATGCCTCTAACAACATTTGGCATTAGCATTATTAAAGGATATTTTAAATCGCACAGTGAGAAGAGAAAGGATATTTAGTGTAGCGTGACCTTGAGTTCCAATTTATAAAATCATTCTTTGCTGAAGGAAAATTGTTTCAACTGCTAAGTCTGACCATGAACTGCTTCTCTCACCCAAGGACTAAAGCTGTAACACTATCCATCGGCCATAAAGTGGAAGTTAATCCCTTTCTCCAAGACTCTTTGGCAAAGGAATGTTCCTAATCGGCAGATTTAGGGTTGACATTATCCAGATGGGGAAGCCAAGAATCTCCATATATGCCACTGAAGACCTGATTGAACTCTGGGAACGAACAATGTGGTTTCAAATGCTTTAATTGAGATGATTTTGAGATGATTTTGATATGTTCTGCTTTATTTTCAGGAAGAAATTAATGTTTGCATGCTTACTATCACAAATTCATTACAGTTACAATGTAGATGCATTTTATACTCCTTTATCAAGTAGAATATTGTTGTCACTAAAGTTTAAGGAATTTATGCTTTATTCAGCAACATGTATCTTAAAGGGTACCTGTGGTGGTCGTCTAAACGCATTCAACTTGAAAACATTAGGCAAATTATTCGTTATTTGGTTAAATAATTATTGCCAGCCAAATACCACCAGAGAAATATACAAATACGACCGCAGGCATGGCCAGCCAATGAAAACTCTGAGCGCAGCCATGACACATGCGGATGTGACGTCACTTCGTTGATACTCAACTCAACAGTCAATGCTCCGCCTGTATGAGAGAATAGGGTGCTTTTGTGAGTGTTTTTATTCTATTATGGCTGAATTGTCGGACTCTGGGGAAGAATTCATCCAACATGGCTACAGGTTTGAGCCAGAAATGTCTTCTGAGGGTTAAAGTGACGAAGTGGTCCTCACACACAACGCAATTTCGTCTGAAAGGATTCGTCTGTGCCCTGTTCCGAGATCACTTTTCCGCTCCGATCTTCTGACAAGGTGAGCTGGGTTTGGGTACACAAAAGAAGTGTTTATCTTTGTTTTTTCGCTTATTATTGAGACATCCAAAGGCTTTACATTCCGCCATGTTGCAATATCCATATCGCATTGTATGTTTTTGTTTTTACAAGAGCGCCGAGTGTCTGCTGCTCTGCTCTGCTGCTCTCTCTCTCTGCTGCTCCCGGGGCGAGGGAGGAGCCCAGCCCGTCTCGCAGCTGTTAGAGCTCAGATCAGACGAGACAAGCCGCTGAATTTAAGCATTTATTTATTTATTTATTTTCTACTCGTTTTAGTTCTGCATTTAATATGAACCCTGAGTTTGAAATAAACATTTGAATTTGAATTTGAATATCCCGTAAGCCACTGCACATCCGGGTACTCCAGGCTCAGCCAATATTGATCCAGATCACATAGTTTTAGAATCATCGGCCTTTACGAGCTCAGATCAGACGAGATGGCCCACTGAATTTAAGCATTTATTTATTTATTTTCTAATCGTTTTAGTTCTGCATTTAATATGAACCCTGAGTTTGAAATAAACGTTTGAATTTGAATATCCCGTAAGCCGCTGCACATCCGGGTACTCCAGGCTCAGCCAATATGGATCCAGATTGCATAGTTTTAGAATCATCGGCCTTTACGAGCTCAGATCAGACGAGATGGCCCACTGAATTTAAGCATTTATTTATTTATTTTCTAATCGTTTTAGTTCTGCATTTAATATGAACCCTGAGTTTGAAATAAACGTTTGAATTTGAATATCCCGTAAGCCGCTGCACATCCGGGTACTCCAGGCTCAGCCAATATGGATCCAGATTGCATAGTTTTAGAATCATCGGCCTTTACGAGCTCAGATCAGACGAGATGGCCCACTGAATTTAAGCATTTATTTATTTATTTTCTGATCATTTTAGTTCTGCATTTAATATAAACCCTGAGTTTGAAATAAACGTCTGAATTTGAATTTGAATATCCCGAAAGCCACTGCTCATCCGGGCACTGCAGGCTCAGCCAATACTGATCCAGATCGCGGTGTCAACGAAATTACGTCACAGGAAGCGTCCTGGAAGGCCATGTAGCTGACAGTATGGCTGCACTCATGTTTTGCTGACGTAGCTGAACCAGCACATCAGCAATGGATTTATATCAAATTGCTTTGAACATGAATTTCAACTTAAACTTGAACTAGAACGTGAGACAGGGGCTCAATATAATATCTTTTTTTTCACGACCACCACAGGTACGCTTTAAGGAATTCACTCTTCATATCAAATATCTCTATCTCTGCTCTGTGGGACTCCCCCACCTCAGAGACTTTAACTGACCAATGGAACTCCAGGCTTTACTTTTGTTGAACAAAGCTCCAATGTAATTGGGCCAGCTCAGGTTTCATGAAGTTTTGAACCACCCTGCAACATCCGAGAAAACTTGATTTTTATTTCCCTTTGTTTCAGAGAGAGTTTTGGGTGGTGATCAAGCTGTGAGAAGCCTTCTCTGCTCCTCCAATATTTTTCTCCTATCTTTAAGTAGGCCCAGAGTCTGTCATGCTCTGAGAAAAAAAAAAAAAAGAAAGTTTTCTTAATCTTTTTCCTTTAAATCACTGTGCAAGAAGATTTGATTTGATTTTTTTCTAAGCTTGAACCAACTCATTCAAGCCACATACATTGGAAGAAACGGGTCTGTGGCGTGATTTGTCCTAATTTAACTTTCTGATCGGACTTTGTACAATAAACTAATTCCTTCTTCAGTGCATCAGAGGAGACCTCGCCCAGTTTGCTGGAGAACAGCTTGATTGCGATCTCAGGAGTGGGCCATAACAGTGGTAAGGAGTCTGTCTATCAACCTCTCCATCAACAGAATCCACGGACATCCAGCTTAATCAAGGTTGGCACGTGGAGGCCTGGTACCTACTGGGATGCAATGATCCTGCTGTGGCTGACGGTCTGTTGTTTAATTTACCTGAATTCTTCAGAATATTCCTGGTATAAGTTCTTTAACTTAATTTCATGCAAATCCCCATCAGAATTTGCATCAGAATACATGTTGGCTTTCATTAATCTATGTTCTTTTTCAGAATAACACAAATTTTCTATTTTTTTATAAATAGTTAATCATAATTTTCTTCATAAAATTACATCCACTTTTCTTAACCAATGCTATTTTATGGTTTGCTAATTTCCAGTATACTGACAAATTAAACTATGTGTCATTTTGTTCCACAAATTCTTGATTCATAAGTAACTCAGTAACAGTCTACGATGCCCATGATAAATGTGAATTCTCTGTTTTAAAATTATCCAAATATGTAAACCTATTCTGACATTTCTTATTAAACAATTGAAAAACATATGGGAGTTATTATTTGATTTCATGTCCATCTTCTTGATCATCAGAGAAAATGAACTTACAAAGGATTATTTTGGGACTGATTCATAATTGGTACAAATAAAGAATTTTTAATAAAATTGTCCATTATATGGACTGGTGCCCCGAACGAGGATTTGAGTGTAATGAAAGTAAATCTTCATTCCTACTCACATTCATATTTGCATTGATACTTGTACCAACATTAAATTACCTATAAAAAAAACCCATAAATCTACTACATTTTATGGTGCTGCCCATTTGAGGCTCTGCTAAAATATCTAGAAATGGACATGAAATTAATGATTTCATAAGCTGTGTTGGTATAGTCTAATCTGATCTCTTGAATGGTAAAAGTTTTTTTTTTTTTTTTCTCTGTATTTAACAGGCTGCCCAGCCAGGCTTATGCGTGTGTGAGAGAGCACAAAGGGGAAGAGGTGATTCACCCTCCCCCCATCTGCCTCACTCAGAGTGTCTGTGTGAAGAAGCACAGAGGGGAGGGGTCGTAAACCTCCACTCAAGCTGCACTACTCCATAGACTCTGTGTGTGTGTGTGTGTGTGTGTGTGTGTGTGTGTGTGTGTGTGTGTGTGTGTGTGTGTGTGTGTGTGTTTTAAAGCATGCTTCAAGAAAGCATTAACGTACACTGAATTAATAAAAAAAAAAAAAAGGCCTGAAAAGACGGATTGTGAAGAATCCAATCCATTCTTTTGTTAATTCAACTTGTTGGCGAGTTCTTCCTGGCGAGATAAATTGAATTAACCATTGTTTAAGATTACTCTTGCATGGGTGAAAACTGGATTAAAGGGAGCCATCCTCCATTCTTTTAAAAAGTTGCCGGCAGGAGCAAGCCAGTAAAGGTGTGAAACAAAGCAAGGCGGGGTCAGTGGGAGGCATTTACATCTCGGGTGACCGAGTTGCCACGTGTGCGCTCACATAAAGTTATTCAAATATGTAAACCTATTCTGACATTTCTTATTAAACAATTGAAAAACATATGGGAGTTATTGCTTGATTTCATGTCCATCTTCTTGATCATCAGAGAAAAGAAATTACAAAGGGTTATTTTGAAACTGATTCAAAATTGGTACAAATAAAGAATTGTTAATAAAACTGTCCATTATATGGACTGGTGCCCCTAACGAGGATTTGAGTGTAATGAAAGTAAATCTTCATTCCTACTCACATTCATATTTACATTAATACTTGTACCAACATTAAATTACCTATAAAACCCATAAATCCACTAAATTAGAGACAAGATTTTCTGGCTCAGGATAATGACTGGCTTGTCAGCTGGTTTAGTTTTCCACAGACAGTCCTTGTGGAACTGTGCTCAGAGTTACAGCTGCTCTTGGAGTGTGACACGTTGAGAAGCCATGCGCTGCCCATCCCAGTGCAGGTGTTGACAACTCTGGGGTCTCTGGCAACAGGGGCATTCCAGAGGGAGCTGGCAGACTAATCGGAATTTCCCAGTCGAGCCTGAGCTAAGCTTTGCCAGCTGTGTGGGATGACATTACTCGGCTGTCACCCAGGTACAGTATCTCTCAAAAGTGAGTACACCCCTCACATTTTTGTAAATATTTTATTATATCTTTTCATGGGTCAACACTCAAGATATGACACTTTGATAAAATGTAAAATAGTCAGTGTACAGCTTGTATAACAGTGTAAATTTGCTGTCCCCTCAAAATAACTCAACACACAGCCATTAATGTCTAAATTGCTAGCAACAGAAATGAGTACACCCCTAAGTGAAAATGTCCAAACTGTGCTCAAAGTGTCAATATTTTGTGTGGCCACCATTATTTTCCAGCACTGCTTTAACTGTCTTGGGTATGGAGTTGGCTAGAACATCACAGGTTTCCACTGGAATCCTCTTTCACTCCTCCATGACGACATCATGGAGCTAGTGGGTGTTGGAGACCTTGTGCTCCTCCAACTTCCCTTTGAGGATGTCCCACAGATGCTCAGTAGGGTTTAGGTCTGGAGACATGCTTGGCCAGTCCATCACCTTTACCCTCAGTTTCTTCAGTAAGGCAGTGGTAGTTCTGGAAGTGTGTTTGGGGTCATTATCATGTTGGAATACTGTCTGCCCTGTGGCTCAGTTTCCAAAGGGAGGGGATCATGCTCTGCTTCAGTATGTCACAGCACATGTTGGCATTCATGGTTCCCTCAATGAACTTTAGCTCCCCAGTGCCAGCAGCACTCATGCAGCCCCCAAACCATGATACTCCCACCACAATGCTGTAGGCAAGACACACTTGTCTTTGTACCCCTCACCTGGTTGCCGCCACACACGCTTGACACCATCTGAATCAAATAAGTTTATCTTGGTCTCATCAGACCACAGGACATGGTTCCAGTAATCCATGTCCTTTGTCTTCTTGTCTTCAGCAAACTGTTTGTGGGATTTCTTGTGCATCATTTTTAAAGGGGGCTTCTTTCTGGGATGACAGCCATGCAGACCAATTTGATGCAGTGTGCGGCGTATGGTCTGAGTATTGACAGGCTGACACCCCACCCCTTCAACCTCTGCAGCAATGCTGGCAACACTCATACATCTATTTTCAAAAGACATCCTTTGGATAAGATGCTGAGCATATGCACTCAACTTCTTTGGTCGACCATGGTGAGGCCTGTTCTGAGTGGAACCTGTCCTGTTAAACCGTTGTATGGTCTTGGCCACTGTGCTGCAGCTCAGTTTCAGGGTGTTGGCAATCTTCTTATAGCCTAGGCCATCTTTATGTAGAGCAACAATTCTTTTTTTCACATCTTCAGAGAGTTCTTTGTCATGAGGTGCCATGTGGAACTTCTAGTAACCAGTATGAGAGAGTGTGAGAATGACAACACCAAATTTAATACATCTGCTCCTCATTCACACCTGAGACCTTGTAACACTAACGAATCACATGACACCATAGAGGGAAATGGCTAATTGAGCACAATTTGGGCATTTTCACTTAGGGGTGAACTCACTTTTGTTGCCAGCAGTTTAAACATTAATGGTTGTGTGTTGAGTTATATTGAAGGGACAGCAATTTTACAGCAAGTTACAAGCTGTACACTGACTACTTTACATTATATCTGTCATGTCCGCTGTGTAACCGAGCAGTGAACAAATTAATTAGTTCCAGCCCAACGTGCAGTAATGTAACGTGTTTATTAACAAAGGGGCAAGTATGTATGTGCATATGTGAGTGTGCGTGCGTGCATGCGTATGTGTGCATGTGGTGATGAAATACAGTCAGTGAATGTCTGGTGAGAGGAGGAGTCATGGCCATAGGACTGGCAGAGCGCCAGGCTCAAATAATCTGCCAGCTGAAAATAATAAGCACAATAAAAGTCCTACAGCCACAAATCATGGACGGGGTTGAAAACAACTCTGCACATGACAGATTCCCCCTCCCAAGGGGGTGGGGACCAGACACCCACCGGACCATCAAAACAGAAAACAAAACCCAAAAGAAAACCTGCCCCCCCTCCCCACCCAGAAGGCCAACACAACTAACCAGGGCGGGAGGTGGGAGGAACAGGTCAGAAGGGATTAACCCAGGAGAAAAAACCACCACAATACAACACAACAAACACAACACTTTCCAACCCCAAAATCACAATAACTCCTTCCCAAAACCAAAGAGTCCCAAGGCTCAGTGAGCCGGCCACTGTCCCAGGCCCACAAAAGTCCATGAACCTGGCCAGGTGGCCTGCCAAAGTTCAACCCCAGCCCAACTGCCCGGCAACGTGAGTTGGGTGGCTTGCCAGGGAAATTTGGCCACCCATCCCAGCAGTACAGTATAATGGGTGGCTGGCCAGAGTCCCTCAGCGACCAGGCCAGGTGACATGGGCCGCGAGGCAATCCCTCTATAGGAAGACCCAGACCTTCGGGTGGCCGGGCCGAATAGTTGAGCTACTAGGACTGGAGGAGCCAACGAGGAGGCGGCCTACCCACCAGGAGGCTTAAGGGTGGGTGGCCGGACCAAGGACGAGGAATCCCAACGACAACCAGTGGCAAAACCAGGTGAATGACAACGGCGCCCAGTTGGACAAAGAGGAATACCCAGCAGGCCATCGGGAGGAAAAAGTAGACCCACAAGTCCTCAAACTGGACAGCCCTGCCCACAGTGGTCCTGGCTTGGGACAGAAGCTCGGCTGCACCCTCGGTGGACCTGGGCTGGGCCATGGCAGCACCCACGGTGGTCCCGGCCTGGGACAGCGTTGCACCAGTGGTGACCCCCACCCGGGGCCTCATTGCTCCCCCGCTGAGCCCCGATTGGGCCAGTGTAGCACCCACGGTGGACCCCGGCCGAGCCATGGTTGCACCCCCTGTGGAGCCCGGGGGGACCCCTGCTGCACCCGCTGTGGGGCCCGGCTGGGCCATTGCTGACCTCCACGCCGTCTTGACCCTGGGCCAGCCAACCTGTACGAGACCCCAAGCCAGGAGGCGGTCGATCACAGGCACCCCCGGAGACCTGGGCTGAAGCGGAACCCAACCCACGACCTTTGGCAGACGGGGAGCTGGCTCCATGGAGACCACAGTGGGGGTGACAGTGGCCACAATAACCTCCAGTGGCGAGCCTGCACCCTCAGTCTCGTCCGGTGACGTGGACCTAGCCCCTTGCATTGGCTGTGGCAGGCTGGAATCTTCCATGGACTGTGGAGAAGCCTCCCAGAACGGCGCTGGAGAGGGAAAAGTGGCAGCTTACTGTCATGTCTGCTGTGTAACCGCGCAGTGAACAAAGGAATTAGTTCCAGCCCAACGTGCAGTAATGTAATGTGTTTATTAACAAAGGGGCAAGTATACACAATGTCCATATAACAGTCACAAATAGATGATGAGACAACCTGCTACTAGCTTTGTTGGCGGGGAAGAAAAGCC
Organism: Pholidichthys leucotaenia; assembly: GCA_020510985.1. Lineage (NCBI taxonomy): Eukaryota > Metazoa > Chordata > Actinopteri > Cichliformes > Pholidichthyidae > Pholidichthys > Pholidichthys leucotaenia. The sequence goes on along the minus strand of CM035844.1, from coordinate 345,264,444 downwards.
AAGCGCGCTCCAGACTGAACAGGAGTGGAGAGAAAGGCAAAAATAAAAGGACATACATACGCGTTGGAGTGGAAAGGCTCTGGGGTAACAACACGGTTGAGTCCAGGGGAAAAAATCAACAGTCCACGAGCCAGGAAGTCCAGAGTTGACTAAGCTGTCACACTGACTGATCACACTGCCTCCCATAAGTATACAAATCACTAACGAAGGCAAGTGGACACAGCAGTGTGGCAAGCAAGTGCATGACTGGTTGGCAATGTGTGTGTATGTGCATGTGTGAGTGTACGTGCGTGTGTGCATGCATGCGTATGTGTGCATGTGGTGATGAAATACAGCCAGTGAATGTCTGGTGAGAGGAGGAGTCATGGCCATACGACTGGCAGAGCGCCAGGCTCAAATAATCTGCCAGCTGAAAATAATAAGCACAATCAAAGCCCTACAGCCACAAATCATGGACGGGGTTGAAAACAACCCCACACATGACAGTATCAAAGTGTCATATCTTCAGTGTTGTCCCATGAAAAGATATAATAAAATATTTACAAAAATGTGAGGGGTGTACTCACTTTTGTGAGATACTGTACATCATATTCCCATACAATGCAGCTGAACAGGCCAACATCAAATCAATCAATCAATTTGCAGCAAGAGCCAGTTTTCCTAATGATTCTAATGAACAGCATTGTTGGGAACAAACTACAAGCTGGCACTGTGCGGATGGGTGGCTTCTTGGTGAGTAAATTTATGTAATTGTCCTAAATAACCTACCTCATGCGCAACGTGCCTGTGCGCCCCCAAACATAACCCTGTCTTCAAGGCTTCATTACAACTCAGTGGTTTGAGTAAGTGACTTTCTTTTTTTTCTGATTAAACTTTCACAGCATTCTACCAAGCCCCCAATTGCCTCTGTCTGTACAGTAGTTATGTCAATAAACACATGTGTGATGTTTGAAATGCAGCAGTCTCACCCTTACCCTGGTGCACTTCATTCATTTAGTAGTGTATGTAATCCAACCATCCATCCATCCATCCATCCATCCATCCATCCATCCATCCATCCGTCTTCTACCGCTTAATCCCTTAATCCTTTTTGGGTCGCGGGGGGGGGGGGGGGCCCTGGAGCCTATCCCAGCATCTTTGTGCGAGAGGCAGGGTACACCCTGGACAGATCGCCAGTCCATTGCAGGGCCAACACAGAGAGACAGTATGTAATCCATGTAAGTTATACATAACTAGAAAGGATTAGATTTGCATTTCGGATATAAAATATGTACTTGTCAAGTCTAATATGATCTGCTTTCAACTGACAGGTGACCGTGGCTACCCACTAAATAGGTTCATATTGTCTTTTTCGTGACTGTTTTTCTTTATTCAACCAGCTGATCCACCCGGCTGGTCACAAATCACAGCGATCCGCTGACGCTTCTGAGGACGACTGCAGACGTCAGTGGAAACATGTCTGTCACAGCCCGCTCTCGCCTGTCTACCGCTCCAGCTGCGAGCACACCTGCGCCTCATCAAGCCCGGGCTATTTAGACCGCTCCGCCTCGAGCCTCGATCTGGAGCCATCTGCTCACCAACGACTGTGCTACCCGCACTTGCCTTCTCTTCTCCGACGCCTCTAAACTACCAACCATCCCTTCTCACGTAAGCCATCATCACTCGTCTCACCTTCTCTCCAGTTCTTCTCCCCTGTGCACAGGTGGATTCCCTGGGGGCGGATTCTCCCCTCGTCGTCACCTAACCTTCACCCACAGCGTCGAGAGCGCACTGGAGAGCTGTCTTCCAGGCAGGAGACCTGCGGCTTGCCGACGTCAGCCACCAAGAACATCTGCAAGTAAGCCACAGCCCAAATATTATTCCACTGGGTCAGACTCTGCAGCTAACCACTTTCCTGCTCTGCCCTAGGGTTGCCTGGCTGCACGGCACGCTGCTCCGCCCTCGGCGCATCCTGTCTCCCAGCATCATATTCACACTCACTCACATGCATCCACACGCCTAATATTTAATAAATCCTTGTTGCAATTGACTCAAGCCTGTGTGCGTGTTCCCTGGGCATGAACTCGTGTCAATGTCAAGGTAAAATAAACATCTCCTTCTCATCCCTGTCTGATGAAAACAGTAAACTATTCTTATAGGGCTGTGAGCAGGCCATTGAATTACCTGTATCTGGCACTAATCCCAGAGGACAGCATGCCAAACAAAACGTTTTTACGTGCCTCTTCCTGATTCAGGAGCGCCTCCAACTTACAGTCTGTGAAATTCCATTAAATCCATTATTTTTGATCATGGATGCAGGAGAATCAAACGTGCAGTGCTTGTATATATCTATTTGCATCTAATTACATATTCAAATGGAGGCGTGTCAAGGGAGGAGTCCGGAATTTTCTCACGTGCATTCAATTTCAAGTAGATTGAGATGTACCAAGGAAATGTGCTTGGATTTCTGTGTACACACTGTTTCATACATCTGGATTCTTTTTTTTGCTTACAGTGTTTTCTTGATTTAAACATAAGTCATCTTTAAGTAGGAAAACCACACGTCTTTGTATATGAGGCCCCAAGTCTCTCAGATTTCAAGGGTTCCTTCGCCTAACTGACATGTTTATGGTTATCAATCAATCAATCAATCAGAGTGGCCTCAGCTGAGCTGCACGCCTAGTGGTCCAGTCTTTACCGTCTAGCATACAGGCGACAAGCTTGCCAGTGTTTTCCGCCCCAGTGTCTCCCTTCAGAGTGTCCATGAATGATATTAATGGCCATCCATGGTGGTGAAAGCCATGAGTCGGTTCCCCGAGTACCAGAGTTAAATGGACCCAAAATACAGACATGGAGAACAGAACAGGTTTGTGAAAAAGGTAGGTATTTATTGGGGAAAAAAAAAATCTAAAAGAGTGGCTGGTGCTGGTACCCTGTTACAAGGTGAGATGTGTCTGGTGAATAATGATGAGATTCTGCTGGCTTCTTTGGAGCTGCTTTATGGTGAGTATGGATGGTGATTACAAAGACAAACTAGTCCTGGGTGAAGGGCCAGACTAAGAGTGATCCAATAGACATCCATGATGAATAAACAATCAAGGATTCAGTGTACCCCGCCCGGTATGGGGTTACCGGGGCCTCGCCCTGGAGGCAGGCCTGGGGGAGGAGCTTGATGATTAGCATCTGGTGGCTGGGTTTCTGCCCATGGGACCCAGCCAGGCTCAGCCCAAAGAGGTTTCATGAGTCCGCCCTCCAGTGGGCTCACCACTTGCAGGAGGGACCATGAGGGTCCGGTGCAATGCGGCTCAGGTGACGGTTGAAGGCAGAGACCTTGATGGTCTGATCCCAGGCTTCCTAAACTGGCTTTTGGGACATGGAATGTCACCTTTCTGGTGGGGAAGGAGCCTGAGCTGTTGCATGAGGTTGAGCAATACCGGCAAGATATAGTTGGCCTCATCTCAACACACAGCACTGGTTCTGGAACCAGTCTCCTGGAGAGGGGCTGGAGCTTGGCCTGCTCTGGAGTGGCCCTGGGCGAGAGGCGACAAGCAGGGGTGGGTATTCTTGTTCCCCCCCACCTTGCTGTCTCTATATTGGAGTTTTCCCAGGTGGATGAAAGGGTTGCTTCCCTGCGCCTTCGGGTTGGGAAATGGGTCCTGACCATCATTTGTGCCTATGCACCAAATGATGGTTCAGAGTACCCACCCTTTTTGGAGTCTTTGACTGGGGTGCTGGAGAGTGCTCCTTGGAGACTCCATTTGTCATGAGCTGAGCCGGCTTGGTTTTCCCTAGCTCGGCCCTGATCTCTTTGTGGGTTTTGGCTTTACTGTTTATGTGCATTTTGTGTATTCTTTCCATCATGTTTGCCACTGCCTGACCGGCAGCTGTTAGTCAGCCTCTGATCTTTTTCGCACTCTGCTGACAGTCTATCGGTCCTACCACGCCCCCTCGTTCTCCCTATTCCACCAGCTGTCCCAGCCCCGGTAATTATCTTTCCCGCACCTCAGGTGTTCCCAATGTGTGTAACCAGCGGTGTTTGGATTTAAGCAGCTCTTCACTAGACAAACGCCATTGGCCATTGAACGAGTCACTCCTGCTCTTCACGGAGTGATTGTTGCGTCTGGAAGGATTATTATTTGTGCTTGCCTGGAGAACTGGACTTTTTGTGACTGCTCCAACTTGTGAGTAAATTGTTAGCGCTTCTTTTGTGGTTGCTCCTACGCTGTACCAGAAGTGTTTCTTCCCCGGTAGTATTTCACTTTGTTTCTGGCAGCGTTTCCTCTCCTCAGCTCAATTGCTACGCTTAGGCTTCTGTGCCAACCACAGTTTGTCCGTAACGAACACCATGTTCAAGCATAAGGGTGACCATATATGTATCTGGCACCAGGACACCCTAGGTTACAGGTCAGTGATCAATTTTGTTATCGTGTCATCAGACCTGCGACCATATGTCTTGGACACTCGGATAAAGAGAGGTGCAGAGCTGTCAACTCATCACCACCTGGTGGTGAGGTGGATCCGATGGCAGGGATGGATGCCACTCAGACCTGTAGACTTAAAAGTATAGTGAGGGTGTGCTGGGAAGCTCTGGCTAAGGCCCCTGTCTGAGCGGTCTTCAATTCCCACCTCCAGAAGAACTTCAACCACATTCTGAAGGAGTCTGGAGATATGGAGTCTGAATGGGCCATGTTCTCCACCTCCACTGTTGAAGCGGCTGCCCCGAGCTGTGGCTGCAAGGTTGTTGGTGCATCTCATGGTGGCAACCCTCCAACCAAGTGGTGGACATCATTGGTGAGGGAGGCCATCAAGCTGAAGAAGGAGTCCTATCAAGCTTGGTTGGCTTGTGGGACTCCTGAAGCAGCTGAGGTGTACTGACAGGCCAAGCGTAGTGCAGCTCGAATGGCTGCTGAAGCAAAAACTTGGGTGTGGGAGGAGTTTGGTGAGGCCATGGAACAAGACTTTTGGTCAGCCTCAAAGAGGCTCTGGCAAACTGTCCGGCGGCTCAGGAGGGGGAAGCAGCTCCCTGTCCACACTGTGTATGGTGTGGATGGGGCACTGCTCATGTGGGGACATCATCGAGTGGTGGAACGAATACTATGAGGATCTCTTCAATCCCACTGACACACCTTCCACAGAGGAAGCAGAGCTCGAGGACAAGGGGGACAACTTGTCCATCACAGGGGCTGAGGTTGCTGAAGTGGTTAAAAAACTCTTTGGTGGCCTGGCCAACAGGGTGGATGAGATTCGCCCTGAGTACCTCAAGGCCCTGGATGTTGTAGGGCTGTCATGGTTGACACGCCTCTGCAACATTGTGTGGAGGTTGGGCACAATGCCTTTGACATAGCAAATTGGGGTGGTGGTTCCTCTTTTTAAAAAGGGGACTGGAGGGTGTGTTCCAACTTTAGGGGATCACACTCCTCAGCCTCCATGGGAAGGTCTATGCCAGGGTACTGGAGAAGAAAGTATGACTGCTGGTCGAACCTCGGTTTCGGGAGGAGCAATATGGTTTTCGTCCTGGCCGTGGCACATCGGACCAACTCTTTACCCTCTCGAGAATCCTCGAGGGTTCATGGGATTTTGCCCAATCAGTCCACATGTGCTTTGTGAACTTGGAGAAGGCATTCGACTGAGTCCCTCATGTTCTCTTGTGGGGGGTGCTGTGGGAGTATGGGGTATCAGGCTTGTTGTTACGAGCTATCGGGTCCCTATACGACCATTGCAAGAATTTGGTTCATATTGCCAACACCCAGTCAAACATGTTTCCAGTCAGAGTTGGACTGCACCAGCATTGCCCTTTGTCACCAATCCTGTTCATAATTTTTATGGACAGGATTTCTAGGTGCAGCCAAGGAATGGAGGGTGTCATGCTTTGAGACCACAGGATCTCATCTCTGCTGTTTGCAGATGATGTTGTCCTGTTGGCTTCATTGAGCAATGACCTACAGGTCTTGCTGGGACAGTTTGCTACTGAGTGTGAAGCAGCTGGGATGAGAATCAGAACCTCCAAGTCTGAATCCATGGTCCTCAGCCAGAAAAGGGTGGATTGTCCTCTCTGGGTTAGGGACAAGCTCCTGCCCCAAGTGGAAGAGTTAAAGTATCATGGGGTCTCATTCATGATTGAGGGGAGAATGGAGCGAGAGATTGACAGATGGATCGGTCTGTTGTGGACTCATCCTTAGAGATAGGGTGAGGAGCTCAGTCATCCGGAGAGGCTCAGAGTAGAACCGCTGCTCCTCCACATCGAAAGTTGCCAGTTGAGGTGGTTTGGGCATCTGATCAGGATGCCTCCTGGATGCCTCCCACTTGAGGTGTTTCGGGCACATCCCACTGGGAGGAGACCCCGGGGCAGACCCAGGACACACTGGGCAGACTACATCTCCCAGCTGGCCTGGGAACACCTTGGTATCCTCTCTGAAGAGCTGGAGCAGGTGGCCAGGGAGAGGGAAGTCTAGGCTTCTCTGCTTGAGTTGCTGCCTCCGCGACCCGGATCTCTGGAAAAGCAGTAGAAGATGGATGGATGGATGGATGGATAGATGGATGGATGGATGATGAAGATTACTGTTGGTGAGAAAGGAGATGCCCCAGACCCCGGGACTTAAGCTGAGGATGACTGAAAAAAATTTTCTCGAAGCTTACAATGGGGGATCCAGGTACTGTAGGGATGGTGATCGGCCATAGTAAGCACAGTGGAGATCAACATTAGAGAACAATGTATTAATACTTCATTTATTCCTACATTTATTTATTCTAACATATGTTTTTCTTCATTGTTCAGAATTTGACAGAATATCAGCTGTGGCTATGCCACTGCCCTTCCTAGCATGTTTCTTTTTTTTAATAACCAAGGCACTTCAACACATTTATTTTGTAAAAAAACAAACAAACAAACAAACAAAAAAAGAACAGTGAGCAAAATTAGAGAACAGTGACCACTGTATCAGAAGAGAAGATTTACACAATGTTTTTTTTTTTTTTAAGGCTATAGGATTAAAAAAAAAAATAATAGTAAGTGTAGAGGCCCTACACTGATTGACTTCAGCACATCTGCACCCACAAGACATCACTTCTCACACTGCTCTACGGTTGCCACCTTCAATGCAGAAAAATAAAGGATGCCCCCTCCCCCTTGGACTGAGGACATCTTTTACCAATGCTTCTGCCTTTGTTCTCCCTAGTGACATCTTTCCAATTTTGGAATTATGCAAAGACTTTTGATTGAGTTTGTGCCCGCAGACAGCGCTTTTATAGCTGAGGTTGTGTTTGACTGTGTGGTATACCTGCAGAAATGGGCACAAATAGCCTTCCTGAAAAAAAGTATGTGATTTAATTAACCTACAGTAATTAAGAACAGTAATTTGTAATTATAGATTTTTTTTGTGTATTTTGTATACTTTATTAATCCCAGAGGGAAATTCAGGGCATTCACCTGGATGGATGAGGCAGCCATGGTACGGCGTCAATCCCTTCCTCACTGACACACACATTCACACCTAGGGCCACTTTAGAGTCTCCAATTTACCTAACGTGCATGTTTTTCCTCTAGGAGGAAACCCACACAGATACCGGGAGAACATGTAAACTCCACACAGAAGGGTCACTGATGGTCAGGGGGTGGGATCAAACCCACGATGATCAGGGGTGGAATTGATCCTGTGACCTTCTTACTGCGCTGCCACAGTGCTAACTACTGCTCCACCAATAAATATATATTACATACATATGCGGATATATTAATTACATATGAATTTTAGTTTAAATGCTTGAAAGTGGGCAGCGTGGTGGCAGAGTGGTTAGCATTGCAGCAGCACAGCAGCTCACCCTTCATCCTGGGTTTGAGCCCAGCCCCTGACCAACGGTGATCTGTGTGGAGTTTGCATGTTCTCCCCGTTTCTGCGTGGGTTTACTCAGGGATTTCTTCGGTTTCCTCCCACATGCCAAAAACATGTAAGTTAGGTTAACTGGCATCAAACTGGGGAATCTAAATGGTCCTTAGGTATGACTGTGAGAGTGAATGGTTATCTGTCTCTCTGTGTTGGCCCTGCAATGGACTGGCGATCTGTCCAAGGTGTACCCTGCCTCTCGCCCACAGATGCTGGGATAGGCTCCAGCCCCCCTGCGACCCAAAAAAAGGATTAAGTGGAAGAAGATGGATGGATGCTTGAAAGTGCTTGAAATTATAAATCATTCTTTCACAAAACTGGGATCAGACTAAATAGTTATGACTGAATGGACTGAACAGTGTATTTCTGTAAATATGTAATTTACCCCAGCTATATGGTGCTGAAAATAATTGAAAATGACCCTTAAAAAGTGATTGAATTTTACCTTGTTGGCCCTGTGATGGACTGGCGATTTGTCCAGGGTGTACCCTGCCTCTCGCCCAAAGACCCTGGGACAGGCTCCAGCCCCCCTGTGACCCGAAAAGGATTAAGCGGAAGAAGATGAATGAATGAATGAATGAAAATGTGTATCAACCTTGATTTTAGACCAACTGATGTTACTTTAAATAAGTGATTGAAATACTGCCCTTCTTATCATCATCATCAGCAGCAGCAGCAGATTACTGTACGAGGAGAGGCTGAAAAATTCATTTGCTGAAAAGTTCATAGTGGTCAAATTTGACCAAAATGTGTTTTATTTTTCAACCGCATGGATCCAAGCGCTGCAACACCGATGAAAGAAGTGTGTGGACCGAAGGGGAGACTATATTGGAAAATAAACCACAATGAACTTTTCAGCCCATCTTGTATGCCTGGGTTAACTCAGCTGCTGCAACCACATCAGCCTTATCATATGCTTGGGGGACAAAGAATTGAGAGACTGCAATTTTGGTTTGTCTGCTCCTGGTATTATGAGAATGCTGTTCTTCTTCAGCATGCTGCTGCACATCTCCCAAGCTACCATATGCCACGGAAAACACCCGCCAGCATTCTTTGCAGTTTGCTTTTTACTCATTGTCTTTTATGCTGCCAAGCTAATCACTGAGTTCTTCCCACTCCTGTCAGTACTTTTGCAAACATTTACACTTGACTGATGCACAGGGCGGACTATCAGAACATGGTGAAGTCGTAGACATGTTGCTCTGTGAGTGAGAGAAGCCGGCAAGGCGCTGTGGCTGCTGCTGAGCCCGCCCGGCTAGCTCTCGCCCCATTACTGTCGATCAATGACTCCATGTGCAGTGCGTAAAAATAAACAAATCAACCAACAACTACTATGTCATGAACCTGGGTTTGGTGGTTCCAAACTCAGTTTTGACATTGGGGCTATTTTGTCTCTTCTTATTGGCTATTTTCTATCAGGCGTTTCAGGAAGGTCTTTGGGTCCTGACAGCTCAGCCACGACCCCTCCTCCTGTCAATGTCGTCAGCTGTTTTTCATTGTCAGTGTCTCACACACATACACACACTCCTCATTCACTTCCATTCACATGCTCTGACACTTACTCATGCACACCTGGTTTCAATTGATCCAGCTCATGCTCTTCCACACCCCACACCGACAGTCTCTTCCCTCATTAGTATGATTATTACTTAAGCTCTGTTAGAGTAGGAAGAGATTGCTGGAGCATTGTGCTTCATTCACAGCAGCGTGTTCCTCTGTGTATGATATCCTTCACCCCCTACGCTTACTTTCAGCCTGACTTTAGTCTTCTCTAATGCTACCAAACTGTTGCTGGTTATTTGGTGTTAGCAGATGTTTTGACATGATGGTGGGACCCAGGGGACAGAAGACAGACTCGAGAAGTATAATTAACCTTTTATTTCACCCAAGTGTAATGTGTGAGTGCGTGTATGTACAGTTGTGTGCTGTGCTGAATGCGTGCTGGAGCTGAACAGGTCTCGCTGCTGCCTGGCAACCCTAGGGAGACAAAGCAGAAGGATTACTACTGCACCGCAGCGGGGAATGTGATAATGATTGCTGCTTACTTGCAGGTGGCGATGCTGAGCCTCTGCTCGCTCTGCAAGCGGCTGCCAGGAGGGGAGAGTGCTGCTCGGCGTCGTGAGGCGGAGGAGTGACTCCGGTGCCGGGGAGGAGCTGAGCCGCCACCGGGGAGGATTGATCCGCCGCCTGGAGGATCCACCTGTGCACAGGGGAGAACAGCTTGGCAAGGTAAGTGCGAAGGTTGCTTACGTGGCGTGGCTTGGAGAGCTTGGTCAGGCGTGGCATCAGACTGTGGCTGCGAACGTGGGACGAGTCTCTGCGATGCTGACAGACGGCTCCGTGCAGAGTCGCTGGCAGGACTGGCTCTTATAGTCCGCCGGGAATTGATGACAGGTGTGCACGCAGCCGGGACTGATGAGGGCCCCGTGGCTGCCATGACAGTACTCCCCCCTCTAGAGGTGCCTCCAGGCACCTGTCCTATCCTACCTGGATGTGCCCGATGGAAGTTGCGGATAAGCTGCTTATCAAGAATCAACGCTGGGAGAATCCAGGACCTGTGTTCAGGGCCGATTCCTTCCCAATCCACCAAATATTGTAAGCCCCGACCCTGCCGGCGGACGTCCAAGATGGCAGTAACCCCCCACGCTGGGTGGTCGTCAATCATCCTTGGAGGGGGAGACTCTGCAGGGGGCGGGCAGAGGGGATCGGTAGCGAAGGGCTTCACGTGGGAGATGTGAAAGGTAGGACAGATGCACATGGAAGAGGGGAGAGCTAAGCACACAGACACAGGGTTAATTAAGCGGACAATGGGGAAAGGCCCAATGAAACGCTTAGTCAGTTTGCGTTTCTCAGCCGCCACATTAATGTTACCAGTGGAGAGCTAAACCTGCTGACCCACCTTGTACTCGGGTGCCGGTCTCCTGTGGTGGATGGCAGTCCTAATGTTGCGCTCCGTTGTCCTGAGGAGGGCCCTGCGGGTGATGGTCCAGAGCCGGCGGCAGCGCTGACATGGGCTTGGACAGAAGGCACTGCCACTTCCTTTTCTTCCTCAGGGAACAGCGGTGGGTCATGTCCCAACGATGCCCTGAAGGGAGACATCCCAGTCGCCGAGGACACCGTGGAGTTGTGGGCGTATTCAATCCAAGGCAAGAAGCTGCTCCAGGAAGAGGAACTGGATGATATGATGCAGCAAAGGGCGGCCTCCAGCTCCTGATTCGCCTGTTCGCACTGTCCATTACTTTGGGGATGGTAACCTGATGACAGGCTCACCGTCGATCCCAACGCCTGGCAGAACGCCCTCCAAACCTGGGACACAAACTGGGGGGCCCAATCCGAGATGACATCTGTGGGAATTCGGTGGAAGCGGACCACATGTTGCACCAGCAGGTCCGCCGTCTCCTGCGACATCAGCAACCCCCGAAGGGGGACAAAGTGGGCCGCCTTGGAGAAGCGATCAATGATGGTCAGAACCGTGGTGAACTGGTTGGATGGAGGAAGGCCTGTCACGAAGTCCAAGGCGACGTGCGACCACGGGCGGGTAGGAACCGGAAAGGGATGGAGCAGTTCGGTCGGGGGAGAAGAGGAAGACTTCCTGGTGGCGCACTGAGCGCAGGCCCGGATGTAGTTGTTCACGTCCCTCCTCAGTCCGGGCCACCAGAATGCCCTTTGGAGAAGTGTGACGGTGCGAGAGACCCCAGGATGACATGCCAATTTCGAGGCATGGGCCCACTGGATGACCTCGCCCCGGACTGACGTGGGAACGAACAACTGCCCTGGCGGGCCACCTCCCAGGTCAGGCTCAGCCTCCTGTGCCTTCATCGCCTTGTCCCGGATCTCCCACACGAGGGCGCCCACAACGCAGGATGGAGGGAGGATGGTCTCTTCCTGATCCTCGGATGTCTCCGCCGAGAACTGCCTGGAGAGGGCGTCTGGCTTCAGATTCTTTCTCCCGGGATGGTAGGTGATAGAAAAATTGAAACAACCAAAAAAGAGGGACCAGCGGGCCTGATGAGAATTCAATCGCTTCGCCGTCCTCAGATATTCCAGGTTTTTATGGTCGGTCCATACGACAAATGGCTGAGCAGCACTCTCCAACCAGTGCCGCTACTCCTCCAAGGCAAGCTTAACCGCCAGCAATTCCCTGTCACCAATGCTGTAGTTCCTCTCAGCAGGCTACAGGCAGCGAGAGAAGAAGGCGCAGGGCCGAATCACACTGTCGACTGGAGAGCGTTGGGAGAGCACTGCCCCCACCCTGGAGTCCGAAGCATCCACCTCCACTAGACAGTGGAGACTTGGATCCACCTGCGTCAGGACACGGGACAAAGCAAACTCCTCTTTGAGTTTCTTGAATGCCTCAGCAGCCTCCTCGGTCCAGCAGAAGGGGGTCTTGGGGGACGTAAGGCCGGTCAGCGGGCGAGCAGTTATCCCAAACTTGGGCACAAAGCGACGATAAAAGTTAGCAAGCCCCAGAAATCCCTGCAATTGCTTCCTGGAGGTGGGGGTGGGCCAGTCCACCGCTGCCTTGACCTTGGCTGGGTCAGGGATCACCTGATTGTGCAAGACCACGAACCCCAAAAAGGACGTCTTCCTGACGTGGAACTCGCACTTCTCAGCATTGACATACAGCTGATTCTCCGCGAGCCGCTGAAGGACCCGCCTCACGTGTACCTGATGTTCCTCCAGGGACTGGGAGAAGATGAGAATTTCATCAAGGTACACGAAAACGAAGGCGCCCAGGAAATCCCGGAGGACGTCGTTGATGAGACGCTGGAAGATGGCCGGAGCGTTGGTCAACCCAAACGGCATCACCAGATATTCAAAATGGCCGCTTGGGGTCCGGAAGCCCATCTTCCATTCGTCGCCCTCCTTGATTCGCACGAGGTGGTACGTGTTTCGGAGATCCAACTTGGTGAACCAAGAGGCTCCCTGAAGAGAGGCCGAGTTCATGAGGGGCAGCGTGTACTTGTCTTTTATCGTGATATCATTGAGACCCCTGAAGTCAATGCATGGGCGCAGGGAGCCATCCTTTTTGCCCACAAAGAAAAATCCCGCCCCCACCGCTGACGAAGACGGGCGGATGATCCCAGAGCTGAGCGATTCTTTGATATACACTACCGTTCAAAAGTTTGGGGTCACCCAGACAATTATTTTGTGTTTTCCATGAAAAGTCACACTTATTTACCACCATGAGTTGTAAAATGAATAGAAAATATAGTCAAGACATTGACAAGGTTAGAAATAATGATTTGCATTTGAAATAATAATTTTTTCCAGATACTCAACCTGCTCAAAGGAAGGTCAGTTTTATAGCTTCTCTAACCAGCTAAACTGTTTTCAGCTGTGCTAACATGATTGCACAAGGGTTTTCTAATCATCCATTAGCCTTCTGACGCAATGAGCAAACACATTGTACCATTAGAATACTGGAGTGATAGTTGCTGGAAATGGGCCTCTATACACCTATGAAGATATTACACCAAAAACCAGACATTTGCAGCTAGAATGGTCATTTACCACATTAACAATGTATATTAGATATTAGATTGTATTTCTGATTAGTTTAAAGTTATCTTCATTGAAAAAAACAGTGCTTTTCTTTCAAAAATAAGGAAATTTCTAAGTGACCCCAAACTTTTGAACGGTAGTGTAGGTGTCCATCGCCTCCCGTTCCGGAGCAGACAGGCTGTATTAACGGCTCGACGGAAGCGGGGCACCAGCCCGCAGATTGATAGCGCAGTCATAGGGGCGGTGGGGGGGAAGAGACAGCGCCCGTGACTTGCTGAAAGCAGCCCCCAAATCGTGACATACCTCCGGTACCTTGGACAGGTCGGGGGGGGGGGGGGCGACACCGGTGGGGTCACAGACACCGACGGGGCACATGCCGCCGACTGCAGACATGCGCTGAGGCAAAACGGGCTCCATGAAGTGATGCTCCCAGACTGCCAATCAAACGTGGGGTTATGCAGCCGCAACCAGGGGTAACCCAAGATGACTGGAGAGGTGGAGGAGGGCAGCACCAGGAAGCGGAGATCCTCCTGATGATTTCCCGAGACAGTTACTGACACAGGGGCTGTCTGTTGCGAATCGGCCGTTAGAGGGGCTCTTGGCAGAGTGATCAAGTTGACAGGGGGCGCTTCTCTGTATGAGCATGTTTATATTGCAAGGTAATCTCAAACTCTTTATTGATCATAGACCAAAGCGTTACGCTTAATTTAACATCATGGAATTGCAGAGGTCTACAAAATCTAAAAAAACTTAAACAAGTTTTGAATAAAATAAAAGACAGGTTCAAAAATTATGTTTTTACAAGTACCTCATCTAATAGAGGAGGATGTAAAAAGAATAAGGAGTAGATGGCAGGGAAGTGTATTCACCTCATCATTTTCATCTCGAGCCAGGGAAGTCATGACTCTCATACATAAATCAGTCCCATTTCAAGTGAAAAATGTAATTGGAGATAAATAGGGAAGATATCTAATCATCCAAGGATCTTTGTTATTAGAAAATATAAATCTGGTGAACTTATATGGTCCCAATATAGATGATCAAAACTTATTCGTTAATTTATTTCTTACTTTAGCATCACTCACAGGGCTATATATAATAGCAGGGGATTTTAATTGTACATTGAATCCCAGTATAGATAGTTCAACGGGACAGGACTGTACGCACAATGGATGTAGGATGACCCTTAATCATTTTATGAAAGAATTGAGATTGCTAGATATATGGAGAGAAATGAAAACACAAGTCAAAGCCTATTCTTGTTATTCTAAAACCTAGAAGATATTTTCACGTATTGACTATTTTTTGATCTCCACAGAATAAAGGTCCAAGATTCAAAATTGTTTCTATGATAACATTGTGATCTCTGATCATGCACCCTGCTGTCTAATATATGTAGATAAGAAATTGACAAAGGTTCCTGGTAGGTGGCAATTTCAGCATAAATGGCTTCAAGATGAGCAATTTGTTAAGTACATAGAAAAACAGATAGATTGAGATTGAGATTCAACTTTATTGTCATTACACATGTATGAATACAAGGTAACAAAACGTGACTTGGCATTTGGGCACGCTCTGCAGAGCGCATCCAAGGCCGGGGCAGCCGCTAGGCGCCAGTCATGAGTTCTTTGATATCAACACTACACAAACATCAACATGTATAAAGTGGGAAGCTTTCAAAGCTTTTATTAGGGGGCATATTATTAGTTACACAGGTTCAAAATCTAGGAAGACTCGAGAGGAGAGAGTCCAATTGGAACGTAAAATAAAAATTCTTCAAGAAAAAGTGTATGCAGGAAGTAATCCCAAATTAGAGAATGAATTACTGATTCTGAGAGCTGAATATGACAAAAAAATCAGCGAATAGAGCTGCCTCGAGTCTTCTAAGATTGAAGCAAACCTTTTATGAACAAGGTGAAAAATCAGGAAAATTATTGGCATGGCAGATTAAACAATTAGAATTTAAAACACCAATTACCAGTATTATAAGTAACGGACAGGCAGTCATAGATCCTTTAGAAATTAACAGTGCCTTTAGAGATTATTATGAAAAACTATATGATACAAAAAATGAAACTGACTTAACAAAACTAAATGGGTTTTTGGACCGATTATCTATACTATTCTGTCCTGATAATACGGCTGGGTATTGTAGACAGATAGCGAACAATAAAGACAGCAGGCTGATTCCAGGTTGGCTGATTTACTGAAATCGTTTTTGTCTTGTTGTTTTTTTGTAAAACTGAAACACAATGAAATATACATAGTACAGAATGTTACATAAGAAATAATAATACAACACTCTGTATATAAACAGTTTCTCTTATTACAGGCACTTAACTCAGGTAAGTAATTTGCTTTACAGATTCAAACTAAGGTAAGTATTTCACAGTTTCCACAGGTTACAAAGTTAAGGTAAGTTAAATCAGGTAAGTATTACGAAATTATACTAATACATTTTTATTTTACAGAGGACAGCTACACAGCTAGTAGTAGTAGATTAGTTTATTTGACAGGGACAGTGCAATAAACATAGACAATTAATCAAAGACAATCAATCTGATGTGTTGCACATAGAGTGTATAGCTATTAGCTAATTTGCAACTCTTGTCCCTGGATGGGCTTTAGAAAAAAGAATCAAGATAAAAAATATACACAATAACCACATACATCAATGCAGAAAAATTATAAATACACAATTATAAATATTATAAATATTATAAATACACAAATATAACAGCCTGACTCACATTTAACACATATAACATAACTCACATTTGCCTATTTCAGGCCTTCCTCCCTAGCTAAGTAAGCAGGTAAGCATAGCCAAATGAATAGCTAACTAGCTTTCACACGAAGCACCATTACAACACAATATAACTTGGGCTAACAAAGGGCTAAATGACTCAGCAGTTAGCTAAGTACCATTGCAACGATTAGCCATTAACACTTTTTAATCGCGATCTTTTTATAGCTTAAATTTAGCGTTTTTAACATCATATTCCAAACTATGGTCATCTTAAACAAGTATTACAACAATTTTCAGCATTAACTTACTGTTGGTTCCACTCCTAGATTAGTACAACCAAATTTCTGGCGAGCACATTTTCACATTGCTTTCATCATGGCAGATTGAACAAAAAAGGGTTTATATAGGAAACAGGAAGTAGCTACAATTAAAGGTGCAGTAACGCAAACCACCACTAGAGGGAACATAACCCCACCCAATATCTGACAGGTCAGCACACTCCCCGCTTGGTATACATGTATACCACTATTTACCCTTCTCTAGTGACATCAATAGCACAACATCAGAGATGGGTCTAAGGTACTCTTTAACTACCCCTTGGCTAGAGGTCTTAACTGTGACCTTACGGACCTTGTTGTCTGAACTAGGAATGGCCTTAACTATTCACCCTAGAGGCCACATGTTGCGCTTTGCTTGATTGTCCTTTATCAAAACAATGTCACCTTCCTGGAAACTGGACTTCTCGGAGGTCCACTTCCTCCGTGGTTGAAGTGTGGCCAGGTACTCCGACCGCCACCTCTTCCAGAAGGAGTCCGCCAAGCTCTGGACCTAGCGCCACTGGACCTGGCTGAGGTGATCCAGGTCGAAGTCTCCCAGGGGTGCAGGACTGACACTCGCCTTCTGGGTGAGCAGAGTGGCAGGTGAGAGGATTTCAGGTACCTCTGCATCGTTGGAGACTGGGACTAGCGGGCGTGCATTCATGATAGCCATAACCTCAGCCATCAAGGTTGTAAGGACTTCATGAGACAGTCGGGTAGCACCATCCTTCGCAAGCAGTCCATCCAGTATGCGTCTTGCCACTCCAATTAACCTCTCCCAGGCTCCACCCATGTGTGAAGAATGGGGAGCACTGAAGGTCCATGTACATCCCTGCTCTTGCAGATAGTTCTTGATCTCAGGATCGTCAGTGTTGATTTGAAGCTCGCGGCATGCACCAATGAAATTAGTGCCTCTATCCGACCTTAAGTGCTTGACAGGTCCACGGATGGATAGGAAACGCCTCATGGCGTTGATGAAGCTTGAGGTCTGGAGCACCCAGTTCAGGCCTAAGCTCCTTTGAAGGGGCAATGGGTCTGCTCCCAGATCGAGATCTTTCAGGTCACTTGCTCGTTCCTCCACTGGGAAAGCCTCCATGACCCTCGGACTGTTTGAGGCGATCTTGTGGAATTTTAAGTTACTCTCAGCTAGCAGAGCCTTGGTTCGCTGCAGGAGATCGATCACCTCATGCTCCTTGGCCAATGACATGAGCCCATCGTTGACGTAAAAGTTCCTGAAGATGAACTCCTTTGCATCACTACCATGCTCAGCTTCTCCTTGCTCTGCAGCTCTCCTCAGCCCATAAGTCGCTACTGCTGGAGACGGGCTGTTGCCGAATACATGCACAGTCATCCAGTAGTCAATGATGTCCTTGTCTGGATCATTGTCTTTGTGCCAGAGAAACCTGAGGAAGTGGCGGTGGTCCTCTCTGACCTTGAACCCATAGAACATTTGCTCTATGTCGGCGGTAGCAGCAATTTGTTCTCTTCTGAACCGTAATAGGACTCCTATTAGTGTGTTGTTCAGGTTGGGTCCACTGAGAAGCACATCATTCAATGATGTCCCCTTGTACTCCGCGCTGGAGTCAAATACAACTCTTATTTTCCCCGGCTTCTGAGGGTGGTATACGCCAAATGTCGGCAGATACCAGCACTCCTGCCCGAGCTGTAGTGGAGGAGCTGGCTCGGCCTGTTGGTTGTCAATGACCTTTTGCATAAAATCAAGGAAGTGCTGTTTCATGTCAGGTTTCTTCCTGAATGAGCGTTGGAGGGATTGGAGTCTTTGAGCAGCCTGCTCTCTGTTGCACGGAAGACGCTTACGAGGAGTATGAAAGG
The DNA here is from genome assembly GCA_020510985.1 of Pholidichthys leucotaenia. Lineage (NCBI taxonomy): Eukaryota > Metazoa > Chordata > Actinopteri > Cichliformes > Pholidichthyidae > Pholidichthys > Pholidichthys leucotaenia. The sequence continues at coordinate 345,246,181 of CM035844.1, read as the reverse complement.
GTAGTGGCGCCACCCAGTGGTTTTCATTGTCCATATACAGCTCGTCTTCCATTATTCTCAGAAACTCACTGTCATCTGCTGACATGGCTGGTTTGTTGTCGGCTGGTGTTGTCTGGAACATACTTTCACCAAGACCATCCCTACATGTCTCTGGAATGGCTTCCTCACTGCGAGTTGGGAACTGAAGGCTGCACTGAATCGGTTCACTGGGTCTCTCCTTGATGTGAATGCTGTTAGTGCAGGGCTTAAAGAAGGAAGGGCGTCCATTTTGGAGGACATGGGTCTTATAAGCATTGACTTCCTGAGTCTTGTGAGCGCCACCCAGACACAGCTCTCCCACTATGACCCAGCCGAGATCAAGGCGCTGAGCGTATGGTGAGTTGTGTGGTCCGTTGTGCTGCTCTCGCACCTTGTGCAAGCTCAAAACATCTCGGCCTAGTAGCAGAAGAATGGGTGCACTGTTGTCAAGTGCAGGGATTTTGTCGGCCACTGGTCTGAGGTGAGGGAAATATTGTGCGCACTCAGGGGTCGGGATCTCTGACCGGTCACCAGGTAAGTATTCACACTCCAGCAATGTGGGCAGTGTGACCTTGGTCTTCCCATCGAGAGATTCCACAATGATGTTGGTTGCTTTCCTTCCTGCAGTCTCCACTCTGCCTGAGCATGTTTTTAGCGTGTAGGGGGATGCCCTGCTGTTAATACCCAACAGACTGAAGAACTCAGATTTCACTAAAGACCTATTGCTTTGGTCATCGAGTACAGCATATACTATGTGAGACTTGCTTGGATTATCAGCATGGGAAACCTTGACCAAGCAGATTTTAGAACAGGATCTAGGCTGGGGTGCATCGCCACATATCTCTGTGCACTTAGAAGTGACAACAGGAGTTGCTGCAACTTCACTCTCCCCGCTTTGCTCCCCTCCTTGCTCCCCGCTCTGGTCATTCCCAGGTGAGTGCCCAGCCTGCCCATGAGGCGACCATGGTGCCGGACCAGGATGCATCGCTGAAGTGTGCTTGTCACTCTCACACTCTCTGCATTTGAGTGCGGTCTTACAGTCTTTGGCAATGTGCTTGGTGCTGGCACAACATCTAAAGCAGATCGAGTTCTCCTTTAAGTACGCTTTCCTCTCATCCAGGTGCTTTCCTCGGAACCCACGGCATTTTGTGAGCGGATGTGGTTTGTTGTGGATTGGACATTCTTTGTCCGGTTCAGTTTTCTTCACAGATGTGCTGTCCTGAGATGCACCACCTGCGGCTGTGACATCAGTTTTCCTCACTGTTACAGCGGATTTGTAGATGTGTTTTTGGTCTTTCTCACCTTTTGACTGATTGGGAGTAGAGGAAAGGTTGAATGCGAAACTGGGGTCATTGCGAGTCTTAGCTTGATAACATACAAATTCCACAAAGTAGCTGAATGGTGGGAAAGGCACATGGTAAACTTCCTTGTACCTGGATCCCTGTGTCATCCAGCGTTCACGAAGTGAGAATGGAAGCTTCTCCACAATTGGATTTACCCCTCGAGCTGTATCAAGATACATGAGCCCAGGTAAGAATCCCTCTGACTTAGCAGCTTGTAGCTCTTTTAACAAGTCTCCTAACTCTCTGAGCTTGTGTGTCTCGTTGTTAGAGATGACTGGGAAGGCGTCCAATTTTTTCATTAGGGCACTTTCAATCACCTCTGGGCTTCCATAAGTTTCCTCCAAGCGCTCCCATACCGTCCACACACCTATTCTAGGATTGTTCACATGCACAGACCTGATCCTCATGGCTTGAGCTGACGACTTGGGCCCCAACCATTTGATCAGTAGATTGAGCTCTTCTTGCTCCGAGAGGTTAAGCTCCTTTGTGGCTGCTAGGAAGGAGGCCTTCCACGCCCAGTAGTTTTCTGGGCAGTCGTCAAAGGTAAGGAGTCCTGAGCTCACCATCTCTTTTCTCATGAGATACTGGGCCAAGACATGGGTTTGTGTTGATGGAGGTGAGGATTTGTTTCCCTGGTTGGGATGAGAGGCTGGAGGGTTAGCTGCAGTGTCTTTCCTTTTAATGTCAGGGAGAACAGGTGAATGTTCCTGCTTTGGAACAAATGGCCTTGGGGCAGAATGAGGAACGTTGTGTCCAACCATCATGGGCTTGTGTTCATTTCTGTCCACGAAAGACTCATACAGTGAATCTAGTTCTTTAATGAATGGCTGTGTTTCCACGTAGCGTTGTGTGCGTCTCACTGGATCATCAAGGGCTAGATTCTGTAGCTCACCAAGAGAGTCGCTGTGTCTTGGATCGAGCTCTGCTGCTGCAGCTTCTTCCAATATAGCTGCCTCTCTTGATGCTGCAGTTGCTTCTTTCTCTTGTTGTAGCACGTGAAGATTTGCGTCTATTGAAGCCCTTTCTTTAATCATGGCAGCCTCTGCTGAAGCCCTTTGTTCCATTATGGCAGCCTCTGCTGAAGCCCTTTGTTCCATTATGGCAGCTTCTACTGAAGCCCTTTGTTTCATCTTGGCTGCCTCCTTCTCTGCAAAGGATGCTTTGACTTTAGCTGCTTCAGCCTTAGCTCTGGCTCTTGCTGCAACGATGCTGGCAGATGACCGGGTTGATGCTCTGGAGGACTTGTGTGAATTTGAGGCTTGAGACCTTGTCTCCAACTGAGACGGACGGTCCTCCTCACCAGCGTGGCTCATCTTGGCTTGCTTCTGTATGCTGTTCACCGTATTTCAGCTGCCTATCCCCGCTGCGTGGTCAACATTTTACTATTCTGTCCTGATAATACGGCTGGGTATTGTAGACAGATAGCGAACAATAAAGACAGCAGGCTGATTCCAGGTTGGCTGATTTACTGAAATCGTTTTTGTCTTGTTGTTTTTTTGTAAAACTGAAACACAATGAAATATACATAGTACAGAATGTTACATAAGAAATAATAATACAACACTCTGTATATAAACAGTTTCTCTTATTACAGGCACTTAACTCAGGTAAGTAATTTGCTTTACAGATTCAAACTAAGGTAAGTATTTCACAGTTTCCACAGGTTACAAAGTTAAGGTAAGTTAAATCAGGTAAGTATTACGAAATTATACTAATACATTTTTATTTTACAGAGGACAGCTACACAGCTAAGTAAGCAGGTAAGCATAGCCAAATGAATAGCTAACTAGCTTTCAAACGAAGCACCATTACAACACAATATAACTTGGGCTAACAAAGGGCTAAATGACTCAGCAGTTAGCTAAGTACCATTGCAAAGATTAGCCATTAACACCTTTTAATCGCGATCTTTTTATAGCTTAAATTTAGCGTTTTTAACATCATATTCCAAACTATGGTCATCTTAAACAAGTATTACAACAATTTTCAGCATTAACTTACTGTTGGTTCCACTCCTAGGTTAGTACAACCAAATTTCTGGCGAGCACATTTTCACATTGCTTTCATCATGGCAGATTGAACAAAAAAGGGTTTATATAGGAAGCAAGAAGTAGCTACAATTAAAGGTGCAGTAACGCAAACCACCACTAGAGGGAACATAACCCCACCCAATATCTGACAGGTCAGCACATATACCGTGTATTCCAAATGAAAATAGGGAGATACTGGAGTTAAAAATTAGTCAAGAAGAAGTTGGGCTAGCCATTGATAATATGAAATCAGGAAAAAGTGCGGGACCTGACGGTCTTCCAGTTGACCTCTATAAAAAAATTTAAGAATAAATTAATAAAACCATTTTTGGAAATGGTTTTAGAAGCATTTCAAAATAGTAAATTACCGCCATATATAAATAATGCCTTAATTATACTGTTGCCAAAACCAGGTAAACCTTCTAATAAATGTGAAAACATGAGACCAATAAGCCTATTAAATGCAGACCTTAAGATAATCTGTAAAATTTTAGCAAGACGACTACAAGAAATATTACCAAATATAATTAACCGAGATCAGAATGGCTTTATAATGGGAAGACAAGGCTTCCATAATGTAAGAAGACTATTTAATATTATTTATTCTAATAAAGAAGCGCCGGGTACAGCTCTCCTATCATTGGATGCTGAAAAGGCCTTTGATAGGGTCGAATGGCCCTTTCTTTTTGAAGTTTTACAAAGGTTTGGATTTGGAAAGAATTTCATAAAATGGGTTCAGATAATATACAATAATGCTACAGCAGAAATCCTAACAAATAGCAATATCTCAAAATCAATAAAAATTAATAGAGGTTGTCAACAAGGTTGTCCACTTTCACCTTTACTGTTTACTATGGCAACTGAACCTTTAGCGATGGCAGTACATTTACATCCACAAATATATGGAATTAAAGTAGGACCAACAGAACATAAAATCTCCCTGTATGCTGATGACATAATTTTGTTTATGTCGAATCTTAAAAAATCAATTCCGACCTTGTTAAATTTAATAAAGAACTTTGGGGAAATATCAGGATATAAAATAAATAAAACTAAATCTTCAATATTAATGCTAAATGAGACCCAGAGAAAGCACCCAGTTCCTGAGGTAAATCAATTCAATGTTGTAAATCAGTTTAAATACTTTCCTCACTTACCAATCCATGCAGATATCTACACTCCACCCACTGCCCGACTTTCATCCAGACGGCCGATTTGGAAAAACCCTCCCCCAGCTGACTTTACCATCCAGACAGCTTGGCAAGAGGAATGGGAGACCAAGGAGGTCCCAAACAAACAGCTGGTGATAAACCCCAACCAACAGGTCCCGGGCACCAACCTCCCAAGGAGACAGTGGTCTACACTCATTCGCTTCAGGACTGGACATGGCCCCTGCTTGGCCAGCCTTTACAGATGGGGCAGTAGCCCTAGCCCACTGTGCGCATGTGGAGAGGAGCAAACAATGGAACACATCATAGAGGCTTGCCCGCTCCAAAGACTGGAAGGAGGATTACACACCCTCCATACAGCAAACCAGGAGGCAACTGCTTGGCTTAAGGACTTTGCATTCGCTAAATAAATAATAGTTTAAATACTTAGGAATTCAAATTGTGCCTAAGTTAGAATCAGCCGCTAGTATCAACTATGAAGCCTTAATGACAGATATGAATGAGTTACTTCAGAGATGGATGTCACTACCAATGTCGATGATCGGGAGAATTAATATACTTAAAAGTAATATCTTACCCAAAATACTATATTTATTTCAATACATTCCTTTACCACCACCTTCAGATCTATTCTCAAGAATTAAAACAAAGTTAGTGGAATTTATATGGAACAATAGGATGGCTAGATTACGTCTGTCTTTACTATATTTACCATTTGATCGTGGAGGTCTGAAATGTCCAAACTTTATGTTGTATTACTGGTCAGCACAACTGAGGTCTATGACATATTGTTTTTCATCAAATGATCTCCCTCACTGGACGAAGATGGAATCATACAATTTACCTTTACCTCTTCCCTTATTCATATACTCAGACTCGGCTAAAAAAAATTACAGAAACAAGTTAAAAATCCTATTGTAAAGCATATGATCAAAATATGGTATGAAATCAAAAAATATTTAAAAGAACCGCACTTATTGTCACAATTTAGCCCAGTATGGGGTAATCAATATTTTACACCAGGGAGAGCGGATGCTGTATTTAAATTATGGAATTTAAAAGGGATTCAAAAGATTCAAGACTTATATTTGGCACGTTCAGACAACATAATGTCTTTTGAAGAACTGAGGGCCAAATTTAATCTTAATAGAACACATTTTTTTAAATATCTTCAGCTTAGGAATTTTATTCGATCAAATCAAAATAATGCTCTCACCCGACCTACCTATTCATACTTGGAAAAAATTTTGACGAAAAATAGTAAGAGAAAGGGTATTATTTCAGAGTTCTATAACTCACTGATATTATCCTCAAGTGAAAACTCACAGAAAAGAATGAATTATTGGAAAGAAGACCTGCAAATTGAAATTTCAGAGGAACAATGGGAATTGGCTTGCACAGAAGCTCAAACCAAACCAATAAATGTACGTCTTAAATTGATACATTTTAAATGATTAATGCGGATGTATGTTACACCGGTGGAGTTAAATAGATATAACAAAAACATACTAGATATATGCACAAAATGTATGGAAAGTAAAGGAACTCTATTTCATTGTTTATGGGAATGTAGAAAAATTAGAATGTTTTGGGAAGAGGTGAGGGTAACAATTGAAAAAATAATTTCAAAACAACTCATATTGAATCCTAAATTGTTTTTGTTGGGTCTGTATCCAGAAAAGCATAACTTTAATAAGAGTGAAAGAACATTCATAGACCTCAGTTTGCTTAACACCAAAAAATGTATTGCACTACTGTGGAAAAAGACTCATAGACCAGATGTGACTCAGTGGTTAAGGCAGATGTTAACAAACCTTCCACTAGAAAGAATAACATACATATTGAAATCAAAGGAAAATGTGTTTGAGAATATATGGAGACCTTTCATTGATTATGTAAAGAAACTAAACATAACTTCTGAAGAAGAAGGTGAATGATATATAGTAGTAGATTAGTTTATTTGACAGGGACAGTGCAATAAACATAGACAATTAATCAAAGACAATCAATCTGATGTGTTGCACATAGAGTGTATAGCTATTAGCTAATTTGCAACTCTTGTCCCTGGATGGGCTTTAGAAAAAAGAATCAAGTAAAGATGGGAAAAAATAAAATAAAAAAATATACACAATAACCACATACATCAATGCAGAAAAATTATAAATACACAATTATAAATATTATAAATATTATAAATACACAAATATAACAGCCTGACTCACATTTAACATAAATATTATAAATATTATAAATACACAAATATAACAGCCTGACTCACATTTAACACATATAACATAACTCACATTTGCCTATTTCAGGCCTCCCTCCCTCCGTCACTCACTATAAACAAACACATTTATTCCTTCCCTTCATTCACTCTCACTTTGCAGACAATTAATTCATACATGAGTACATTCTTGTTTATTTTTCAGCCAGTTTTTAACATTTTTAGTGAATGTTTTAAAGTCCGTTATTATTTTAATTTCATTTGGCATTGTGTTCCAGATGTGACTGCCCTTTATAGAGAAAGCTGTTTGTCCAAATGTGGTTCTGCGGTGGAATATTTTACAGTTATTGTTAACAGAACTCCTGGTGGCTCTGCTGCTGTCCTGTCTTTGGACGAAACCAGCAAGTGGCTCGGGTGCTGATTTATGGAAACATTTGAACGTTAATTTCAGAAGACAGAGGTCAATGAAGCTCTCAAAACTCAATAGGTTGTATTTTTTTAAAACATTACAGTGATGCCACCTAATGGGCTTTTTGTCCAAGATTTTTAGGGTTTGATTATATAATGAACCTATATGTCTTATTGTGGAAGGGGCTGCTTGAGCCCAGACTGTCAAACAGTATGATATATGAGAAAAAACCATAGAATGCATATACAGTACAGCTGCTTCGTAAGGTATGTAATATCTAATTAATTTAAAGCAGTTCAGATTTTTTTTTACTGTTTTTGAAATTTTCTTTATATGAAGATTAAATTTGAGTTGAGGATCTAGTACAATGCCAAGGTATTTGAATTCTGTAGCTAAACTGATGTCATGATCATGTATATTAACTTTAAAATGTTGCAGGTTACATTTTTTGATTGAAAAGCACATTGAGACTGTTTTCTGAAGGTTCAGCAATAGATGGTTCTTGAGGAGCCACTCTTGGACATCAACCATACTTGTAGACAGTACATCTGCAGCCTGTGCTGGAGTCTTGGCAGCTGTGTAAATAACTGCATCATCTGCATAAAGTTGGCATGTTGCAGCTGAGCAGTGTAACGGCAAGTCATTAATAAAAATGCTGAAAAGTAAAGGACCAAGAATGGACCCTTGTGGGATACCCATGCGGTTGTTTAAAAATGAGGATTTATCCTGGTGAACTTTTACACACTGTTCTCTATTCTGGAGATAAGATGCAAACCATTCTAATGTATTTGGGGAGAAGTTAAAAGATACCATTTTGGATAAAAGCAAACTGTGGTTTACAGTATCGAAAGCCTTTTTGAGATCTAGAAAAACAGCTCCTACCACATTACCCCTGTCCAAGGACTGTTTGACGTTTTCAATAAGGCAACAATTTGCTGTTTCTGTTGAGTATCCTGGTCTAAAACCAAATTGATGTGGATGAAGAAGTTGACTGTCTTGTAAGTAGTCTATCAGCTGTGTAGCTACAACTTTTTCAAGAACCTTAGATAGGACTGGTAAGATAGAGATTGGGCGGTAATTGCATATATCGTCTTTACTGCCTGATTTATGAACTGGTATGATGACAGCTTTTTTCCAGCCAGATGGAAATGTACTAGACCTAATGGAGAGATTAATGAGATGGGTCAGTGGTTTGATTAATATTTTGCTGTGCATTTTGAGAAAGGAGGTGCTCATATTGTAGATATCATTAGTTTTTGAGTTTGACAGTGTTTTAACAATACCAGCAATTAACTTCTCATTTACCTCATCGATGTGAAAAGTATCTGTTGGAAGTATGGAATTTGTGTTGTTGAGCACATTTGGCAGCACAAAAATTTTTGTTAAGTCTTCCACAGAGCCCACAAAGTGTGAATTAAATTCATTTGCCAAAGTAGCCTTGTCACTGACGGTCTTGCCATTGATTCTAAGTTCCTTTACCCCCTTCTGATCGTTTTTTTTATTAGTTAAGTTATTTAAATGCCTCCATAGGGAACTGTTGTTACCCTTTGCATGATCTATCAGTTTATTGTAATAAGGTATTTTTGATTTTCGCAGCTCATGTACCCCTTTATTTCTTAAACTTTTGTATACAAGGTGATCATTTTGTAGTTTGGAGGTTAGTGATGTTTTCAGTGCATAGTCTCGCCTCTTCATAAGTTTTCTTATTTCATTATTTAACCATGGTAGGCTAATCTTCTGTTGTCTACTTTTAATTTGCTTTGAAAATTTTTCTATAGATTTTGTGATTGTTGCAGTTATAAAATTACAACATTCATCTACTTCACATGTTGACATGAGCTGCTCCCAATTTTGATTCTCTAAGTAATGTTCAAACTCCTCATTTTTTGATTTGGGGATAATAAAATTTGATTTGTCAATATCGACTCCCCCAAAATACTGTAGTCGCTTTTTAGTAAGTTTCCTGACAGCAAGAACCATGTTATGATCTGAGAGACCAGTTACAAGATTATAGGTTCTGGTTATTCGTTCTGGTTTATTAGTAAATACCATGTCAATAAGTGTTCTGGATTGTTTGGTTATCCTGGTGGGTCCTTTGATGATTTGCTGGTAATTAAATTTAGTCATGAGGCTTTTCAGTTTTTGTTTGTCTTTTTTATCAGACCAGTTGATATTAAAGTCACCATGAATTATTGTTTCTCTGTTCTTCTCAAGTTGTTTAACCAGATCACTTAATTCATTATAAAAGGAAGAATTGTGTGACGGTGGGTTGTACACTACTGCAATGTTGAAATTCATTACCGGAGAGAGACATACATTAACAGCTAAACATTCAAGTGAAGTATTCAAATCAACCAGTTGACATTTATATTTCTCTTTGATGTAAATTAAAACACCTCCTCCCCTCCCTACCTGCCTGTCTTTTCTAAAACACTGGTAGCCCACAATATCAATCATATTAGTGTCTATGTTCCTGTGTAGCCAGCTTTCTGAGAGACAAAGGTAGTCCAGATTTGAGTCCAACAGCAACACCGAAATCTCATCTCTTTTGGGGATTATGCTCCGTATGTTTAAATGACCGCCGAGGATCCCCTTTGGTTTAGCCTTGGTGTCCCAAAGAACTCGTGCATGATTAACAGTTTGGAAAAATAAATGTTGTTTTTGCTTTTGTACAGCTCGGTTTTGTGCTAACCCAGTGTTCTGCTGTTTAATAGTGGCAGGTCCAGGGTTAAGGTGAATATCTCCTGCCAGAAGTAGCAGAACTAACAGAACTTTAATTGTATATCCTCTGCCATATTGTGATTTTTGCTTAACAGCCATGTTTGCCTTAATTTGGAAGTTTTTGCTCAGGGCTTTTAAAGACCACATAGAGTGTAGGGTGAGATGTCCAAGCCCAAATCCATACAGATAAAACTTTTTAACTTCACCTTTGGTTGAGTTTGTCGGAAAATCCTTCTTGTTGCAGGTCCAGACACACAAAGACAAAACGAAGAGGAAGTAGATAAGTAGAGAAGGCTTATTAGTGGTGCCCATCAGCCCACTTTTTAATCCGGTGGCAGCCATCTTCAGTCTTTCTTGGAAAGAAGGAAAAAGAAAATCTGTGGATAGTAAAATAAATTCTGCTTATATCGCCAGAATCTGATCCGATCGTCCTCGAATCCAGCTGGGCCTCAGCTAGCCAACTAGCCCCTTCCGTTGCTGGTCTTGTTGCTCATAGCCGCCGTAACTGGTCTCCCGTCCCGCTCCTCCAACCGAGTCTCGTCGCACACCGCCGCTGCCACCGAGCTCCGCTGAGGTCACGGTAAGTCCTCCGCTAGGCACCGCCACCTACCGTCGTCTGCCTGGGTGAAATCTCTGCTGAGCCCCGTCAACAAATAGCCGCTTGCCTGGTAGTATCTCCGCTGGGCCTCGCAGCTAGGCTTCGATTCAGGCTGGTGTAAGGTGGAATGACTGGCGCCAGCATTAAGCTAACTAGCGTTAGCTTAGCAATCGCTTTGGGTAGTCTCGTCGCACACCGCCGCTGCAGTCACGGTAAGTCCTCCACTGGGCACCGCCGCCTACCGCCGTCTGCCTGGGTGAAATCTCTGCTGAGCCCCGTCAACAAATAGCCGCCTGCCTGGTAGTATCTCCGCTGGGCCTCGCAGCTGGGCTTTGATTCAGGCTGGTGTTAGGTGGAATGGCTGGCGCCAGCATTAAGCTAACTAGCGTTAGCTTAGCAATCGCTTCAGGTAGGGCACATCAGTGAATCACAAGGAAGCGCTGGAAGCGCTGGTCAGTTTACTCACAGTGGCCGGATAAAAGCGATCAAAGGGGTAATCCACCGGAGGTATATCCGATCGCTGTAGGTTAGTTATTTAGAGACTGGCGCCAGCATTAAGCTAACTAGTGTTAGCTTAGCAATCGCTTCAGGTAGCATTAAGCTAACTAGTGTTAGCTTAGCAATCGCTTCAGGAAGGCGCATCAGTGAACCACAAAGAAACGCTGGTCGCTGGAGAAAGGCGATTAAAGGGCAATCCAACGGAGGTGGCAATTCAGCCCGTGCGTGTTCACCACGAGCGCCGATCGCTGCAGGCCAGCCACTTTTAATGGCAAAATCAGTGACTTTGTCTCAGCACTGAAAAAGTGTGACCATCCCGGTCGCCATCTTGAGTGGGCATCATATGTGTGGACCTTGTAAATTCCAAATTGGTGAATGTATAATATGTATACTTATGCAATGGATTACCTAGGCTAAACAGAGGAGCATTGTTTGACTTGTTTTGTTAATGGTTGTTGGTGTTTTTAGAACATTTATTTTTAATTTACTTTAGTGTTAGGGTTTGATTGCTGGTGTCATGTTTGTTAAAAAAAGGTTCAATAAAAATATTGTGGGAAAAAAAAAGTTGACAGGGGGCCAGAGGGTTTGACACGGGAGGCCCAACCGGGTTGCCAGGTCTCCTGAAATCAAACTCTGTTCAGCCCCTGAATCAATGAGTGCATGAGTGGAGTGTTCAATGTGTCTGGAAATGAGCCGAATGGGAACGAGGCAGCAGGTGAGGGGCTTTGACTGGGCTGTGTCCGTGAGTCCCCCTACTGTGACCCACGGACCTCCTCTTTTTACCCGATTCGTACATTCAGCCACTTCATGGGAAGCACTACCACAGTAAAAGCACAACCCCAAGTCTCTAAAGCGCTGTCTCCCAGCAGCCGAAATCCCAGAGCGCCCAATTATCATATCCTCCTGCCCCGGAAGTTCCTCCGGAGGGGGCAGGGCTAACTGGGGTGGCCGAGAGGAGCGAACGCGTTGCGCGCTCGAACGGCTAGAGGCTCTTCGCTCGGCGGCACGCTCCTTCAGCCTGTTATCCAAACTGATGGTAAGGGAGATTAGCTCGTTTAGGCGGTCAGGCTTGTCCCGGGTAGCTAATTCAGCCCTCAGTTCAGGGCTTAGGCTACGGATAAATATACCACATAACGAAGCGTCTTCCCACACGACCTCCGCCGCCACTACCCGGAAGTCGATAGCATAATCGGCAGCAGCCCTGCTGCCCTGTTGAAGGTTTAATAACCGGGTAGAGAGCACAGAGTCCCGATCGGTGTGGTCAAACACTTCGGTGAAATCCGCAAGGAATTGCCGGTAAGTCAGATTGGTGTAGCTGGGCTTAGCCATTACCGCGTAGGCCCAAGCTAACGCTCTACCCTCCAGCAGGTTAGCTACATACCCTATCTTGCTATGGTCAGAGGGAAAGTCCCCCGGAACCTGGTGGAAAACTGTCTCACATTGCAACAAAAAACCCCGAGCCTCCCCGAGCTTCCCACTGAAGCGAGCGGGCGTAGGCATGGGAGTGAGACGGGTTGGGGGAGCCTGGCTAACCTGGCTAGGCGGGGAGCTAGCGGAGCCCGGCAGCACCCCGGTGGCCGGAGGGAACGCCTGCTGTCCTTCCAGGCGATCCAACCGGCTGTTAATCTGAGTTAGTTGGGTGAGAATAACGTTCTGCTGATAGGTTAACTGCTCTACTCGACCGTCTAGGATGTTAAGACGGCGCGCTAGCGCGCTGTCTGCTGGGTCAGTTTGACGGAGCCGTACTGACATGATGGTGGGACCCAGGAGACAGAAGACAGACTCGAGAAGTATAATTAACCTTTTATTTCACCCAAGTGTAATGTGTGAGTGCGTGTATGTACAGTTGTGTGCTGTGCTGAATGTGTGCTGGAGCTGAACAGGTCTCGCTGCTGCCTGGCAACCCTAGGGAGACAAAGCAGAAGGATTACTACTGCACCGTGGCGGGGAATGTGATAATGATTGCTGCTTACTTGCAGGTGGCGATGCTGAGCCTCTGCTCGCTCTGCGAGCGGCTGCCAGGAGGGGAGAGTGCTGCTCGGCATCGTGAGGCGGAGAAGTGACTCCGGTGCCGGGGAGGAGCTGAGCTGCCGCCGGGGAGGATTGATCCACCGCCTGGAGGATCCACCTGTGCACAGGGGAGAACAGGTTGGCAAGGTAAGTGCAAAGGTTGCTTACGTGGCGTGGCTTGGAGAGCTTGGTCAGGCGTGGCGTCAGACTGCGGCTGCGAATGCGGGACGAGTCTCTGCGATGCTGACAGACGGCTCCGTGCAGAGTCGCTGGCAGGTCTGGCTCTTATAGTCCGCCAGGAATTGATGACAGGTGTGCACACAGTCGGGACTGATGAGGGCCCCGTGGCCGCCATGACATGTTTCTGCTTCTCCCTCATCCACTGGACAGCACAGATCGCCCAGGATCGCTCCAGCCCGTAAGTCCATGTTTGCCTTTCTCTTTGTGTCAACAGCTGTTCAGTGGCACTAGGCATTCCCCTCCCTTGGGCTGCTGAGCATCCGGGTGGCATCCCTGCTTCCCTTGTGGCCTCTATTGCTATTATATCAACCCTCTGTTTATTATGTGACTGTTTTGCTGGACAAAGTTTGGGGTTTCGTTTAATAAAGTGCACTAATCTACTCCTGCTCGTGGGTTTTCATTCCTCCCTCTGTGCACTGTGTAATGGCGCACAAAGGGTCATAACAGAGTAGGAGAGCAGCATGCAGAATGCGGATGAGATGGTGCTGCGTTAAAGGCAGCTCGTAAATAAAGGACAAACTGCGCCATGTATTGATTCAATACAGGACACATTTTAGTGTAAAAAACAGAACAATACTGAATTTTACAGGGCGGGTGGCAACCCTACACTGCTGTAGTTTGGGGGACAGGATTATGCAAAGACTCTCAATGGGGAATCGGTTCAACACTGCAGCTGGAATTAAATCAAATCAAATCAAATCAAACTTTATTGTCATATTGCTGTACATACAACTGTAGTGCAGGCAAGATGAAATTGCGTTTCTCTCGGCATCCATATAAGAAGCAGCATGATTAAGACACACTCCCACATAGCTCCCACCCCCCCATCCATTCACACATCCCTGAGACATACTTGGGGAAAAAGAATAACTAACTATAATATACAAAATGTCCATAGGTGCAGTAGTGTGTATGTGAGATTCCGGGTCAGCTGTTCAGCATCCTGACAGCTTGTGGGAGGAAGCTGTTGATCAGTCTGGTGGTTCTGCCTCTGATGCTCCGGAATCGTTTACCAGATGGAAGAAGTTCAAAGTGTTTATGCAGAGGGTGAGAACGGTCCTTGACAATGTTCAGTGCCCTGCTCCTACAACGGTTCTGAAAAAGTTCTTGGACAGAGGGGAGGGAGACTCCAATTACCCTCTCAGCCCCCTTGACTATCCTCTGCAGGGCTTTTTTGTCTGACATACTGCAGCTGGAGTACCATGTAGCAATGCAGTACGTCAGAACACTCTCCACCACACCTCTGTAGAAGGTCCTGAGGATGCAGATGGGGAGAGAGGCCTGTTTGAGTTTCCTCAAGAAGTGTAGTCTCTGCTGAGCTCGCTTCCTGATCTCCAAGGAATTCTTGCTCCAGGTCAGGTCCTGCGAGATCTGCACTCCGAGGAACTTGATGTTCTCTACTCTCTCCACTAAACGGCCGCCGATGCTGAGGGGGACGTGCTCAGGCTGTGACCGCCGGAAGTCGATAATCATCTCCTTTGTTTTGTCCACGTTGAGCACCAGATTGTTCTCCCTGCACCAGCCCTCCAGGTCTCTCACTTCTTCCCTGTACATTGATTCCTCATCCCTCTGAATAAGTCCCACCACCGTGGTGTCATCTGCAAACTTAATAATCTGGTTCCCCTCGTGTTTGGATACACAGTCATGTGTTAGAAGTGTAAACAACAGTGGACTGAGTACACAGCCTTGAGGGGTTCCGGTACTCAGCGTGACAGAGTTGGAGATGTTGTTTCCAACCCGGACAGACTGAGGTCTCTCAGTCAGGAAATCCAGGATCCAGAGACATGTGGCGGTGTTCAGACCAAGAAGGAGTAATTTCTCTATCAGTCTCTGGGGAATAATGGTGTTGAATGCTGAACTGAAATCAATGTACAGGAGTCTGGCGTAGGTGTCTTTCTGGTCCAGGTGGGTGATGACAGAGTGTAGGGTGGTGACTATAGCATCCTCCGTGGAGCGGTTTGAACGATATGCAAACTGGAGCGGGTCGTGTGATGCAGGGAGGCAGGCTGTGATGTGTGGTTTGACAAGCCGTTCAAAACACTTCATCACAATTGGTGTAAGTGCAACAGGACGATAGTCATTCAAACATGACACCACTGGTTTCTTTGCCACCGGTACAATGATAGAGGTCTTGAAGCATCTGGGAACGATGGCCTGACTCAGGGAGATGTTATAAATGTCAGTCAGGACATCCGCCAACTCGCTCGCGCAGTCTCGGAGCACACGTCCCGGAATGTTGTCTGGACCTGCAGCTTTGCGTGGGTTGATTTTGGATAGGGTCCTCCGTGTGTCCGCTGTGTTAATGGTAAAAGCTGGTCCGACCGATGGTGGGAGTGGGCCGGCCCTCCCTCTGATTGTCGAGTTTGATGCTTCAAAACGTGCAAAGAAGTCGTTAAGCCTGTCTGGAAGCGAAGCGTCGTCATCATCGACCCCCTGCCTAGACTTAAAGCCCGTCAGTGTCCGAACTCCCTGCCACATCTGCTTGGTGTTCCTAGTGTCACAGAGGTGTCCCTGGATTTTCTCCGCATAGGCGCGCTTTGCCACCTTAATTCCCTTTGAAAGCGCAGACCTGGCTGAGCGGAGCTCAGTTCATTGCTCACCAGTTCATTGCTGAACAGGGCAAGGATCTGTCTCGGCACACAGTGTCTCTCCGTTTAAGACAAAGCTCACTCTGCAGTGACCAAACCTGTCATCAGCTTAAAGAATAAAAAAGCTAAACTTGCCTTTGCTGTGGAGCATGTTGTGTGGACAGAGGAGAATTGGTCCAGAGTGCACTTCAGTGATGAGCATAAGTTCAATTTATTTGGGTCTGATGGGAAACATGTTTGGCGTCAAACTGGGGAGGACTGAACCCAAAGTGTGTAAAGAAGTCAGTTAAATTTGAAGGAAGAAGTGTCATAGTTTGGGGGATGTTTTCTGCAGCAGAAGTTGGGCTTCTTGTACAGCTACTACATGGCAGGGTGAATGCAAATGTTTATGTGAGCCTTCTTCGGTAATATGCAATTCCTTCACTGCAATTGTCTCCCAATCAGCCTGCAATTTTCATGCGACAAGGCCCCTGTCACACTGCAAAACAGGTTAAATAGTTCCTTGACTCTAACAATATTGAAATAATGACATGACCAGCCCAGAGCCCAGATCTAAACCCCATAGAGAATCTCTAGAAAATCCTTGGCGGCAAAGTACTGGCTAAGAAACCAACTGCAGTTACTGAACTGTGGAAGACACTGTTATGAGAGGCCTTCACGGACCGCAAATGAGACGTTATAGGCGACCAATGAGTTGCGTATTTATTAAACAATGACAAAAAGGTACAAAATAATGAGCCACGAGGGGCAAAACACAAGTAAGGACCAAGGCAAGGATACACTAACGATAAACACTGATAAAGGAATAAACTTACAGAAAGCAGAGAGGAGTCAGAGGATGACTGGAGTCGGGACGTAGGGACTCCAGTCTAACGTTGGGGAGACCAGCGTAATCCATAAATGAGGTTGCAGCCCTGAGCAAACAGGGCTGCTCCCTTAAATAGCGCTTAACAGATTAACCGAATCCCGCCGTACAGCGGAGCTCCGCTCTTGACAGCCGGAAGCCCCGCCGAGATGCTGTCTCAACAAAAGCCTGGAGGTGCACCACAGGAGTGAATGGGAGACTACCGCACACCGAGTGCAGACAGAGTCAGCACACAGACTGTGACAGAGACAGCAAGAAGAATGGACCAAGATCAAACCAGAGCAGAGTGAGAAACTAGTGATGTCCTGTGGGTACAGCTGAAATCATTCAAAGCAAGGGCCTCTACACTTCCTATTCATTTTTTTAATCCTATAGCCCTAAAAAAATCATTGTTTAAATCTTCTCTTCTGACACATGACATGGTGTAACACTAGATCCAGGAGCAGACACAGAAGACAACATTTAAAGGTAAGTGAATAATCTTTATTGACAATAATGTTTGTAATATTGCAAATGGTGATGAGGATCTGGCAACCCTGCAGGGGAGAGAGCAGAGACAATGATGAGTATATGGAATTGTGATAAGGAGATTAATAGTTTTTTTATGTTTACAGGTTTCTTTTGGCGGAAGCAGCAGGGAATGACAGCAGATCCTCTGATGGTAGACACCAGGGAAGGAGTCCTTAAATGCAGGTGAGGGGGCAAAGGGGAAAGGCTGGCGAGGCCTGGGAGGTGGGGAAAGGGGAATGGTGACAAAGATGATAAACGGTGGTAAGTCGACTTACTTGGGGAGGTGATGACGTGCACAGTCTGAGAGTTTTCAAATCCAATCTGTTAAACAATTTCCAGAGTCCAAAGCAGGCAGGGTTCAGAGCATGGCAGACTTAATTACGGCAGGTAGACAAATCCAATACAGAAAGCAGGCACAGGGTCTAGTAACAGGCAAGAGTCAGATCACGACAAGACAAAAGCACAAGGTTAAACAGGTTAAGCTCAGGGCAGGACACAGGTTGGCAGTGGGTCAGGGAGAGCATCCTATTTATCATCTCCCACTGATTGGCGGCAGGTGGTGCTTGCAGCTGCAGGGAGAGGTGCTCTATCAGCAGGGAGAGAGAGAGAGAGAGGCAGGCAAATCAGACAGGAACCTTTACAACAAAGTGGTTACTGTTCTCTAATTTTGCTCTTTTTTTTTTTTTTTTACAAAATAAATGTTCGTATTGAAGTGCCTTGTTTTTTTTGTTTTTTTTAAAAATATGTGCTAGTACAGCTAGTGATGGGACGGCAGGCTCTGGAGCTTCAACGGTGCTCCAAGTTTATCCAGGAAATATTTGGCAAAGCGAGTTTCGAGGCATGTATTGCTGACATATGTGTTGACGTTGTACCACGTGACTGGGTCAGGAAGCCATTCATGATTTTGCATGCAACGTGAAATAAAGTGAGCAGTGATACACAATGGAAATCCCCATCCCTCACGTTTTGTGTTGTCATGTTTGACTGTGTAAGGGATTTGTCACAGCCAATTTTCACAGCCAGCACTAAAAACACAGACTTCTCCCCTTTGGGAACATTTTGAGCGCATTTCTCCCATTGATGTATTTTTCACAAATAATAGATGTTTATTGTTCCTGAGGTAATGGCTTAGTGGTAAAGCATGTACTCTACAAGTGGGAGGCTGGGGTTTGAAGTCCAGCTGATTCTTTCTTGTAATTTTATTTTTATTTGCAAGGTGAAGTGTCTGTTGTGTTTCAAAGAGCTTGGATCATTATTACGCATCATTATGCTGAGGCACTATTGCCATTGTGCTCTGCATAAGGAAAAAGGACAGAGTTGAATTTACTGGTAAAGACAGTATAAGAGTAAAGTTGAAAATGTATTATTTCTTAACCCCTTGCACTCCGGGCAATTTTCCTAAAAATGCCAAAAAATAATGTGCCCAAAGTAAATCGAAAGCTGTTATTCAACCCTTTGCAGCATCTTCATGGGGTTGGTCTCAATTAAAAGAAAACACTTTGAATTTTTTGGCACAAAAAACATAATCTCTCTACGTGCTCCGGCCACTGAGTTACAGTCATCTAAACATACTGAACTTGAAGAAAATAAATTTGGACACAGTGTTTTTTTGGATACAAATGCTTGCAAATAACACACAGCTGTCCGATCCGGCTGGAAAATGCAACAGAAATGTAGAACCAAGTGTTATCAAGCTGAGATCCAAATTTGGTAACAATACCACAAAAAATGAATATTTTACACAGCTTTGTTCTCAGGTAGTTCCCAGGCGTTTTGGAACTGTGCCAAATTGTGCCAAATGGCACAGTTTGGAAAAACAGCTGTAACTTTTCAATAATTCAATGTAGAATCTTCATTTTAGGCTCTAATGAAAGGTCATATTCAGGGCTGTGTCTGTGTGTGTGTGTGTGGGGGGGGGGACCCGCTACAAAAGACGGAGTTCGGCCCTCGCTACATGACGGATTACACTCCTTGCATGTTTTCACAGCGCCCCCCCCCCCTCGCTACTGTGTGTGTGTGTGTGTGTGGGTTGTCGCCCCCCCCCCTCGCTACAGAAGACGGCCATCGCTACATGAAGGAATAGACTCATATGCTTCCCCCTGCGGACCGGGGGGCGTTCGGACCGTGAACGCCCCCCCCCCGCTCCTCTTCTGCAGCGGGGGGGGGGGGGAGGCGTTCACGGTCCGAACACGGCAAATGAACCGTTTATCGCGGCGCACGAAGTACGAAGTGTGCCGTACAGTTGTAATTTACCGATCGGTCAAAAGTCATTTTTGGATTACAGTTTTCAGGGAGAAATAATAATTTAGCTTATAACACCTTACCTCTTCACAGCAGCAGAGTCCTGGCGAACTTCTCTTCCCCATTGTCAGACGAACGCGACGCTGCTCCGCTCGTGGATCCCGATCAAAACATAATTCCATTATTGCCGTTTTGGCGAATGATTTACGACTTTTGTCGTCGACCTCCGTCGGTCTATGATGACGGAAGAGAATCCTAAACGTCTATTCTGCTGGAATGAGTGCAGGTCCCACTTGTGGGTGGTCTCCATGCTGCGGGGTCTGTTGCAGATTCGTCCAGCGTCCTTTTTTTCATCTGCTGCAACAGTAAATCTCTCTTCACCAGCCCGAATTTCTGTGCTTCAATTGGCTCCTGCATTCACAGTAGGCGGGTCCTCCTTCCTAGGTTTTCATTCATTGGCTCTTCAAGGTTTCAGAAACCCAATTCAAGGCTCTTATTAGTCGAATGAGAGGTCAATCAGATGAACTAATCTGTTCGCGGCTGTGTCTGCAGTTTTTTTTTTAGTGGCGCTTGGACGCCAACACCACCTACATCACCACAATCTGGACTATGCATCCTAGGACGCAGAGACTTGCCCGCCCGCGGAACAACGGAGCACAAGTGGTTAATAAAAATGGTACAAGCACACCAAGTAATACAGAGACATTCACTGTAGTCACTCCAGTTTTTTAAATTTCTTTTTTCCATTATGATCATTAATATTTCTTAAAAGACAGCACATTTATTGAAATTGAAAAAAAAACACATTAAACCAATAATGTCCTTGTAAAAATCTGCATGCTGTATACTTTTTATACACTACATGGCCTAGTAGAGCAAATGACATTTCACGAGGCTTTGTCAACATGAACCATTTTGATGGAAAGGCTCAAGTCTTCAAGAAAGCCTTGTCTGGCCATCACTAAGTGGTAACCTAGAGGTAAAATATCTGTCTTACATCTGGGGATCAAGTCCCAGTGGGGTTATTCTTGTAATTTAGTTTTATTTGCAAGGTGAAATGTCTGCCGTGCTTCTAAAAGCTTGGATACAACAATAACACATCATTATGCTGAGGCACTATTGTGCCCTGCATGACAATAAGGACAGAGATGAATGTACTGGGAAAGACAGTATAAGACTGTTGAAAAGTTATTATTTCTTTAAAAAATGGATAAGTAGCACAAGCACATTCACTGTAGTCACCTCATTTCTTTTTTCCCTTATCATCACTGATATTTCTTAACCTCTTGCACTCCGGGATACCACGGGTGGTCACGTCTCTGCATCCTAGTGCGCACTGAAAAAAAAAAAGCTGCATTTCCGTTCTTCCGCTACAGACACAGCTGCGAACAGAAAGCCAAAGGAGTGCTTTGATTGGTTTAGATTTGATTGACCTCTCATTCGACTAATAAGAGCCTTGAATTGGGTTTCTGAAACCTTGAAGAACCAATGACTGAACACCTAGCAAGAAGGACCCGCCTACCAACGGCTGCGAATACAACGAACCAATTGAAGCAGAGAAGTTCGACGATTGAAAGCGTGCGTCCCGTGCGTAAAATCTGTTTTGTGTAAGCCGCTGTGTGTAATAGTAGCGTTCGCCAGTCTTTTTTTATTACTACTGTTCTTATTTGTTTTGAAAAATCGTTCGCCAAAACCGCAATCATGGAAGCGCAAAACCACAATAATGGAATCATGGTTTGACCGGGTCGCGTGACCAGAACCACGAGTCGTAACAAGCAGACCAGCGTCATGTTTGTCTGACAATGAGGAAGAGATGTTTGCCAGCGACACTGCTGTTGTGGACAGGTAAGTGTTATAAGCTAAATTATTCTTTATCACTGAAAATTGTAATCAAACATCCAACAGTCCCACAATGAGAGTGGGAAATGAGCTCCTCTTTATAGGCAGGGCTGATGAGGCACAGGTGAGATGATCAGAGCAGCTGAGCAAGATCAGTTAATCACTAATGGAGAGAAAGTGAATGGGTGTTAGTGTGCCCAAATCTGAAATACCACACCACCTGCTGTGTTGAGTTCTCTATGAAGGATCTCTGAGGGTGCTTTCACACCTAAATTTGTTTACTTTGATCCAAATCAGTTGATAAGTTTGTTACTTTGTATCATTTTCTCCTTGGTTCGGTTCCCTTTCACACATGCAAAAATTCAAGTGGCCCAAATTCCGTCATGTTAAATCCCACGAGACTTACGTCTGAACCTTCTCTGTTCTTATTGGTCAGATTTTTTTACCGTGAGAACAGGAAAGGTAAATACAGAAAGTAGGATGACTACTGTGTATTTACGCATTTCTGGGGCGAAAATAATACAAATTGTAGCGTAATCTGTGGATTTTTTTATTGGCCTTGATTATCGTTTATTACATTATGTGCATATACCACTTTCGGCAAATGAAAATGAAGGGTGGCTCTGGAAGGGAAATAACAGGTTAGTGTTCATTAATCCTCTAGAACCGTAACATGTTCAACCACAGATATTTTTGAAGATCTATTAGGTATGTACAATGTCACAAAATGTTTTACCGTTTGCCGCTGGTTCTGTTTTAGTACGGTCCCTTTCTTACCTGCAGGACCACACCAGAGTTCGCCAGTTGATTTGAATTGAGACCACCTCTTTCATATTCCATTTGAATATGCAAATAGATGTAAATATGTCCTGCATGTGAGATTCTCCTCACTGCAGGATCAGAAATCATGGGGAAGAAGAGGAACTTCACACTTGAAATGACTTCACTTAACATAAAAATGTAATTTTGTCTTTATTGAATTCTTGATTTAGAACGTTGAAAATATATACTGTAGCATTCTGGGGACTGCAACCACAAGAGCTGATGGGAAATGATTAATGTCTAAATATAAGCATGTTCTCTTTAAGCAAATTATTTGAAAATAAGTTAAATGGTCTGTTACTGCGCTAAATTTGTTCTGCTGAGATTTTCTTGTGTTGTAATTTTTATGTTAGCACCATGAGTGTGAGCGCTGTTGTGGGGAGAGAATAAACTCAGTCAAAGATGGCTCCCGGTTTCATCATTGAAGTCTGTTGAACCTCTTGTTAAAAGTTAGTGATGCTACAACATGACAGAACCACAAACATCTAGTAAAACAATGTGAAAGCACAAATAATTCTTGAGTTGTAGGAAATTTATAAAATAAAAAAAAGATGAAGAAAGTTAAACAGAAAAAATGTGGAAACATGAATAATTCACATCTCTAGTTGAAGAAAATGTATAAAACAAAAATTAAAAATACAGGTTAAAAATATTCATTTTTATGTATTTTTTCAACTTTCTGTATCCTTATTTTTTGTTTCATACAATTTCAGGTTTGTGAATAGTTTCCATAATTTTCTCTTTATTTCTCTTTTTTATTTTTATGTATGTTTTCATCTTTCTGTATTTTTTTAGATTTTTGATTTATACATTTTCTACAGTCCAAGACTTGTGAATAATTCTTGTTTTCTTCTAGTGTCTCCGGTGTGTACAGTAAGTCTTTTCTCACCATTAACAGTTTCCCAGCATCACCTCTAAGTGTCGCCAACGAACCAACAGCTGTATTTTTAAATCTGTTTGTTCTGCATTTGGGTAGAGCATTTTCTACCTGATGGCAGCATCTTGTACTTCACACATAAAGGGTGACTGCTGTCTGCCAAAATAGCCTGTGCTTTCCTCCTTGCTCTGTCACTGTATAAGGGCCAGCAATTTTGCTACACATTTTCACAATCTGTTCCAACCTCTTCCTGTTCCTCAACGTAAGTAACCTAAACCAGCTAATAAAAGAGACGGTTTAAACAGACTCAGTAAAACAAGTATAAAACATTTTGATTAAAAGACTGTCAACATGAAAACTCCTAAGTTTACGATAAAAATACATGCGCTAGTTGGCATTTGCACAAATAAGATAAGATAAGATAAGATAAGATAAGATAAGATAAGCCTTTATTAGTCCCACAATGGGGAAATTCCATGATTGCAACAGCACAGGGACAGCAACACTCAGAGCAATAATTAAAAAGATAAGAAAAATAAGAGCAGTGAATATACATACGTACACATAAATACATAAATATATACACAGTGCGGAGCATTGTAGCTAGATGGAATAAACAGCATAACTGTCTACTTAGTTATCCTACATAGTATGAATATGTACCCATACATATTGTCACCCTCCATAGCGACTGATATTGTCCTAGTTGTATACTGGAGGGGACCATTTGTGTAAGTCTATTGCATCTTTTGCATTCAATACTATTAGGTCGTCACGTTTTTTTGCTATCTCTGCGAGCAGCCCTGCTTAGGTTATACAGTCTGACAGCCGTAGGTAGGAAGGACCTGCGAAACCTCTCGGTTGCGCACCTAGGATGATGTAGTCTACAGCTAAATGAGCTCCTCAGTGCCTTCAGTATGTCCTGCATAGGGTGGGACTCGGACTCCAGCAGAGATGACAGTTTAGCCACCATCCTTCTCTCTCCTATCTCTTCCACTGGGTCAAGGTGTTGCCCCAGGACAGATCTAGCTTTCTTGATCAATTTGTTCAGTCTCTTCCTATCGGCTGCTGTAATGCCACTGCCCCAGCAGACCACTCCAAAAGTGATGGCAGATGCCACCATTGTGTCGTAGAATGTCTTCAGCAACGAAACTTGTACACCAAAAGACCTGAGCCTCCTCAGTAGGAACAGCCTGCGCTGTCCCTTCTTGTAGAGTGCGTGGGTATTGTGTGACCAGTCTAGTTTATTGTTCAGATGAACACCCAGGTACTTGTAGGATGTCACCATCTCAATGTCTGTTCCCTGTATGTTTACTGGTGCTGTGAGGGGTTGTCCCAGGAATATTGTGATCTGTTCACACTCCAACAGGCAGCGAAAAGTAAGCTAGGAGCAGGAAGACAAAAGAAGAGGAAAACAACAACAACCTTGTGTG